>CM075817.1:12256097-12970480 GCA_037975025.1 Excoecaria agallocha | reverse complement strand
ATTAAAAAACCATTTGAATAACCAAATGTCATTTTTGCTTCTTTCCCCAATGTATGGCTGGATATTCTTTTAAATAGGTTTATAAAAACCATGTCGCCAATTGACAAGAGATGTTGGACATGTTCCGAACTTTTTTTTTTCCCTTTAAAAGGATATCACAACAGTAAATATTGATTTTAATGTATTTTTTTAATGAATTTAGCGAAAATATTTTAATGGCTTTATTTTTCTCATAATCTTACCTCACTTACTGCTACGTACAAATGCAAATCAATTTGACTAGTGAATTTTGGGTACTAATTGTTATATAAAAAAATGTTGATTGAATTTTCCATTAAAACAAAAGGAAAACCATTTAAGTATTGATCTATATGTATATATATATATAGTTATTAAATCATTCATCAGGATATAATTTACATATTAATTAGATGAGTAATTAGTTAGCAAGAAAGAAGTTTGTGGTGATTTTAGGCAATCAAAGCTCTAAAATGAGTCTCAATTTTCGAATAATTTACTTCTCCAATTATGCCCCATGCTTAATTACCGTAAGAATGATATAAAGCTATTTTTTAGGGGAAAAAATACTAAACAGATTAAAAAAAAACTGGATTAAATATGGCATTGAAATCTTAACTGTTAATTTTCTTTTTGAGCTGTTAGATCAGCCATGCATTCTTGTATAATTTTGTTGCACAATTTTTAAAATGTTATTAAGATAAAGAGGAAGAGAAAAAAAAAATAAGAAAGGAAAGTGAATGAATGGAGATATTAGGAGTGTGTTATGGGACATGCATGTATCTAAACCGTCTCAATATATTGTGTACGTATATCGAATTATCAGTCAATGTAAAATTTAAATAATAATAATAATAATAATAATAATAATAATAATAATAATAATAATAATAATAAAGGAGAGATTCAGAATTGAGATAGATATAACGAAATATTGTTATGCGTTGACGCCAGAGAATAATAACAGAAAAGAAATGAAATTGTATTTTTAATTATTATAATTATAATAGACGAGTTTTCGTCCACGCAATCAACGGTGGTGTGACTTCACATCTGAACTCTCTCTCTCTCTCCCTCTGATCTTTACACATCTAACGCCCTATCCCCTCTTCAGCACTGTCAAATCGTCATTCGACACGTGTCAACCAATCATTTGATCTGGGCTCTTTTTTGTCCGCACCCATTCACCTCTCTTCGTTCCATCAACTCAAAACCCTGCCTGCCAGTTTCCTTTGCATCTGCCCTTCAGTCCACCATCCCTTTCTTTTTTTTTTTTTTAATAATTAATTAATATCACAATTGAATTTCTTTGTTTTTCTATTTACTAGCTTTTCTTTAATTATAGTATAATCTCTGTTCTTGTTACGTCTTTTCCTTTTCAATCGGTATTTATTACATTTAAAATAAAACAGACAGTGAAAAAAAAAATCAAATGTAAAAACATATAGAATATCGCATATATCATAATAAGAATAAAAAAAAATAAAAGTGGTAAATGTAACAGAGTAAGGTTAGGCATTTGGGTAATGTGGGGAGTACAGAGGGATAAAGTAACAAACTCCAGCACTGATAAAATAAGAATCCCACAAATATATATGCACACACAATGTCCGTACTTGGCTTCCATCCCTCGTGAATGGAGGGCTCTTTTGTGTTTTCACTTTTTCTTTTTTCTTTCAATTAAATACTAAAAACTTGAAATTACCATTGGCTCCCTCTTTTTCTAGGTTCCCAAGATTTGGTTTCATAATATTATTTAAATTAAGAGCAGTACATTTCATGCCATATGTTTTGCCCCTTTAAAACCAATCTTGTCCAACCTTGTCTTTTCGGGATTTTTTTAAATTTGAGATTGTTTAAAATTTTATTTGAAAAAAGGAGTTGTTTTTTTACTATTTTAAAAAATATGATCTCTAAGCATACTTTTACAACCATTTGGTCTAATTTGGTTCAATGACAAGAAATTTGCATTTCCTTTTTAGTTGGTCACGGGTTTAAATCCGATAGGCCACCTTATTTTTCTTATATTTAATATATATTTGCCCAATTTGAAATTTTTTATATTTAATATATATTTACCCAATTTGGAGTAATGGCAAAATTGCATTGTATGAATTCTAATAACAACTAATTTTTATATTTCAATTAATCAAAATATATAATTAATTTTTTGAAATTAAATAATTTTATAATTAAACATTAATTTTCATGCTTTAAGTAATTAAAATATATAATTAATTTTTTTTAAATTAACTAATTTTATAATTTAATTTTAATTAATAGAATTTTTGTATCCAATTCCTTCTATTTTCTGAAATTTTTTTATGATCAAATGTATGTCTTGTTTATAAATAAAATAAATTATATATTGTTGTATTATTTTTTGAAACTATAAATTATTGATTAAACACATAAAATTCTATATCACAATATTATTTTTGTAGTAGACATGGATGAATGTTATTTATTAATTACTAAATTTTACATATTTTATAAACTGCATGCTTGTTCTTTACCTTCCATTGACTTTTTATGAGATTTGAAAGGTTTTTTTTATATAGAATTATAAATGAAATGTTTTTTTATATAAAATTATAAATGAATTCTTAATTAAATAAACATTAAGAAGAATAATTAAATCCACATGACTTATATTAAATATAAAAAAAAAATAAGGTGGCCAACCAGTGACCACCCAAAGAGGAAATGCAAATTTCTGCCATTGAATCAAACCAGCCCAGTTAAAATATAGTTCTCTAAAAAATTAAAAACCTCCATTCCTGTCGCATTGTGTTGCAGGAATTGAATGCAGGCCTCACCATAAGCAGCTCCCAATTATCTGGCCAGTCTCACCATCCCATTTTCGCAATGAATGGTTACGAAAGTATGTCTGGAAACCCCATTTTTTCAAATAGTAAAAAAACAACCCTCTTTTTTTAAATAAAAATTTAAACATCCCCAACTTAAAAAAGTCTGTCTTTTTTTCATTTCATTTTTAACCTATTTTATTTCTATCGGATTCTCATTGGGTGTGCCAATATGTTCCATGCACATAACAACGCACCATCCGATTTAAAAAGAAAATATATCATTTTTTTAATCCATCTCTGAACATTGATGATGTGCACAATACTAAAATACCAAAGCCTACTCTCATCATTTACTGTACTTTGGATGAATTATCCGACTGTTTATCTCAATGCCATCTTCTCATTTCATGTATTAAACTTCATGCTCTCAATGCCCATTTGCTTCACTTATCCTTTTATTTTCACTCCTAAAAATTAATATATCATAATCATTCATAGTGCATACACCACTATACAAAAATTCCTCCATAGGTATTAATATCTTCATGAGAACTAACATTACGATTTTTGAATATGCCATATCGATTAGTTATAAATATAAATTTTATTCATAATCATTATGTTTTAACATAGAGCCTAATAATGCGAAAATCATAAAAGATTAATTTCTAACACAAAATATGGGAGTACTGGTGTATGCATACATAACGAAATTATCCCCAACTGTTCATACAAATCATGATTGCTATAACTGTTTTAAAGTTGATGATGGGATTCTGAAATCTGAATAGAATATCCTTTAGGTATATCTATAACCTGAAGGGGAACGTTGTAATAATCAGTGGATTTTTTTACGACAGCATAATAACAACAACAACAATATGTAGGTGGTATGATATTAAATGAAAAATATAAATGGAGCACTCTTTGTCTAAATCTAAGCCACCTCTGCGGCAGTCTGCAAAATATTGTTGCTTGCTCTTGTCTTTCCAAGTAGCAGTAAATTATAATGGTATCAGAAATAATTAAAAAGGAAAATATATAGTACAAATGGCAATGACCCAGAATTTCATTTTTAATATATTTATTTATTTTTGCGTGATTTATTTGATGATGCCATCATTGATATGGATGGTTTTCTTTTTAGAGGGAACATTTGATGTGATCGAATTTCTGTTGAGATTTCACAAAAAGAAATTAAAATAAAAATGGAATGTCAATCCAAAGGAATGACAGACTGATAAATTTACACAGACTATCGTGTAGAAAAGCACAACATTAACTTGGAGCTGTCATCTATTTATTAGGTTAATGATTGTGAGTTTTTATTAGCTTTATTTGGTGTTGCAAATCTTCTCTAAAATCCCACTTCCATACGCTCTTCTCAATCCTTTTTTCTGATTTCCTGCCCAATGTTGGTCCCATTCTGACGTTTTACCATTAAATAATCTAACAACTCCTCTTACCATTACATTCAACATAAAGATTATACACTTCTAATTCGAAATTTCACCACTTCTGATAATTATGATCGTTTAATATAAAAACAAGTATGCATATATAATACAAGGGTAGCCATAAATTCAGGTTGAATAATGGCAATATGGGATAGACAAAGACAGTTGCTTGGTATCCTTGTAATTTAAGTCTGTACAGTTTTTGTTATGTGTAAGTGTAAGCACATGCTTCTATTTCAGAACCTGTAAGCTTATTGCATGAATCCAATCCTACATGGTTTTTTTCTTCATTACCCTACCATGACCATGACACATTTTCATGAATTTACTTGTCTATTTTTTTATATAATATTTGTATATACATACATATGAATCAGAATGAATTTTGTTTCTTCACATGATGGGCCATGTGATGATAGGTCACAATCTTTAATTAGTGCTCTTTTTCCCCACTTATTTAATTTCCTGACATTAAAATATATACCCATCATTGAGGAAAGAAAAGGAAAAACAAAAATTAAAAATTCTTTTCTTGGTAACTATTTTTGTAGATAATAATTCATTTAATCCTTTGGAAGTATAGTGGTATTAAATGTATTCCTTTACGTGTAATCATAATAGGACATTTCTTCACTGAATTACTTTTAGCTCAGTAATATTTATTAGAAGGTTTCTCTAATCAAACCATGTGCAAGTAGTAACCAAAAATATTCATGCGTGTTTAGCTAAATTTAAACCTTTCAGCAAATATCGATTGTTTCAAGTGGTTTTACACTTATTTCTCTTAAACAAAATTTTATAGATGGATGAATTTTACTCTCATAGTGGGCCGGATTAGTCGGATTACTTGGATTTACAAATAGTTGAAATCTGATTGTTGTGGGTGTGAGTTGTGGAAATGGATGATAAGAAAATTGGAAGACAAATAGGCATGCAGTGCAAGGAGTAGATAATAATAATAATAATAATAATAATAATAATAATAATAATAATAATAATAAAAAGACAGGGAAATGTTAAAAAGCAAAGGATAATAGAATAGGAGTGGAAGATGACTTTTTGAAAAGAAATGAGAAAGATAAAGAGGCTTTTGATTTGTATAAACAAAAGAGTGCACTAAAAGCCCAAGCATGAACCCAACCCACCCGACCACCCACCGACAATCAAACCCACCTTCTGTTTCTACTTGCATTTCAACCGTATGGGAACTAATTAAGGGTAAAAATAGCCCCTGAAAATAAGGACACACTGTCCTCAAGAACTCACCCCACATTGTATAGACATGCTGGAAATGGGTGTTAAACCCCACTCTTGGTTGGAATGATGCGGACTCTATGCCCCAAACCCCTCCACATTGCCATTGCCTATTAGGGACACCGATAGGGACAACACCAATGCCTACAATCAGCAGCCAGCCAAGTGTAGAATTTGGGTTAGGCTTCCTGAGACACTGGCAAGTGGGTTTTGTTGTGTTCATTATTTGTTTTAGTTTTATCTATTTCATGTGCAGTTCACATGCCATGATCAAGGAATAGTCATGTTTTTCTACTTTTTGTCCATTTAACCAGACAACCAACTATTTCACCCTTATAAAAGCAATTTGTCCTCTAAAAGCTCGATTTGTTTTTTTCCTCTCGGCCTACTACAATTAGCTTGAAACATAAATAATTAAGTGCGTTAATTTGGTATTCAGCAAATGATTTTGTCAATTTCTGAAAAGTTTCTTAGAATTTGAGGAGCGCCTGTCTCAATAATAGAGGCTTAGCCCGTTCTTGTTTGAGGGAAAATAGAATAATAATGTTTGGGGCCCAAGTCTAGACATTGCAATTTCCAAATGAAGGAGCCACCACCAACCATGTCCATTTTCTCCACTTGGCACTCATTTTGTTGTCGAGCTGACATCCCACCATCAGTTTTCTGCTGCTGCCCCTCCTATTGTTTTCTTCTTGTTTTATTGGTATTTCCTCCAAGAGGATTTTTTTTTAATTCTATTTTCTAACTAGTGCAAAAAATTCAAATGCTTAGACCGCAGATTGCCTGCCGGCATTTTGCGTTCACTAAGGGCAAGCAATGAAACTGGATCACCACAATTACAATACTACACGTAACTTTTTTAAAAAAATACGTTATCTTTCGTTTACTTTTGCCAAACAAGGATACTCATTCCATGTGGCTACTTTCATCTTAAACTGGGAATGGTTAGTATACTCACAGTAGATGCTTAATTTTCCACATTCAACTTCCAAAAATTCCACATTCCCACCCACCCAAAACAGCAGACTCGCTGTACAATAGACAGACAACCCAAAACACTAAAAAAGACCCTACCAGCTGCAATTTATATCCTAACAAATCACAGCCAGTCGAGAACATTTCTGAAATTACAGCCATAAACACTATAGTGGCCAGAGAACCCACAAGAAGATGAAACTGCTTCAACTCCTTCACTCAAATGCATCGTCGTCGTCATCAGGGAGAGGTTGATTAGCTGCTTGAAGAAGTTCAGCTTCATGCCTACAGATAAAGTAAAACAAGAAAATCAGGCCACAGGCTTAAAACTTTTGGTTATTGACATGGCAAGGGAGAACGTTAATATTTGGAGACATGATTATTTTGAAAACCACAACACAACTTCTGTCATCCCAATGAACTTATTCTTAAGTGATGAAATAGTTAACATAAAGAAAAAGTTCTCACTGTTGTTGCTGAGCTAAATCAATTTGAACGTCGGGGGGAGCCAAAGCAGGAGTCGCAACAAAGTGAAGATTAGGATCCCTGACACAGTCAAAACATTCATCAATATATAAGCATCGCTCCAAGCACTTCAATGCCAATGGTAAAAGTAACAAGATATTTCATTCTTTTACCCAGAAAGTTTACGGGCCAGATATAAGAAGGGTTTCTCAAAATTGTAGTTGCTCTTGGCAGAAATTTCATAGTACTGGAGATTCTTCTTCCTGTGAAAAGTAACCTGCTTTGCCTTGACTTGCCTGTTCTTGACATCAACTTTGTTCCCACAAAGAACAATGGGTATATTCTCACATACCCTGAGATGTAGAATTACAGGAATCTTGGAATTAGAAAATGCAGAAGCAAGGAAGTATCCATCATATAAATATTCCCAAGTCAAAGCTATAACAACACTGGAAATAGACATTTTCCCTTCCAAACTTAACATACCGGCAAAGATCACGGTGCCATGTAGGAACATTCTTGTAAGTCAAGCGGGCTGTAACATCAAACATAATGATGGCACATTGCCCATGGATGCTGCATATTGAAATGGAAACAAATTATAAAACCACTGAAACTAATTTGACCAGACAATAGACAATATATAGAAATGGAAACATGCATGCAAATGAGAAGGGATCATGACAGAGGAGAGTGGGATAGGAACTATGCGATATTAGGGAATCCATCGCAAGATTGTCAGTGTAGTATGTTACACTACCAGATTTTTAACTATCATTTACTCGGAATCAGTATGGAAATTAGTTGAGTAACAACTCAACTTGAAATACTTAGAAAATGCAAAGCTAATAAGTAAGCCGAAAACAGCTACAAGAACAAAGAATAAGGACATGCACTGCCAATGGGCATAAATTTTTCATTTGAAATACAACCACATTGAGAAGGCCAAAAAGCAGATTGCAATGTCAAATTCATTCCTCTCTCAAAATCATTATTGTAGGATTATGTACCAGGTAAAGACAAACAACCACAATAAATTGAACTCCTAGAATCTGCTGACATTACAAAATAAAAATAAATATGCACGCATGAATATCTAGGTAATTTGATTTTCGTCCTTTCTCTTCCCTACTCCATCATGCTCCTCAAAGGTGACTGATGAAAACACTATATTAACAGCTTGAAAATCCCAAATGGATCAGCTATAAAAAATAGAATTCGTATTCACAAAGCATACCCATTAGAAAACAAATACTAGACGCCTAGTAAAAATGGCTATAGTTACAAAAAAAAAAACTAGTTATGCAGTAGAACACAATTCCAGGCTATTACCGACTTTTGCCTATAGTTACTCCCACTATGATTCCACCAAATCTTTTCAAACCAAGCCACTTCGACTTGAGACCCCACCCCGGCAAAAAGGGGGAAAAAGTTTCAGAGGTTGGTTCACTTACTAGTAACCATCTCGGAGACCGCCAAATTTCTCCTGCCCAGCTGTATCCCAACAGTAAAACCGAATCTGCCCACAGTTTGTGAAGAAATCTAGTGGATGTACTTCCACACCGATAGTTGCTACATATTGAATAATTAAACGTTGAAAAATCAGCACCAGAGAATGCACAAATCGTTAAAAGCAAGAAATAGGTTTCCTAGTTGTTTAAAACTCACGCTCGTATCTCTTCTCAAACTCCCCTGTCAGATGCCTCTTCACAAACGTTGTCTTCCCTGCAGGGATCACACACCAGCTCAAATTTTTGCACATGACCGCACAAGTTATCAATTATTTACCAGTTAATAACTAAAAAAATTTAATATAATCTTTAAGACAGGGCAGAGTAAGAATTCATGTTTTTGGGGGTCAGGTCAAATGTTACGACAGATATAAATGAAATGTTGATAGAATTATGTGATTGATAACAAAATATATAAAAGAAACTAATTTGAGTTTTCTAGCAAGTTCCTTAAAAGGGCCATGTAGCACCGCCCCGGCTTTTTTGTTTTAAAAGAGAAACATCTGCAAAAAAAAAAAAGAATAGTCTGCACGCACAGACTACAATAAAAAAACCTTAGCACTCTATCCTTTTCAACCAATAATGATTTCAAGCTAACAGCACAAGAAAAAAAAGAAGCACAATCTAATTATAGAGATAAACAAGCGCATTGCATCAAGAATGCCAAGAATCAAAAACTCACTGAACTACCATAATAAGGAGTTAAAAACATCGGCAATCAAGAAACAAAATTAACCGAAGCAAAAAGAAAGTGAAACGGAAATTTACCAGTGCCTCCATCGCCAACAATCACAAGCTTGAAGCTAGGATAATCCACAGTTTGTTGATTTGGTAAAGCCTAAAACAACAACATGCAAAGAAAAACAACAGGTCTCAACTTCCATAACTTGAAAAAAAAAACCCTGAGAAGAAGATAGACAGAACGTACCATTGAAATCAGCAGAGAGCGAAATAGAGAGAGCTAATGAGCGAAGGAGAACAGTGAGAGAAGGAGAGAGAGAGGAGAGGGGTTTATATATGGAGAGATAGCTTGAGGTTGCAGCGTGGCTTTAAGTTGACGCATTTCTCTTCCGCCATTAGATTCTGGTACTAATTATTGTTTGGGATATGCTGTGCAATAATTTTTCACCGTCCGATCTTCTTTTCTAGCTTATAATTTACGCGCTGTTCAAGTAAGGGTGATCACCGGATAGGTCAGGCCGGAGAATTCTCTCCTAGTCACTCTCCTGTCAATGGCAGAAATTTCCTATCCCGCCCCCGTCATCAATTTCGGGGAGGAAATTTCCCATGTTCTCGCCCCACGGAGATCTCCGTCTTTCATTTTTTTTAATTTTAAAATATATTATTTTATAAATAATTAAAATTAAAATATAATATTTAATAAATAAAAAATTTAAAATTAATAATAATTTAAAATTAAGTATAATTTAAAACTTAATAATTATAAAATTTAAGTTATATTTTAATTTTAATTTTAATTATTTATAAAATATTATATTTTAAAATTAAAAAATATATTTGCGGGACGAGAATCCCCACGGAACGGATACTTCATTCCCTGTCCCCGCCCCCGATTTTAGAACGAAAAATTTTTCCTCCCTTTTCCGTCCTCACAGGGAAAAATTTCGAAAATTTTCCATCGAAGCCGGAAAATTCCCGCCCCGTGATCATCCCTATGTTCAAGTGCCTTGTATTATTTTTGTAAAGTTTAAATTTTGCCACCTGTTTGTTTTGGTAAATATTCAATTTTTTACTGTAACACTAATAAGATCATTTGGCGTTTAGGTTGCGCGTTTCTTTCCTTTTATTTTTAGCTCAATTAAATTTTTTTTACTTAATTTTTCTTTCAAATTACATTTAAAATTTATAAAATTATTTTAAATTACCTTTAATAAAATTTTAATATCAATCAAAATAAATCTACTCTATACTAATTTTTTTTTAATTACCCTATTTTTTTTGACATAAAATGAGTTTCATTAAAAAGAAAAATCAACCTGGAAAGCTGAGAACAAAAATTCAAGAGAAGACTAGTCTCAAACCAAAAGATTACACACAGAATCAGAAGCATGAACAAGCAAATGACTGCAACGGTTTGCTCATCTTCTAACAAAATAAAAGAGTGATTTACATCAGAAAAAGCTAAACAATCTTGAATAACTAAATGAAAATCAGAATTTAAGCACTTCCTATTCTTAAGAGTATTAATCACCAACATATAATCTAACTTTATAAAAACATTGCAAAATTTCTTGTTCTTGAGCCAACTTAAAACTTTTCAAATGTTGATGGCTTTCGCAACACTAGGATCTATAATATCTGGAAAAGATTTATACCCAGCAGCAACAAAATAACCTAAGTGATCATGAGCAATAAAAGCAAAACTTGTCCTACGAAGATCAGTAAACACAGTTGCATCGATATTTACCTTTATACTACTAGCATAACGAGGCGACCAACACAACAAAGAAGAAGAAGGACCTGTGTTTAGTGGTAGGACTTTCTTCCTTGTTAGTAACCAGCCAAACACAAAGAATGTTAGCAGACAAATAGATGACAACAATGGGAGAGGAAGAAATACCCTTCCACACAAGCTCATTCCTAGTTTTCCAAATCCCCCAACAAATAGAGACAGTAGAGGCATAACTAGAAGAAGAAAGGCTTTTAATAATGAAAGCACACCATATATTAAAATCAAAGAAATTCCCTCTCTAAAATCCAACATCAAATTTAAGGCAAACATCTCTTGCAAAGGAGCAAGCCACAAAGAGATGGAAAACAGTTTTATTCATATAGCCATAAAAAGGACAAATAGGTAAAACTTCAATCCCTTTTTTCACCAGTAAATTATGGCTGGAATCACAACATGAATAACCTCCCATAGGAGATTCTTCATTTTTGTGGGCACAAGCAAATTCCAAAATTTATTCCAACATATATGATTCAAACAAGCATTAAAGTTAAAGGGAACCTGATGAATAACCTTATAAGCAAATTTGACAAAGTAAACACCAGTCTTTACAGCATTGCCAAATATCAAAGCAATGATGCCAACTCAAGAGGATGCTAAGAATCAGATTTTTATCTCTATCATTAAAAAAAATAATTAACTAATCCATCATTCCATTATTTTGACTCATAGTTAATCAAATCAAAAACAAGAAGGGAATGAAAAGAACTATCCAGAATTAAAGTTGCTTTAGGATTTTTATTAAAGCCATGAAAGAAGAACTAATAGACAGAAGATGCCAGCACTATTTTCCTAAGAAGGCTAAATAAAAATCATGAATTGAATGAAATCCCAAAGCTTCGTACTTCTTAAGCCATCACATACGATCCCAAGATATCCAATTAATCCTATGACGATTAACAGAATTTGTTTCCCACCAAAATCTATTGAACAGATGCTTTACTTTTTTGCATAAACCCAATGGAAGAAGAAACACACTCATAGCATAGTTAGAAATGGCCTAGACTACTATTTTTAATAGAACATCTTTGCCTTCCCAAGAGAAGAAAGGACGGTTCCACCCTTGCATCCTTTTCTAGATTTTTTGCTCAATAAATGAAAATACATTTTTTCTTATCTCGACTAATCAATAAAAAGAGACCAAGATAAGCATCATGATCCATTGTAGCAGAAATAGAGAGAGAAGAGCACAGGTGTTGTCTAACCGACTTTGAAGTGTTAGAACTGAACTTCAAAAAGGATTTATTATAATTAATAAGCTAGCTCGAGTCCGCTGCATATATGTGTAAGGTGTTCTTGACCACTTTAGCTTCCTCCGTGGATGCCTTGAAGAAACTGTAACTATCATTAGCAAAAAATAAATGGCTAGTAGACGGAGCACCAGTAGCAACACAATACCCAGTACTGAAATGTATAGTTTTATGATGTTTGATAGATGAGGAGAAACCTTCAGCTCCCAAAATGAATAAATAAGGTGACAAAGGGTCCCTATAAATACTGTGACCCGAGGTAGCTTATATCAGAATTACCAAATGATGAGAAAAAAGTATATTTATAATAAAGAATACGGATCTCGAATCTCCAATCTCAAATTTTTCATAATTTTTTATGAAAACTTTACGGTTTTTCAAGTATTTTTGGAGGTTTTAACAAAATAGCATTAAAAATCTTGAATTTGGCCTTTAACCATGATAGACAGTCATCTATCATATGAGGGATGATAATTTATGGCCACATTCCTTCTGTCCAGGTCAGATCAAGAGTATTTTTATAATTTCAAGGGAATCATATGAGGGACAATCATCTATCATGATGGACACCCGTCTGTAGGTGCATTTCTAGAATTTTCACATTTTTTAATTTTTAAAATTGAAATAAGGATGATTTAAGGGGTTTTCCCGAATTTGGAGGGATTTTTATCCTTCTATAACTAAAGAGTTAGAGTTGGGGTGAGTCTTCAACTCCTTCCCAAAAATAAAAACCAAAAATTAGGATCTTTAAGGGGGATTTTAGATATTCTGATTTTGAGATTTGAAAAAAAAAGGGATAAAGTTTCTTGAGAGAGAAAAAATTAATTTTCTCTTTTAGGGAACAAGAGTTCAGATCTTTTTCAACCAAAAACAAACACAAAATTCGTTATTTTTTAACACAAATCATCAAGGATTAGAGTAGAGATGGATGTTGTTATCATTACAGAATCAGAATATCTTCTGAGGTTAATATTCTAGATTTTTTTCTCTCTTATCTAGCCCACTCTCATCCTCATGCATGTTGTTTAATGATGTTATATATGTGATTTTTATGTTATTTATTTAGGTTTTCATATTCTTAGAAATGCCATGATGATCTGAATCTATTGGTGTGCTAGAACAATATATTAGGGTGTGATTTCCTCCATGAATGCTTATCTTGTGTTTAAGTTAATGTTTTACTTATTATTTTATTATTATTCAACTAAAATGTGATTTAGGGATAGTACTTTAAGTTTGGTAAGTTTTAGGACTATAAAATCGTATATTTAAGGTTTACTTGAAGTTCTTGTATATTTTGGCATAAATCTTACTTTTTGCATCTGTCTCTCGAGTGACAAATGGAAAAAAAAGCGCAACAGATAGCCGTTTATCAAAAATGAGAGACGGGATGTCACGGTATTTTCTTCTCGTCTCATCCCTCCCCTTGTCAAGGGTGTTTGTGGCTGGATTTGTGCTTGTTTTAATATCCTGTTCATTTTTTTATCATTATTTATGTCCTTGTTTGATATTTGATCCTTAATTCATTTTTTTTACGTCTTATGTAAGCATTTTTGCTTCTATATATATGTATTTATATTTTGGTAATATTATTCTGTATGTTATTTTTTTTATTGTTGTACATTTATTTTAAAATGTTAATTGATCGATTTTTTGTGGTTTGTGTGAGCAAATGATTTGATGTACATCTAAAGTTTTCTCGAGGGATGATTTTACTTTGGAAGTTATGCCCTCAATTGGTTCACACTTGTCTTACATTGATTTTATTCAATATTTTAATTTATTATTTTAATTTTTGGTATTTTATTAATTTTGGATGTATTTATTTTTGAAGATATAATAGGTAGTAATAAAATCGTTTTTGCACGTAAAATGAAAAATTCATATAAAGTCATTTTTCTACAAACTAATTTGAATTTTTCTTAATAAAATGGATCAATGTTCAATTTTCAATACAAAAATCACCCAATAAGAAAAAAAGAGTTTTTTTTTGTAAAATACATATGAGGGAACTAATGTTCCCAACCTAATAAATGCCCCAATTTATGTATATCATTTAACCTTTATAGTCGGATAATTTACTTCTGTAATAATTCAAGTAGTTAAATTATTTATTTATTTATTTATCGCTTATTTAATCAATTGACATGTTTATTTAAATTTATGTAATGTATCGTGTGAGAAGGGAGATAATGGAGTAATGTTTAAAACTCAATTATAAAATAACATTTAATCGAGGTGCCAAGTAAGAGTGATGTTTCGAACATCATTCTCTATTTGTGCATCAAAAGGTAGAGAATTATTTCCCAATATTTTGTTGGGTGGCGACTCCATGATACCTACCTCTTTGAGCCTACATTAGACGCCTTTATAGGTTGACGATCAACAATAATTTGGGTCTAATCCTTTTTTATTATGAAATAACCAATTTATGAGTTATAATGAGTTTCGTCTGGTCTTGGACCCTAAAAGCGGGCCTCCAAGAACTTAATCAAAATTGAGGAGGTTTTGATGTACATCACAGTGGTGACTTTACTAGGGAAAAAGAGATCTTGCTCCTAAAAACATCTTGGTTAAGTTATTTATAATTGGATTTTATCATTAATCGTATTTCTTTTTGAAATTGTATTTATGCTAGAGCCTTATAATTAAGTTAGGCATCCCTTTATAGCCCCGATGTTATTCTGAAATATGCCCTACGTTCACTCGATGTAGGGAGATGTTAAGAAAAACTATCGATCCAAGTCTAGTACCAATTGGTATATAAAATGATAATCCATCGGTTGTTATATTCGTGATGAGTTAAATCTATTAGCAAGGACCATACTTGGGTAGCCCTAAAGTTTCATCACCTTGACTCAAGCCCATGTAATGACAATAGCTACTTTCCCTAGGTTGTATAACCATAATAACTATTGCTTGCTAAGTGGACCTTTAGCCGAGGCCCTACCTGATTTGAATGAGTTAGTTCAAAATATATAAAGGTCAAAATCCATATGCTTACACTTTCAATTAAGAGAGATTATGCTACTGGATTTCTACCGTGAACCATACGCATCTATTGAGTACCCTATTTACCCATAGGCTAAGCCTATCTAGAAAAAAGATTGCAGGACCTCCTGCATAGGAGTAATAAGATTGGAAGGTTATTATTATGCTTGTGTATAATTGTGATTGATGTCTAATGAAAAACATTCATGCATCATGTACGTACCATGCCCATACATCATTCATCATGCATCACTCCTAATGTTTGATTCTTTCAGCCATCATAGATTCACTTAGGTAGTTCAGAGGGTTAAATGGTCACCTTATTCGGAGATCGACACACGAGTTTCTCGAATCCAAATCAAGTTCAGGGTTGGAATCAAAGGTTAGCTCTAAGTTGAGTTTGAGCCATCTATCAGAAAACAATCAGGAAATAAGATAAAAAAATGGATGATGAACAATTGAATGAGATTGGGAGAGTTTCGGATGAGGCAATAAGGTTTCATCTTTAAGAAAAAGGTCTAATGCTTCTACTTTAAGACCTTTGGTGATATGAGATAAATTAGATCGGAGGCTAGATAGGCGGCTTTAAGAGCTTAAGGAGAGGTTGATGGCCATGATTGGCGGGTTGGTGGCTTTTTTCAACACCAAATGCTAGAGCTCATCCTACCATACCTATTCATGGGAATAGCGGAGCTAATGCATGTTGGGAATGTTATTGTGATAGATGTTATTATGCTTCGAGACTCGCCAATGAGGGAAAAAAGGCACAAACCAAAAAATGATTACATTAAGGAAGATGATGAGGAATATATTCCTCCAGTGATGAATATGAAAAGTAGGGGTCCAAGTGTTGAGGATGCATCCTTTAAGAAAATGAAAAGAAAGTTAAAGCAATGTCTAGGTTACTATCTCCTGAAAAGGGAATGAACCTTGAGGATAAGGATTTAGATAAGGATGAGTCGTTGCCCTAGATCTTCAAGATGCTTAACCTGCTAAGGTTTCATGGTACTTTAGATCCTTCTGCACATGTCAAGCAATATATACTAATCATAAAGGGAGCCACCATGACCAAAAAGCAAAAGGTGGAATATTTTTATCAGAGCTTAACAAACCTCGCAATTAATTGGTACCATGGATTGGACAGGTATACTAAAGAAGTCTTGGATTTATTGACTAAAGAATTTCTCAAGCAATATGATTATAATACCAGGATAGAGGTCACTCTGAAGGAGCTTGAGTTGCTCTAATAAAAGTATGACAAGTCTTTTCACGAGTACCACATAAGGTGGAGGAACCAATTAATGAAGATGAAGAGAAAGCTTGATACAGCTGATCAGCTTAGGCTTTTCTTTTGAAATGTAAGTCCCTATCTAAAGGATAGCTTGAAGATGAAAGGTTTGAAGGATTTGGAGTCTCTAAAGGATATAGCCATAAAGGCTGAAGGATAATATTTAACCAAAAGGGCTAATAATTAGGGTACAAGGAAAAACTTTAGCAATAACAACGTAGTCGAAAGTAGCAGTGGGGCAAATAGAATAGGGAAAATAGCTAAAGTGTCTGCTACAAAGGTTAATCAAAGGCACTATTACAACTTTGGTAAGTCACTATCTTGGGTGTTGGACCGATTAAGCAAAGAAGGAAGGCTTCAACCATTGCCGTAAAAATCTATGAAGAGTCAAGGGTTACCCCATCATGGAAAAGATTAGTACTTTATTTAACACTAGCACATTAGGTATCTCATCGATTATTGTCGCACCCTAAGAAATAAGATTCAGGAACTGATAGACATTAAATAAATTTTAGATT
Source organism: Excoecaria agallocha (assembly GCA_037975025.1). Taxonomy (NCBI): domain Eukaryota; kingdom Viridiplantae; phylum Streptophyta; class Magnoliopsida; order Malpighiales; family Euphorbiaceae; genus Excoecaria; species Excoecaria agallocha. Next base: position 12,953,473 of record CM075817.1, on the reverse strand, counting down.
TTGAAAAGAAAGAGAAAAAAAGAAGAAAAGATGTTACAATTTTGTACTGCCTCCAATGGTTATGATTGGGTGCAATTTGCCCGAGTGATATGTGATGAGAAACCTATATGGGAATGAGTACGTGGCCATTACTCATTTCACCCCCAAAGTAATAGAGTCAAGCAAAGAAAATTAGTTAGTTTTAATGATTGATTGTTGGCATTCTCCTACTGAAAGTAAGGATAAAGGGACTATGGTGCCCATTAATATCTGAAGTTCAACCAGTGATAATAAGAAGGAAGTGAGGGAAGAGAAGTGTAACATCCTATACCCGGTTAGTTAGAAGATCCAGATATCGGATGTCACACCCAAACTTAACTTCTTTTAAGATGACTAACTATAAAATTTACTTTTTAAAACCTTGATATATCACAATTACTATTCATTTTCTAGAAATTTCGACAAAATTTTCTCTATCTGTCGACAGCCTCCTGTAGAAAATTTATCAAAAATACTTCTAAAATCATACAACTATTTCCTCAACTTCAATCAAACTCCAACATAAGTTTCCCTATCCTCCTCAATAATCACTTAAACAAATTCCACTTGTTAAATAACATTACACAGATATCTATTGTTGACTTTATCTGCAAAATTTCATCATACAACTACAAATATCTTTCTTAAAACTAATGAAATATCAATAATTATTACAATCTAAACTTTAATCGTCTACATGCCAAAACAACACAATAACAATAATACAATTAAATTTAATTGCCACATTCTAATTCAACTCCTTGACATAACCAGCGGTAGCCAATCCTAACCTTTCCTGCATACGGATTTAATCTTTTTGGTCCTCAACCTACGTGTGGAAAAGAAATCACATGCTAAGCCAAAGCTTAGTGGTGACTACCAAATTTACCTCAACAATTGAGCAGTTTTCAAAATATATTTATAACACTTTAAAATTTCCACGTACAAAATCATAAATTATATAAATATATAAGTTGAACATTCCAAACTTATAATATACGCAAGCATAAGCAATAATGGTCAAAACTTTACATGCAATTAATATAAGTAATTTCTTAAAAATATACTTAATTACTTTAAATTACATAAGATTAAATGGTTAGTTTCAAGGTCAGTGCTTTATTTCACATAAACTATTCGCTAAATAAAACTAGTTAGGCACAAACATCAAATTACAACTGTTCACACACAATCACATAGAAACACATACTCGTGTTTACGTATGTATACTCCCAACCATTCTAAATTTTACCAAATTATACAATGCACAATTAACCTTAATATAAATGATTATTATTTTAATTAACTAAGTATTTTTTATAAGAGTTTTACATACTTATTCGTTTTTTATATTTGCCCCCAGTAAAGTCCAACGGAATGGTATGACGAGCAGGATAAACGGGAATCAAATATGGAAATCAAATATAGGATCGAGTTTTCAGAACCATACAATCCATTCAACATCATTTTCTCATTATTAACGTATAACATTTAATCATTTTTATATATTTACACACACATATACATACATATATATCATTTATACATACACATATGTGTGGACTGAGTTCTCGGAACCATACAGCACAAGACTTATACTAAATCTATTTAGCCCACTGTTTAATATATTTATATATACATATGTGAACAGAACTCTTAGAGCCATTCAACCCATAACTCCATCTAATCATATCCACCGGAAGAGCTCTCAGAGCCATTCAATCCGGTAACCTCATCAAGATGCAATACTGCTAAATGTCCCTAATTGGCATGCCAACCTTATCCTATTTCTCCCATTCGTATCTCATTTTACTAAGGGAAAATGTAAATTCATCATTAATTAAAATAAATAATATCATGTATATGTCAGCACTCAGTATTCTCAATACTTGTCATTTTCATAGTCTTTGTTTTCATGGGCACCATAGTGCTCCACTTGTTATTTTTCAAGGCTAAACTTATCATTAATTTGTAAATTTTCATCAACCATAATGTTTGTATTATACTTAAACATTCATGGTCTTGCTTATACATTTATCATACCTCTAAGTACACAAAACAATCTACTCTGTGCATTCATCATCAAGAAATCATTTAATTCAAATCACATGAATTTAATCCCATAAATATTGTTTAGCAATACACTATCTTATTATAACCACAACTTCTCAAAGGAAAATACAAAAGGGCAAAATATTAATAAACTAAACAGGGATGTATTTGTAACGCCCCGATTTATGGGTTAACCCGAAATATAGAGAAAATTTGATAAAACTATAAATTTAAAAATAATGTTGGGTAAATTGTAATTAAATTTGGATGTAATTGCCTAAACCTGATTGTGACATCCGGTATCCGAGTCTTCTCTTTGACCGGGTATAGGGTGTTACAATATTCTTATAATTAAACCAAATTCTAGTCTGTTAAATTTCGAAAACCCAACTAATTAAATGGCGTAAACTAGTTTATTGAATAAAGTTTAACAAGGTAACCCATGAAGTCTGATGATTCATCCAAAATTAAACCATTTCATTAAATTAAATTTCTAGTTGCATGCTTAACCCATCATTAAATGCTTACAATCAATTTTTCCATACTTCTCATTTAGATTATACAAGGTACATTCTAACTTTAAAGATGTATATATCTTTAATAACTACGTATGTCAATTAGCTCCTTATTTTATCAAAGAAAAACAATAATATTAATTAACTAGTGAATGCACACAGATAAAGGGTTTAAATCTTCAACTCAAGGCTTCCAACTTGGCAATAAGGGAAGTCATCAGTCAAAATCTAGATTATTTGTTACAAGTTGGGTTTACCACCTAAGTTAAATTCATATACGAACGTACATATTTGTAATAACTGTTTCACCACCTAAACTATAATTGTCTCTCTAATTGCCTCAAATTAAAATTCCATCTAAACTCTTCATTAGTCATATTAACATTAATTAACTTGCCAAAAATTCATATTACACGTAATTTTAGTTGCTTGAGTAGCAATGACTCACTAAGCACCAACTAATTCCCGTTACTTTTCATGCATTGATTCCATAAATCCAACATTTTACTTCATAATCCAGTTGTAAATTATGGACAAAGGTAATAAATTTTAGTACTAACATATTATACAAACCACTGACTTACTAAATACCAAACTATCTATCTATATATATAGGGATAGAATGCAACCAATTGCTATAATTCATAAAGTCTTTACAATATCTATCTATCTATCTATCTATCTATCTATCTATCTATCTATCTATCTATCTATCTATCTATCTATCTATCTATCTATCTATCTATCTATCTATCTATCTATCTATCTATCTATCTATCTATCTATCTATCTATCTATCTATCTATCTATCTATCTATCTATCTATCTATCTATCTATCTATCTATCTATCTATCTATCTATCTATCTATCTATCTATCTATCTATCTATCTATCTATCTATCTATCTATCTATCTATCTATCTATCTATCTATCTATCTATCTATCTATCTATCTATCTATCTATCTATCTATCTATCTATCTATCTATCTATCTATCTATCTATCTATCTATCTATCTATCTATCTATCTATCTATCTATCTATCTATCTATCTATCTATCTATCTATCTATCTATCTATCTATCTATCTATCTATCTATCTATCTATCTATCTATCTATCTATCTATCTATCTATCTATCTATCTATCTATCTATCTATCTATCTATCTATCTATCTATCTATCTATCTATCTATCTATCTATCTATCTATCTATCTATCTATCTATCTATCTATCTATCTATCTATCTATCTATCTATCTATCTATCTATCTATCTATCTATCTATCTATCTATCTATCTATCTATCTATCTATCTATCTATCTATCTATCTATCTATCTATCTATCTATCTATCTATCTATCTATCTATCTATCTATATATATAGGGATAGAATGCAACCAATTGCTATAATTCATAAAGTCTTTACAATAGGATTCAAAATTAACGGAATTCAACTCCACTCATGTAGACACCTTTTATTTCTTACATGAGACGAAAAATTTAACTCCTATAACAGTGCAACCTACTTAGCTTAAGCCATTCCCCTTAAACAATACATTATATTTAATTTCCTAAGTTCTTACTTGTGGTCAATCAATATAAATACTTAATAGTGGCTAGTTACCTAATGTTACAACTATAAAGCACATAATGTGTATGGTACTGTAATAGTTTTATGTATTTAAAATTACAATTATGTTTTATTAGCATTATCAAAGAACCTTCAGTATGTCTCAACATCTGTTTCTTCATGATTCTTCATTTCATCATTTATTTCTAATTAACTATGAGCTTAGAAAGACTAAAAATAACTTTTGCATTTCGCTTTCTCAAAACCAACTAAGCCACATAATTGCCAGTAAACCTTATTATCAAATTAAGTCATCATGCATCATATATTCACATTCAAAACAACTCTAACACCTACATATGTTAACAATTACACTAAATAAATTAAAATCACAAGAGGCAGTCATTTATTTCCAAGAAAAATTAAACATTTCTTAACAAAAATTTAAAATTTAGATTAATAACATTTTCAAAGGTAATTTTGGTAGTCACATACCCGTTAGAATCGTTTCCTACATTTTTCTTCGGTCTTGACCATTACTGTGCTCGTTGGACCGATCATCAAAACTTCGTCGGAGCTTCATTGATGTAAAATCAAACACACTCTGAGGTAGCTAACATCAAGAAGGGTTCAACGACAGTAGTCATATGCTCCAATGCACCGCCGTTTGATCGAGATCTACTCAAGAATCACTAACTTCTTCATTCTCCAATCTGCACCACTATAAGAAAATTGCAATTTAGCAACGAAAATTAGCAACAGAAAAGTCAATTTTTCATTGCTAATCAAAAATTGCAACGGAAATTTCGGTTGCTAATTCGGCAGTTGCTATTTTTAGCAATGAAATTTTTATTCCGTTGCTAAATTTAGCAATGAAAATTGAATTCCGTTGCTAAATTTAACAATGCAAGATTCGGTGACGTGGTCAAATTTAGCAACGGAATATAAATTTTCGTTGCTAAATTTAGCAACGGATATTGATTTCCGTTACTAAAATTAGCAATGGAAAAATATATTTCTTTGCTATTTTTAGCAATGGAATCCATTTTTCGTTGCTAAATTCACCCATAAGTAAAAAAATTAATGACGGTTCTGTCCATCGCCAATCCATCGCTAAACATTATTAGAGTTTTTTAATATCAGAAAACCATGATTGACAGGAAAAAAGTTTGTGAGATTGCATGTTTGGAAGAGCCATTAACTACCAAAAACATATGATTACAAGGACATGTAATATAAACCAAAAATTAACGGTAAGACAAAATTAATGACATGATTTGTATCTTAAACCCTTATCAAAATATGCTTAAAAATATTTCAAGCATATTCCAATGTGTTAAACTACAATTAATAAATGAGTAAAAGTCCAAACACAAATGTTGGAAGGAAAAACATCCAATATATTCATGAAGTCCAAACACAAATTACTTGATTTCCATATAATGAGTAAAAGTCCAAACACAAATATTGGAATGAATTCAACTGACGGTGCAAAATGAAATGAATTCACATTGCTAACAGAAAACACAAGATATTGGAATGAATTCATTGTCCTTCACACTAAATCAATGCATGACAATAGACAATAGAATAAGTAACTAACTTAAACCATCATGTTTAAAAGCAAACGGTTAGAAACATTAAAGAAGATCTTGACATACACAGAATTTACATCTGGCCAAAGATTAGCATTTTCTGCTGGTGGAGGCTGTGATGCTGATGCTACCTGCCCACCTTCGTTGCCCACATAGAACAACTAGAGAGCTTCCTCAAGCTTCCAAAGTTTGGCCTGTTTCCACCTTCATTGCCCACAGAAAACTCAAAACTCAACTTTGCTACATTGAGCTCCATGTTAGAGCAGTAGTTTAAAAAAAAATGCTCACAAACTTAAAGCACGCATACATTTCTAGGATATCAAAATTATAGCACAATGAGAATGTGATAAAAAATAAAAAAAACTTATAAAACACCAAACAACATGAAACAAAGACTAAAGCACCAACTTATAATCAAAGCCTTGGACAAATTTAATTTGATCATCGGTATTAATTATATGCTAGTCTAATTGGTATTATTCTCATTCCTACGGGTATGACTGAAATCCTATTAATTTACACATTGTTAACTTCCTGAAAATGTGTGACATAAGAAGGGGAGAATCATTCACATAGAAATTACAAATCATTCATATAGAAATCCTATATCAAAAACAAGCTTTTCATTGTATGTCCCAATTTACTAAATTTCAGTGGATATGAAATTAAAATCATGCAATCAAAAGCTTCTCAATAGCTGAACAGGAAATTATGCTACAACTTAATTCTCATGCCACTATTATTATATTCCCACCATTCCATTTATTTCTAGTTGAATCACTCCCTATATTATCAAGTAACGAAGCCATGCAATTCCTATATCTGTTTTGTTTGTGAAACATGAATGACATTTCTAAATCACCTGAATTATATATATATATATATGCCAAAATGTCATTTAAAAAGAAGAAAATAGGAAAGAGATACAGCTCAACCTAGAACATAAGCATCAGGGCGAGCAAAGCAGAGAGACATTCGAACAAAAAGAGAGAAACACAACTACCAAAGAAACAAGAAACAAAATCGACAACCCCTATGAAACCCACATAACTAAACCTACAAATAACAATTAAAGAGTGCATGAATTACACCACTACAGCATCATAATCAAAACAGCAGCATAGGAGGAATCAGTCTCCCAGGAAAGAATAACAGCAACATGAGAATAAATTGACCTCGTTGGCAAGATACCAGCAACATAAGAAAGCAAAACAAACCCCAGGTGAATAACCTTGTAACGCCCCTAAATTCGGGTCGGTTAATAGTTGGTAAATCATATAATTTGTAGGGATCAAAAATTAATAATTCTAATTAAAATATATTTTGCTAACAAATAATAAATTAATACAAATTTATTCACATGACATAACAATAATAATAATAATAATAGTAATAATAATAATAACAAAAAAGGCTATCTTAAGTGGTCCCTAGAAATTGCGGGACAGGTGTATGGCCAAACAACAAAAAAAAAAAGAAAAGAAAAAGATCTTTGTATTCCTTAGAATTCTAGGGACAATTTGTTGGCCACTAACAATTAAATTAAATAAAAGAAAAAAAGGTACAGTAGAGAAAGGCAAAAAAAACAAAAGGAAATAAATAAAGAAATAGAAAGAGGAGAAGTCTCCTCATCGATCAACGGCACTATGCCTACCACCCATCGTCGGTGATTTTTTTCGTACCGCCGTTGTTTCTCCATCATTGGTGTTACATTTTCCTTATGGCGTCCTTTTCCTGGTTCACTTTATCTCGATTTTCTCACTGTAACCGACCACTTCTCCTTCTCTCTGATGATCCGTGGCGGTAGACAGCAAATCGAACACCACTGACGAGCTCCTACGGGTGGGGCGTACACCTCGACACCTTTCGTCCGTCTCTAATCACCGGCAATGCATAGATCGGGGGAAAGAGAAATCGATGATTCAAGCTTGAGTTCAGACCAAACGGTGTGGCGATTGGGCACGTGGTCACCAACAGTGGGATCCTGAGGCCCAGATCTTCACAGTGACAGCGCTTGAGCATATCCGACGAGTCTCCGACGGAGCTTCGGTTAAGCTTCGGCGAGCACAAGAGCGGGTTAAAATGAAGAAAAATCACAAAAATCCCATTTTATCTGGTATGTGACTACCAAATTTACTTCTAAAATTTTAGTTAAACAAATTTTGAATTTTTGGTCAAGAGTTTTTATTTTAATTTTTCCTGGTTCTTGGGTGTTGATTTGTATAGTTTATTTATTGATTCATTTCTTAAATATCGATGTATGGTGGTTGTGTTAAATGTCAATTTTGATGGTAGAGAAAAATAATGGTATGATTTAATGTTAATTCTTCTTACACTCATATTTAATTGAAACTAATTTAATGTGTAAAACAAAATGGCATCAGAATTTGGATATTTGCAATGCATCAGAGGACTTTTGGCGATTATAAACAAATAAGGTTGATTGAAATTTAAGCATGTTAAATCTGTTAACAGTGCCATTGGTATATATGCTTTATAATTGTATTAATAGGCAAGTAGTTACTGTTTATTTAAATTGATAAATTATATATAAGAAGTTATGAAATTCGATTTACGGTACTGCCTAAGGGAAATAAATTAAGTCCAATAGGTTGTATTAAATTAAGAGTTAAATTGCCTATTTGATTAAGCATTTAAAAATATGTATACGTGCTTGGAGCTGCATTTTGTTGATTTTCGCATTGCCGGTTACGGCTGTAGGAACTTGAAACATTTGTAAAATTTTATTTCTAAAACTAGTGACATACATATCTTGATATTTGATAAAATTGTGTTTAGTTCTATGATTAACTTGGGACTTTTCATTGTTTTAGTAAATATATTCACATCTAAATTTAGGAATCCATTAAGTAATTATAAGTTGTGTTGAACATGTGATATAATTAAAATTTAGAAGGTAGATGAGTTGCTATGATTATATGCGTAAGGGTATACTCGAGTATATGTAATTAGAATTCTTGACTGGAAATAGATATGCTAGATTTTGGTTGGTAAATTCTCTTATTGTTAAGTACATTAGATTAAAGTTTGGACCTTTTACTTGTAGGTGCATGACTATAAACTTGTGTATAACTTGAATAAATCAATTGATGTGAAATTCGCCAATTGATGATAATTTGAGACTAAAAAGGATGATAAGTGGAGCACCACGGTGCTCATGAAAATAAAGACAGTAAAATGATGAGTGTTGAGGATAAGTAAGACTAATATATGTATGATATTATTATTTTTAATGACGATGATTTTATATTTGCCCTTAGTAAAATTAAATAGGAATTGGAGTAATCGGATAAGGCTGGCATGCCAATTAGGGAATTTGTAATGCGGCGCCTTGATATGTAACACCGGATTGGATGGCTCCGAGAGCTCTTCCGGTGTATGTAAATAAATTGAGTTGTGGATTGGATGGCTCCGAGAGCTGAATCCACAATTGCATGTATATATATATACATATATGTGTAATTAAATTGAGTTGTGGATTGGATGGCTCCGAGAGCTGAATCCACAACTGCATGTATATATATACATATATGTGTAATTAAATTGAGTTGTGGATTGGATGGCTCCGAGAGCTGAATCCACAACTGCATGTATATATATATATATATATATATATATATATATATATATATATATACATATATGTGTAAATAAATTGAGTTGTGAATTGGATGGCTCCGAGAGCTGAATCCACAACTACGTATATATATATATATATATATATATATATATATATATATATATATATACATATATGTGTAAATAAATTGAGTTGTGGATTGGATGGCTCCGAGAGCTGAATCCACAACTGCATGTATATACATATACATATATGTGTAATTAAATTAAGTTGTGAATTGGATGGCTCCGAGAGCTGAATCCTCAACTGCATGTATATATATATATACATATATGTGTAAATAAATTGAGTTGTGAATTGTTTTGCTCCGAGAGCTGAATCCACAACTGCATGTATATATATGTGTGTGTGTGTGTGTGTGTGTGTGTGTGTAATTAAATCGAGTTGTGGATTAGATGGCTTCGAGAGCTGAATCCACAACTGCGTTTATATATATATATATGTGTGTGTTTGTGTGTGTGTGTGTGTGCATATAAAAATGCATATGATTAATAGAAAAATTGCGTATATTGATTGAGAAAATTGTGAAAAGGGGGATTGGATGGTTTCGAGAACTCGATTCCTCGATTACATTCCGTTTATCCAGCTCGGTGCAATTCCACTGGATTTTACTAGGGGCAGATAAAAATAAAGATTACGATAAAAGATAAAGATAAAAATTAATTAACAAGCAGATAATATTTTATTAATAAAATACTTTATTAAATAAAGTAAATAATTTATTCATATTGAAGTTAATTATGTAATACATAAACCAACATAATTTAATACAGTTAGAAGTATACATATTATAAGAATATGCGTGAATATAACTGGTTGTTAATGTTCTAAGATTTGTTGGTTGTGACCTTCTGATACTTATCAGTGAATAAATTGAGTAAATCAAGAGCTGATTTTGGAAATAATAATTTAGCATAATAACATTTTCTTTTTTAACTAAATCAAATTTTGTTACCAATTTAATTTTAAATAATCTATAAGTGATTGAGTATATTTTTAAGAGCTCATTTATTTTAAATTATATATGAAGCTTTCATATTGATTTATTGTGTAAATATGCATTTTGAATTTGGATCTTATGATAATTATATGTGTACATTATATGTTATTGTATGTGATCATTTGAAATTTCACAAATGTATTTTTAAGCTAAAATTAGCAGATGGATATAATTACACCAAGAAGATAATTATACTATGCTAGTATTACGTTATATTAGTATATTGTTTATTTGTCAGATGAAGAATGTTAGTTTGAATGTTTTGTTGAGGCGGATGGGAATATATGTGTTGGAGTTTGACTGAAGTTGTGGAATAGTTGTATGATGATAGAAGTGTTGATTTTTATATTCTTATTTCACAGGAAGTTATCAATATTTAGGGGAAACTCTGTCAAAATTTCTAGAAAATGAATAGTAATTACGAAATAACAAGGTTTTAAGAAGTAAATTTTTATTAGTTAGTCATCTCAAAGGGAATTAAGTTCAGTTATGACATCCGATATCTGGGTCTTCTAACTGACCGGATATAGGGTGTTACAAACCTACATAACTAAACCTACTAATTAGCAGCTTATGTTAAAACTTAAAGCTCGTAATTAGTGTAAACTTTGTTTCCCTGCAACCTAACTTAGTTTTAATTTATTTTAACCGATTAAATGAAAATAATTAACATTCTTCACAATTGTTTTTGCTAGGTGTGATGGATTTTTTATTAAGATATAAAATGCCCAATCAGCACAAGCTATATCATATGATAACACACACATTATTATTAGGTTTAACTAACTATTAGCTAATTGCTCCAATACACTAACACCTAATTAATCCAAATATTAAATCATTTTGACTTGTCCATAAAGCCAATAAATTTAACAGTTATATATATATATATATATATATATATATATATATATTATGCACATGGCATTCCATTTAATTTGATGATGTGTTCTTGACATAATTAAATTAATTAAAAAAAGCCACATATGATATACTTTGGTTTTTAAATTAGTGCAATATATTTTTTATTTTATTGGGTCAAATGGCTAAAATTAAGTTCTTATTTATCTCTTTTAACTTCTATTCATATATATTGAATTCATTAATTTTTACCCTCAAAATTAAGCTCTAATAGTCATGCATTAACAAGGTTATATCTTAATAATAATAATAACAATAATAATAATAATAATAATAATAATAATAATAATAATAATAATAATAAATTCCAATATGTATCGGTGCATTATAAGTAAATATGTTTTACACAGTTATCCATACATCTTGCATAAATATAAAGTTCAATAAAAAAATATTGTTATGAAATTGCAATTTCAAAGTGCAAACAAAAGGTTTCCTCACCCAAATAAATAGAATTGAATAAGAAAAGCAAGACATACCTAGTGCTCAAGTTAGATTTCATTCTATACATGTTCCTCTTCTACATGACCGTCACAAAGTTCATAGAAGTAGAGCCACTTTGTTATTTATTCTACAGCCTCGAGTAGCTTTGCCCTGTATAATCTGATAACAATATATAAAGCTTTCATTTTGAGCTAAAATAACTAATTTGTTAATACACACGCACACCTATCTTAGTCAACTCTAATAGAATTAAACAAACTAAGATGAATGACATTTCAGGTTAGTACCAGATAATCACTTTGGTAAGTTATTTTTTTGTTTATTGCTTAACTGTGTGAAAAATCATTGAATTAGTCACATAATTCATGATACAATTCCTAGAAATTTAAGTCATGCAAGAGCAAGTAAACAGATGACAAAAATTCAATTCAACTCCCATGAAATTAAATAGATCATAATCGAGTCCGGTAATTTAGATTTCATGCTCCTGTAAATCAAAAGGTGACAAAAAGTAAAACTAAATAAACCAAGGCAATTACCTCAATACACAGACTAAGATAAGTCACCACAAGCATGGCTATTATGTGATTTTTAGCAAGAATTTCAGGTAGTAATAATATTGAAAAGAGAGCGTAAAGAAAACATTTACCAATAAACAATCAAAACACATTTCTATATCACAAGAAATAAACATTCTAAATCATAAGAAGATAAGTTTTTGGCATTGTGATAGAAATAAACAACCTAAATCAAAAAGATTATAATATTCAAAACACATTTCTATAAAAATGAAAATAAACAACCTATATCACAAGAAGACAATTTTTTTTATCAAATCCATGAATTATATTTATCAAAATATCTTAATCTGAATATTATACCAAATCCAACAAGTGCAAATAAAGAAATGCAAGAAAAAGAAAAAAGAAAATCAATAAGTTCACAGCGATAATTCTACATCAGTACATAAAAATAAAAAGGCATATTTCAAAGAAAACAATAAAGTCAAATCATGAACAAGAAATCACAAATCAACTGATAAATAAAAGATTCATGAATAGAAAGCAAACAAATTGTTGACTTACAAGAAAATCTCGAGTGAAGAAGTGGAATATACCTTATTATTGCTTTACTGCACTTTAAATAGCCTGAGAAAGCAAAAACAAGAATGTCTATAATTCACAAATTTTTGAGTTAAGAATATCAAGATGAAGTTCATAAATTGAGGCAATAGTATAAAAATCTAAAATCAAGCAATTAGTTATGAAATTAAGCAATTAGGACATAGTAAGCAATCGTAATTGAGTATTTCATCTTTTTTATGATAAACTAAGGTTATAATCCATTCAACAGGACCAGAACCAAATAGAGCATAGGTGGAATGTCCTACCTAAGGAATAAAATCTAAAGAACCTAGTTAGAGACAATAGCCCTCTAACGGAACAAACTATGCAGCAGAAACAAGGAACAAAATAAAAAGGAAAATATATAAGACTAAGGATAAACAAAGAAGAAACAGGGGACAACAAAACAAATATTCATGGAGAGCACCAAAAGCTCCCAGACCAACACAAAATAACGCCTAATAATACTGAAGCAAAAAAATAGAGTGAGAAAAAAATCAGCAGTAAGCAATTTAAGCAAAGAATGTGTTTCTCCTACAAATAAAAACTCAAAGAACCTAGGGGAACAAAAACCCAAATATTACACACCGCCAGTCAACAAAAATCTCATAAAAGCCAAAAACTTAAAAAAAAAAGTCATAGAAATGAAAAATGACTTTACACGCAAAGACAAACTTGAAGCATAATCATGGCATATGAGGTATAACTATGCATCCTTCCCTGACTAGTAATAAGATTCTCATTCTCATCAATTGGTGTATCTGCTTTCAGCTTCTGCACTTACTGGTACCAATCTATCTACAGTAATAATTTAAACAATAGGAAAATAAAAGGTCAAAGCATTTCAAAAAATAAAAACTCATAATAGAAGTAGAAAAATTATGACAACAAATAGGTTTAATAATAAAGAATCGAGGAGAACTAGGGTTTGAGCGAATCTTAAAGAAGCTTGAAGGAGATGAGTGGCGGCGTTCAAAGCTAATGGCAAAGATGAAGAGAAGAGAAGAGATAGAGGGCTAATTTATACCTAGGGCAACAAATAAGAAAATTACATAAATACCCTTAATTTTAGCAACGGAATTTCAATTCGGTTGCTAAATTAGCAATGAAATTTCAATTCGGTTGCTAAATAATTAATTATGTTGCTATTTTTCATTGACAATGTAAATTAGCAATGAAATTTCATTTCGGTTGCTATTTTGGCAACGAAAATTCAATTTCGTTGCTAAAATAGCAACAAAAATTATATTTCGTTGCTATTTTTTGTTCCAAAATTTTGCCGCCGTCTGTTGGCACCTTATTTAGCAATGGTATAGTATTTTCGTTGCTAAATTTTGGTCTTAAAAATTCCCTCCACTTTTAACGACGGAAGATAACCAAATATATTTTCGTTGCTAAATCTAAAATATTTAACCAATTTAAGCAATGGAATGATTTTTCCATTTCTAAATAGCAACAAAATTGGATTTCTGTTGCTAAATTAGCAACGAAATAATTTTCGTTGCTATTTTTAGATTTTTTTCTAGTGCACGTTACCGACTATTGGAAGGGAATGGAGGATGCCAAAGATGTAATTTACCTTCAGGAACCCTACGATACCGTCCATTCCACCTTTCATCATCGATATTGATCGAAAAGTGAAAGCAAAAATTGAAATGAAAGAAGAAAGGAAATCACAATCCATATCGGGCTACGATCGATTGGTGATGGGACAACTGTTGCGAAGAAGACAGGCGACGACAAGCGGTAATTGACGATGGAGCAAGGCTAGACGATCACCAATGCTGGTGACTCACTTCCCCTGCCTTTTGACGTTCTCTTCCCCTGTTCTCTCATTTTCTTTTTCTTTTTTATTTTTTTTATTTATCCTTTACTTGTTGTACATTTCAGGCCCTTAAAATATCATTTAGACATTTCTAGGAAGAATTCTAGAATTAATTTTTTATTTTCCCCTTGATATTATTATTATTATTATTATTATTATTATACATCTATTTTAAATTTTCTATTATTATTATTATTATTATTATTATTATTATTATTATTATTATTATTATTATTATTATTATTTCATATGAATTAATTTATATTAATTTCTTATTTGTTATCGGAATGTATTTTAATTAGAATTCTTGATTCAAAAGTCTAGCAATGATACCTATAAATTATACTATTCACCAACCACTAGCCGATTCGAATTTTGAGGTATTACAAGAAGAGAGTGAAAATGATCATTATGAGTGGAAGGGTGGCCCCAAAGATTAAAAAGCAATAAGCTCCTGCTACAGTATCCATAGAGAAAAAAGCCAAGGAAAATTAGATAATCAAACAGTTGAAGAAAACACATGCCCAGATTTCTATTTGGGATTTATTGAGGCAGCCTCTATCACATAGGCAGAAATTGGTGAAAGCTTTAGATGAGTTTACTATTGCCACTAACATTTCACCTTTTGAGTTGTTGGATTTGGTTAAGGGAGGAATAAGAGTTAATGTTGTGTATTCCGATGTTGACCTAGCTACCTGTTGAAGGCAAAAACCCTTATTGCCCTCTCTATATCAAAGTTTAAGTGAATGGTAAACACACATCGTGTGTGATGGTTCCTTAATCAATGTGTGTCCTTTGATCGTAATTTTTGCTTTTGGGCTGAATGAAAGTATGTTGACAAGTTTGATTTGACCATTTCTACCTATGACAACTCAAAAAGGGTCAGGTTGTAACCATCAAAGCTGCAAAAGAGATACAGGTATCTATGCTAGAGATAGCCAAGCAGCCTTTCAATGAATTTCATATGTCTATAATCAATGATGAAGAGGGTAAAAGTAGCTTTACTGACAGTTCACAAGTGATCAATATATTAAAGAAGATGAACTTCCTACCTGGGGCCAGTTTAGGCAAGAATTCTCAGGGGCTATAAACTGCTATCATGCAGGGATCAGAAGGATAGAAAGGGATTAGGTTTCACTGGTCTTGGTTAGAAGAACAAAAAAAAGGAAACAACGAAGGAAATTCCCCATATTTCTCATAGCTTTATGCCAACTTCAGGGATCTGCTTTACTATGAAGAGAATAAACCTCAGTTGATAAGAGGTGAAGTAGTGCTAAGATTTGAGCTATTTAATAATGTCTTACACTAGAGACCAGGAATCATCAAACCAGTTAAGGGTTTTTGAGATGAGCAAATCATTCTGCATCTTTCAACTTGAGATAAAGAAGTGCCCGAGGAGATCATAATAGAGAAACTGCTTGTTGTTCAGGTGAAGGGCAAAGAAAAGATTAAGATTGAAGATTCATCCAAGTTAAATCTGAAAGCTGGAGAGACATATGATGCCACCAAGACTGAAGATGATACTTTCATTGATATTGTTTATGTTTCAAAACTTTTTGATGATAACAATGATTCTTCTTTTGATTATATTAATAAGATGAACAATTTTGATTACTTGTGTGATGTTTCTTCTAATTTCAATATGTATAATCATAATCATGTATTATTCATATTTGACATTAACTCAACAAACAAATATTTATTTAATCTCGAAATAAAAGAAAACCCAAAAGAAATTTTATTAGCATCAGATATGAAAAGAGAAAAATTTGAGAGAATTTAAAAAAAATGAAAAAGTCTTTGCTTGGACCTATGAGGACATGCAGGGAATAGATTGAAAGATTATTAAACATGCCATCTTAACCTATCCAGGGTATAAACCAGTTAAGCAAAAGCTTTGGAGACTTAGGTCAAAATAGGCTGAAAAGGTTAAAGATGAAGTCAGGAAGCAAATAGAGGCCAAATTCCTAATGGAGGTTCAATACTCTACAGGGTTACCAAACTTAGTCCTTATAGCAAAGAAGGATGAAAAATTTAGGGTCTGTATGGACTATAAGGATCTGGATAAGGCTTACCCAAAAGATGATTTTTTGTTGCCTTATATAAATTTTTTGCTAGATAGTACAATTACCTATTTCATATATATCTTTATGGATGGGTATGCTGGGTACAATCAGATTCTAAACAAGATTGTTGACCAAATTAAGATAGCCTTTATCACTAAATAGGTACCTACGCCAATCAGGTCATAAATTTTGGGCTTAAAAATACGGGTGCCACCTATCAAAGGACGATGACTAGGATATTAAATGACTTGATTCATAAAAACTTGGAGGTATATATGGATGAGATGATGATCAAGCTAGCTACCTGAAAAGGTCACTTGGAGGCATTAGAGAAGTTCTTTCAGAGGATCGATAAGTATAACATTTGCCTTAATCTAAAGAAGTGCATATTTAGGGTTTTTATAGGTAAGAGCTTAGGGCATATAGTGAGCCAAAAAAGAATAGAGATAAATCCTAACAAAGTAAAGGCCATCGGGGAGTTGCTTGTGCCTTAGAAGGAAAAGGAGGTTAAAGGATTTCTACGTATGATTTAGTATATAGGTAGGTTCATAGCCAAGTTAACTTTGATTTATGGGCCAATATTCAAACTACTTAGAAAAGATTAGCCAGTGGTATGGAATAAAGATTGTCAAAAGGCATTTGATACCATTAGGGAATACCTTTTATATCCACCAGTGTTGAGATCACCATAGACATGCAAGCCTTTGATCTTGTATTTATCCATAAAAGATAGTTTAGTGGGAGCAATGATGGTTCAGGAGGATGATTTTGGGATTAAGTACGCGATTTACTACCTCAGCAAAAAATTTCTTCCTTATAAAGTTATGTATATAAAAGTTGAAAAAATTTATCTAGCGATCATTTAGACTTCAAATAAACTAACACATTACTTTCATTCCTACAGAGTACAAGCTATGGCTAAGTAGAACCCTCTTAGATATCTATAGGAAACACCCTCACTCTTAAGGAAGATGGGTGGGTGGTTAATCTTTCTTTAGAAATTTGACATTGAGTATATCACTAGAAAACCATTAAAGAAAAAGCTGTAGTAGATTTTTTAGCTGATTAGCCGTTAGAGGGAGAAGAGATAACCTATAAGTTTTCTGATGAAGATATCATAGCCATAATAGTGCAAGGTTGGCATATGTACTTTGATAGAGCTATGAATAACAAAGGATCTAGAGTGGGAGTAATCCTAATAACCACAGAGGGAGATAAAATGCCTTTAGCTAAGAAGTTGAGGTACAAAGCAACAAATAATGAAGTAAAGCATAAAGCTTGCATCTTCGGGTTGGAAGCCTTGCTAGCTGTAGGGGAAAAATCTATAGAAGTATTTAGGGATTCATCCTTGGTAGTCTATCAAGTGAGGGGTGAATGGTCAGTGAAGAAAGAACGATTTTTACCCTACATTAAGTGTTTGAAAGCTTTAAGTAACCAGTTTAAAACTTACGCTTTTGGGTATGTTCCTAGAAATGAGAACAAATTAGCAGATGCCTTGGCCATCCTGGTATCAATATGGGATAATCCAAGAGAAGTAAGCATGAATATGGTGTTAATTTCAAGTTCTAATAAGCCATACTTTGAAATTGAACAAATAATGGACATTGAAGTGAAAGATGGAAAGCCTTGGTACCACGACATTTAGAATTAGTTAGAAAGGTCAGTATTTTTGAAGAAAGCCATTAAAAATGATCGAAGAATGATCCATGAGTTGTCAACTTAGTTTATTACTGTAGGTGGCATGCTTTACAAGAGATAGCTTGATGGCATCCAATTAAGGTGTTTGAATGAGATGGAGGCTAAGAAAGTCATGGATGTGGTACATGTAGGGTATGTGGAGCTCATATGAATGGATTAACTTTAGCAAAGAAGATCATACGTCAGGGGTTTTTCTAGCTTACAATAGATATTGATTATTTTAAGTACATCAAAGAGTGCTAGTTATGCCAACAGTATGAAAACTTAAGATACTTGCCAATTTTTAAGTTGTGTAATCTTACATCACCTTGGCCATTCACCGTATAGGGCATTGACATTATGGGCATAATTCACTCGTCAGCTTTGAATGGGCATAGATTCATTATAGTTGCCATATATTACTTCACCAAGTATGTAGACTAAATCATTCAAATATGTGGATACTAGGGATATGGCCAAGTTCATTGAAAGGAACCTGATATGTAGATATAGTTTGCCTCACCATATTGTAATGTCTTCGATCAGCCACTTGCAGATATTGTTTGCTTTAGGCCTTGGCCCTCATGGTTTTAAAATACTTTTGCAAGGGAGAGGTATCCATAGCCTTATAAGGACTACTTCATTCTCCTCTCCAATCGATGTGGGATATTACAATCCACCGCACCTAAATAGGCACAGCATCCATGCTGGCTCGGAAGCCCAGTATCCCACTGGCACATGGTCCGATCCCCAGCTTTGATGCCAACTGTAACGTCCCCGATCAGCCACTTGCATTTATTATCCACTTTGGGCCTTGGTCCTCATAGTTTTAAAATGTGTCTACAAGGAAGAGGTATCCATAGCCTTATAAGAACTACTTCGTTCTTCTGTCCAATCGATGTGGGATATTACACATATAGTGTCAGATAATAGATTATAGTTTTTTAGGGAAACCAAATAGATGCTTAGGAAGTATAGGGTTCAGCACTGCAGGTTTTCTCCTTATCAACTTTAGGCAAATGGAGCAGTCGAGGTAGCCAATAAGAATGTCAAAAGGATTTTGGCTAAGATGGTTCAAACTTACAAAGATTGGACCGATAAGCTACCTTTCACAGTTTGGGGTTACAGGACTACAGTCAGGACTTCGACATGAGCTACTCCATTTTTCCTGTATATGGGACATAAGCTACATTACCAGTGAAAATTGAGCATCAGTATTTAAGGGTGGCTTTAGAAGTTGAGTTGCCAGAAGCAAAATGGGCTAGACAATGATTATTGTAGCTTAATTTGTTAATAGGGATAGGATGCATACTTACTATCACAACCAAGTTTACCAAAAGAGACTAGCTCATTTATTTAGGAAAAAGGTTAGGAAGCATCCCTTGAAGGAGGGAGATCTAATAGATGAGACATGAGATTCCAAATATTCAAGGCAAGTTCAAATCCATTTAGGAATGATTATTTATGCTACGGTAGTTGTTATCCAAAGAAGCTACCATTCTATCTGATAGTGATGGCAATAAGTTCAGAGAGCTGGTAAACATTGACAGATTGAAGAGGTTCGATGGCTAAGACTAAAAAGAGAAAAAGAAGAGAATAAAAGCCCTGTTGGTTAAAAACTGAAAAACTGGTGGCCTTGATAAAATTGGGTAAATCATCAGGATGAAAATCAGAATAAAGGCATCATGGGCAAAAATTAAAGGCTAAGAGAAAATAATCAATCAAGAAAACTCGAGAGAACTGATTGATGAGTGGAGTTATGATGCTTTTAAATTTTGATTTTTAAGATTATGTAATATGTATCATTGAGATAACGTCGAATAATGGTCATGTGTACTAAAATCAGAAAGAAATGCCACATATGTATCCAAAAATACTATTAATATATCCAAAATTAGTCATTTTCTTGTTATGTTTTCAAAATTTAAAAATTTCTAATATAAACAAAAACATACTCTATAACAATATCTAATCTATCTGTATCATATTGCTCTCTTCATCCAGGTGTTTAAGGTGAAAAATCCTATTGTCAACTGCTGGACTCGTAATCCACTACTTGTATAAGGCAGAGGTGATGAAGTCATAAGTAGCAATCTCAAGAATAACAATCCTCATAAGAAGCCGAGCCCAAATCCTCTGGTAGTAGCCTGACAAAAAAGGAATGGAAAGTATACCACCTCGGAAGCCCAATGGGCACCTAACAATATCCTGATGGTCCTCGAACTGGCAAGCACGATGAGCAATGATGTAGAAAGTGGCCCGATGCAATCCACACAAGGGGATATATCCAAAAGATCCATCTCGAACTATAGAAGAAATGGGCAACCAAGTAAACCTAAATATGATGTCACCATCTGCTAATTGAGCCAACCAATCAATTCCCTCCTAGATCGAATAGAACTTACACTGTTTATACCTGAGAATAAGATATCTTATAGGATAAGTACTTGTGGCCTTAACTCAGGGAGGAAGCTCTGATAGTAGCTTTAGCTTCTTATGTAGCCATTTCTGAACAAAAAAAGAAAAAAATAAACGAAAAAAATAAAAAGAAAAATAGAAGAAAAAAGCCGATGGGGTGAGTTGGATTCATCTCAAGAAAAAATAAGGTAATAAAATACATAAAAATCCACAAAGGATGCCTTTTCCAACAAGAAAATCTAGTGTGAAAATCCATAAGGGGTGCACTATCTTCGAAACAATGACATACCAGAAGCAACATGGGGCTACCAATGAGGCAAGCCAGAGGGTTAATGCAAACTGCATCCAAGCCAAGGATAGTTTCTACCCAAACCAGGGGAAACGGGTTGTGTCCCCTGCGCATGCCATCCACGACACTAAACAATCCATAATCTTCAATTAGATTATCTAAACATATCAGCAAGCATCAGGCAAAGCAGCAAAGCAAGATCACACCAGACTGGAAAGTAGGCACATCATTGAAGTTAGCTAGGATATTAGTTAATGGCTCTAAAGAAAAAAGTTCTCCCTTGTGGTACCAAGCTCTTAGCCTCAGAAAGAAAGATACCCAAGGCACGATTCACCTCTTTGGGATAGTCAAGAATAATGGAGAGAAGACATGGTTGAGTATCGGGTGCAAACCTCATGCCAATTATCTCAGTAAACTCGTCCTGCTAAAATGAGGTTCCTGTCAAATGATACTCTTTTTAAAAATCTCAAATTAGAGTATGGAGCTAAGAGTGGGTCTTCCCAAGTTCTCATGTCATCTAGTAACCGGTGCAACTTCGCAATAACAGGTGTTGACATGACAGAGATATTCAAGTAATCTAAATGCAAAAATAATAAGGGAAAATAAACAACTAAAGAAAAAATGACCGAAAGAAAAAGAAAAAAAGGAAAAGGGGAAGAAAAATACATAGAAAGAAGGGAAGCTTCTTGGAAAAGGGGTGGTTAAAAGGCACAAAAGCCATAGCCAGCCCGTCTATCATCTCTAGACTACCATAATGGATTGTTTCTATATATCCCATGCATAAACATGTACATATTTTTGCATACCTCTTTGTTTTCATTTTCATGAAGCTCAAAAAGGCCCACTACTAATATGCAATCTTTCGAAAGATTTTAGGTTAAAAATCTTAAAAAAATTCAGGAAGTATTCGAGTTTTCAGGGAGTATATTGAAAAATGTATATATATGCGTATAAATATATAATAGTATATATATGTGTGTAAAATAAACAGGAATAAAAAATTAAATGTATGATAAATAATATGGAAAAATAAAAAAATATAAAAAAATTAAAGATTGGGAAAAAGGTGTGACAGATGGGACGTATAAGGCGACCGTTTGTCGCTAGCAACAGATGCACTGCCCATCTGTTGCTCAAAAATTTGAAAAATAAAAATCTTCCCCTTCTTCTTTCCCCCCTTCCTCTGTAATCGCCATTAACATTCCCTTTCGAGTTTCTCTCAATTTTTCTTGTGCTTCTCTCTCATTTTTTGCTCATTTTATGTGTCGTTTGCATGGAAAATTACCGTGAATCGTTATGCACCTTAGGGTAGCATTTATTTTGCTTTTCTTTTTATTTTTATTTCTCCATCCTCTACACTTCGAGATGCGACGCAGAGATGCTCTCGCTACAACGGCTTCACCCATACCAGGTTGGATGATCCCTCTATAGGCCTAGAGATATCGGGCCCTATATCCAATTTTCAATCCAAAAATCATCCGATAAGAAAAAAAGAATTTTTTTTTATGTAAACTATACAGGAGGAAACCAATATTTCCAACCTAATAAATATCTCAATTTATGTATGTCATTTTATCTTTATAATCAAACAATTTACTTCTGTAATAATTTAAGAAGTTATATTATTTATTTATTTATTTATTTATTTATCGCTTATTTAATTGATTGACATGTTAATTTAAATTTATATAATGCGTCATGTGAAAAGGGAGATAGTGGAGCAATGTTTAAAAGTCAATTATAAAACAACACTTAACTAAGATGACAAGTAAGAATAATGATTCAAACACCATTCTTTATTTGGGCATCAAAAGGTTGAGATTCATTTCTCAAAGTTTTGTTGGATGGCGACTCTATTATACCTACCTCTTTAAGCCCATATTAAATGCCTTCATAGGTTGACTATCAACAATAATTTAGGCCTAATACCTTTTTATTGCGAAGTAATCAATTTATAAATTATAGTGAGCCTCATTCGATCTTGGACCCAAAAGCAAGCCTCCAAAAACTAAATCGAAATTAAGGGTGCTCCAGCACATGTCATAGTCCCTTTGGCAAAGTCCTCTAAATGCTAGCATAAGACCAATCAGATTATTGTTATAGTTCACAATGTATCAAACTGACTCAAAACACATCTGCATCAAAGAAATCCATTTTTTATGAAAGCTAAGGAATCGAAAAACGTCAGATAAGTAGTGCCATTCCATCCGATCATAGGCTTTGCTTATATCTAATTTAAGCACAACTTCATCAACCCCACGTGCTTTCTTTTTATAAAAATGCATAATTTCATGCAACAACAACATTATCTGTAATCAATTTATTAAGTACAATAGCACTCTAAGTTTTTGAAATAATAAAGGGAAGGATATGTTTGAGGCGATTGGCTAACATATTAGCAACAATTTTATACAAAACATTGCAAAGAGCAATAGGTCTTAAATCAACCATATTCTCTACTTTCTACTTTTTAGGAATGAGAGTGATAACTATATCATTAAGCCCATTTGGTAATAGATAAGTATCGATAATCTCCAAGAACTTTTTAACAAGATCAGAACCAACTATACTCTAATATTTCTGATAGAATCTTGGATTAAAGCGATCTAGCCTCGTAGCCTTATCTAGGTGTATGCAAAATAATGCTAGCTTTACATGCTTAGAAGTAAAATCTTGAAGCAAGAAAGCATTATACTCCTCAGACACTTTTTTGTCAAGATAATTACTAATTAGAAAAATATTATGTGTCGTAGCAGTGAAAATATCATGAAAGTAGCTTTTTATCACATCTTCTAGCTTATTATCACAATTATAAAAATTACCTACAGGGTCTTTCAATTAAGTAATTCAATTCTTCCTCTTTCGTTTGGAGGTAACCGCATGAAAATATTTTGAATTAAAGTCCCTCATCTAGAATATCTTTGCTCTTTGCTTCCAATACTCCTCCTATTGATGAAAAGTATCTTGGTAACGAATATTAGCATCCTAAAAAGCATAATTATTAAATTTCCCATACCATCTTCTTGCACAATCCATAAGCGTTCGAAGATCCCTTAACTTACTTCTAAAATCACCAGTAATCGATCTAGCCCAAGAAGATAGTGCCTCACTACATGATTGGATTTTAGAGTAAATAAAATAACAGGAATTACTATTCCAATTTGAAATAACAACAGATAAAAAGTCTTTCTCCATTACCCAAGCATTCTCAAAATGAAAATGATGAACAACTTGGTGAGAGAAATTAGAATTAATATCCAAAAATAAGGGATTATGATCAGAAGTCATGATCTATAAATTGAAGACTCTGAAGAGCAAAAACCGACCCAACCAAGAAGGAGTTGCCATCACACGATCTAAATGCTCCTCAACAGAGGAATCAAAACCATTGTGCCTAAGCCGTGTGAAATTATACCCAACCATCCTGAAATCCAACAAATTGCTATCAAATATAGCATCATGAAAGCCTTCAATCAACTTGCTAGGCTAGGTTTTTCCACCTCTTTTTTCCTGGATCAAGATAATACCATTGAAGTCTCTAATATTGCACCAAAGGAGAGAAAAGTTTAAAGAAAGAGTGCGAAGAAGCTGCCAAGATTCATGTCTATGATTGCGATCTGGAGCACAATAGAAGCAAGTCAATCTCCACCCATCACAGTTTCTCAAACACACCACTGTGCCTAGCACAATCTGTACTGAAATAGCCCTCATAGCCCAACATGATTTTAATACGACCTAGCTTATCTATACTACACAACGTTTCAATAAGAAAGATAAAATGGGGCTTTCTACTTCTAAAATGGTCACGCAGGACCTGAACTGTTTGCGGATTACCTAGACCACAACAGTTCCAATTTAAAGAACTAATAATGTCTAGCGGGCTTGGTGACCAGGGTTCACTAATATTAAGTTTTTTAGATCAGCTACATCAAATGACAAGGTAACAGAGATAGACCCATTAGCTAAGCCCATATCAGTCTCCTTCTCTAAATGATGCCACTTTAAGTTTGAGATAACCATGCCTTTCTTCTCCAAGTTATTAAAAGACATTGAGTCAACAACAATCTCACGAGATCCACTTATTTCTTTATCAACCTCCTTATTCTTAGCCATCATATCCTTATCTTGTTTATCCCCAGTAGCTATATTCATACCATGATCAGTGCCATGAAATTGGAAGTTACGAAATTCAGTTTTGTTATCCATTATTCTCGTATCTTATCTTACACTATCCAGTGACATAGCTTGAATTGGTGGAGTATTGTGAAGCCATCATTCACCCAAAGATAATTGAGCACATCGATTCTTAACATGAATGGTCTTATCATATTCCTTTCCAATAGAACCAATGGGATTTTAGAACAACTTCAAACAAAACTTCTCACCATGACCCAAAAAGCCATATATAAAGCAAAACATAGAAAGACGCTTATACTAGAAATCTACTTTTAGCCATTCTTCACCAGCCTTTTTCAACTTCATTTTCGTCTTCAGCTTCTTGTGAACATCTATACTGATACGAACTCTTATAAAGTTCCTCCATATGCTCATAAAATTATTTGGATCTGCAGAAATGAAAACTCCTAAATAATTGCCAATCATTTGTGCCACCTTAATTGACATAAAACCATGAGGGAGATGATGAACTTGAACCCAGAAGCTAGACAAGAAAAGAGGGACCTTTTGTGATTGCTCGTTTGACTCCAATTTCTTAAATATGTGCAGATGGTTGTCAAAGGTCCAGGGAGCTCTATCCACAACTCTTTGCATATCCAGTTCATGAAAAAATTGATAGATAAACAAGTTAGGACTCAAATCCTTAATGAAAACACCCATAATAGGTCGCCATATAGAAGTTAAAGTATTTTTCATGGCAACAACATTTATAGATTTATCAGTAAGAAATCATCCTATCAAACTCCAATGAAAAACAGAGGCTTAATCATCCAAATCTCCATCTTCAAATATAATACCCTGATCGACTTCTTCTTCAAGTGACAGGTTAGCATACAGATTATTAATATAATGGCCTCAACAACGGGTCAGCCGTGAATAGTATTTTTCGACAATGAATATTATTTCCTGGGCCCAAAGGGACATTCGAAAGTCAAAAATATTTTATTGGACCGTTGGGAAGTAATGGTCATGGTGAGTCCGGGGTTAAAATTTGAAGTGAAATTGAGATCATATGAGCCTCCAAAGGTCAAAAATACGAAAAAGGTAGCGAGTCAATTTTCCTGGTAGGAAAGGAGATTTGATTTTGTATAAATAATTAAAAATAGTAAACGAACTCCGAAAATTGCCAGATTTTGCATGCTTACACGAATTTTTATGTAGAATATTTTGGTGATGAGAATTGAAATTTTTGGGGATACTGGTAGTTGTTGAATCGGACCGATAAGTTTGAATCAGATTCTATAATGGACTCCGATTGAGCCAAAAATTTACGTACTAGTAATTTTTGATGTGATAAGAATGATGGAATTAAAATTAGAGTGATTTAAAGTGGTTAAGAGAGAGAATTATATTTGGGCCTTAATTGGCCTTAATTTAAAATTGAACAAAGCCCATTAAATAGGTCCACCCTTAAACCCATTTGAGAGGATATAAAAGGTTGGAATATCTAAAAGATTCTCAAAAAATTCCAGCTTCTTCTTCTCCTCTTAAGTGGTCGAATATTGCTCACTCTCTTCCTCTCCCTTATTTTCTTCATAATTACTCCAAATTTCCCATAAATTCTAACATATAAGATGAAGTTCCATCTCTCTAGGTCACCCTAGTGGCATCAATCAAGTGATTTGAGTAAAGGAAGACAATAAATCAAGTGGAGAAAGAAAAAGGGGTAAGATTGAGTGTGAGAAGTTAATTGGTTTAAATTGATTCTTTAGTATTTTCTTATAGTTTTTGAGATGTAAAAGCTAATTATGAGCTTAAATTTTGCATATGAGGACAAAAAATTGAGGTTAGGAGAGCTTGTTTGGCCGGCCATGAATGGTGAGGAAGAGAAAGGCAAGTTTGCAAGTGGAAGAGCAAGGGAAAAGAAATTTTAGGCACCTATAAGCAAGGAAAAATTGTAAGTGACTATAAAATCCTTTGATTTTCCTTTTATTGTGAATTAATTCTTTGTATGTAACTAGGTTAAAAAATTTAAAGTTGTTAATTGATAAAATTTTATTAGGGTAATTGAAATTAAACTATAGAAGAGATGAAATGAAAGCTAAATAGGAAGAAAGAAAATATTTTAGGTGTACTGATGTATTGGCCGAATTATTTAGTAAGGGAAAAATATGAGATTTTGGCATGAAAATAAAATATATAAGCCTAAATTATTTATAAAGATTATAAATAGTGTCAATGAATTTTTATTGAATTATTGAAATTTATTTTAAAATTTTAAAGATTAAGTAACATATAGGTTTATAGTGAAAGTTATGAAATATTGTGAAATAATGGATTATTTTAGTAAAAAATGATGCTAAATAATAAATAATGCATAAATAAATTTTATTAAAATTTATTGAAATTATTAGAATTTTATTGAAGAATAAATGTGAATATGTATAACAGAAAATGGTGAAGTAGTAATGAATAATTGCATAAAAACGTCAAAGAAAGTGAATTAATATGAAATTAATTCACAGTTAACGAAAAAAGAAATAAAATGTCAATCAATAATTTTTTCGGAATAGTTATTAAGCTATGAAAGTAATAAGAATAATGAATTATTGGTAAATAATTCATAAAATGAGTGAAAATGATGAAAATAGTAAAATCATGTGTACACAAATTTTCGTAAAATTTATATGCTTTACTAGAATATTTTTGAAATAAAATATTGATTATGTTTAATTAAAAATGTTGAATTCTTAAGAAATAATTCAATAAATAAGTACGTGATGGTAAACTAATGTAAAGTAAATTATTTCAGTATAAAAAAAAATAAAAAAGTCAAATTATGCATTTTCGGATAATAAAATAATGAATTATATCAATATAATTTATAATTATTTAAAAAATTGTAAAATAAATGTTTGATAAATTAGTCAATAAAAAGTATTAAAAGAGTGAATTATTATAAAATAATTCACCAGCCGAATAAAAGTTGGCATACAAAATGATTAAAATTTTGGACAGAAAAAGAAAAGGAAAAAATCGTAAAAAGTCAATTGTTGAATTATTAAAAAATAATTCACAAAGAATTACACAAAAAGAATAAAAGAAAATTGTGAATTATAATGCTATAATTCATAAAGTGTATAAAAGACTGAAAAGCCTCAAGTGTTCAAGTGAATTATTGAAGAACAATTCACAAAAGTGACTTAAAAAGATAAAGTGAAAGAAAGGAAAAGAAAGAAAAAAGTTATTGAATAGTTAAAAGCACTAAAAGAGTGCGATTAAAAAAAATGTATTGTATCAAGAAATAAAAAAAAAGAAACTAAAGATTTTTAAATGTTTAAAAATTATTTCAAATATAATTTATTATTTTGCCTTTAGCGATAAACAAGTAATGATATTCTTGTTTAGGATATAATTAGCTAGCCATAGGGATACCCTATACTGTTGTGCAAGTCATGGCAACTTGCTTTGCTATGGGTAGGATCTGTGATCTCCATAGCTTCAGTATTTTCAGTGAAAATGAAAGTGAAATGTTTTTCGAGAAATGGTCACTTGGGGATTACTTCTCTCTCAGTGGGACT
The DNA here is from genome assembly GCA_037975025.1 of Excoecaria agallocha. Lineage (NCBI taxonomy): Eukaryota > Viridiplantae > Streptophyta > Magnoliopsida > Malpighiales > Euphorbiaceae > Excoecaria > Excoecaria agallocha. The sequence continues at coordinate 12,924,595 of CM075817.1, read as the reverse complement.
TTTGGGTCCAGTCCAGTATATTCTTTTTGAGAATCCAGTTATATTGCACTAAGGGCGTATTATAACAAATAAATTAGTATTGCTTAAATGAATTAAATATAAAAAGTTATAAATGAAAAATGATTCATTTCAAAGAAAATAAAAAGTTGGGATAAAACTGTTAGATTTTTCAAGAAGTGTGATTAATAAGAAAAGAAATGTTTTATAAAAATAAAATGATAAATGAAGATTAAGTTAAGCTTTTATAAAGAAAAATTATTTAAAATATATTTTTACATGAAAAAGATAAATTTAGATTAGTTGGTATTTTATGTACAAATTATTATTTTGAAAAGTAACAAATTTGAAAAATAATATTAATTTTCTATTTAAAGTCAAAAAGTGATGACAATATCCTTAAATGAAATCTTATGTTTAAGTAATGTATTTCTGAAAGAAAAGTCAAATGATAAATAAAACGATAAAAGGCATATAGTTGTTCAATTGGAAAAAAGCAAAAGATTTAAAGTTCTAAATAAGTATTTGAACATGGATAAATGTATAAAGAAGAAAATAAAGATTTGAATGCAAAGTGTCCCAAAATAACTGTATCACCTGCAATAAAGCTTAAAAGCCTTTAAATAGTAATATGTTTATTAGTTTAAAGGTTAAAGTAAAATAAAAGAATAAATAACAAGAATTGTAATTATAGCTCATATTGAATACCTGAATAATAAGTTGAGGAATAAAATAGTCTATAAATTTGATAACATTAAAGATATAAGTACCAATATATACCGTTAAATAAAATGATAAGTATATCGCTATGACTAAAAATATAAAACAAAGGTTAAGTAAAAGTAAAAGCTATAGTGAAGAACAAACGTAAAAGTAAAAGTTAATATGAAATTGATTCACTTAAGAAAATAGTGTAAAGTAACATTGAAAGATTGAAAATCAAAGACAAATAAATTACCAAAATATAAGTTAATAATGAAACTAATGTTGACTGAAGTAAAAGAAAATGTTTAATGAAATAAGTATAAGAGTAGCATAATCTATGTAATTATGCTTTATTTGAAAAATTCTAGGATTTGTAGTCACCACGGAGCATATCTAGTGCTCAGCACGTAGTGTTTACTGCATGCAGGTTATAAAGTATTGCGAAAGCATAATGCACAGTGGAGCAAGATCGATAAAGAAGAGATAATGCTAAATTGAGTTGTTTTATGGCATATATATACTTAGACAATTAAGGTAAAAGATTTAACTGTATTTTGATTGTTATTATGATTATTGATGAGTGAGTGTTTGGTGTAAGATCTTGCATGAATTTATTTAGTGTATGTTTAATTGTTTATAAGGTTATTGATTGATTAGAATTTTTGATGTAAAGGTAATTAAAGTGTATCGAAGTGATCGGTGCTGAAAAAAAATTTATCGTTTTTGCTATCTTTGCTTCGGAAAGGACTGTTCCGTGAAGGGTGTGATAATTGATATTGTCAGTAACATTTTCTTTCTCTTCTATCCTAAGACAGGAACAAACTAAAAGGAGTAAGAAAAGACAAACTTACGAAAGGGCAAGATTACAGAGCAAGACACATTAGGTTAATTAGAGATTCATCCTATCATCATTTTTAATTATCCTATATTGAATTATAGAACCATTAAAGATAGAAAACAATTTTTAAAAACTTTGAGTAATTTTAAAAATTATGAGTAACTCTATAATTCTACTTAGAAATTTAAAAATATTTTAATATAAACCAGACTCGCTTTGATTGATATTAAAAATATTTTAGAATAATGTAATGAGTTTTAGATATAATTTAAAAGGAAAAATGAATTTTTAAAAGTGAAAAAAAAATTGAGCTTAAGTAAAAACATAAAATTGAAAAATTATAAAGCATGAAATAGCATGTTAGTATCCAAAATCAAAATGTTAAGTACAAATAAAATTACTATATTTAATTCTAAGTCAAATAAAATTTTGGATAATTTTAAATGTTATAATATAAACTCTAAAACATAAGAAAATATAATTAAATACTATTAAGTAAAATATGAACATCAATATATGATAAAAAATATTTATATAAAAGTTAATCGGATATTATATATAAATATTATTATATAATTAAAGAGAATGATATAATATAAATTTAATTTAAATTATTATATAAATTTTATAGAAAAATATAAATATTAATGTATAAAAATAAAAATATAATTTAAATATATTTTAAAATATTATTTTATGTAAATTTTAGAGAAATAGAAAAAAATTGAAGATATATATATATATATATATATATATATATATATATATATATATATATATATATATATATATATATATATATATATATATATATATATGAATTGATTAACCGTAAACCAACAGTTAACCGATACTTAAAAATTTAAATCGTAACTATTAACCAAAAATTAAAAATTGTAACCGAATCTATAGGATTGATTAACAGTAAAAATCGTTTCGATTTCGAATCGATTTTACAGTTAACCATAATTTCGATTTTTTTTCTCACTTCTAATTAGATTCATTTGAAAAAAAGATAATAATTTGCTTTAAACATTTATTTTGAAATCAAAATTTTCCAACACATTGAGGAAAAATATGCATTACTAATAATATTATTGGGAGCGGCTTTAATGTGGCGTCCGCATAGACAATTGTCAATTCATATCTTCATCCAACTTAGAAGTAGGATTCATTGCTCATTGATCCATAATGAAAAGAGTTATTTTACATTTAACGTTTTGGAAAAAAAACACAAACATTTTCCTTTTACCCTAATTTTTTTTTGCGCAGAAAATGTTTTTCTACTCTTCAATTATATATATATATATATATATATATATATATATATATATATATATATATATATATATATAGCTAAAATGTGAAAATATTGTTTGAGGAGTATATTTACTCATGACTTTTTAATACATTTTTTACATAATATATTTAAAAATTAAAAAATTAAAGATGCTGACGGGACATTGGCGTGAACAATTTGTCAATTGACATTAACATCTGACTCACAAAACTGCCTATTATTTATTAATTCACTGGTTGTCATGCACGTACAATGCATCTGACTATCATGTGTTAATAACGAGATACATGATTGTTAATTAGAAAATTGTATAAAAAATTGATATTTATTCGCTTGTTATTATAGTTTTGTGTATAATCGTACACGCACCATCTAACAGTCGTAGACCACGAATTTTTTAAAAATTAGTAGGTTTTGTTTTTTAATTTACTCCAAATTTAAAAATTCTAATTTAATATATTAAATAATTAGGTTGGAAAAAATTATTTGTCTACATTATATTCTTTTCTTTTGGTTACTGTCTAATCTTTAAGTTAAATAACTTATATTTAAATATTTAATTGAATTTCATATATTTGGTTATTAATTCAAATTCAAAGCCATATGTATGCAATGATTGAACAAGAATTGAAGACTAATCTAGAGTTGTCCAATTGTAATATATAAACTACAGCAAATAGATACTTGATGGCTATTTCAATTTATATATTTAACCTAAATTTAGTTTTAAATTTTATTTTTTGTCCTGGTCTCTAACTTAGATTCTAAATATTTAAACTCTTAGCAAAGTCTTTCAAATTCTTAAGTTTATACAATTACGCTTATATAAATGTTAATTTTTGTAATTGAAAAATCAAGAGACTATGAAATTATATGTTTATATTGCATTTTTATCTTAAAATGTAATTGCTTGTTAACACGAAATATTGGTTAGCCTAATTAATTTTAGTGGCTCATCGGTTAGAAGTTAACTGATTAAGTGGTCTTAATAGATTGAATTAATTAAACTTTTTATAAAACCGATTTTATGGATTGGACTTGAAATTTTGCTTAGAGACTGATTAATCAATCAATGTATACTCTTAATTGAGAGTGGGAAAATATAAAATTTGAATTACAGGTGATTTTCAAAATTTTTTTTTCAGACTATGCCAATCAATAATTACGGACAATTAAATATAAAGCAATTTCTATATCAAACTAATTTATTTTTTAGAAATTAAAAGCACTAAAAAATTGTAATACTGTTAAAATTATTAAATTTACAGAAATTTATATTTCATAAACTATTAAATTAATGTTCATAAATGAGCAAACCGCGCCCATGAGAATTCTACTGATAATACTGCCATTTATCTAGAACTTAATTCTTATATATATATATATATATATATATATATATATATATATATATATATATATATATATATATATATATATATAAAAGTAAAGCTAATAATGTAAAGTATTATTTTACCCTTAATAATTTGCAAAAAGTACATTTTTACCTTAACATTTTGCAAAAAGTGTTATTTTGCTCTTCAATTTTATTTAAATAAAATACACCTAAAAATTGTCAAATTTTGAAATGTTGTTTAAATTTAATTAATACTTCTTTTATTATTTTTAACCATAATTTATAGATTTCTATAAAATAAATGCCACAATCAAAAAGTACGTAACAAATTTATAAACACTATTGTATAAAAAAATATAAATACTGTAAGAAAATATAATATTTCATGTTTGCGTTTCTTTTTAGTATGTGTTTTCCTCCTAAATTATCTCAAAGGTTATATATTAGTATTAGACAAAAAAATATTACTATCTAGTTTATGAGACGAATAATGCGATGTGTGCGTATTTTTTTTTTTTGGTTAGCAAAAGGTGAGCAAGCTCACAAAAAGAACCAACTAACAATCATAAGTAACCCCAACAGAGTCATGATAGAGCAAAGAATTAATCCCCTGAGGAGGGGAATGTAAAGCATGATATCCATGAGGAACACCATGCCCCAGTTGAGCCAAGTAATCAGCTGCAGTGTTTACCTCACGATAGACAAATTGGAAGGAGACGGTATGAAAATCTTTGGACAAAATATGGATCCGATCAATAAGAGTGGCGCAGGAGGCAATTGGGCCAGAGCAACCAGATATCATTTTAATGGCTAGCTTGCTATCACTCTCCACCATAATATTGCTGAAACAACCTTCCTTTGCCCTGCAAAGCCCATAGTAGATTCCCCAAACTTCTGCCAACAGGATAGGACAGCTCCCCAAATTAGCTACAAAACCTGAGCACCAGCGCCCCAAGTGATTTCTTATAATTCCACCACAAGACGCAATGCCCCCTCTAGAAATCGAAGCATCAGTATTTATCTTGACAAAAGTTACAGGTGGATAGGACCAATAAACTGAAGCAGAATTAGAACCTCCATTGTCAATCTCCTCAGGCAAATTCAAAGCATTATGACAGGATTTAGCAAAGCCTATCACGTCACTTACTAACGAGAGAATAGAACTATGCTTGTTTTGGAAAATAAACTCATTCCTCTTCTTCCACAAAAACCAACAGCCTATAGCAAAAAACTCCGGCCAAGTCATTTCAGAAAACTCTAACATCGAGCTTGACACATTAAATTTCACCCAACCTCTCAAGCTATCTAGATCCATAAAGTGCTGAAGCTGATCATCAGTAAGGCATAAACTCCAGAATTGTTTTGCAACATAGCAGTCCCGCAAAACGTGAAGACTGTTTTCTGCTCCTAGACCACAGATAGCATAGTTTTCCTTATTCGTGAAATGCCTTCTCTTTCTTTCAGAGTTAGTCATAATACCATTATTGACCACCAGCCAAAGAAACACTTTAACCCGCTGCGCCACTTTTAACCTCCATATTTGACCCCAAAATGAGTCTTTATCCTCAACATTAGTCCCCAATAAACTAGAATAGGCTGATTTTATAGTAAAGCCACCAGATGAGGAGAGATCCCAGAAAATCATGTCCTCATTAGCAAGAGAGTGCGGAGGACAAGCTGTAGCAATTTTTAAAAGAATATGGTGAGGAAAGAACTCCTCAAACCGAGCCCAACACCAGCCTGTATTATCCTCAGCAAAGAAATCAATCGTTTTATCAATTAAGTCTTCAGAAATAAGCATGGAAGTCTGGTGGAACAAGGGAAGATCCAGCCCAGGAACCCATCTATCAAACCAAAACTTGATTTTCCTTCCATTTCCAATGACCCATCTGACATGATTTAGAACATTGCTCCAGACTGAGCAGATACCCTTCCAGATTGGGGTGCTACTACGTTGGGTAATAGGGCAGGCGCTGCAACCATACACGTACTTATACTTGGAAGCAAGAATTTTGACCCACCATTGTTGCGACTGGAAAAGAATAATCCAAGCAAGTTTCATCATAAAAGCTGTGTTAAGAGCATGAGTATTTCGGAGAGAGAGGCCTCCACTATCTTTTGGTTTAATCACCGAACTCCAAGGAACTAAGGCTAGACCATGAGACTCCGTAGCTCCTCCCCAAACAAACTTGCGAGAGAGCTTATCAAACTCTTCACAAAGGGTTGAGGGGATTCTTGAGGCTTGAATAACATAAGAAGACATGTTAGATAGTGTAAATAAATAGAGAGAATGCTGGAAAACTGCTTTTTACGTTATATGTTTACAGAGTAATACAAACAGAGATATATATGAGAGTAAGAAGTTTTCCAGTAACTACAAGATAAGCTTGAGGTGTTGTAAATGTACACTAACTCTAAATCAAGATAAGTAACAATAGAGATAAGAGGCAGTGTTTGTTGAGGAGAAGGACTTTATCAATGAGCAGTAGGAGTTGGCGAGGAGAAGGACTTTAACAGCCCCCCTCAAGCTGAGCCGTTGGAGACCAAAGACGCAGCTTGCAACAGTGGGTGGCAAATAGAGCTGAACCCAATGGTTTGGTCATTACATCAGCCACCTGATCATTGCTTTTAATAAAACGAATTTGAACTAAGCCACATTTGATTTGATCCCGAATAAAATGATAATCAATTTCCACATGCTTAGTGCGAGCATGAAACACCGGATTGGAGGCAAGATAAATAGCACTTACATTGTCACACCAAAGTTGTGCAGGTGACATCAAAGAGATCCCAAGCTCTCGTAGTAGAGTAGTTAGCCACATGACTTCTGCAGTAGTGTTAGCAAGTGCCTTATACTCACTTTCTGTGCTTGATCTAGCCACTGTAGGTTGTTTCTTTGAAGACCAAGATACCAAATTCTTGCCTAAATAAATAAGATAGCCGCCGGTGGATCGACGGTCATCAAGACATCCGCCCCAATCACTATCAGAGTAACAATGAAGGACAAAGGATGAGTCACCTTGAAGAAGTAATCCATGACTAGAAGTGGCATGCAAATAACGCAAGAGACGTTTGCAAGCTTGCCAATGTTCTGTGGTTGCACAATGCATAAACTGAGCAAGTTTGTTGACACTGAATGCAATATCTGGGCGAGTCAATGTGACATACTGAAGAGCTCCAACAACCTGGCGGTACTCATGAGCCGAAGGAAGAGGATCGCCCATGTGCTTGCTGAGATTGGGTAGAGTGGCCATAGGGGTGCGACAACCCTTGCTAGCTTGCATATTAGTGGCTAGTAAAATGTCTTCAATGTACTTTGTTTGAGAGAGTAATAAGCCCTTGGATGTACGAGTAAGTTCAATACCCAAAAAATAATGAATGTCACCAAGATCACGAACAGGAAAAACGTGTTGTAAGTGAAGGATAAACCACTCAATTATCTTTGATGAAGTACCTGTGACAAGTATATCATCAACATAGACAAGAACAAACAATTTTTGATGACCATGAGAATAAATAAATAGTGAGTGATCTGCCTGGGAACGACAGAAATTGAGGGATTGCATGAACTCTTGGAGGCGATCAAACCAAGCCCGAGGGGCCTGTTTTAAGCCATATAGAGACTTTTGAAGTTTGCATACAAAATCCGGATTTCTCTTGTCTACGAAGCCAATAGGTTGCTCCATAAAAAGTTCCTTGTCCAAAAAACCATGAAGAAATGCATTGGAGATGTCAAGTTGACGTGTCTCCCAATTATGTGTCATGGCAAGGGATAAAACAGTTCTTACAGTGGTAAATTTGACAACCGGAGAAAATGTTTCTGTGTAATCGATACCAGACTGCTGTGTAAATCCCTTAGCCACCAACCTTGCTTTATACCTCTCAAGAGAACCATCCGACTTGCGTTTGATGCGGTAAATCCACTTGTTCTTGATAACATTGGCATGAGCAGGGCGTGGTACTAAAACCCAAGTTTGATTTTGAAGCAAAGCTGTAATTTCTTCCTGCATAGCATTCTTCCAAACATGATATTTATTAGCATGAGTAAAACATGTGGGTTCCTGAGTGGGAGAAGATGTGGCGGTGAAGGAGAATTTTTTGGATTTGGGTTTAGGGCGAAGGGTCATATGATGAGTTTTGGTGGGTTTGGAAAGATTGATGGGTTCGGATTCTGTAGATGGAGTAGAGGATGTGGTATCTTGGTATTTAGTGAAGTCAACTACTAGTGGGATTCCTGTAGAAGGAGGAGAAGTAGATGGAGATGAAGAAGCAGTAGAGGGCGAGGTAGAAAGAATACCGTGAGGTGATGAGTTGTCCAGGGAAGAAGGAGTGCTGCATGTTACGGTCAACCAAGGTGGGGCAACTAGTTGAGTGGTGGAGTGAGTGGCACGACTAGGATAGGGGAAGCAATTGGAATGAAATTTAACATGCTTTGCTAAATAAATTCGACCAGTACTAGCATCAAGACAACGATAGGCAGCATGATAGGGACTTTGACCCAAATAAACACATTCCAGAGTGCGATAGGAAAATTTGTGTGAATTATAAGGTCGTAAAAAGGGAAAAACCGAGCAACCAAAAGGGTGAAAGGCCAAGTAATGTGGGTCTTTTTCATACAATTTGGAATATGGGGATTTTTTTTGAAGTGCATCGGAGGGTAGAACATTTATTAACATGGCACTATGTTCTAAGGAATAATTCCAAAATTTTAAAGGTAATTGTGAATGAGCGAGTAAAGTTAAACCCGTGTCAACAAGATGTCGGATTTTTCTTTCAGCTGTGCCATTTTGTTCATGAGTGTATGGACAGGCTATGCGATGATGTATGCCATGTTTTTTAAAGTATTGATGAAGACGTTGATATTCTCCACCCCAATCGGAGTGAAAGGCAGTTATATGTTTGCCAAATTGACGAAATACCAATTGTTCAAATTGCAAAAAAATATTAAAGACTTCACTTTTAGCTTTCATAAAATAAATCCATGTAAATCTGGTGAAATCATCAACAAAAATGACAAAATAACGATGGCCTAAACTAGAGGTGACAGGGGCTGGTCCCCAAACATCCGAGAAAATAATGTCAAAAGGACGAACACTCTTGTGCTCTTTGGAAGCAAGAGGAAGACGACTCAATTTACCTAAACGACAACTAGCACAAGGACTCAAGATAGAATCAGCAACAGAAATTTTATTTTGATTTGCTAACGAAAGAAGTTTTTGTTTATTGGGGTGACCCAATCGACTGTGCCACTCATCCAAAGAAGGTAGAACAAAGGCTTGAAATGCAGAGGGTGTAGAGGACTGAGGTTGCCGTAACACATAGACACCATCTTCACTGGGTCCTTTCATCAGAATTTTCTTGGTGGTTTGATCCTTAATAAGAAAATAATGGGGCCAAAATTCAAAGAAAACAGAATTGTCAGTGGCAAATTTTTGAACTGAAAGTAAGTTTTTTTTAATATCAGGAACACACAATGTATTATTCAAGCTAAAGATATGATCAAAGTGAGAAAAGAAGCTATTACCGGTATGAGAAATTGACAAGCCTTGTCCATTACCAACAAATAGTTGTTCAGGTCCACTATATTCATTGATTTGTGTCAAGTGGTTTGGATCGGGAACAATATGATAATTGGCTGCTGTATCAGGGAACCAATTTAGTGGTGCAGAAGGAGCCTTGGAATGAGCAGTTGCTGTGTTGGCATTTGGGCGAGAGGTGGTACTGTGACCGGTATTGCCAGAGTTGTCATCCCACTGATATCGCCGACGACAGGTAAGTGCTGTATGATTTCTATATCCACAAATCTGACACGTGGAGTTTGCTTGCTGGTGCTGGCGATTTTTGTTGTGGCCATGATAACTTGTGTTTGGTCGAAAATTTTTGTTGTGAGAAGGTGAGCGAAAGCGAGGTTGAGAGGGGGTGGGTAAGAGTGGTGATTGAGATTTGAGAGTGAGGTTGGCCATAGGCTCATGGGAATTTTTGAGTAATAGTTCATGAGCAACAAGATGCCCATGAAGTTCATAAAAGGAAACGGGTTCTGGGCAGAGATTGAGAGCAGTAATGATAGAATGATACTCATACCCGATGTTCCTATATATGATGGCATTAAACTCAGCTGTGGTTATAGGTCTTCCAGCGGCATGGAGTTCATCAGCAAGACTTTTGGCTTTTTGAAGATAAGCAGAGATAGAAAGGTCACCTTTTTTTAGTTCTTGGAGCTCTATATGGAGTTGAAGTTGGCGATTTTGAGAGACAGAACCGAAGGCATTAGCAAGTGCCTGCCAGACGGCATAAGAAGAGTGAAGGCCAATAATTAAGGGGTAGATGTCTTCAGAGATGGAAGCAAGAAGCCAAGAGAGAAGAAGTTGATCTTTTTTAAACCATTGTTCATAGTCAGGATTAGAAATAGGAGTGGGGTCATTGGAAGAAGTGGGTATCGTTTTTGAAGGAGAAGGAGTGGATCCATTAATAAAGCCATGAAGATCTTGTAGGTTAAGAATGGGAGCAAACTGAGTTTTCCATGAGAGATAGTTTTTTGAGGTAAGTTTAATGGAAAAGGAAGAAGATGAAGTGATAGAGGGAGTGGAAGAGGAGGAGATCGGAACAAGAGCCATTTGAACTGAGGAGAGCTCTGATACCATGTAAATAAATAGAGAGAATGCTGGAAAACTGCTTTTTACGTTATATGTTTACAGAGTAATACAAACAGAGATATATATGAGAGTAAGAAGTTTTCCAGTAACTACAAGATAAGCTTGAGGTGTTGTAAATGTACACTAACTCTAAATCAAGATAAGTAACAATAGAGATAAGAGGCAGTGTTTGTTGAGGAGAAGGACTTTATCAATGAGCAGTAGGAGTTGGCGAGGAGAAGGACTTTAACAGATAGCACAGACTTAGCAAGAATGACTCGACCCGCCATAGAAATGGAAGCAGTATCCCAGCTGGCTATTCTGCTTTTCATGCGATCAAGAATGGAAGAATAATGCTTCTTAGACACACGAGAGTGTAAAAGAGGCATACCAAGGTACTTGCCCAAGTCTGAAACCTCCTTGAAACCTATTGTATGATGCAACTCTCGCCTAAGATGAGCATTAACGTTTCTGGAATAGAAAACACTTGTTTTGTCAATACTAACCTTTTGACCAGAGCACTCACAAAAGCTGTTAAGGACTTTGTTGATGACAAGAGTTTGCCTCACATTCGCCTTGCTAAAGAGGATCAAGTCATCCGCAAAAAACAAGTGACTAATGAGAGGACCACCTCTATTCAGCTGCATAGGGTGCCAGTTACCATTCCTGACTTCCACATTAATAGCTTGACTAAGTCTCTCCATACAAAGTACAAATAGGTATGGAGATAAAGGACACCCTTGCCTGAGACCCCGAGAAGGAGTAAAAGCCTCCAACATACTGCCATTCCATAAGATATGAGTAGAAGAAGTAGAAACACAATCCATGATGACATTAATTAAAGTAACAGGGATCCTCGCATCCATAAGGATATTATTGAGGAAATCCCAGTTAACTCGATCATATGCTTTCTCAAGGTCTACTTTGATAGCCATAAAACCCGTTCTACCTTTCTTGAAACGCATAGTGTGAATAACTTCTTGAGTGATGATAATGTTCTCCGTAATGTGTCGACCAGGAACAAAACTTGTTTGCATTGGCCTAATTAAGGAAGGCATAAGAGTCTTCAGTCTGTTAACGATCGTTTTAGTCACAATCTTGTAAAGCACCGAGCATAAAGCAATAGGGCGAAATTGAGATATATTCTTGGGAACATCCACTTTCGGGATAAGACAAAGAAGAGTCATGTTCATAGAACTATCCATCCTGCCCCCTTTGAGAATCCTCAAGGTTTCCTGATAGACATCATTGCCAACTATATTCCATTACGACTGATAGAACCCAACTTGAATGCCATCAATTCCAGGCGCTTTCCAAGGCTTCATATCAAATAAAGCTTTACGAATTTCAGAGTGCAAAAAATCATTAGATAACCCTTCCATTTTCTCACCAAGGTTAGGGAATAAGCCACTGATATGATAGGAAGGATGAATATAACATTCCTTCAAATAAAGAATAGAAAAATACCCAACAGCCATGGCACAAAGCTTCAAAGGATCATTAATCCATTCACCCTCCGCATTTTGAAGGTAATCAATCCGGTTTCGCTTCCGTCTACGAATGATTCTCTGGTGAAAGAAGGAAGTATTTTTATCACCACTCTGAATCCACTCACTTTGAGATTTCTGAAGCCAGAGAAGCTCTTCCCAAAAAAGCACCTGATCAAGCTTTTGTTTCAGCTCAAGTTCAGCACTTTCGAGATGATGAGAGTATTTTCGAGTGAGCCTTTCCTGAATTCCTGTAATACGGGCCAAGAGATCTCTTTTTTGATAGAAAATATTGCCAAAAGTTATACGGTTCCAACACTTCAGATTATCAGTAAAAGCAATAACCGATGCCATAAAGTCTTCGTCCACTTTCCAGTTATTTTGAACAAAGTCATGAAAATTAGCATGGGTTAACCATGCCTTGAGGAAACGAAAGGGACGATTTCTGTTAACATTTCGGGTATTCTCCAGCTTCAGCAGTAGAGGCTTGTGATCAGAGGAAACTCTAGCTAAATGAGTGATAAAAGCATCAGGAAACCGTAAGCACCATTCACTATTCCCGATTCCCCGATCTAACCTCTCATGAAGAGTACCTCGCTTCCAAGTGAAGTCTGGCCCCTTATACCCCAAGTCAGTAAGCTTAAAGCCAATAAACCAGTCCAGAAAATGCTTGCAAACTCCTGATCTGTTAAGAGAACCTCCCTGTCTCTCCTTCGAGTATAAGAGAGAGTTAAAATCTCCCATTAATACCCAAGGCTCATCAGTAGAGAGGTTAAGTTGTTGAAGAAAAGGCCAAAGCTTGCTACGAATAGAGGCCACTGGATGAGCATAAATGGCAGTGAAATAAAACATTTTCCTCACATCAGTTGTAACACACAAATGAACAAACTAGACGTTATTAATCAATACTTCAACAGTCCAATTATCCTTCCATAAAATCCATATACCTCCACTGAAACCAGTGGCCTCCACTCTATAAGAACGAGGGAAATCGATTCTCGCGATACACTTATCAGTAGTATGCCCACTAATCCTAGGTTCAAGGAGAACCATCAAGCTCGGGTTGTGATTATGAATAAAACACTTCAAAGTTCTCATAAACGCAGGGCTTTTAGCACCCTGACAGTTCCAAGAAAAAATAGACATAAAATTATAGAGGGAAAGCAGAGAAAAGAACCTTAAGAACAGAGCTCAATCCTCTCGTAGGTAGGGGTCAAGAGGGCCCTCTTCATCACCGAAGTCTTCTCTATGTTCATTATTACCAGGAGGAACCAATTCATCTGAGTCCATTGTATCCATCCTCATAGCTAAATTATCTTCAGGAGGAGCGGGGTAATCAATATCAGGGGGTCTATTCTCAAATTGTCCCAAGATGCGGGGGCTTCCTGGAGTATTACCCATACTGCCTTTCGAAGCCTCCATAGACGACACAGGTTTTTCCTGAGCTATTCTACCCACCACTGTATGCTTTTTCGGATTAAGAGTAGATGGCATGGCCACAAGATTCTCTTCAATTTGAGCTTTGCTTTTAAAGGCAAAGAAATCTCCCAGTATGACTTTGTTTTTATTCCCATTAGCGTCTTTGGAGGTATCATGTTCACGTCCAACCAGTGGAGAAACCTACTTACGTGAAAAACCTTTTTTAACAGCCCCCCCCTCTTCCATGTGATGCAGCTAACTTAATCCCACGTGACTTATAACTTTTTATATTAGTTGTTGATTGGCCACCCAATAATACATTATCCAGAATAGGAAAGTTCTCCTTATCAGCTGTAATCTCGCCTGCAATCTCGCCATCATCCTCATCAAGTGCTGTAAATTTGGAACCATTCCTTTTGAGACTAGGATTCTTCACTGAATTATCTGCCGAAATTTTTGGATTCCATCGTCTTCTCTCAACCACCATCCACTCCCCAAACTGATCGGAGTTAGCTGGTGCAGTCTCCTCCGACGTGCCCTCAGGTTTATCCCCTTGGTTATTAGCACTCATCTTGTGAGGACAATAGGTATCAAAGTGGCCTACCCTACCACAGTAAAAGCAAATCTCAGGCAAATTTTCATACTCCACCTTCTGTTCTTCCCCATCAATGTTAATCTTAGAAATCAGAGGTTGTCTCAGATCAATGGTTACCGCCACTCTAGCAAAACGACCTCGATGAAGCTCACTGGTGTTGTAGTCTATTTTATTAACTGGTCTAATAGCCTCTGCAATCGCAGTCAAAACACTGCTTGAGTAATATTGCAACTGTAACTCAGGGAGACGTATCCAGACAGTGGTTGAGTGCACTGTTCCATTTAAAACTCTAAACCAGGGCTCCCATTTTTGGACTAGTAAGTAGGCTCCATTGATAACCCAAGGACCTTCGAACAATGCCTTTCTAACTTATATTCATCAGCAAACTGCACTAAAAAGAACCCTCTGTCAATATCTAATATTTTAGCATTCGAAGTATTCCATAACGACTGGATTCTGGCACTCAACGCCTTATAACCTATCGTCCTTCCCAAGAGGCTAACAACAACAGCCTTTCCTAGTGTTGTAGAAAGTTTAGAACGAAGATTATCGGAGAAACTCACGACCGGAATGGCTCCTAATCTGTCAATATTCACATCCCCCTCATCCAGATTAATTCTCTTTGAATCCTTGACATCTCGCTCCATTAATAAGACTATCTTTGTATCCTGAAGAGCCCCCAAAATCTGCCCTGCGTTTAACTTTCTTTGTTGCTCTATCGGCTTCTGAAGAGGGAGCAAGATGATCACGATCATCCATTATTTTTTAAGTTTCACACTTTTTAACGATGTGTGCGTATTTAAATCATGTAATTGAAAGCTCATCTGTAATCGAACGGCTCAAAAACGTATGCACGTTTATCAAATTCCAATTTATGAAAATAAGCGTACTATTCAAAAAATAAATAAAATTACTGATATTTCTGTCCATACCTGCTTGCATGGGAGGAACTCCATCACCTCCTAGAATGCCTTCATCCCATCCCTTTATGACCTGTTTGATTTAAGTTCATCAATTTCGATTACTAAAATTAAATAAAACTTTGTATCGTAATTTTAATGAAATAAAAAATTAAATTGTAATAAAAATGCAAAAATATATTTGTGGTCAAGAGAAAATCATAAATTCCATATAATGGTTAGAACGATAATAATCTCGATGCATATAATCTGAGAACGAAGATTAGTATGCAACCACCGTCCTTGGGTGAATTGGTGTAAGCATTTTTTTGTTTTTTCTTATTTTGATTTATGAATACTAATCTTGACATTCATAAAAAAATACATCACAGTTGAAGGTTTGGTCAATTTGGATTAATACATTTGAAATTTGACAAATTGCCAATTCAAGGGCAAAATAAGCCATTTACACCCCAAACAAGTTTGGGTTTATAAGATTTTTATGAGTAAAATTAAATTAGAAAAACATAGAAAACATGGATAGATGAGATTGGATGGCAAGTTTTCATTCTCTTTTTAACTAGAGATTTCAAATTCAAATCATAAGAATGAAATATTTTTAAATATTTAAAAGTTATTATTTTGGATTTTTTATGAATCTTTTTAATATGAATATAGATTAATAAAATCAGTAAATTTCGAATATAAAATGATTTTATAAAAAAAAAAGCAAATATAGAAAATACAATCGAGATTCAAACTAAAAGTCTGAAACCTAATAAGCTAAGGTATCAGCCACTGGTTGGTGGTCTAGGGGCCATTGAGCGGTGGTCATTGGGTAGGCAACTTGCCACTACGCATATTAACCCTACATAAACAACTTTCTCCTCTCCCAGAGGACATTTACTAGTTGACGATTTAGCTTTCTACCTTATTTATGTATATGTTCAATGTGAATAAAAATTAACCAGATCAAATGATTATATCAAAATAAACCATAGAAAATACAATCGAGATTTAAACTAAAAGTTGAAAACCTAATAAGCTAGAGCATTAGCCGCGAATTAGTGGTTTTGGGGCCATTGAACGGCGGTCTTTGGGTAGCTACTTGCCACTAGGCATATCAACCCAATATCAAGTATCTTTCTCCTCTCCTAGAGGATATTTACTAGGTGACAAGTAAGCTTTCTAGCTTATTTTGATGCTCATTATCATAATATCATATAAGAATTATTTTTATATAAAAAAAAATACTTGAATTGAGATAATATTTAAAAAAAAGGTTTAATACTTTATTTCCCTTGAATTTATATTTAATTACATTGTTACTATCTATTTTTTTTTTAAATTATCATCTTAACATTAATTAACTGTTATAAAAATTTACATTGCAAGCAAATCTCAGCAAATGATCAACGTGTGAGAAATATGCATTGCTGATGAGGAAGTCAACCAATGCATGGTTGACACATGGCAAAATGGAGAGAAGGCCTCCTCTTCCCTCTCCCCCTCTCCTCTACTGCATTCATCTTTCCCCTTCTCTCTTTATTTTTGTCTTCCCCCTCTGATGGCCTGGATATGTTGGAGTTCCTCCATTTCCGTTATCACATCCCAAAGTGACAAATCCCATTGGTTTCGGCCTCATTTCAACTTCTATTTATTATTTCCCCTCCATCAATTTGGGGAAGACTCAAGGATATACATATGGGTTTCTTTCTGAGTCACTCAAAAGAAAATATAACATACACTTCTTTGCTCTTGGCTCGAGTTTACCATTCCTCACAAGAGCATAAGAAGAACAACCAAATATTTTCAAATTTGAGTAATCAGTTAAACCCAACCATACTTTAGATGGAGTTTAGACCTCAACAGGTATATATGGAGATTTGTTGACTAACTAAAATGTATTACTTGCTTCAGCATAAAAATCCTTGCTCACACATTAATGTGGAAACATATTTCATGTTCTGTCACAAAGTGTTCCTTTCGTGTATTTTGCAATACCATTATGTTGTGGTGCTTTGCATGCTACATAAATCTTTGAACTCAAAATTGCAAAATTCCAATTCATTATCAGTTCAAAGACGCTACACTTTTGTCTTTGCAAGCCTTTCAACCATCATCTTCCATTTCACAAATGTTGAAAATGCCTCATCTTTGGTTTTCAGAAAATACATTCATATTATTCTCGTGAAATGTAACACCCCAAATATTATGACCCGAAAAAAATTTGAGATCATTAAGCTAAACTCTATTCTAGGACAACCAAATAACATATTAATAAATAATTTTATAATAACAATGAGGTCTAAAAATAATAATTTAAATTAAATAAGATTTTAAAACAAATGAAGTGAGTTTAAAATTAAAGGGAGCTTTGGCCAAGGAAAAAAATATGCTCCTCTCTTTCTTTTCCCGTGCTCAACCTCTATCCTTCTTGATTTTTTCCATCTGTTTCAGCCATCACTGCCTGCGTCTTCCCTTTTCGCTGTCGTGGTTGCGATTCCTCCATCAGCAGCTATCGGTAGCCACCCCCTTCTCTCTCCTTCTCCCTTCTCTTCCATCGAATTATGCAGGGGACAACAACCTTAGCTACTGCATTCTTTTTTGGTAGCTCAACCCCATTGCCTCTCCTTAGTCGCTGACCACCTACCTCTTTTTCGACTCCTCCCCCCTTGAATAGAAACCAAAAGGTATAAGGTATACCCTCTAAAAATCTAAATAAGTGAGAGAATAATTATATAAATCAAAATTGGGAGTTAGGGATTTAAATTTCATTTCTTTATTTTTATCTATTATTGGAAAAATTAATCTTAAATTAAGATTAAATTGCATACTTATTAGTTAATTTTCTCCTAAATTTGTATATATATTATTTTGATTTGAGACATTTTGTTTAAATTGATAATTATGTTCATTGAAGAAGAAGATAATTTGAAGAAGAAAGAGAAGGGGAAAGAAATAGAAGATTAAGCTTGATTTTGAGAAGTATTTTTGGAGAATTGAAGTTTGATATTTGCCATCAAAACAAAGGTTTGCAATCACTAAATTTGCTTTTCTTTTAAATTTTTATTTGTTATATTTTTAAGACTTTATGAAAATGTGCTCTTGTGTGGGTGTATGGAAATATTCTAAAAATTTAATGATGTTGTGCGATAGATTTAGGAAAATATGCTTATATATGAATATAAATTGTAGTAAATTGATCAATGAAGCGCTGATTAGGACATTAATTGAAATAGACATATCAAAAGCTATAAAAATAGTTTAATTTTGCGATAAGATGAAAGTAATTGATCGATATGATGAGGATAAATGTGAATTTAATGTAAAAGTACAATATATATAGTTTGAGATAACACAAAGTTAATTTCACATTGTAATAAGTATATAGATATGTTGTTATCATATTTGTAATTATGATTTGCTAATTTATCTGATTATATTGGGTAATTAAAATGTGAATTATTTGTTAATATAATAAGTAATTGAATGGGATTCACAACTTACTATATGAAATTCTTACTCTTAGCAAACTTATATATATATATATATATATATATATATATATATATATATATATATATATATATATATATATATATATATATATATATATATATATATATAATTTAGAATAGAACATATGATACAATAGAATGTTCATACAATTAAGCATATGTGGTTTAAGCTTGGTGTTATATATATGATGATATTTAATTATGAGTATAATTATGATATAAAGCGAATAGTCCATACAAGGCGATTGATAATGAATCTGATGATAAATCGAGATTGGTAAGTGATAAAAAGTACATTATGGTGTTAGTGAATATACATTGATAATAATAATATAAAGAAATTGTTAATATTTTAGAATACAACCATGTGGAATATGTGGGAACATAACGACATTTAATGCCCTTAGTAAAGGTGAGAATTTTGAGTAGGATATAGTTGGGCGGTCATAGGGATAGAAACTCAGCCGAGCGATTTTAGAATGAAAATTTATATTGTAATTTATTCACTAGGTCCAATATGGGGTCATATACACCAGGCCCAATAAAGGGTCGTATACACCAGACCCAATAAGGGGGTCGATTTCATCAGGCCGTAATGGTCATTTTTCTGAACAGATCGTACTCCTTCAGGCCTATAAGATCGTATTTTCGTGTATCCCATCAGTAAATTGCTTTGGGTTACTATGAGTAAAAACATACATAATCCTTGTTTTAAAATAAATGAAATGCTAAATTATGATAAAGGTTAAATTTGATTTGTAATTATAATGAGAATAAGTGTATATAATTACGTGTATGATTCACATCTGTATTATGCTATGTGATGAGGGTTTTAGAGTAGCTAATTTTAATATCTTTTTTTTTCTTTACTTTTCAGTATTTATTTATTCATGGTGTTTATTTTTAGATTGATAATTTTTGCACTAAGATTTATTTTGGAAAAGTAAACTTAGTAGTTGCCACTAAGCGATACTATAATATCCTTATAATACTGTACTATACGTATGGTGACTAATTAACTCAGATGTCACATCAAAGCTAAAGTCATCCTATTGCACTATACCAGGCAGTCCGGTAAATTTTTTTTTTCAAACATCATTACCAATCAACCACTATAACCATAAAAAAATTCATACGTAATACTATTATAATTTATACTTATATATACACATAACCATAATTTATACTTAGGCTTGGCATATAATTTGTTGTTTAGGGAATTGCTATATGAAAATTTAGATGGCTTCCTAATCAATGATTTTTGTATTAAAATAGTTATATAATTATAATTGTAAGGATGATTAATAGAATATCTTTTTAAGTAAATTTTATGATCTATGGTAGTTGGATAATTTTTATATCTACCTTATTGATGTGGTTGAGAAGTTTGGGATAATATTGAGTATTTTTGAAAGTGGATGGAATTGAGAATTTTGATGGATGTCATAGAAGTATAAAATTTTCTTCTAGTAACAAGGGGATAGAGCCTCGTATAGGATAAATTCTATTCATTTTTCTGTAAAGATATTGAAAGTTAGAAATTTAGTATGAATAATGATAAAAAAGATAAATTTTACTTTATATTTTTAGATAGTGTAACATTCAGTATGTGACCCATTTATTGGGGCGGATAATTGGTGTTACATGTAATAATCAATTAGAACCATAAAGTACCTAACACCACTCTTTGAAGGAACTCTGTTTAGATCCCATGTAGATACTGGATCCGGATGTAGCTCCTGATTAGAGTTACCTGATGAGTAAAGATTTTTTCATAAATGTATAAGGAGCAAAAGTACCAAGATTTATCCCCAGGGTTTTATGTTTTTTAAATATTTTTAATCTCTTTTGTAGGTGTTAAATATTTAAAAAAAATTGGGATCTTTTTCCTTTTTTCTCCTTTAAATAGTGCAAAACAAGAAATTTGGTTTTTAAAACTTCAAGTTTCAACTTTATCTCATCCTACAAACCTCATAATTAGGTGATTCTAAAGCCATTTGAATATTAATACATAGATATACAACTTTAATGAAGACACCTAAACTCATTTCAGCTCTTAAAATTATTAAAACTAGGCTCGAACATAAATGACCTGAATCTGTTCATGTTCATGGATTAGTTTGTAGTATTTTGAAAATAACTCAATCTGTAGGTTTCTTATTGAGATGAATCTAATTTTAATAGAAATTAGACTCAATTTTCAGCATCTTTCATGAAGAAAGCATGACCTAATTTTAAACCCATTGTTTTGAGTGATTTTTCAAAGTCAAAACACCAATTCTGTCCCTGAAATTTTCTAAGAGCATTCATTCGTATTTTGATCATAAATTCCAAAATATAAATCTAAATTAAGTTATTTTTTATTATTTTAAAATTTAATACATAGGGTAACAAATGTCTAAAAGATATTTGATCGAAAAAATGTCATATTTAGGCCCAAAAATGGTAAAGCATTTTGAGTTGGAGGTTTACCGATTGAGAACAGGCGGCAAATTCAAAGTATGTCATAGGCCAAGCCTGTGACGGGGATCCATCATGGGCCAAGCCTATGACGCCATCACAAGCCAAGCCTGTGATAGCCCCAAAATCAGCAAATTGAGCCTAAAATGCATTAGAAAACACGAGATAAAAATCCTTAATCAAACTTATCCAATTTATGGGATTTTTTTATGGCTTTTCTTAGCCAATAAGGGACTTAATCCCAAATCCTTATCTCCCTCTCTCTCTCTCTCTCACGTGAAGCACATACTCTCCCTTTACTTTCTTCTTCTTTTTCTTATTCTTTTTCTTCTTCTTCTTCTTCTTCTTCTTCTTATTTTTCTTCTTAGTTTTCTTAGTTTTTCTTCACATGAAAAATCACTTTTTTAAAATTAAAAAAATTACAAAAAATACAAAAAAATCGGGAAAAAATCACAGAGCACCGAATTCTTGTTCTATGACAAACCGACATTGAAGGTAATAATCTCGAAGCCTAAAATCCAAAAAATCTAATATTTAATTTTAATTAATCATATAAATAATATTTCTTGGTTTACTGTTTTATTAATTTTGTAAATTTATATTAATTTTGTATAATTTATTGCATTAATTTTGTTAATTAATTAATATGTTAATTTCTTACTAATTTTATGAATTAATTTATTATATTAATTTTGCTAATTATTAATGTATAAATTTTTTGTTTACTATATTAAATTGATTCATAAACATGTTTATTGTCTTATTATTTTTACTATTATTTCAATTGTTAACATGTTTTTTCTATTATTAATTTTAAATTAATTATTGTTAATTTAATGTTTAATTATCTTTTTTTTGCTAAATTTATAATTTTTTGTCATTATTAATTTTGTTAATTAATTAATATGTTAATTTGTTACTAATTTTGTGAATTAATTGATTATATTAATTTAATAAATTAATTATTTCATTATATTAATTTTGTTAATTATTAATGTGTAAATTGTTTGTTTACTATATTAGATTGATTCATAAACATGTTTATTGTCTTATTATTTTTACTATTATTTCAATTGTTAACATGTTTTTTCTATTATTAATTTTAAATGAATTATTGTTAATTTAATGTTTAATTATTTTTTTGCTAATTTTATAATTATTTTTGTCATTATTATTATTATTATTATTATTATTATTATTATTGTCTTGTTAATTTTAATAATATTGTTATTGTTAATTTTACAATTATGTTATTAATTGTCATTACTACTTCTGCTGCTAATAATAATAATAATAATAATAATAATAATAATAATAATAATATTATTATTATTATTATTATTATTATTGTTGTTGTTGTTGTTGTTGTTGTTGTTGTTGTTTATTATGGTTTTTATATATTATTAATTGATGTTAATTTTAAATATTGTTATTATTCATATTTTTATTACTTTAATAATATTTATTTACTTTTATTGTTTTTTTTATCATTTTATACTAATTATATTTTCTTGTCATATTTTTATATGTGTAATTTCCCTTCTGGGTTGGGTCGGATAATATGGCGAAGAAGGGTGGTTTTAGTATATATATATATATATATATATATATATAGGGTGGTTTTTATTTATTTATTTTTGGGCTTGTAATATTTTTTTCTGCCTTTTATTTAACTGTCTGTAATAGCGTAGTAAAAAAAATTTTTTTGCATGATTTAATTAAAAATAACACTTAAAATATTTTCTATTTAATTAATTAGATTTTTCTCATAAAATAGACTAATGTCCTATTTTATTCCAAAAAATCACACAAAAATTTTATAAATATTGCGTGTGAGAACCTACATTCCCAATTTAATCAATATCCCGATATATGCATATTTTACTTGTATTATTGTTCTTTTATGATTTTATTTATTGTAAATAAATGATTTTTTCGAGCAATATGATAAGTCTAAAAGCTCACTAAATAATTTATACAAGTTTGAGTGAGATTTTTCTATAATAAAAGGGATCAATGTTCCAATTTTCACCCATAAAATAATATGTAAATTAAGTATTTTGTTCATAAATACAAATAATTTTTTACTTTTAAATTAAATTAATGCAGTTCTTTTTCCAAAGTCGCGAGGGATCAATTATCCCATTTTTTTTTATTCAAAATGCATCCAAAATGCTTGCCTTTTGTAAATATGCATGCAAGGATCAACTTTCCCATCAAAATAAACTTAATAAATTTTTCGATTTATGTATGAATTCGCTTTTATATTTATTCTTAAATGCTTTACGGCTTGCGATATGCATGCTTTATCGCTTTCCAACGTGCTTGAGTGCACCTTTATTTTTCTATGCATGATAACTCATGTGAGAAAAGAGATTCAATATATTAATCATCAAATTCATTTATATGACATTAATCAAGGGTATAAATAGGAGTGGAATCCGGACTCTCCCTGGTTTTGGTATCACAAGGTATTAAAAAATAACTTTTTCAATATTCTATTGAGTGGCTACTCCTAAATTTATTCCTTATGATGCTTAACAGATGCCTTATAAGCTTGGTTGTTAGTAAATGGATAAGGATACTCTGGTGCGCTGTCTCATACCTTTTGGAGGTTCGAGTGCACCGCGTATTGGTTGAATCCCTATTCATTACGAAGCGATTGGTTTTTACAAGTTTAACGAACCTCATTCGGTCTTAAACCCTAAAAATGGGTTTTTAAGAGTATACCGAATGCCTACAGGGTTCGACGCATATCATAGTGGTGATTCAGCTAGGTATACGAGATTTTGCTCTGAAAGTACCTTTGGTTAATTAAATATAAGTGAGTTTGGAGATCAATATGTTTTATCTCTTTTCAAAAAATTGCATTGCATTTATGCTAAAGTCTTATAATTAAGTTAGACATCCTTCTTTTATCCCCGGTGTATTCTCGAAGCACTATCCTAAGTTCACTCAATGTAGGAAAGTGTTAGGGAGGACCACCAACCCAAGTCTCATACATTTTGGTATATCAAATGGTGATCGATCGGTCATTATGCTCGTGATGAACTAGATCAATTGGTAGGGACCATGCTTTGGTAGCCCTAAAGTTGTATTACCGAACTTAATCCCATGTAATGGTATAGATACTTCCACTAGGGGGTATGCACCATAATACCTTGCTTGTGATGTGGGCTTTTATGTATTGAATAAATCCCAATAAACTTAGATGTTTTCTCACCAAAGGCTTTCATACCCCGATGGGCTCATTTTGATTTATTTGAATTATTTAAATGCATAATCATCAAAAGCCATTCGCATGATCTTTCAAAAAAAATAGGTTATGCTATCGATTTTCTACTGCACATCATACGTATTCATTGGATTTTCTGTTAATCCATAAGCTAATCACGTCTAGGAAAGAGACTACGCGATCTCCTGTATGAGAGCAATAAGGTCGGAAGGATATTTTCTTTCTTTTGTATATGGTTGTTCATGCTGTATATATGCATACATTTATTTTTAGTAAATTGTAAATTAACAATAACAATTGAAAAAATGTATATGTTATGCCTATATAATTCTTTTTGAATTATATGCATCTTATCTTGTGTAAAATTTTTATTTTCATAAATTGCAACCTAATATGTAAATAGAAACTAAAACATGTGAATCTTGTTTGCATGATTATGTATGAACATGTATTCCATTTTGTGTGTGAGCAAGTAATTAATATAATAATGTAAAACACACATGTTAATCCTTTTAACCATGAAAATGTGTATATCTTGTTTACATGCCATGCATCATAATGTATTCATATTCATGCATCATATGTATGCCATGTATCATGCATCACTCTAACCTTTTGATTTTTTTCTACCATTTTAGATCATTTACCTAGGTGATTTAGGGGTCTCGACAATCGCCTTGTTAGAGACCTTCATTAAAGATAGTCAAAAGCAGTGTTAAAATCAAAGATAGGTCTGAGTTTGCTTGATATCCTTGATTATGCTTCAAGCGCTATAGTCATCGTAGATTCATCACAGATATAAGATGTTACTAGTTAAGAGTTAGACAGAAGACTTGATGAATTTGAAAAGAGGATGAGGGATATCATAATTGAGATGATGTCCACTTCAGTACGGCCTGCTAGACAGTAACCTTTAGTACCTCTTATTGCACAGGGAGAACCAGCAGTTTTTCCCATTGAAAAAGGAAAGGATAAGGTGCTGCTTTTAAGAAGGATCTAATTTCTTAAGAGGAAATAAAGCCTACAGTTACTCAGATCCCGAGAAGTAAAGTATCTAGAATTAAAGATCTAATTGTAAAAAAGATGAAAGAGAAGATATAGGTCTTATCTCGAATTTTATCAATTGGAAGGGGAATGGACCCTGAAAATGCCAGACTTACCTCAATTTGATGGTACTTATGACCCCTCTACACATATTAGGCAATATACATTGATCATGAAGGGGATAACTCTAACTAAAAAATAAAAGATTGAGTACTTTTGCCTTAACCTGATAGGCCCTATCATTGACTGGTATTGTAGGTTAGATCACAGAACCAAAAAGGGTTGGGATCTATTAACGAAAGAGTTTATGAAACAGTATGACTGTAACACAAGACTAAAAGTAATCCTAAAAGATCTAGAGTCACTACATCAAAAACCAAAAAAAAATTTCATGAGTACCTTACCTAGTAGAGAAATAGGATGATGGAAATAAAGAGAAAGCTAGCGGCTGCCGATCAAATTAGGTTATTCATAAGGAATGCTGGTCCCTATTTGAGAGATGGGCTTAAGATGAAAGTTTTAAAGAACTAGGAATCTTTCAAGGATATAGCCATCAAAGTTGAGGCCAAGTACCTAGAGAGGATTAATTCTATAAGCTCAAGTTTTGGTAAGAATGATGGAAGCTATAGTAACAATGGGGGCAATAGTGATAGAACCTCAAAAGTATCAGCTGCAGGAACAATCCGATGACATT
Organism: Excoecaria agallocha; assembly: GCA_037975025.1. NCBI lineage: Eukaryota > Viridiplantae > Streptophyta > Magnoliopsida > Malpighiales > Euphorbiaceae > Excoecaria > Excoecaria agallocha. The sequence continues at coordinate 12,898,412 of CM075817.1, read as the reverse complement.
ACTTAGACTTAGGTAGGCCCTTATCTTGGTCTTGTAACTGTCATCAGCATACATGACACGAGACTAATTATTATCGAGCTTTGAGGGACCATATCCAGGACCTAATTAACACCCATCAAATACCAGATCTAGAAAGGGAAAATAAGAGGAGGAGAGGTTGCAATAATGTGTGACTATCCATGTTGGGGTTTAACTTGGGTTTGCATGAATGGTTTATGCTTTGAGATGTATATGGCATGTAAATATTTAGCAATTACTCACTCAGTTCCAGTGATGAGAGTTATGGGATGTAAATATCATCAATCTTGGGGGCACTTTCCAAAGAAGGGAGAACCTAAGGTATTGAAAGATCTTCCTTTTTGCTATCTGCACCAATAACAAAAGAGATATGATATAGGTCATCTTTATGGTAATGTAAATGTGTCTCTAAACAATGTATATATTTCTCTAGCTGAGTGAATAATATAAACCTTTCTTATGGATGAAATATTTTATTTTATTACATCGTGTATAACAATAAGTATGGCTTATCTCTAAGATATTGATTTAATAAATACGAATCTTTATTCAATCTCGGGCATAGAAATATTTTGTGTGCATTCTTTGGTTTTTGAATTAAGTCCAAAGAATATAAGATAAAAATAATTAAATTTTCACTTAAACCTATAAAAATATTCCATAAGATGATAAGAATATTATAGAATTGTATTACCATCTTTCCGAGTAGTGAACTTAAATAAAAAGCTCCATTCATCTAAAAAGCAAACCTAAATATCAAGCTCGACTTTCTCAAAATGACTCATCTAAATTTTCAAAAGAACCTATAAAGGCTGACTTACAGCAAAAGTTGGATGCAAACAAGGTGTTAACCCTAAGGTTAAATCAAGATTTTTGTTATTGCATTATATGTCTAGTGATAGCTACTATTATTGGCATATGATGCATGTAAATAGGAATTCATGCATAAGTTAGGAATAAGCATATGGTTAACCCATTAAGAGAAAACTATAGCATTCATAGAGATACACATTGAAGTGGGTTTAATTTCAAAACAGTGACGACAATGCCTCATATGGCAAAGACTTCTTTCAACATTACTAAGTGCTTGGGGGCATCAGATGCTATACGTAGTTTGCAATAGGGCATATTATCCTTGGTCAGGATAAGAGGGATTGTTTCCCCTAAGAAAATAAGAGAGTTCAGAAAGAAGACAAAGCAGAAAAAACCAAGGTAAATAATAAGAGAAAGCTTGCTTAAAGACCAGGACCGTTATGAAAGACGTATGCAGATCATCAGTCACTTTGCATTCGAGATGAGGACCCCTTAACCACTTATGGTGTAAGTCATGCATACATTCTTGCATACTTGCGTGCATTTTTAAACATGTTGCACATAGTCTTTAGTATGTGTTTCCATATCCATAACTTTATAGGTAAAGTGGAGGTTGGCTCCACTACCCTTACCTCAACAGTTCATCCGAGCCTTCATGTGTGAAGCCTGGAGATTCGAAGATTTCTTGCGTCAATGCAATAATCACTACAGCGCCGTTATTTTGCAAATTTCAGGGAGTATTCCTAACTTAGTTTATCTTGCTAATATTCTAAAATAATTTTCCTTCACAGGTTTTAGGGTCATCACCTTCTTGGTGTATTTGTGATGATCATAGCATCATCTTTTTCCCAATTTCAAAGAGTAATTCGAGGATTGTTACCTCCCCAACACATCTAGGGTGACTGTTGCAGCGCTATCCTTTCATCAATCTCAGGGAAGTATCCCGATTAAAATAGTTCAGGCATCAAGCCTAATTTACCTCATCAGGTTATGTCTCAGGGTTCTAACCCAATCATTTTTTCCAATTTCAGGCTTGAAAGCCACCTCCCTTTCCTTCATACGAACTCGAAGATCACTGTTTTCCCATTGCATTTAAGATGATTACTATAGTGTCATCCCCTTTGCTAATTTCAGTTCAAAGGTCACTATCTGCCTAATGTGTCCAAGATGACTACCACATCATTGTCCTTATCTTAAATACAAGGAGTATTTTCAATTAAGATAATTTATTCTTTAAGTTTAGCTTATGTATTCTATCAAGATGAGTTTAGAGTTTTAGCACAATTGCTTCTTATCAATGTACTTTTAATTTGAAATTTTACTTTATCATAGTTGTTTTTAATTATGAATGAGTTTGATCTCAACTTTAAAAATCTGTGTTTCATTCGAATATGAGCTGAATGGGAGGTAGTTCATGTTTTATCTCTATTTACTGAATTACATAAAAGCCATCGCTATACCAAGTAATTTTTAAATCTTAAACACTTCAAGCTAGATTTAAAAGAAAAAATTGCTTGCAAATAAGGGGATTGGGTAAAACTCACTAAGAGCACTAGAAACTTTTTGATTACCCATTAAAGCTACCCTAGGGTGAGATAGAATCTGAAAAAAATTTAGGCATCCCCTCTTTGTATAATTTTCTAAATGACTTTTCTTACCTTGATTTCACCATCACTTGTTAGCCTCTTGAGCTTTTATTCAAGCATGATAAATGCATGCTCATTTTGTTGTTACACACATTGAAATGACCTCCTTTGCCCAAAATGATTTTGGCTTCCCTTAGGAAGATGGCCACTGTGGTAAAGCTGATTTTTCATATCAAAAATGAAAAGAAATAAAATTTCACCAAGCCTTTATATAAATTTCATTCATAAGAAATTAGGGTTTTTTAGTAAAAAGAGAGAAAAATGAAAAAGGAAAAAAGCAAAAGAAATAAAAAAATAAAAGAAAAGAAAAAATAGGGAAAAAAAGAAGAAAAAGAAATAAAGAAAAGAAAAAGAAAGAAGAAGGAAATGGGAAACCCTTGAAATCAACATCCTAACAAAAATAAAAAAAAGAAATAGAAAGGGATGTCTTGAGCTATTATCTCTCAAACAATCCCCAATCATTCATTCACTAAAGTCAAATGTGAAAATGCTTTGAGTGGAAAATGGGTAAAAAATAATCTTTCTACCAATTAAGAAAACATAGTTGTCATGTTCCTCCAATGATTTGACCCTTTCTTGATAGCCATTTGCCTTAGGCCTAACATTACAACCAATGTAAGACCTCCTAATTCTGGGTTCGATCTCATCCAACCTAGCGGATATGACCTTCTAGTAAGGTTTGGTATGTAAAAAAAGGCATATGGTATTTCTTGAGCTTCAAGCGAAAAGCCATGAATGTATTTATACATTTGAGTTAAATCTCATTCCCAAATTTGCATCCAAAATTTGTTTTCAAAGAGAAAAATTCTATTTTGTTCATCAGCATACATATAGAGAAATTGTTTTGTATGTATTGTGCTTATATGCTGGTTTGATAGGTTTTGGTATTAACACTCCTTTTCTCCTATCCCTCATTGAGAATGCCTCCTTAATTTCACATGTTAAGATTAAACTAGTTGAGAATATGGTCCATTCAACTTACTCAATGATGAATGAAATTTAAGTTTAAAGTATTTGATAAGTTGCGATTACTCCAAACTTTAGACACTTTTTTACAAGTCACTCTTTGCACACACCAAATGTAACACCTGCTATACATTTTTACATACATGATTGTGCATACACATATGAATTTTACACTTTTTTGTACATATATAATCTCTTACATATACTCATATGAGTAATTTCTTGCAAGAAAACACAAAGGGGCTCCACGCATCTAAGTTGATCATAGGATAACTTTAGACAATGGCTAACCAAATAAGAACAAAGTCTTTATATGAAAAATCATGCAAGAAGAGTATGTCGACAAGCGAGGTAATTTATGCATGCCGTGTTGGAAGCAATTTTGATGGAATAACTATCTTGCTTGAAGATAAAATTCCCAAAAGGTGAGGATCATAAAAACCCATAAAATGGATTTTCCTTCATAGAGTAAGGATACCAATGCACGTCTTTGCTGGGGGCAACCGGGTAAGACTCTTTATCCTTAACATTTGAATGTGCAAGAAAAATCAAAATCCTTAAAATGCACAAAGAATATAAATTTTGTAAATACTCAATATATTAAGTTTCAAAGCTTTGAAACACTTCTAAAGTGTAAAGCTTTATTGTACACATTTAATATACATTCAAAATGTAAAAGCACGGTGCGCATTTAAATCGTACAAATTTAAAACTTTTCAAATTGTAAAAATTTAACATACAATCAAGCCATTTAAATTTGAAGAACGTTCCAAAAAGTTAAAAATAAGTCTTAAATACATCAAAAACTATAACCATAATCCTCGGCACTGCCGCAAACGGCGAACTTTGTCATAATCCTCAAGTATTATGGTAAATAACAGAGTTTGCCTATGAATTGTGGCATAGCTACAAATAACAAAGTTCATCATAACTTCGGTACTACCACAAATAGCAATGTTCGTTATAATCTTCGGCACTGCCTTAAATAGTGGAGTTTGCCATGCTAATATAAACAATAGAGTTCGCCTATGAATTATGGCACAACTGTAAATAGCAAAGTTCGTCATAACTTTGGCATTATTGCAAATAGCAAAGTTTATTATAACCTTTGACACTTTCATAAACAGTGGAGTTTATCCTAATCCTTAGGACTGACGTAAATAGTGAAGTTCGTCATAAGCCTTAGCATAGCCACAAATAGCAAAGTTCTTCTATGAATTGTGGCATAGTCATAAATAGCAGAGTTCGTCACAACTTTAGCATAGTTGCAAACAACAGAGTTTGCTACACTAAAACTAAAATCCTACCTAGAAGCCTATCAATGTTTTGCGGTGCCCCCTAAGTTTTCTTAAGGGCACCTTTAAAAATTCAAGAATATAAAATATCCCAATAGATGAAATGCTTGGACTTAAAATATGCCATAACCAACAGGTCTAAAGTCTTTAAAAAATAAGCCAAAACTAAAAAAACCTTTAAAATCCAAAGGAAAAAAAGGCTCAAACCCTCTAAAAATTTTCACAAGCTTAATACTCAAAATCCTTCCAAAGAGGTGTTAAAAATATCTTCCTATGGACAAACATTAAAAATTTCAAATTCAGGTACTGCCACAGACAGTGTGGTTCGCCTATGCATCCGAAGTTCTCTTAAAAGGTAGTTAAAAATTAAAATACATCTACCTACATGTAAGCTTTAAAAAAATCAAATTTAGGCACTACCACAGATAGTGGGGTCCACCTATGCATTCGAAGTGTTAGAGAGTATACCCTATAGCCCATGTAAAAGGGATGTATTTCATATGTATAAATTCATATTCTTAATAAAAAGGCATCATTTATTTATTAATGCTATGTTTAAATACATGAGTTTGTAAATCTTAAATTAATAAATGAAGTCCTAGATATTATAAAGACAGTGCAAAGGCAATCATGAAAGTGTTCATGATATGAGATGTCTATTGCATGCAAATATTTTAATATCTAAATGTTCCTAGTCATAGAATTAACAAGATAGGACATTGTTAATTCGGACAGACTAGCACATGTTATGCTTCTTGAATGGTTCAAGCAGTGGTTCTCATAATTGTGATTATGGAAGATAATCAAAGCTAATATGTAGATGCTTGTTAGAAGAACAAGTTCATTGCAAACCTGCAAAGAGAATCCTCACATGGATATTAAATCTATCTGAGTGAGGAATCTCTTCATAGCGGTTGTGCAAGTATCCTTAGACTTGAGTTTACCAAGGTTATCTTAAGTAGCAAGTGATATAATTTGACTCCATAACTAATTACTTCCAACAGGGGATGAACATAGTTAGGAGGTTGGGTATATCATGACCTACTTGAAGATATTTGAGTAATTGATAAAGGATTCACCATCCCATATTTGTTAAGGAAAGTTATCTCACATGATTCTATAACTGCCTTGTTCAGAAACCCTCTGGCCAGAGTAATATGCCAAGATGGATATGAATCCATACAGGGTATTTTTGGAATAATGGTTAAATTAATAGAACATATATAATTAGATTTATATGAGTTGACAGAAATTCATATTCAGAATCTAATTAAGATAAGAGTGGTGAAAGGAGTAATTGCATGGTAACTGTTTCTATGGAAGGGTACAGTCAAACCACTTGACTTTTCGAATATTTGGGTAGTCATGATGCCTAGCTAGAGGCTGCTCATGATTTGTATAATAGTGTATCATAAATATTAATAAGGGATTGATAAAATGATTTAAAGAAATTTAAATCATATGAGTTTTGAATAGAACTCATAATTACATATTATACTGCCAATATGGATAAAAATCCAATAGGTCACATACATATAAAGTAAAGGATAAAATGGTAAAATGATAAGAATAATAATATTTGATATTATTATGGAAGAAGAGAAATGAATAAGAGAATAATTAATTAAAGAGTTTAATTAATTATGATCAAGTAGAAATATTCATAGAAATTTTTAAAAATATTACCTAATTGAAATATTGTATTTCATAATTAATTATTATTGAACTATAAGTATTGTAGGGCTGATATAATAATTAATAGATCCATTGGAGAAATTAAAGAGGCCCAGAGAATTGGTTTTGGTGTAGAAACCCACCAGAGGAAGGGTTCCATGTCAAAACTATATAAAAGGCCTTAGAGACCTAATTCTTGAACCAAAATAAATTAAATATATTTCATAAGTGTTATGGAGCTTACGTATTTAATTTAGATGGATTTGGAATTAATTTAGGTGATTAAATCCAAGTGTATGCACAAAAAGCCTAATTTATGGGTTTTGTGCATAGTCCTTTATGAAAGGATTTAAATTGGATTTAATTAATCTCAAATAAATTATTAATAATTCCAGAAGGTCATTTAATATTTTCCTAGCAATTTTAAAGAGTCCAATCCCATTATGAAGTTGGGTTTTTAACCTAGCTATAAAAATCCAAGTGAAGGGGATTTTAAGGTTAAGTGAATATTAAGAGAAAAGAAAATTCTCTCTCATTCTCTAATCCCACCCTCATTCCTTGCTAGCATCAAGGAATTTCGGCCATCTTTGTAATTCCATCAATCTTGGCTCATTTGATCCTTCTCTAGTGTGGATTACTAATTGGGGGTATTTAATTTTGGACACTGTGGTTTGCGACAACCCTGTGAGAAGGAAAATCAACTGTTCCACAAAAATCAAATGTGATTTTTCTTATTCTCATTAATATTTATATTGTAAATTCATGGCAAGATCAGATCTATTGGTTAAAAATTTTAATTTTCGCGTATACATGTGATGTATGTAACCGATAATTTCCAACAAGAAGTCCTCTTTGAAAGGCATTAAAACATCAAAAATCCAAATTTAGGCACTACCAAATATAGTGGGGTCCGCCTATGAATCTGAATTCCTCTTTGAGAGGCGTTAAAAATTTTAAAACTCAAATCTAGGTACTACCATAGATAGTGGTATCCGTATATGCATCCAAAGTTCTCTTTGAGAGGTGTTAATGACTTTACCAAGTCAAATCCAGGTACTGCCACAAATAATGGGGTCCATTTATAAATTTGAAATCCTCTTAAAAGGCATTTAAAGCTTTAAAATCTATTTGGATATGGGCACAACTTAAAAACAATCCAAAATCCAATCCAGGCACTGCCACAAATAGTGGGGTCCGCCTATGAATCCAAAGTCTCTTTGAGAGACATTAAAATTTTAAAATCCAATCCAAGCACTGCTGTAAATGGTGGAGTTTGCCAACAAACTCAAAATCCTCCTTGAAAGGTGTTTAAAATCTCTTCGGAGCAAACAAATCAAAATTCTTCCTTGAGAGGTGCACTTTGTAGATAACAGAATCACAAACTTGAAGTCAGGATTGTATGATGTGGGTTTTATCGACAAGCTTACATAGATTGCCTCATCACCAAACCTTCATAGTCAAGGAGTTCGCCACCTTAAGTACGTGTTCTTAACTCTCTTACTTTGAATTTTAGCTCACTTAGGCATTAGTGTACTAGGTTTCCTAAATTGAGGGTAGCTATAGATACTAGATCCTAAGGTGGCTCCTGATCAGAGTTACCTGATAAGGAAAGAATTTCTCATAAATGGATGAAGAACAGAGGTGCCAAGATTTATCCCTAGGTTTTATGTTTTTAAAATATTTTCAATCTCTCTTATAGGTTTTAAATATTTAAAAATTCTTTTTGGGGCCTTTTTCCTCTTTTTCTCCTTTAAATAGTGCAAAACGAGAAAATCGATTTTTAAAACTTTAAGTAGTCCGGGTGTTTTGGCTTTATCTCAAACTATAGACCTCATAATTAGATGATTCCAAAGCCATTTGAATCTTAAGACATATATCTACAACTTTAATGAAGACATATAAATCCATTTCGATTTTTAAGATTCTCAAAATTAGGCTCGAACACAAATGATTTGAATCTGTCTCTATTCCCAGACCAGTTTATAGTATTTTAGGCATAACTCCCTCTGTAGATCTCTTATTGAGACGAATCCAATTCTAATAGAAATTAGACTTAATTTTCAGAAACTTTCATGAAGAAATAATGACCTAATTCTAAACTCATTATTCCCAGTGATTTTTCAAAGTCAAAATATCAATTTTGTCACTCAAATTTTCTAGGAGCAGTTGTCAGTATTTTGGATATAAATCCCAAAATATAAATCAAAATTGAGTTATTTATATGACAAACCGACACTGAAGGTAATATTCTTGAGCCCCAAAATTCGAAAAATCTAATATTTAATTTTAATTGATCATATAAATAACATTTCTTGGTCTGTTGTTTTATTAATTTTGTATAATTTATTGGACTAATTTTGTTAATTAATTAATATGTTAATTTGTTACTAATTTTGTGAACTAATTGACTATATTAATTAAATAAATTAATTATTTCATTATATTAATTTTGTTAATTATTAATGTGTAAATTGTTTGTTTACTATATTAGATTGATTCATAAACATGTTTATTGTCTTATTATTTTTGCTATTATTTCAATTGATAACATGTTTTTTATATTATTAATTTTAAATGAATTATTGTTATTTTAATGTTTAATTATCTTTTTTTGCTAATTTTATAATTATTTTTGTCATTATTATTATTATTATTATTATTATTGTTGTTGTTGTTGTTGTTGTTGTTGTTGTTGTTAATTTTTTTATTATTACTATTATATTATATATGTATTATTAATTGATGTTATTTTAAATATTGTTATTATTAATATTTTTATTATTTTAATAACATTTATTTACTTTTATTGTTACTTTTATCATTTTATACTAATTATTTTTTTTGTCATATTTTTATATGTGTAATTCCCCTCCCGGTTCGGGTCGAAGAATATGGCAAAGAAGGGTGGTTTAAGGATTTATATATTTATTTTTTTATTTTTGGGCTTGTAATATTTTTTTCTGCCTTTTATTTAACTGTCTACAATAGTGTAGTAAAAAATAGTTATTTGCACGCTTTAATTGAAAATAACACTTAAAATACTTTCAATTTAATTAATTGGATTTTTCTCGTAAAATGGATCAATGTCCTATTTTATTTCAAAAAATCATACAAAGGAATTTTTTAAATATTGCATGAGAGAACCGATATTCCCAATTTAATCAATATCCCAATTTATGCATGTTTTACTTGTATTATTGTTCTTTTATGATTTTATTTATTGTAAATAATTGATTTTTTCAAGCGTTACGATAAGTCTAAAAGCTCACTAAATATTTTATACAAGTTTGAGATTTTTCTATTATAAAAAGGACTAATGTCCCTATTTTTACCCACAAAATAACATGTAAATTAAGTATTTTGTTCATAAATATAAATGATTTTTTACTTTAAATTAAATTAATATGATTCTTTTTCCAAAACCGTGAGGGTTCAATTATCCCATTTTTTTTATCCAAAATACATCCAAAATGCTTACCTTTTGTAAATATGCATGCAAGGACCAACTTCCCCATCAAAATAAACTTAATAAATTTTTTGATTTATGTATGAATTTGCTTTTACTTTTATTCTTAAATGCTTTACGGCTTTCGATATGCATGATTTATTGCTTTTCAACGTGCTTGAGTGCGTGATGAAATATATTAATCATCAAATTCATTTATATAACATTAATCAAGGGTATAAATAGAAGTGGAATCCGGACTCTCTCTGGTTTCGGTATCACTAGTTATTAAAAAATCACTTTTTTCAATGTTCTATTGGGTGGCGACTCCTAAATTTACTTCTTGTGATGCTCAGCAGATACCTCGTAAGCTTGGTCGTTAGTAAATGGATAAAGATATCCCAGTTCGCTGTCTCATGCCTTTTGGAGGTCCGAGTGCATTGCGTATTGGTTAAATCCCTATTCATTACGAAGCAATTGGCTTCCATGAGTCTAACAAATCTCATTCAATCTTAAACCCTAAAAGTGGATTTTCAATAATATGCCAAATGCCTACTGGGTTCGGTGCGCATCACACCCCACACATCTAAATTTATATAATCTAACTTGTCCTTAATTTAGTCTATTTACCAAACACATATTACTCATAAAAATTCAAAGTTTTATTTTTGTATCTATCTAACGAATTCTATTTGCTCAACAAAAAAATGTCCCTTGTCGCTCATGTGACCAAGATGCAAATGCTACAATGAAGACTTGTTTTGATCACTACTTCCAAAAGCTACAACAACTTTCCTTCAATTACATGCCTTAAAGGTAATACAAGTCTATATTGCATCTTACTATTCATTAGTACCATTGAGCTTTTACACACTTTAAAATTACTATTATTTGAATAATACTTACATCCCTGATCATCTGGATTAGAAAAGAGAAATTAGGTTCATCTTTATATGGGGAACACTAAATTTTGTTTATAACACTATCAAACATTCTCAAGTTGATGTGACCAATCGCTTCTACTAGTCATGGACTTATCACCACTGTTCCATTAATTTGTTTATAAGTAGCAAGCCAATGCTCATGAAGACATGTGGATGATTGCACTAGAATCAAGAATCCAACAAATACTTCCCCTTACTTCATCAATATTATTAAAACTACTGCAAGTGTCAACAATATTTGCAGAATTCTCTTCCTTCTGCTTCCCCATTTTCTTCTTCAACTTAAGAGAATCTCTCCTAAAATGGCCTTGCTCCTTGCATTTAAAACAATTGAACTTTTTCATTATATACTTTGACCTACCTTTAGACTCTTTTTTAGAAGACTTTTTTTTGCTATGTTCTTCTTTTACTTACTAAACTTTCATCATATGTTCTGTGTTCTGAAAAATTCATTTTTAACTCTTTAGACTGTTATGCATTACTAACATTATCCAGAGAAATACCATCTTTCCTATATAGCAACTGTCCTATTACCACTGTACCAAACGTATAGTGATCGGGTGTCACAACAAAATGATAATAACAAAAATATCTACAATAAACAGTTAGCCAAAATTTTTTTCTTAAATCACAAATGCATTTAGTACAGATAATATATCCAGTTGGTAAACATATCTACGATTAAAATAGTACACAAGTATAATTCACATTCTATACCTTCCATATATATATATATATATATATATATATATATATATATATACATGTCATGCCAACTATCATCCTTGAATTTTGCTTTGAACTTGATCAATATTGTAGCATCGACTACACATCACTCTATCTTTGTAACCTGCGTGCAGTCAACAAACTATGCGGTGAGGATTAAAATGTCCAATTGTGGATAAATATTGCAAACTTTCCATAATAATATCATTCACACATACACATACATGCATGCATACGCACATACATACACACATGCATGCTTCCATGAACATTCTTTAATATTAACTATTCATTTTATCATTTTGAGATGCATCAAACAATTATGCACACATGCATTCAATATGAAAATTGTTTCGATCATTCTGTAGGATACATTTATCCTTTTTATGCTTATCTTTCATTTATTTACCATATTAACTTTAATATCGATAATTGAGCTTATTTATACCTTTCATTTATTGTTCATTATGCAATTTACAAATTTTGATTCTTAAAATACTATTTTCTTTTCATTTTACATTTTAATACTAATTCTTTTTAATCTTTATAGATACGTTTGCTCACACTCTGTTTTCACTTGGGAATTTATCTTCATTTTTTATTCGTTACACAGTCATTTAGACATTTATCCAATTGTTTATCTTAAAAAGGATCTTTTTATTTTAGCCACACTTACTCTTAAGATTTAATTTTTCCTTTATTTCATTTTTAATACCTGTTATGGCATGAACAATTTTGATTTAATCCCTATTTTCACTCAAGTGTAAAAATTACACCTATGATCCTTATCTTGCTATATAATAGGGTTCATTCACAGTTTCATCTTTCAATTAATATTCTATTTGTTAAATTACAATTTAGTCTCTATACTTTCTTTAAATTACAGTGGTGCTTTCTTTTGTCATTTATTTACACTAATGCCATAACTTATCTTTACTTCACATTAATTTGCTTATTTGATATGTAACTTATCATTTCAATACAAATATACCATTTTATGGCAAATTATATGCAGATTTCCTAATTCTTCAAATGTTTCCAAAACTTTCATTTTACATTCTAATTACAATTTTGCTATCAGTTCACTTATTTTCACTTTAAATCCATTATTTCGCATACAAATTATCAATCAGTTTTCGTTTTAACATTTTAATATCAAATTACATTTTAGTCCTCCAAGACTACAAAGGATTACTTTTAAACTTTTCATTCATTATTTTATCATTCTAATACATACTTTCATTATTTTATCACTTTTACCCATTAAATTTATTATTTGGGTAAATTATCATTTTGATCTTAACTTTTTATTTTTCTTTTATATCAGTCATTTTTTACTTTCATTTCCATTCATATATTCACATTTTGCACTTTTATGTCATTATTACCATTATGCCCCTAGTACGCTTTCGGTAAAAATCTTCAGATCGGATATATAAGATGTGGATCATATGGACCCACAATAGTACAATACAATAGGGGATGATCCCGAAGGACTAATCCATCTCAGATCAGATCAGAACATAGTAGATAATTAGACAGAAATTATGGAAGGTTATTATGATCCTACCATAGTAAGTAAGCCGCCATGACTTGCACTGCGGTATGGGTGTCCCTATGGCTAGCCAATTATATCCTGAACTAGATTTAAATCGCTAGATCACTACTAAGGGCAACATTCTTTGCTCTTTTCAGAAACATTTTTCACATTTCTGACTTTTTAATTTGCTTTTGTAGTTCAGTACACTGTTAATACAATGTTTTTTTGTCATTTCAGTACACTGTTTCTTCAGTTCTTTCTTTTCAATTTAGTACACTGTTCATTCAATTTTTTTATCATTTTACACATCTGACTTTTCACTTGCTTTTGCAGTTCAATACATTAATTGCTTGACATATTCATTATTTTCATCATAATTCATTGTTTCAACTCATTTATGAATTATTTCACCATAATTCAACAATTTCATTTCAAACGTGATATAATTTCAATCTTAAAAATATTTATATAAATTACATATCAATTAATACCGTTACTTTGGGTATACTTTTCAATTTAGTCCTTAATTTTTTATTTAATTAAAAAATTATACTTTTTACACTTTAATTATAAAATTACCACTATTTTTTTTATTTTTACTCCATATTCATTTATTGGCTTACAAAATTACTAATTGGTTATTTTTTAACTTTTTCATGCAAAATTACATTTTAATCATTCCACTTCACAAAGTTCATGTTTAGGCTATTAATTTACTAAATTACCATTTTATCCTTTCTAATCCTTTATAATTTTTACTCATTAATCTCATCATTGGGAAAAATTACCGTTTTACCCCTAAACTTTTCATTTCATTTCATTTTGGTTCTTTTTCATTCTAAACTTCATTTTTACCTTTCTTTTTGCATTTTTAGCTCATTTCTATATTTACAATTATTTTTTTCTTTTTCACACTTAAACTTTTATATAAGAAAAAATTACTGCTTAGTCCCTGAATTTCATTATTTTACAATTTTCTCCCTTTAATTCACTCTTATTTGCAAAATTATCATCGACTCTATATTTTATATTTTTAATTCATAAAGTACAATTTAGTTTTTAGAACAGTTGAATTATTATTTTATCTTTTTTCTCAATGTTTTACAAAATTTCTATTTACTTTTAAACTTTCAATTTCTTTCATTTAAATTTCTCCTTTTTTCATTTTAATTTCTTATTTCATCAGTTCAATTTCAATACATACCAATAATCAATATTATACACTTAATATACATTTTAAATTAAAATATACATTTAATATACTTATATACATATTCGGCCAACACAATAATTTTTCACATATAATTTATTTTGATTCATTTAACACTTAATTCATCTAATTAGTGAATCATTATCACTATTTTGCACTTGAATGATTATACATATTAAAAATCACTATAGTAAACCAAATTACCCTATTCGACCATCTCAAGTTCTCCACCTTAAATTTATTTTCTTTCATTACTAATTAATCAAAACATCATCTTTAGTCCTTTTAACCATTTCTATAACAATTATTTCAATTATTCATGCATTAATCATATATATACATAACATACATAGCCACCAATCAAGCCAAATCAATGAAAATTAGGGGATATTGTATCCACTTACCTCAAAAGTTTAATTTTTACTCTTAAACTCTTCTTTCTTTGCCTTAAACCCTTAGAACATCATCTTCCTCTTTTGAATCCTAAATTGATAGAAAATAATCATCAAAGAAACTACCATCAAAATGCTTCCTTACTTCAATATAATGTCACAAATATACTTTACATATCTAAAACTACCTATTTGATCCTTTAAATCATTTTAAACACATCAATTCTACATACCTCAAATTTGTACCATAACTTTCAATCTTTGATTTTTTCACTTTCATCACTCCAAATTAAGCTTAGATATGATCACCATGTGAAAAAAAGTCTTGATTTGCTTGAAAGAGTGGACTTTAGTGGGAGATTTAGAGAGAGAAATTAAAGAAATCCTTGAGAAAGGAAGGTGGCTAATACGGCCATGGAGTAGATGGGAGAGAGTTGTAGTTAGTTATGAAATTTTACAGACTTTTAGACTACTTATAGGGCTAATTTGGGCTGAACTTGCTTCAACCAAAGTTGTTGGGCCTAATTTAAGCCCAATTTGATTTTTAAGCCTAAAAATGCACTCTAAATTGTTTCTCTCTCTTTCCAAACTCAAATCCATTCAAAATAAATTTCATAATTCTTAAAATAATAAATTAAGCCTCTATAAAAAATTTTAGCTCAATCGAAGTCCATTTCTGATCCGGTTCACTCAAATCGGTTCAATTAGTAAATTTTCGGTATCACTGTAAAATCACTTTTTTACTATCAAATAATTCAAAATATTAATTAAAGCCCAATTGAAACTTTATGCAATTTTTAAAGATCCTTTGCTATTTTTAAAGCCTCGATTAAATCCACGGTCAATCGATTACTATTTAAGTCAATCATTATTTTTCTCTTACTTTTTGTGTTCAAACCTTCCTAAAAATACTTTCATAAGTCTAAAAATATATTCGTTAGGTTTCACGAATATTTTTGAGTCAATCAGAGACTAATTTTTTATCTGATCCACTTTTACCAGTCTGATAACCTAATTTTTCATGTCGCTGAAAAATTACTTTTTCTTTACCATATGATTCTACATCTCGTTTAATGTAGATCTGAAAATTCCAATAATCTTTAGAAATCATTCGCTATTTTTAAAGTTTCGATCAAACCTTAATCAATCCGGGCACTAATTAAAATGAAACTGACTTTTTCCTTATTCTTGACTTTTGATAATTCATTTGATCTCATTTTTAGTCCAAATTGCGTTATTGGACTCCTGCTAATCTCATTTTTTCAATAGTCCAATAAAATATTTTCGACTCAGGAAGATACTATTCACTTCGGTGTCACTATTTACCATCGAAAAATACTATTTACGACCAACCCGGTATTTGGGCTATTACAACAACAAATTGATAAAATGTCATAAAATGGTGGCAATGAACACAATATAATCAAGACTTGATCTTTACTATTAATTTATGTATCTATACTTTTTAGGTCCACCCTAATCAAATTGAACTCATCAAGATGGGATTTAACTAGTGTACCTTTATTCGTTTAGAGTGTAAACAACCTCTTTTTCAGGTAGAGGCGATTGGTCAATGATTTTGTTGAATACAAATTTTTCATTTTCTTCTAAACCATTGTTGTAAAATTTTCAATAGCAATTTGATGAAAAATATTATCTGTAATGCTTATGAAAATCACACTTAAAGGCATCTCCTTCAAATATGAAATTTTTAACTCCATCCTTTTTGGAAATTGCTCTTGAATTGTCCACCATAATCTTTGTAAGATTAGAGATGATCTCATTCTAATATTTTACATACTAAAATTATATCCTCTATCAAATTTCGCTATGTCATATTTTGCTAAAGCTAAAGGCGACATCTTAACCTTATATTGTGCATAGAAAATCCTAATACCGTTTTGATGCCAATTGTTGAAATAAAATACAATTAATTAATGCAATCACAAGTAAAGATAAAAGAGAAAAGAAAAATGACACAAAAGTTTAATGTAATTCGACCAAGTATGCCTATATTCATGAGTAGTATAAAAAAAATTCCACTGTGATAAAGATAATTTTTACAACCACTATAATTTGATAATTTCTCAATAGTTCTATATTTTAAATTCCTTAACCTCTTGTATTAGCAAATTCCAATTCACTTTCAAATATGATTTGCCTTTTTCAAATAACAATATGATACTAATTTTAATTTTAAATTTATGTGAGGGTTATAAAAATCAACTGAAATATTTGGACTTGGTCTAGTTTGATTTTGAAACTTTGATCTAAGTTTAATATCTTTAGTTCGGTTCTGAATGGAACTCACCATTTGTAGGGATGTGCAACGGTTGATTGGATTCAATAACCGAATTGAAATAATCAAAAATCGAACTTTTAAAAATTTAGCCAATCAAATTGAACCAAACTAATGAAATAATCGAATACTAACCGAACATAAATTTTCGATTATTTTAGTTTGATTAACCAAAAAATAAAAAATTAAAAATGTTTTTTAAAAAATAAAAAAATTGTGTCTAAAAATGATAAATCATAATATACTAAAATAAAAACATCCAAATTGCACAAAAATTGTAACGCCTCGATTTTTAAATTATTTGAATAATAAATAAATTGACCCGAATAACATTTAAATTTGATAATTAAATAAATATAAAATAATTTGGGTTGAATTATAGTTGAGTTTTGGGTTTTATTGCATAAAAGAAGAAGTTCTGGGGTTATTTTGCAAATAGTGTAAAGTTAGGGGACTTAGAGAGGAAGTTGGCCAAAACGACGTCGTTTTGGCCTCTCTCTTTCTCTTCTTCTTTAAGGAACCAGTTGGTTCCTCTGTCCCAAAAAAAATACCCAGCCCGATGCCTCCTCCCTCACCCCTTCTCTCCTTCCTGATCGCGTAAGGCCACCGTCGGTCAGCTGTAACCGTCGTTCCACCTGAGCAGCCACCGACGCATCTCCCTCTTCCTTCTTTCTTCCTCTCACGCGCTACAGGGCGCGATTCTCCCCTTATCTCCTTCTTTGCTTTGGTTTTCTTGGTTCTTCTCTATGGCGATTTTACTCCTTTAATTTGTAAGTAATTTATGTTTAGTTCCCTTATTATTATTATTTGAGTGAGTTAAACCTAAGGCAATAAAGAATTTCAGATTTAGGGATTTTGGAATTTGGGAAAAATGTTAATTTTAGATAAATCTTGAGTTGTTTAAGGAATTGATGAAGTATTAGTAAGAATTATTGAGTTTAATGCTGATATATGTATACTTAATTAAAGGATTTTTGATAAATTATGGAATTTGTTTAGAGGCAAACACTGAATTGAGTGAAAAGGGAAAGGAAATAAAATAAGAACGTTAGATTGAAGCTACTGAAAGCTGAAGTTGAATGAGTTATCGCTAATTTTGGTATGTGTTCAAGCAATTTATTTTTCCTAAGTATTTTATAGTATATATGTTAATTAAAATTGTTTGATTAAGAATTTTTATTTGGTAATATTAATGTTACAAATAATTAATTGGACGTTAAATATCAAATTTGAGACTAAACAGGAATTATGTATATGTTTAAGTGTGAAAGGCTAATAGATATATATTTTAATTCGTATAAATATGGTATAATCTTAAAATAATTATAATATATTCTTAATTGGATTATAAGGGTGTTACATTTAGCTAAATGTAACACCCTATACCCGGTCAGTCAAAGACTCGGATACAAGATGTCACACATAGGCTTAGATTTCTTAATGCGGGCCAAAACAAATCACTGTTTAAAGATTTGATCATTTATCAAATTACTATTCATTTTTCTGTAAAAAAAATTTGGCAGAATCTCCCCTAAAATTCATAAAAACCTCCTGAAAAGAAAGTATCTAAAACACTTCTATCCAAGTCTATTCTATCATCCAACCTCCATTCAAACCCCAATACACATAATCATTACCCTTCCTCCGATAATTCATGAGTCAAATTAACAGAATCAAACACATCCCACTTAACTGCGATATTCTTACTTTAATTTACAATAATAATATTCATAGATATTTACATGATATTTAGGCCTCCAAAAATGCAATGTACATGCCAAGTATCTTAAAGATAACAAAAAGAAATAAGTGGAGCATCCACCTCAGAATCTTGTAACCCTTCTGTTGTGACTTAAGTTGTGCTGTAAATCCACTTCACTACCTCCAAACCTACGTGCGAAAATAAAATCACGTGCTAAGCATTTTGCTTAGTGGTGTTCAAGCAATTCTATTTTTTCACTCGATAGAATATTAAATTAAAATATGCTTAAAATTTTACAAATCATCAGAACACAAAAGTTATCACTTATTTCAAAATATAAAAACAATAAATCAATCATAGGTTATTTTAACTTATATAACTCACAAACCTATCAAATATAAATATCTATTTTACTTTTAACAAATAGGACACAAATCAATTTACAGGGAATTTAGGCAATATAAAAGCAATAAATTCAACATATGGAATTCAAACTTGTATTACTTACATAAATTATCAAATATGAATATTTTTATTCACTTTTAATAGAAAAGTTATAATTCCTTTGCAAGAGATTTAGGCATATATAATTCACTTATAGATTAAAGTTTAATTAATATTATAGCCCAAAGAGGTAACTAGTCAATTAATTTCAATTAAAAGTCCCAAATAGTTTAAATAAATATTTTAATACTTATGTTATGTACTTGCCCCCAGTAAAATCCAATGGAATTGCACCGAGCTGGATAAACGGGATTTAAACACAGAATCGAGTCCTCAGGGTATCGACATCCGAGGTTACCCGGTATTCACCCCCCTTAGGGTATCGACGTCCGGGATTACTCGGTATCCGCCCCCTCAGGGTATCGACGTCCAAGGTTACCCGGTATTCGCCCTCCTCAGGGTATCGATGTCCGGGATTACTCGGTATCCGCCCCTTCAAGGTCTTCATACAATCTATTTAATGTAATACGTTTACTATAAATTTAAATACATACATACATATATATATATATATATATATATATATATATATATATATATATATATATATATATATATATATATATATATATATATATATATATATATATATGTGGACCGAGCTCTCGAAGCCATTCAGCCCACGACTCAATTTAATAGCATTCGCCAGAAGAGCTCTCGAAGCCATTCAATCCAGTAATCGTATTATCACGCAGTACTGCTAACGTCCCTAATTGGCATGCCAACCTTATCCTATTGCCCCAATTCCTGTCTAGCTTTACTAAGGGCAAATATCATTAAATTCACATTCCGTTTTTCCATATCATCCAGTCTCACTTTATAGCTCTTACTTGTTATCAGATTATATCATAATTATCCTCGTTCATGTTCTTCTAAAGTTTAGAGATAAGCATATGTATACATACATTTCCACCGAGACATTTTGAAACAATCATAAAAACAATTACAGTAAATTTTAACAACTCGCTAATTAAAGTCAATCAAGTATATCATAAAATGAAATACATTAAATCATAGCCAAAACCAAATCATGATTTAAAATATTTAAATTCAGTTTCATAAATGTATTCCTTCAATTACCTATGACAAATAAATTATTTGTCAATTCCGTTGTGATAACAATTTATACATTTTTAATAATATTCATGATGTAAGTAAGATGAAAATTTGCAATTCAACCCGTACCACTCAAATTAAGGAATTCGTACAACTTATTTAGCAACCTTTAATAGTTACTTAGGACATTTGATTTTTATAAAGTTTAAATCCATCCCTCTTAAAATCATAACTTATACATTATAAGTTAAATAACAAATTTACGGATCAAACTCGTATGATTTAAGTAAATTGTTCTATATTACCCATTTAACACTTATACATGTATTTATAACATCACTTCATACAAATCTTGCTCTATATATAGAAATTCATTACTTACATACTATGCAATTCATCCTATGTTTCATAACTTAATGGTTAATTCCTAAAATATTCATGTATATCTATAGCCATGAGAGTGTGTGCGCATATATTTATATATGTGTATATATATATATATTCTTATTCTAACTACATAATATATGCTTTCCTAATGTCCACATTTCTTTTAGTCACAGTTTTACTTTCATTCATAAAACATCTAAATCACTCATTTAACAAATTGATCATAGTAACCTTTAATTATTTACTACTCTTTTTCCGAACATAAAACATATTTTACCAACATCTTTTTCTTCAAAAACTAAGAAGCATAATGATTGTACATCACCCTTATAATCCAATTAAGAATATATTATAATTATTTTAAGGTTATACCATGTTTATACGAATTAAAATATATATCTATTAGCCTTTCACACTTAAACATATACATAATTCCTGTTTAGTCTCAAATTTGATATTTAATGTCCAATTAATTATTTGTAACATTAATACTACCAAATAAAAATTCTCAATCAAACAATTTTAATTAACATATATACTATAAAATACTTAGGAAAAACAAATTGCTTGAACACATACCAAAATTAGCGATAACTCATTCAACTTCAGCTTCCAGTAGCTTTAATCTAACGTTCTTATTTTATTTCCTTTCCCTTTTCACTCAATCCAGTGTTTGCCTCTAAACAAATTTCACAATTTATCAAAAATCTTTTAATTAAGTATACATATATCATCATTAAACTCAATAATTCTTACTAATACTTCATCAATTCCTTAAATAACTCAAGATTTATCTAAAATTAACATTTTCCCCAAATTCCAAAATCCCTAAATCTGAAATTCTTTATTGCCTTAGGTTTAACTCACTCAAATAATAATAATAATAAGGGAACTAAACATAAATTACTTACAAATTAAAGGAGTAAAATCGCCATAGAGAAGAACCAAGAAAACCAAAGCAAAGAAGGAGACAGGGGGAGAATCGCGCCTTGTAGCACGTGAGAGGAAGAAGGAAGGAAGAGGGAGATGCGCCGGTGGCTGCTCGGGTGGAACGACGGCGGCGGTTGACCGACGGTGGCCTTACGCGATCGAGAAGGAGAGGAGGGGTGAGGGAGGAGGCGTCGGGCTGGGTATTTTTTTTGGGACAGAGGAACCAACTGGTTCCTTAAAGAAGAAGAGAAAGGGAGAGGCCAAAACGACGTCCTCTCAAAGTCCCCTAACTTTACATTATTTGCAAAATAACCCCAAAAATTCTTCTTTTATGCAATAAAACCCAAAACTCAACTATAATTCAACCCAAATTATTTTATATTTATTTAATTATCAAATTTACATGTTATTCGGGCTAATTTATTTATTATTCGAATAATTTAAAAATCGAGGCGTTACAAAAATACAAGTTCAAATTAAAGATATAATATCAAAATACACAATAAATAATACAACAAAAACTGTTGATTAAATTTTTTCATTCCATTGACCTTCAATCCAATCGTTAAAATTTTAAATTATCAACTAAAAAAATAGATATTAGTAATTGATAAATTTACTCATATAATTTACAACTCAAAATAAAATAATTTACATATATAAAATAATTATCCAATTAAAAAATTCAAAAAATTATCAAATTAAGTAAAATTTCGATCGGTTCGATTTTTTTACAGTTTTATCATTTTAAAACTGAAGCAAATCGAAATAACCGAATTTTTTTTGAAATTTCAAACTGAAAATCAAATTAAAAAAAATAAAAAAACAAACCAAATTAAAAAAATTAATCCTTTGCATGGTCCTAGTAGGGGTGCTCATGGCGCGTGGCAGGATCGAAAATTGCACCCCCACTCACTGTCTCGCTGGGTCAGGGATTCTCCGTTTTCGTCCCCGCCCTGCATGGATCTCCATCCTCCGAAAAACTAATTTTTTAATTTTAAAATATATTATTTTATAAATAATTAAAATTTAAATATAATATTTGATTAATAAAAAATTTAAAATCAATTATAATTTAAATTAATATAAATTTTAATCATTAATAAATTTAAAATTAAGTATAATTTAAAATTTAATAACTATAAAATTAAGTTATATTTTAATTTAAATTTTAATTATTTATAAAATATTATATTTTAAAATTAAAAAAAATTATTTTTTACATAACGAAATCTTCGCAGGATGAATATTCTGTTCTCATCTATGCGAAAAAAAATTCAAAAATTTTTCGTCCCGAACAGGACAGGTCCCGTCGGGGTTGGGGATTCCAGCCCAGTGAGCATCCCAAAGTCCTACCCGTCAAACGGAGGCTTAAAGAAGGGAAATCAGATGACGGAGACGGAGTCGGAGACGGGTGAAGCAGCACACTGCAACGGGGTCAGAGAGACCAGCTGCTGCCTGCTGGTGGGGATGGACGACTGAAAAGTAGGCGGAGAAAAGGGTTAGTTTTGCTCAAATTGAGATATGTAATTCTCACACTTTCATCAATTTTGAACGTCCTTCTTCTCCTGTATTCTAATCGCTCTTCTTTTAGCTACCCATGTCTGCTCAAACAAAAAGCTCTTTAGTTCTTGGCGATGGGCTACATTACGCTACCCCAATTATCTCCTCAACCAAAACAAGCGAAATGGAGCTTGTGCGATGTGTTCTGCGAATGATGCAGGGTTTGCCTAGTTCACTTTTTTATTGGGACCAAATTGAACGGAGTTTTCGTATTGCCGATAATGGGATTTATGTGACCCATCTTTCCTTTTCAAGCCTTCATAATCTTCTCAATCAGTTCTTATATTCTGCCACTTGTTTACAACTGGTTCAAGTTTATGTTAATAGATTGAAGTTGGAGTCTAGTATGCCTACCTTGAGGGCTTTTGCAGTTTCTGTCTCTCAATGGGTTGAGGTTTGTGGATGAATCTTTCACTATGAAGTTTTTGAGGCCTTTGTTTTTTTTTTTTTTTGGACTTCTTTTTAATTGTTTGTTTTTGTAGAAGTTGAGAGATATTTCTTTGAAGGAAGAAATGAAAATTTGCAACTCCAATGTTGGAATCATTCCCACCCTCTTGGGTTTGTCAAGCTCTTTATCCAGGTTTATATTTGTTAAGAGTTCTTCAACTTTGAATTTCTTCAAGCAATTGTTCTTCTAGTTCATAAATGTTTTTGTTCTTTATGTTGGTATTTTATATTTTGCATCCTTTTTATATCACTATCGTCTTGCCTTATTTGATCCTAAGTCTTTTTTTTAAGGGCGATGGTTTGTTCTTGTGTTGGAATTTGCTGATGAATTGTATTGATATTAGTCTTTGCTCAGGTGCTGAATACTTATTGCGAATAGTGCATGGAGCCGTTCCCCAAGTGTATTTTGAGCCAAGCTCACGTATTCCAGCATCTGAAATAGCTGCTCATATCCTGGACTATCTTTACAAGAAATTGGATGAAGTTTGTCTTGTTCAAGGTGGTGAGGTTGTGACTGTTTCCTTGGCACCAGTCTTGTTAGCAATTTTTTTTTTTGGGCTGTTCTGCCTTACTCCAGTCAAGCTATAAATTAAACTGATGATTTCAGGAGGAAGAATATTTGATGGTGCTTCATATTCTTGTTGGAAGTTTATTACCATATATCGAGTGTCTTGATTCGTGGCTTTTCAAATGAATACTTGATGATCCTTTTGAGGAGGTAATTGAAGTTCTAACATTTTCATTATGTTTGATTGTCTGAAAAATTAATCTAGTAAGCTTCCATATTTACACTTCTAAACTCAAATATTGTAAAACAAAATTCCTTGCCGAAAATGTTCTTGGTGCAAACAAACCGGTTCCTAAAATTTTATTTTTCTTTTTTTTTTTTTTTCTAAATTCGATCCTTTAGGAATTTTTAATAGTTTTTTCATATTTGGGATCAATGCTTTCATTTTTGATGGATAACTATTTCTATGTCAACTCAATGCATAATATAATTAGGATGTTAAGCTATTTACATAAAGTGACACTTTTCTATCTTTCTTCTATGTCTAGCTGTTCTTTTATGCTAACAGAGGAATATCTGTTGATGAGTTTGAGTTCTGGGAGAAGAGCTATCAATTAAGACAGGTACAACTTTGGAACATTCTTGTTGAGCATTTTGCAACTATCTTCTCTCAACCCCTTAGCAAATAGTACAAAGGAAAAAATGGAAAATAATTCTGTTTCTTTATCACTATGAAGGGAAAGGATCAAAACAACAAGGAACTTCGGGTGTGTCCATTTTATATTAAGAATGCTGCAAGGTCCATTATCTCAGCTGGAAAATCATTGCAGTTGATCTGCCATGTCCCTCTATCATCCTTCGTGGTATCTGGCAAAAGGTATGATAGTAAAGCTGATGATTCAGGAGGTTCTCAGTGTGATATAGATTCAAATAGTTGGCAACAGAGCACAGAAGGGTTAACCTTGTCTGAGATTTTCTGCCTATCAGTAGCAGTTCTCATAGGCCATGGTGATCCCAGCTTTAAATACTTATTACAAGATGATCAATGCAAATCTGAGATTGTGCGAACTTTGGCATCTGAGATGATCAGGGTAAAGGTGGGGAGTTAGAATCAAGAAAGCTTGCCAGAATGCTCAAAGAAAATTTGCAACAAGGTCTTTGTTGATAAAGTGTGTCATGAAAAAATGACTGATGTGGAATCTGTAAATAAGGATAGGATTGATTTTTCTGAAACCAAAGAAGGTTACACGAGTTTGGATGTAGTAAATGAATTGTCCCTTCAAGCTTCATTTTGTCCAGAAAATCCAGTAATCACAGTGTGCCAAAGTTTACTTGATAAGCATAAAGATTCCTGGAAAATTTTGAACCTATTTAAAAGTTTTCATCTACCATCTTTAAATGATGAGATCTTGCGAGAAGCTGTATTTGGTCACGCTGCAGTAAAAGGAACCAATTATGCTATTGGTTTTCAGTTTGGTGAATCTGAGCATATTCGTTCAGAGGATGATAAAAAGCTATTAGAAGTCATGTTTCCTTATCCAACCATTCTTCCTTTCTTTCAGGTATCATCTGATTGATCTATCTGTTCCTCTTAATGACTTCCTGATTAGTGTTTTTTGAATAGTACATATAATTTGGAAACAGGATGACCTATGTATGTCAGAGGTGTTGCCTGTTCAGAAGAATAGCACCCTTGCATCAAGAGTTCTTAGCTGGATTCAAAATATTGATCTGAAAATTATGCCACTTCCTTCAATTATTATGCATGAATGCCTAACTTTCTACATCAAAAAGCTGGTATGCTGCTTAAATCTGTTGGATGACACTTTACTATTTTTCGTTTAGTGGAAATTATGCTATGTACTTGTCCAATTCTTTTGCTTCTTCTACAATTGCAGGTGGACTACATTGGGCAGCTTGTATTGTCAAAGTTGATGAGAGATTGGCGATTGATGGATGAACTTGCAATTTTACGGGCCATATACTTGTTAGGTTCAGGTATCTTTTTGTATGTTGAATGTTTGATCCCATTTGTGTTGATCAGATAGACTTTTGAATTCACTGGCAGATATATTGATTAATCTATCATCAGGTGATCTTCTGCAGCACTTTTTGACTGTGATTTTCAGTAAGCTGGACAAGGGAGACACCTGGGATGATGATTTTGAGCTAAACTTGATACTACAGGTGCAGTGGTTAAATCAATTTAAGAATCGTACCTTGCACATGGTTATATTCATACTTATTCCTGATTCCACTCTTCCCGCCCTGTAGAAAATTGAACTAACGTCATTTCCCACAGAGAGCTTGTTATTGTATTGTAATATGCTTGATGAGGGCTTTGACTACCATGATGAGTCTGCAGAACTACCTGCTAATCTCTGTTTATATACATATGAGCCATATAGGAATGGTAATAAATTTCTTATGCCTAAATATGATGATATGACATGTTTCATTTACCACAGGAATCCATCAGGAACTCTGCTGATAGCATGCTGCTAAGTGCTCCAGATTCACTGTTTGTGTCCATCTCAAATAATCACGGTTTTGATGGTGATGAGCTACCTAGCACACCAGCCCATACCTCAACACCTCGCAAGAGTCATCCTCACAGCTTTGGAATTGAAGGTCTTGATTCTCTTAAATTCACATACAAGGTCTGCTATATGGTCAAAGAGGCTTGAATTTATATCCATATCATTTTCATCACTGCTTGAATTATGTAAAACATGTGACAGGTCTCCTGGCCGCTTGAACTGATTGCTAATACAGAGGCGATTAACAAGTATAACCAGGTGTTTCTCTTGACTTGGCTTCTGTTGAAGCTGTTGTCATAGAGCTTTTTCGTTCTTTAACTATTCTCTGTCTATCTTAGGTTATGAAGTTTTTGTTGAAGGTCAAGCGTGCCAAATTTGTACTTGACAAAGTCAGGATGTGGATGTGGAAGGTTTCTTTTTCCCTATTTCATTATTTTCTCCCTTGAGATTCTATTCTGTTTTAGCCATTATACAATTGATTGAGGCACTTAAACTTATCTTATTAGAGGAGATATGTTGCTTAGCACTGAAAAAATGGGGAATAGATTATTTTAAGGATTGCTTAAAATAAGTAATCCAGATACAGAGCGATTATTATAACTTGATTATCTATATCCTCCATTCCAGGGTAGAGGAGCTGCAGCAAATAACCACAAGCATCACTGGTTAGTGCAGCAGAAACTCCTTCATTTTGTGGATGCCTTCCACCAGTATGTTATGGACCGGGTAAGCATTTTCTCAATCTTGAAGCGAAATTTATTTTCAGACATCCTGGCAACTATGATGCGTTATGATAGAGTTTCACAATTTTCACACAACCAAACAGAAAAGTAAAAGCAAAGCTCAATGGAAGAAGGATTGTATTAATGGAAATATTAAAACACACTGGAAGTTCTGTATCGCCAATGGCGTTTACAAACCTAAAAGAAAAAGAAAAACATAAAGAAAGATAGTAAGGGCCAACTGTAAGAAGGGCGGCCAAACAATAATTCTGCTCTCCTTTCCCTCACTCCCCCTTTCCAGCCTCAAGCTGAAAATTACAGAAGATTTCCCAACCCCCTTTCTCACAAACCCGATTCCCCTCTTTATACTTTCCTTTCCCACCTAACTAATTATTTGTCAACTCCTCTCCTTTTTCCTCTGTCTTCTTGAATAACAAGCTCCATACCTTGGGCCTTGGGTCATCCTTCTGCTTCATGGGCTTCCTGGCATAGACCCTCCACCTGTGGGCTTGGGACTCTTGATCAGTAGCACGTTCTCTATCACGTTATCAATGGACATGGACAATAGTGCTGGTGTAGGCATGCCAAACTCACAGGGTTCAGGATTCAAAGCTAATGGTAGCCATGTCATACAAAATTTTTAATTCATATTACTGGCTTCAGAGTTTCCTGATTAGAGATCACTCTTTTGGGGATACAGAAAACTGGCAGTGATCCTTGTGCTTTCAGAATTTTATCATGCCATACAGCAGTTTCATAAACCTACTTTAGTCATGATTATGCTTAAAGGAATGCTTTTCCTGTTTGTTTTTTAATAAAATGGCAATGTTGTCTCCATTCGCTTTTCTTAGTATTTGTTAGTAGCTATAATTACATGGATACGTGCATACATATGATGCATTCATTCATGCTTCTCTTTTAGCATTTATTATCTATGTTTTGGTTCATACTGCAAAAATGACTAAGGTCCATAATTGAGGCTTCAATTTGAGCTTTTTTTTTTTGGCTCATTTAGTCTGGTTCAGTAAGACTGGTCCAAATTTGTATTTAACCTCACAATAAAATAGGAAACACTAGGCCTGATAGAGAATGACAATGCTAGACCCATAAATGTGAAGATCCCTTATCCACCAAAAGGAATTCCTATTAGTGGAGGAAGCCCCACACACTTATAAGCCACTAACTATCTAGACAGTTAACCGATGTGGGATTCGTAACATTGCCCCCTC
The DNA here is from genome assembly GCA_037975025.1 of Excoecaria agallocha. Classification (NCBI taxonomy): domain Eukaryota; kingdom Viridiplantae; phylum Streptophyta; class Magnoliopsida; order Malpighiales; family Euphorbiaceae; genus Excoecaria; species Excoecaria agallocha. Next base: position 12,869,856 of record CM075817.1, on the reverse strand, counting down.
CATCAACAGTCGACGTCCACGGCGGCTGACACCCACTGGCGGCCTCTCCCCAAGGGTTCCTCTCCTGGGCCGCTTTCACCCCTTCTTTTTTGAGCTGCTTGTCACCCACTGGCGGCTTCTCCCATGGGGTTTCTCTCCTGGGCCGCTTTCTCACAGACAACGCCAATTGATAGAGAACGGCAATGCTAGGCCCATAAATGTGAAGGCCCCTTATCCACCAAAATGAATTCCTTTTGGTGGATAAGGGGCCTTCACACTTATGAGCCTGATGTTGCCCTTCTCTATCAGTGGTCCGACCTGCCGGATCCGCGGCCTAGGAGAGGAACCTCAAGGGAAAAGCCGTCAAGTGGGTGTGGCCCAGGAGAGGAACCTAGAAGGGAGAAGCCGCCAAGTGGGTGTGACCCAGGAGAGGAACCCTTGGGGAGAAGCTGCCAGTGGGTGACAAGCCGTTGGGACGTCGGCTGTTGAGGGAGGGGGTAATGTTACGATCCCAAATCGGTTAACTGACTAGGCAGTTAGTGGCTTATAAGGGTGTTGGACTCCCTCCACTAAAAGGAATTCCTATTAGTGGAGGAAGCCCCACACACTTATAAGCCACTAATTACCTAGACAGTTAACCGATGTGGGATTCGTAACAAGGCCACTGGGGAATTTGGAGAGGAGAAGCAGTATTTTCACTTTTGGCCCATTTAGTATGATTTAATAAGAATGGTTCCAGTGCCTATTCTACTTCTCAATTTAATTAGGAAACATTGGGCCATCAGGGAATTTGAAGAGAAAAAGCATTATTTACCGTGTTAAAAGTTTAAGTAAGTTGGTATGCTGATCCTTTCATTTCTCAGTTTCTTTGATAATTTCAGATTCTTAAGAGTTCTTTTTTCTCCCCTAACTTTTATACATGTTTAATTATTTAATTTTCAAATGGAGATACAGTAATACTGAAAGTTGTTTAAATTAACTACTATATGCACTTCAGTGAAGGGGTTTCTTTGTGTTGCTTCCATTGTAAAAGCTGTTGATAAAGGTTTTTAACCTAATGGTATCAGTGTATCATATATCTAACTAGGACTTATAAGCAGGTATATCACAGTGCGTGGCACGAGCTCTGTGAGGGTATGGCAACAGCTGGATCTTTAGATGAAGTCATTGAAGTGCACGAGGCCTATTTATTATCAATTCAGAGGCAGTGCTTTGTGGTTCCAGATAAGCTGGTGATTCATGGACTCTCTTATCTTGGAGTTTGTAGTATATTGAAATGCTTGAATCTTCTTGTTAGACTTAGCCATTTATCATTTGGAAGAAGGCTCAGAATTATTTAATGTTTTCAATTGGATTCAGTGGGCCTTGATTGCAAGTCGAATCAATAACATCCTTGGATTAGCGCTGGACTTCCATTCCATACAGCAGACATTAATTAGTGGCGGAGCCAATTCTGCAATGAAGGCCAGATGTGAAATGCAAGTGGATAGGATTGAGAAACAGTTCAATGAATGCATCAGTTTTCTCCTCAGAGTAGTCTTCTCACCTCTTTCTCATAACTATTTATCTCATCTGATCCTCAATTTTCCTCTGGCATCTTGAATTATGGCTTTCCTTTGTTGCACGATTTATTGAAAGTTTAGATTGCTATGCATATGTTGCATTCCAGCTTATGAACCAGTAGGTTTGTCTTCAAATGAAATTCACGTTCTACTTCAAAATTTAGTATGTGGAAGTAATTGTGTTTTCTGAATCATGCAGATCTTATCTTTCAAACTTAACGTGGGGCACTTCCCTCATTTGGCTGATCTGGTGACTAGAATTAATTACAGTTATTTCTACATGTCCGACAGTGGAAACTTGATGACTGCAACTGGCTCTGAAACTGGTACTTCAAGGCTTGGCAAAGCTTTTGGGGCTAGAATGGATTAACAATCCTAAGGTGAGATTGTTTATTTTGGGCAATCTCTAAGTTTGGAATATAGAAATATTCATTGACGAAACTAAAACTTCTTGGCCATTCTGTTGACATAATAGCTTTGAGTGCAGAATTGTGAAACTGATTATTATTTCAATGGTAGAAGGTGCAACCATGATTGAAGGAACTGCACGTTATGGAAACTGAGTATTTCTTGATATAGCGTGCACAGGCACGAGGCAGATGCTCGAAGGACTTGGGAGCTATGGTTTTAACGGTGTCTTTTTTAACCCTTCTGTAAATCTAGTGTTTTTGTTCCAAGTTGGTAAATAAAAATAGCAAGAGCTTGTATTTTAGAAAGCAACAAAATTAAAAAAATGCAACACAAACGAAGCTTCTATTCAAAAGAGAGGTTTCTTGGATCTATTTTCTGGTATTTTAGTGTAAAAGGTGTTTTATGTGGAAGAGCTCTTGTGTTCTGATGCTTAAGAATGGATATTTTGAATACTTTGAGACATGATGCGATTTTTCTTTTCTCCAGAGAAAGTGTCCATACAATCTTGGGTATGTCCGCTGGGGTATTCATGCCGTAAGTGCGGACGCAGGATATACTAAAGACGTGGAGGGAGGCCCTTGTGATGCAACACTTGGGTTTGCCTGAAATGATGTCTGTTCGGACATCCCAACCGTCCATATGGACACAAGTTCAAATGCTTATTTTTGTTGGACTTTTTGCTTGGTTCTTTATTCCAGGCAGCCCTAGTGAGCTTGTCAATCTTTCGACTTAAGGTGGTTCGTCATTGGATCTTTTTGAACCCGAATCCTAAGACTACGGTGTTCCAATCTTCGGATTTGTTTGTTCTCTTGATTAACTTCTGGCCTTGGGTCTGGCTGGATTTGCCTATATCAAAAGTTTAATTTTAATGTTCAAATTGGTATGTTATATTATATTATATTATATAAAATGATAAAAATACACTATAAAAAGATTTAATACGTTATTAAATCAAATAAAGATCACATAAAATCATATTGTCTTTCTAAAAATCGTTACTAAATAGTATGATATATAGCATCCAGACAGACATTTAGAGCAGCTAGAGGGATAAAGTGTTGAAGTAGTTTATCCCATAAAAAGATATAAAACATTCCAAAAGTTGTTAAAAGTGATTAAAAGCTAAAGCAGAGACTATAATAAGTTAAGGTACGAAATCAAATAATTACTCCATATAGAAGATGGCTGTGAACAATTGAATATGATATTAATATAGGTGTAGTATTTGTTGGATTGAGAACTCAAAGAAACAGATGGATGTATTAATACAACTACCATAATAATTGAATTTGGACTCCAATTCTCAATTATTGCCTTGAGTTTTGAATTGAAATTAAAAGGGACATTATGAGATTAGAAATTAAGTGATTCTTCAAACTAAAGACAATCATAAGGGCCCTCACAAAATATTTATGGTACAACCTTCAAATTATAGAATTGCACACTCTTTTAACTGATAGCTATGTATCACCCGGCAAAGGTTGAGATCATTGCTTAACCTAATGAAAAGTTTATCCTTTCAATACAAAAGTATTTATCTGATTTTGAAATCTAAATTTTATAATTCCGAAATAAAATTAATGCCATTAAAATAAAATTTATGGGTTAACCTAATTAAAAGCTGATTGTTGGTAGATTAAACAAATTAAAATGCCAATAATGGTTATATGTGGTAAATAGTTCAAGTCAGCTTGTGATTGGTTTGGTTGGAATATAAATAATTCAAAAATTTATGGATCATAAACAAGTTAGATCAAGCTGAATCAAGACCTAAACAAATCATAAATGAGTCTGTCATAAAAGATCATATATAAATTTAAAATTTATGACATTATTATTTTATCTTTAAAAAATTATGTATGTTTAACATATAAAAATAATTATTTTTATATTCACATTATATAAAAAATTATAACAAAAAAGAAACGGACTATAAATGGATCGAGTCAAATTGAGCTACATAAGAGATCAAATCACTTTATGGATCAAATAAAATAGATCATAAATGGATCATTAACATATCAAATTGAATTTGAATCACATTTTTATAGGTAAATTGGATTAAATTTGTGATTCAAATTTTGATTTGGCACCCCTACTAATGACCATACATTATGGTTAAAAGTAATGTGAACCCAAAGTACAAAATTGAATTAAAAAATTGCACGCTTCAATCTTACAAAATAGCAAGTAGGATCAACGTTGATGCTAGGGATGGCAATAGACGGAAATTGATTAATTCGTTATCAAATTGATTTGATTTTAATGTATCCATATCCATTTTAAAATCATTTAAATTTATCCTTTTACTATTTATATTCGTGCCAAATTTGTTTATCAATACCTGTATATGCCCGCACCGGTATAATTATGCATTTAATTAATATATAAATTTAGATAAAAAATATAAAATTTTAATAAAATTGCAACTTATAAAACAACTAAAAAATTAAAAACCATAATTTATTAAATTCTTAAATCAATATCTTGATAAAAATCTATATAAACAATTTATACGTTGAAAGTTACACATAAATATTACATTAATAGAGTGTGGTGGCAAATTGTTATATTTTAATTGTTTAAGAAAAGAGTTTAATTTCTCATTCACATTTAAAATTTTAGATTATTTTTTAAATAAATGATATGGGTATCCAAATGTATCCATTATCCACAATTAAGTATATAAATGGGTCGGAATGGAGTACCTGAGGTACTAAAACTGGATCCAATTCAAATCCGCAATGAATTTTATTTTTAATACCCAAACACATTTATAATTACTTAAACACATTTATAATTACTTATACCTTTAATAAACAAGGTGAAGCGGATCTGGTACCCTAAAAGTCCGACCCACTACATCCCCACAAATATTTATTGCAAAAAGCATATTAGATCCCTAAATTTTACATATTCTTTTAATTTTCCATTTTTTTCTTATTGTGTTTTGACATCTATTTACATATTCTTTTTTACACATATTGGATTCAATTTTAATGAATTCGATAAACTAATATTATTATTTACACAACTGATTCTTAAATGATCTTTTTTATTAGGATGTCCAATCTCGACGTACTAAATTATAACTTTTTTTTTTATTATATTCCTATTCGAGTTCAATATTATGTGTTGACAAAAAAAAAATCAATAAAAATGTTAACATACATAGTTAAGAACTCAATAAAATAAAAGATAATGTTATTCTCTCTATTTCAAAAAGATACTCCATTTCCCTCCCCCACATACACATATATAATAAAGAAGCATTACGGCCAAAACATATTGAAGTTTTTTAATTGAAATTAAATTTTAGTCGAATTTTCAAATTAATTAAAGTATCACGACCAATCAAATTTAATTTCAATTAAATTTTCAAATTAATTGGAGAATAATGCTAAAATAAAATTGAATGTTGGTAATTAGACTTGTCAAATTTGATCCTGCCTCCTAAAGTGATCTATATGATATGCATTTTTTACTCAAATTTGATTCAATCCGTCAATAATTCGATTTATTTGACCTGTTAAGTAATCCATTTGGGTCATAATTCAACTTGTCCATTTATAATCCGTTTATGTTTCTAATTTTTTTTTTAACTTTTTATATAATGTAAATATAAAAATGAAATTTTATAGTTTATACATGTAAATTTTTTTATTTTTCATAAAATTTTTAAAAAGATAAAAAAAAATCATAAAGTTTAATAAAGTTTAACAATGACTCATTTAGATCAGATCGGGTTACAATCCGATCCAATTTAATCCGTTTATGACCTATAAAATTTTGATTCACTTATTATTTAATATGACCCATTTACCATGTATAATGATAACAATGGTGGCACTAAAAATGTTAGATAAGGTATAAAAAAGAATGAAATAACATTAAAAATTGTGATAATATAAAAAGTAATAAAGAGAAAAAATGATCAATAATTTTTTTTTAAATTATAGATATATAGTTACAAAATGTCCCCAATCAACATGGAATTCCATACAATTTTTGTAATTAAAACAAAAAATTTTTTTTACATGATTGTGAAATTTTAGAACACAGAAATTATATATCATTTAAATAATAATAAAACAAACAAATATGGTGCTTTCTCGATCGTGTAATATTTTCATTCTAATTACAATGTTCTTTTTCATGTTGTTAGATATATTATTGAATTTAATAAACAAATATAATAAAATTCAGCAATGTAATATTTAATTTTTTTCATTTTTTTAATTTAATTAAAATATAAGTATTTAATAAATTAATTGTGATGCCTAGAAAATCGATTAGTTATTTTATGGGATATTTTTCTTAATAATTATTTATATATTTGGTGCGTGTCAGAAACTATTTACAATTTTGGAATCTTGGAATGAAATCGTTGCCACGTGTAGCGATTTTGTCAGATTCATGTTGGAGGTGCAAAAAAAATTTTGCCCTGAAACCATTGCTAGTGGTAGCGGTTTCAAACTTTGAAATCACTGTACTTGTCAAGGATTTCAGTGCAAAATTTCGGCTTCCAATTATTCCCTCGTTGAAATATTTTTTGCTCTGCCGTTATAAATACTCTCCAGTCATTTTCATTTGCTACTGCCCTAATCAATTTCCTTTGCTTATTCTCTTAAATTTTCAATTTTTCTTAATTTTTACATTTAAAATTGTCTACTTAAATTTAGAAAAAATATTTTTTTTTGGATCAATAATACTTTTTCATTATTATTCTGAAAGTGTAATGGCCTCAATATCGGATTAGCTGTGAACAGTAATTTTCGATAATGAATAGCATTTTTCAGGCAAAAAAGTATGCCCGAAAGTCAAAAATATTTTATTAGACCGTCGGAAAGTATTGGTCATGGTGAGTCCGGGATTAAAATTTAAAGTGAAATTGAGGTCAAATGGATCTCGAAAAGTAAAAAATATGAAAAAGGTAGCGAATCAATTTTCCTAGTAGAGAAAGTGACTTGATTTTGTGTAATTTTTAAAAATAGTAAATGAACTCCGAATATTGGTAAATTTTGCAGGTCTTCATGAATTTTTATGTAGAATATTTTGGTAACGAGAATTGAATTTTTCTGTGATACCAGTAGTTATCGAATCAGACTGATAAATTTAAATCGGATCGATAATGGACTCCGATTGAATAAAAAATTTATATCCCACCTATTTTTGATGTGATAAAAATTATGGAATCAATTTTAAAATGAATTGGAGCTTTGAAAGTGAGAGAAAAAGTTTTGAAGGCCAAAATGGTAAAATTATGGATAAATATATATGTAAATATATTTATATGTGTAAAAATAAAAATAAAAAAGAAAAAGAAAAGGAAAAAGAAAAGAAAGTTGGTACTTGGCTTTGGCCAAAATATAATGGCCACAAATTTGGTAAAAGAAAAGTAAAGAAAGAAAGAAAGAAAAAAAAATCAAACAAAAAAAGATGCAGGTGCAGAGGCGACGGAGCAAAGAAAGAAAAAGAAAAGGAGGGAAATTGCCGGCCGCACCTTCCATCGGCCACCACCGTGACGGCGATGAGCGGAGTACCATCTCCCTCTCATCGGCATCCGACCCCGCAGTGGCGATCCGATCGTCCGGTTTCTCTCTCATCTCCTTCCGGTCGATTTTTTCATTTTTTCGACAATCTATGACGGCGACGATGATTTTATTACCATCGGCCGACTCCCGACAGTGAGGCGATTCTTTCGGTATACTCCATCGCCCCTCAAATGCCGGTGATTGATAGATCGGAAATGGGTTTGGCGGATTACTTAAGTATAGATCTCGACCAACCATGAAAGCATTTGAGCGCGTGACCATCGAAAAAGGAATCAAGGGATCCCGATCTACAAGATGGCAATGTTGGATTGTCACCGGCGAGCCTCCGACGATGCTCCGACGAGCAAATTATTAAGCTAATTCGACTGTTAAGGTACGTGACTACGAAATCTTTTAATTTTTTTCTTAATTTGTTGAATTTTTCTTTAATTTATTTAGAAAAAATATTGAATTATTGATTAAAATTGAAATTAATGTTATGATTGTTCAATTAAATTCTAATTAAGCCTAATATAGTGCATAAATTGAGTTAAGAAAATTTATTGAATAATATAATTTATAAAATAGAGAATTTTTGTTGATTATTTTATATAATGATAATAAGTATAAAATAAATTGCCCATAAATTTTTTAATGAAATTTATGGAAATTAAGAGAATTGTTAAGTGTATGTATATATAGTATATGATGAATTATATTAAAATAATTCATAAAATAAACAAAGATGACAATAATTGAAGAACTTTGTTCACATAAATTTTTATGAAATTTATGTGATGTATGGATTAATTTATAAAATAAATATGGAATATGCTTAATTGAAATATTAAATTATTGAGAAATAATTCAATAAATAATTAAAAATTGATAATTTAATGTAATTTAATTTACATTTCGTATATGAAAAATGAGGAGATTAGATGATAAATTTTCAGAAAATAAAAAGTACAGCAAATAAATTAACCGCATTGAATTATTACCAAATAATTCATAATTCAAATAAAAATGGTGAATTATTATAAATAATTCACATTCCATATAAAAGTATTTTGAATTTTGAACAATTGCCAAATTCAGCTAGATAAAATAAATGTGAAAAGAAAAATATTGAATTATTAAGAAATAATTCAATAAGTACTAAGAAAAAGGGTGAATTATAATTATATAATTCACAAGTATGTTAAAAGTGCCGAGAAAATATTTGACTAAGTAACAAATTGAAAAGATTCTAAAAAGATAATGTATAATAATCGTAACTGTATAAAAGTACTAAAAAAAGTTAAATGATAAAATGTACTAATCTGAAAAAGTAATTAGGAAAAATAAAAGTCCAAAAAGTTTTCAGTGAAAAATGCTTATGGTGAATTATTTTAAAATAATTCAAAAAAAAGATTGAAAAAGAAAAGAAAAATTTATAATAGAGTGACTGAAAGATAATAGAGTGACTGAAAGTAAAAGATCTGAATAATCAAAGTTTTGAAAAGATTGATAACTTATATCGATTTAGAGAAAAGAATTTGCAACTGTCTGAAGCTGAAAAGTATTTTGAAAATAATTGATTGTTTTTGCCTTTAGCAATAGCCATGTAGAGATATTCTTATACAGGATATAATTGGCTAGCCATAGGGACACCCTATATCGCTGTGCAAGTCATGACGACTTGCTATGCTATGGACTGGATCACTGATCACCATGGCACTCTCTATTCTATGCTCTGTGAGGAATGGTCCCTTAGGGATCATTTCTCAATCTGTTCAATAGGGCCTTTTGGGGTCCATGTCCCGCGTATCCTTTCTAAGAGTCATGTAATATTGCATTAGGGGCTTATCGATAAAAGTAAATCAAAATGGTAAAAGTAAATTGAATGTAAAAGTTATAAATGAAAAAGAACTTTATTGAAGAAAAATGAAAACTTTGGGATCAAATCGAAATTGTATCTAAAGGTTGTAATTAATAAGAAAAAAAATGAGAAGAAAATATTTAATAAAAATAAAATGATAAGTAGTGTTTATACAATGTAAAAGTAAATCTCTGTAGAGAAAAGTTATACAAAAAAATATGAAAAATAATTGGTATGTTATGTACCAATTATTATTTTGAAAAAAAAATGAGAAATTCGAAAACTTGTACTAATTATGTATATAAAGTCAAAAATTATAAACTATATTTAAGTATAAAAATTATGACTAAGTAATAAAATTCTGAAAGTAAAGGTTAAATGAAAAGTAAAATGATTAAAAGATGAGCGGTTGTTCAGTTAATAATGAGAAAGGTAATAATTTTTGAATAAGTGTGTAAAAAGGCCTATATGTGGAAAAAAAGAAAATAAATATCGGCAGGCAAAGTATTTCAAATAACTGTATCACTTTGCATTAAAAGTTAAAATTCTTGGTAATTGCAATGCATTAATTAATCAAAAAGTCAAAGTGAAATAATAGAATAAATAGCGAAAACTAAAGACACGAGTACCAATGTAAATCGTTAAAGGGAATGATAAATGTATTGATGTGATTAAAAATATAAAATAAAGTTAAGTAAAAGTAAAAGCTAAAGTAAAAATAAGGAATGCAGCGATAAATGTTTATATGTAATTGAAGTATAAAAGAATGTATTGTCAAGTAAATTGAAAAGTAAAGAATCAATGTAAAAAGATTTTTCAAAATGTTGGTAAACAATGAAAATAGTACTGCAAGAATTAAAGGCAATTTCTTATAAGATATAAATAAATATTTGCATAATATACGAAATTATGCTTTAATTGAGAAATTCTTGGATTGGTAGTCACTACTGAGCATTTCTAGTACTCAGCACGTAGTATTTACTGCGTGCAGGTTCTGAAGTGTTATGGGAGTTCGGTACACGGAGAAGTAGAATTTGAAGATGAAGAAAAGTTAGTTGAAATTTTATTTTAGTAATTGTGGCATGTATATACTTAGATAGTGAGAGTATAGATTTGAATTGTATTCAAGTAAATATTGTTAAATGATAAATATAGTTATGTCTGGATTATGTCAATAAGTGATTTGTAAATGACTATCATTGATATGTGATTGTTAGTTAGTGAAAGATTGAATGATAAATATATGGTATCTGTTATGATCTGTTGTGCCTCTATGAGGCTTTGTGGATTGTTAAAATTTTTCAGGAGACTAGTAAGTTCTAGCCGTTGTGCTATCGAAATTACATAAATTGCATAGTAATATTAAATGGTATTAAAGTTGTTCGCTAGTGGTTGAAGTTAAAAAATTAAAAATATTTACTGTTTGTCGCTAAGTTTCGTATTGAAAAATATTGTTCTGATAAGGGTGTTACATATAGTGGTATCAGAGCAAAGGTTTAAGTGGTTCTAAGATTGGAGATTGATAAGGTTAAGTGATAGGTTTGTCTGTATATATATGCCAATTATAGGTGGATAAGTGTTAGGAATCTGATGTGTACGTGCTCCCTTTTTTGTTTTAAAAGTGAAAAGTTGACATTTGACTAAGATTGTCAGATGTAAAGTGATTGATTTTGTACAAAAAAGATGATAGAGAGTGAGAATGAAAATATATATTGCTACTTGAGATCTCTTGGAGGTCAGAGTAGGGAAATGAAGTGTTGACTGAAACTGAGTGTACATGTGAGTGTCTAAGTGTTTATTTGGATGAGAAATAGTCCAAAAAAGACAAAATAAAGAGTATGTCAGTAAGTTAAAAAAGAATTGTATATTGGGTTCAGATAAATGGTATAAGACATAGAGATACCTTAACTGGATTGTCTTGATTTAAAATGTCAATGAGAAAATTGATAAAAAGTTAAGGTTGTTTAAGATGCTCTATATACCTGTCAGTGATTCCTTTACAGTTGTGGGGATTTAATTGCACATTACATAGTATTGGGACGGGCTGTAACATTTGCATCATATAAGAATACATGATAGTATTCTATTGCATACATGAAATCATATATTCATTGCATAGCATTTCACATTATTTGACAGCATTTGATCTGCATCATACTGTGTGCATAGGCCCCACTTGATAGGATGAAACTGACAAGGGATATGATGAGCATAGGGACAACCTGAGAATGTGATGAGAAATAGTATACTCAAGATTATTTTCTGTATCTGATGTAGCCCTTATAAGTTATTGGCCATGTCAGTTAGATTTGCTAATGCACCAACCACCTTTGTGAATTGATGGGAATGAGTTTTCCACTTTTACTTAAATCCATTTTAGTGGATTTGAGTAATCACCATCTGGTATGTTCTGAGACACATTACGAATATGATAAGTATTTGAGATTTGTTTTGTGAGTACTGAAATAAAAGCAACTATCTGCTCAGTTTGGTAAATGTAACCTTTGGTTAAATGTGAAATTCCTGGATTTAGCCAGGTACTATAGAAAAGTTAACGAAGTGGCTGAAACTCTCAGCAAAGGAATCCATATTTGATAAGGTAAATGCACTTAAATGAATATGTATGATTGAATAAGGAGTAAGAATGATTAATGATAATGTTTTCGGTTCTTCGAGCCGTGAATGTCAATTTAAGTTTGGTTCCAGATATGGTATTTTTAGTTGAATTATAAGTGAAATCGATATTGTGCATCGGATGAGAATAATAGTTCAGAAAGAGAATGTTTGATCGATAGTCATTGTGAATAAATTAAAAGATTTTTACTGAAGCCCACTGAGACAGTAATACTTTGCATCCTGTACCAGGATTACAAGCTTAGTATTGAAAGTCAGGCTGAAAAGTGTAATGTGACTGATATTGAAGTGAATGTTTGATGTGTCAGCAAATGAAAGCGTAGCATTAGATTTCTTCGGGAATTTGCCTTGACTTATAATGATATTTGACTAGAAATGGGACAATATGATAAGAGATTATGATATCGGTTTGTCTGTGCTTTAAAGAGAAAAGATGCTATATAAGATATTAGGGATAATCTCAATATTAGCATAGTGATCCATCCTTGTACTGATGGTCAGTCGGTGTGGATAATTTATATAATAAAAGAATGATTGTGAAAAGTACTTGCTCTTAGTAGAGTCTATATGTGACAAGAATATCAAGTTTAAGAGGAATCTGACTCTTATTAAAGTATTGTCAGAAAGGAAATGACGAGTCCCTTATGTTGGACTTAATTAAGTGGAAAGAAATAAGTAAGGTTTAATTTAATTTGTTTTGAAATATGGAAGAAATCTATATACAAGGTGATATGACCTGTGAAAAGAGAGTGATGAAGATTTTGATACCGGAAATAGTTAGTTCAAAAGTGAGTTCCATTAGCAAGATGCTTCGGAACCATTGAATTTGAAAAAAAATGTTTCAATAAGATGATAGTATCATATCTTGTACTCTTCGATATAAGTAAATTTCGAGGATGAAATTTCTTTTAGTAGGGGAAAATTGTAATGGCCTCAATATCGGATTAGCCGTGAACAGTATTTTTCGATAATGAATAGTATTTTTCGGGTCAAAAAGTATGCCCGAAAGTCAAAAATATTTTATTGGATCGTCGAAAAGTATTGGTCATGGTGAGTCCGGGATTGAAATTTGAAGTGAAACCGAGGTCAAATGGATCTCGAAAAGTCAAAAATATGAAAAAGATAGCGAGTCAGTTTTCCTAGTAGAGAAGGTGACTTGATTTTGTATAATTTTTAAAAATAGTAAATGAACTCCGAATATTGCTAAATTTTATAGGGCTTCATGAATTTTTATGTAAAATATTTTGGTAATGAGAATTGAATTTTTCTCTGATACCGGTAGTTATCGAATCAGACTGATAAATTTAAATCGGACTGATAATTGACTCCGATTGAATAAAAAATTTATGTCCCACCTATTTTTGATGTGATAAAAATTATGGAATCAATTTTAAAATAAATAGGAGCTTTGAAAGTGAGAAAAAAAGTTTTGGGGGCCAAAATGATAAAATTATGGATAAATATATATATGTAAATATATTTATATGTGTAAAAATAAAAAAAAAAAGAAAAAGAAAAAGAAAAGAAAGTCGATACTTGGTTTTGACCAAAATATAATGGCAAAAAATTTGGTAAAAGAAAAGCAAAGAAAGAAAGAAAAAAAAAACAACAAAAGATGCATATGCAGAGGCGACGGAGCAAAGAAAGAAAAAGAAAAGGAGGGACATCGCCAGCTGCACCTTTCGTAGGCCACCACCACGATGGTGACGAGCAGAGTACCGTCTCCCTCTCACCGACATCCAGCTCCGCAGTGGCAGTCCGATCGTCCGATTTCTCTCTCATTTCCTTTCGATGGATTTTTCCCATTTTTTCAGTGATCTACGGCGGTGATGGTAATTTTATTACCACCGATGGACTCCAAGCAGTGAGGCGAGTCTTTCGGTATACTTCATCGCCCCTCAAACGCCGGCGATGGATAGATCGAAAATGGATTTGGCGGGTTACTTAAGTGTAGATCTCGACTAATCATGACAGCATTTGAGCGCGTGTCCATTGAAAAAGGAATCAGGGGATCCCAATCTACAAGATGGCAATGTTGGATTGTCACTGGCGAGATTCTGGTGAGCCTCCAATGACGCTCTAATGATCGATCCGGTGAGCAAATTATTAAGCTAATTCGACCGTTAAGGTATGTGACTACGAAATCTTTTAATTTTTTTCTTAATTTGTTGAATTTTCCTTTAATTTATTTAGGAAAAATATTGAATTATTGATTAAAATTGAAATTAATGTTATGATTGTTCAATTAAAGTCTAATTAAGCATAATATAGTGCATAAATTGAGTTAAGAAAATTTATTAAGAAATTTTCTTTATGAATCAAAAATCTCCTTTTGAAGAAAATGAATTATTGTGTTGTAAATTAATGAAATTAAGTCCTAATTTGATAAAAGGTGAAACAATATATATATATCAATAAATTGTTATGGAATTTATAGAAATTTATATGACTATTTTGGAATATTTATTAAATAATGTAATTGATAAAATAGAGAATTTTTGTTGATTATGTTATATAATGATAATAAGTATAAAATAAATTGCTTATAAATTTTTAATGAAATTTATGGAAATTTAGAGAATTCTTAAGTGTATATATATACCGTATATGATGAATTATATTAAAATAATTCATAAAATAAACAAAGATGACAATAATTGAAGAACTTTGTTCACATAAACATTTATGAAATTTATGTGATGTATGGATTAATTTATAAAATAAATATGGAATATGCTTAATTGAAATATTGAATTATTGAGAAATAATCCAATAAATAATTAAAAGTTGGTAATTTAATGTAATTTAATTTGTACTTCGTATAAGGAAAATGAGGATATTAGATGATTAATTTTCAGAAAATAAAAAGTACAGCGAATAAATTAATTGCATTGAATTATTACCAAATAATTCACAATTCAAATAAAAATGGTGAATTATTATAAATAATTCATATTCCATATAAAAGTATTTTGAATTCCGAACAATTACCAAATTCAGCCAGTTAAAATAAATGTGAAAAGAAAAATATTGAATTATTAAGAGATAATTCAATAAGTACCAAGAAAAAGGTTGAATTATAATGATATAGTTCATAAGTATGTTAAAAGTACCGAGAAAATATTTGACTAAGTAACAAATTAAAAAGATTTGAAAAAGATAATGTATAATAATCGTAGCTGTATAAAAGTATTAAAAAAATGAATGACAAAATATACTGATCTGAAAAAGTAATTAGGAAAGTTAAAAGTCTGAAAAGTTTTCAATGAAAAATGCTTATGGTGAATTATTGTAAAATAATTCAAAAAAAAAAGATTAAAAAGGAAAAGAAAAATTTATAATAGAGTGACTGAAAGTAAAAGATCTGAAATGATTGATTAATAACTTGTATTGATTCAGAGAAAAGAATTTGCAACTGTCTGAAACTGAAAATTATTTTGAAAATAATTGATTGTTTTTGCCCTTAGCAATAGCCAGGTAGAGACATTCTTATACAGGATATAATTGTCTAGCCATAGGGACACACTATACCGCGGTACAAGTCATGACGACTTGCTATTCTATGGACTGGATCACTGATCACCATGGCACTCTCTGTTCTCTGCTCTGTGAGGAATGGTCCCTTGGGGATCATTTCTCAATCTGTTCAGTAGGACCCTTTGGCATTCATGTCCCGCGTATCCTTTCTGAGAGTCCTGTAATATTGCATTAGGGGTTATCGATAAAAGTAAATCAAAATGGTAAAAGTAAATTGAATGTAAAAGTTATAAATGAAAAAGAACTTTATTGAAGAAAAATGAAACTTTGGGATAAAACCGAAATTGTACCTAAAGGTTGTAATTAATAAGAAAAAATGAGAAGAAAATATTTAATAAAAATAAAATGATAAGTAGTGTTTATACAATGTAAAAGTAAATCTCTGTAAAAAAAAGTTTTACAAAAAAATATGAAAAATAATTGGTATGTTGTGTACCAATTATTATTTTGAAAAAAAATGAGAAATTAAAAAATTTGTACTAATTATGTATTTAAAGTCAAAAATGATAAAACTGTATTTAAGTATAAAAATTTATGACTAAGTAATAAAATTCTGAAAGTAAAGGTTAAATGAAAAGTAAAATGATTAAAAGATGAGCAGTTGTTCAGTTAATAATGAGAAAGGTAATAATTTTTAAATAAGTGCGTAAAAAAGGCCTATATGTAGAAAAAAAAGAAAATAAATATCAGTAGGCAAAGTGTTTCAAATAACTGTGTCACTTTGCATTAAAAGTTAAAAGTCTTGATAATTACAATGCGTTAATTAATCAAAAAGACAAAGTGAAATAACAAAATAAATAGTGAAAACTAAATACACGAGTACCAATGTAAATTGTTAAAGGGAATGATAATTGTATCGATGTGATTAAAAATATAAGATAAAGTTAAGTAAAAGTAAAAGCTAAAATAAAAATAAGGAATGCAGCGATAAATATTCATATGTAATTGAAGTATAAAAGAATGTATTGTCGAGTAAATTGAAAAGTAAAGAATCAATGTAAAAAGATTTTCCAAAATGTTGGTAAACAATGAAAATAGTACTCTAAGAATTAAAGGCAATTTCTTATAAGATATAAATAAATGTTTGCATAATATACGAACTTATGCTTTAATTGGAAAATTCTTGGATTAGTAGTCACCACTGAGCATTTCTAGTGCTCAGCACGTAGTGTTTATTACGTGCAGGTTCTGAAGTGTTGCGGGAGTTCAGTACACAGAGAAGCAGAATTTGAAGATGAAGAAAAGTTGAAATTTTATTTTAGTAATTGTCGCATTTATATACTTAGATAGTGAGAGTATAGATTTGAATTGCATTCAAGTAAATATTTGTTAAATGATAAATATGGTTATGTTTGGATTATGTCAGTAAGTGATTTGTAAATGACTATCATTGGTATGTGATTATTAGTTAGTGAAAGATTGAATGATAAATATATGGTATCTGTTATGATCTGTTGTGCCTCTGTGAGGCTGTGTGGATTGTTTAAATTTTTCAGGAGGCTAGTAAGTTCTCGCCATTGTGCTGTTGAAATTACATAAATTGAATAGTAATATTAAATGGTATTAAAGTCGTTTGTCAGTGGTTGAAGTTAAAAAATTAAAAATTTTTACTGCTTACCGCTAAGTTTCGTATCGAAAAATACTGTTATGATAAGGGTGTTACAGAAAGGTTGGTAAAATTTTATAAATTTTTATTTGTAATTTTATATGTAAAATTTTAGATTTCTTGTATAATGATATTGATTTTATTTATTAATTTATTGTTGTTGTTGTAATTATTATTAATGTTGTTGTTGTCATTGTTGTTCTTATTATTATTATTATTATTATTATTATTATTATTATTATTATTATTATTATTATTATTATTATTATTATTATTATTATTATTATTATTATTATTATATTGTTGTAACTTTTGCATATACAATGTAAATTTTGAGTATTTAAGTTATTAAATTTTATTATTGAGATGACCAATTTATTTTATTGTTCCATTATGCTGAAAATATTCATGAAATAAATTGTGTAAATTTAAATAATCACTTTTAAAATTAATATCATAATATTAATACAAAACGAAAATTGAAAAAAAAATTAATAACATAAATAACATAGATAATTGAATTAAAATATAATTAGCCAATTAATTTATTTTGTTGACAAATAATACAACAGTAAAAATCTCCTATTGCGATTCGATGTGCTATGTTTATCTGTTTGACTATTCGTATCATCAATATGTGGATACTGGGCCACTAATATGACATCACTATAACCACTACTGTGTAGTGGTTAGTCAACTAAGCTCTGAGTACTGACTAAATTTGGACCACTAAACAGTTCATTGAAAAAATCATCATGCTCCATTGAAGGGATCGTTTGGCCAAATGGGTTGGAATCGTATTGAAATGGTGGGCGCATTTGGTCATATGGGATGGACTCATATTTCATTGATGGGTCCGTTTGTGCAAGCACATCGTACTGTTGTTGATTTGCTAAAGATAAACTGATGTTCAAGTCAACATTTAATCTGGATGGCTTCGCTTCAAAGTCATTATATCTAGATAGTCTAGCTGCAGTATCAAATAACTAATGCCGACTATTTGGAGGCAAACCGAAAGGGTTATCAAAAAGATATGCCCATTGCATAGGTCTAGGGCTAAGCTGCACTCAAGGTGGAATAAGAATATATTCAACTGTAGAACTTCTTTCTCCCATTCCTCTCTTGTTGCGTTTAGATTGACGAAAATCTTCAAAAGGATAGGTTATCAGAGGCATCTGTGTAGTATCAAAAATAGGTTGTCTGGGATAATCAGTTAATCATCTGCCAAAAGCACCAATAGCAACCAATATACTATTTGATGCCAAACGGATGCCAACTTCTGCATTTGATGATGAACTAATATCGGTGTGCCTGATTCGTTCAGCGTAATCAACTTACATGCAAATAAATATTTTTCTTAAAATTCATCAATAATATTATTTAAACATATAAATAATTATATTAAATCATACTGATGCACTGATGGATGCTCCAATCGGGGTTTTCCACCGTCTTGTGTGTGATGTAAACCACTGCATATACTGTGACCTTGGATGTAAAGGTGCACGAAGAGGAGGACCCATAACAGCATGAGTATGCCAAATATTCAACTAATGAATAAAATTTAAAAATTTCACTTCCCAATTATGTTCAGTATGCCCCCTTAAATCGATCGAGTGCATCTTATCATCATATTGGGCTGGGAGTGGAATCGATTGGTCCATTTCGAATTATCTTAGACATCGATCGGGATGGTGCCACTTGATAATATTAAAACATATGAGTGGTACAACTGATGTCCAAATAGCATTTTATTTGTACAAAATTATGATAATAAGTGCCGCACAAACTTGTAAGGCGCCTAATCCATCTGTAGAAAAAAATATATCATCCATCTATAAAAATATGACAACTTTTAATACAATATAAAATATTCTTATATTACATTTTAATTAACATTTAAATAAAATTCATATTTTTCATTTAAATCTATTGTTATAACATATTTAAATTTAAAAATTATGGAATTATTTGCCTTTTTTCGCAGATCACCAAATTATCAAATATATAACACCTGTCAAACATAAATTAATACAACATTAAAATATTTTTAAATTTTTTACTATAACTAATTATTAATTATAACAATTAATTTATTCACCATTTATTTTTACCGTAGCAAAATTCACCAACAATATAATTTAATTAATTTAATACATTACAAAAATCATATTAAACATTTTTTTAATTATAATATAATTACCAAACAAGTAAAATTATCCTATTTAATTTTTATTATTAATATTTTAAATTTTATTTAAATCTAATATAACAAAATAATTAAAATTCTATATTACAATAACACAATAAATAAAAAATGCTGAAACTTACCTTAAGAAGTTTGAGAGGCAGCAATAATGGGAAGGAGAAAAAATACAGGATCGGAGAGGAGCCTTAATATAGGGCATTTACCATTAAAAAATAAGAAAAAAATTAATTCATGGATCTGCATGATAAGATTACTCATTACAGGGGATTTTTTTAATTTTTGCATCTTTACGTGGATCGAAGGGAAAGAAAGCCTATAGCATTTGAAATCACTGCAGACTGTAGCAGTTTCAGAGTCTAAAATTGCCATAGTCTGCAGCAGTTTCAGATGCTATGGGCTTTCTCTCCCTTCCATGCCGTCGACAGTTCTCTAACAAAATTGCTACACATGTTAGCAATTTCATACCGGGATCTCAAAATTGTAAATAGTTTCTAACACACATCAAATGTGTAAATAATTATTGAAAACACATTAAAAAAATGTCCCTTATTTTATATAGTTGGAATCATTCATTTTTAAATGTACTTCATTCATTGTTTGATGTACTTCTATATTTATGATAAGATAACTTCTTTGTTCACAACAATTTTCTTTCAAAACAATCCATCATCAACTATTCTTGATTCATCTTTCTTCACAAGTACTTTTATTGATTTCTAACAAAATTCCTTTTGGCGATGTGCTGTAAGTTTTTTGCACAATTTTCCTTTTTCTTTTTGCATTGTCATAGATAAGTGTGCAAGCAAAAAAAGCATAATAGCTTTAGCTTAGTATTTTAGATTAAAATAAATTTGACAAGCATAAAGCTAAGATGAACACTCTTTATTGAATTAAATAGCTTGATTAATGTATAGTTAGAATGACCATTTATATTTAAGAAGCCTCCTAATAATATATTTTGAAAATAGAAACATTCCATAAATATGGAAGAACTTTGCTTTCTAAGAATTTTTGTAAGTTCAAGAATTAATTAGCTCATCCACCTAGAATGGTCCTTTTTAATTTGGGCTAAGCTCATCTATTCTATTTACAGTGTGAGTGGAATGTGAAAAGACCTAGCCTTGACATGACGATTATAGATAGCTTCCATACATTATTTGTAAGTTATGGCTCAAACTTTTTCTTGATTTTGTTGCTCCTTGAGGATATCTAAGTGATGGAGAAAGCTATAATCATCTATAGCAAGATCATAATGAGAAACTGGAGCACTAGGGAGATTGATTTCAATAGGAATGACTATTTTAATATCAAAGGTAAGAGAGAATGTCAATAGATATGTAATGCCCTAAACTATAGGCACCTGAATAACACTGTTAGATCAACTCAATTTTGAAAATCGCCTGATAAAATAAAAGTGTATTGATAATTATTAGAAAAGAAAAAAATAAAATAATGCAGAGGAAAAAAAGAAAGATTATATGTTAATTTATAGTTGAATTAGGGGGTTTAAATTTGAGATAAAATAGTTGATGTGCTACATGGGAACTTGAGGGGCCAAAATGGAAGTTGCCTAAAACTATGTCATTTCGGATGTTAGATTTTTATCTTCCCTGTAATGGTCCAAATATCGGGTTAGTTAAAAATAGTATTTTTCGATGATGAATAGTGACAATGAGGTGAATAGTATCATTCGGAGTCAAAAAATATTTTATTGAACCATTGAAAAGAGAGGTTATCAGGAGTCCAAAAATATAATTTGAACTGAAAATGAGGTCAAATGTGTTATCAAAAGTCAAAAATAAGAAAAAAAATCATAATTTCGGTTCAAATAGTATCCGGGTTAATTAAGGTTTGATCAGAATTTTGAAAATAGCAAATGACCTTTAAAAATCATCAAATTTTCAAATCTACATTAAATGAGATGTAGAATTATATGGTAATAAAAAATTAATTATTTGGTGACTTTGAAAAATTGGATTATCGGACTAGTAAAAGTGAATTAGATTAGGAAACAATATATTCATGAGGTAAACTTAATCTTTCTTTTTATTTGATGGATTATGGTAAAAGTTGAGGGAAGAGTAAGAAACTGAACACCTAGGGATTTCAGGATTTAGGGAAATTGAATCGGGAGTTTGATTTATTTTTGGTTAATTGATGATTTGAGTAATTGGATATTTAAGATTGTTGTAAATTATGTATTTGCATATAAATAATTGAGGATTTATGTTGAAATTGTGGATTTATGTAGAAAAAGAAAATGAGATGAGTATGAAGGGGAAAGAAGTGGAGGAAAATTGATGAATTAAAGCTTTTGAAGGTAGAAATTGAAAGAGTTGACACCCAAATTGGTATGTGTTCATGCAATTATATTTTTATTTAAAATTGTGTATTATGTAAGTAATGGTTTCTAGCATGTGGAGTAGGATTTGCATGAATTGATGTTATAAATATTTATTTGAGTGTTAAATGAATAATAGGAGATGATTAAATTAAATTATAGGAATTTAAATTGTAAAATTGTTAAATAACATATAATATGTAAGTTATGGCTTTAGAGGAGTGAATTAAGATTTTATAAAATCAATGTTATAAGTACCTAATTGAATATTAAGTGAGTAGTATGAAATATTTAATTAAATGATAAAAGTTTAAATTGCAAAATTGTCATCTTACTTATATTGTATAATCCTCTAGACCTTTAAAATACACATTGTTTGTTAAATTAAATTGATAAATAATTAACTATAAATGTGTAGTGGAATGAATGCATTAATGAAATTGAATGTAAATTTGTAAGTCATGACTTTGTTTTAACTATGATTTAAGCTTATGTTAAATTAACTTTAATTAGTGAGCTTTATTATGATTTTAGAAAAATTGTTTATAAATATTGTTTTGAAATGCCTGGATGAATTTTAAAATTAGGCATGATTTTTAAATGTAGAAAATTAAATATGAACATATTAGAATTGGCTTTGGCCAAATTGTGCAAGAAGTAAAGATTAATGGCATGTTTACCTTTATAAATTAAAGTTGTTATGTTTGAAGTTTTTATAACCATTTTAAGAAAATATTGCTAAATAATGCATTTAGTGAGCTAGACTACATGTATTATGCCTAGGAAATACTTATTTTAATTACAAAAGAATGAGATAAATTGTAAAAGATTTTCGAAGTGAAGAGAAGGACAAAAGAACACTTTAACTTGAAAATTTGTTTAGAAAGGAATTTAAAATAAAAGTTTAGTTACTTAAGTCTAAACAATATATGTGATTATTTACATAAATTTTGAAAATTAATTTATTATATTTGCACTTAGTAAAATTAGATAAAAATTGGAGTAATAAGATAAGGTTGGCATGCCAATTAGGGAACTCCAACAGTACTGCATCTTAATTTGATTACTGAATTGAACGGCTCTAAGAGCTTGGTCCATAAAAATGTAAAATTAACAAGTGCAGTAGAAACATAGTATAAAAGATTTGGTAATAACAATGACTAAAAACGTTGTTTGGGAATCAAATCTTCCCTATACCCAATGTAAGATTTGTTTAAACATAAAATTATATATTTCAGATGTGGATGACCAAACTAAACCCAAGTTTTTCATTCCGGAGCCAACTATTCTAACTATCTAATTTTTCATTATGGAGCCAATCTGATAGCTATCTTAAGCATGGGTGTAATGGTCCAAATACCAGATTAGTCGAGAATAGTATTTTTTGATGGTGAATAGTGATACTGGGATAAATAGTACCTTTTGAAGTCGAAAAATATTTTATTTGATCATTGGAAAGAGTAAGATAGCAGGAGCCCGGGGTTCAAATTTGGAATTGAAATGAGGTCAAATGAGTCTCTAAAAGTTAAAAATAAGCAAATTTTATGGTTTTGGTTCATATAGTGCTCGGATTGATTAAGGTTTGATCGGGAATTTAAAAATAGCAAATGACCTCTAAAAATTACCAGAATTTTCAAATCTACATTAAATGAAATATAAAATTATATGGTAAAGAAAAAAGTAATTTTTCAGTGATATAAAAAATTGGGCTATTGAACCGGTAAAAGTGGATCAAATCGATAAACAGTCTCTGATTGATCCGAAAATATTCATGAAACCTAATGAATATATTTTAAAAATTTTGGAAGTATTTTTAGGAAGGTTTGAATATAAAAAGTGAGAAAAAATGATGATTTCAGTTTAAATAGTAACTAGTTGACTGTGAATTTGATCGAGGCTTTAAAAATAGTAAATGATCTTTATAAATTACAGGAATTTCCAATTAGACCTTAGATAATATTTGAAATTATTTGATGGTGAAAAATTAATTTTATGGTAACACTAGAAATTATCTAATCGGACCAATTTTTATGAATCGAACCAGAAATAGACTCCGATTGAGCCAAAAAATTTTATGAAGGCTATATTATATATTTTAAGAATTATAAAATTTTTTTTTGAGTGAATTTGAGCTTGGAAAGGGAGAGAAATAATTTATAATATATAAATGGGCTTAAAATCAATTTTGGGCTTGAATTAGGCCCAACCACCTTGGTTGGACTAGCCCAGCCCAAAATTCAGACTCTTTAAGGGCCAAAATATTAGAAACCACCAAAAAAATTGTGAGGTTTCTGCCTTCTTCTTCTTCTTGAAGCCAAATTCTCTTTATTCCTCCATAACCACCATTTTTTCATCTCTTTTCTAATTTCTCTCCAAAATCAAGCCTTCTAGATTAATTTTAGCCTTTCTATCATATTATAGCAGCTTTTAATCTCCAATTTAAGGAGTAAAAGTGAGAGAAATTAAGGATTAAAGTTTATGTATCAAAAATGAAGTATGAGAAATCAAGTTCTATAATTCGATTTCAAGGTTTATGTAGTTAAATTAAGGTATTTAGAGCTCATTTTTAATGTTAAATTTAATTTTAGAGCAAAGAAAATGATGATTTTATACCTTTACATAATTGGACATTTAAGATTTTTAAAGGAAATAATGATAATTGATGGAGTAGAGCTAAACAGAGGAAGATTAAAGTGTGAAGAAATTAAATCTAAGGTAAGTGGTTACATTGATTTGGGTATGATTTGTGGTTATATTTATTATGCATGTATGTGATTAGTGTATGAATAATTGAATAAATTGATATAGAAATGGTTAAAAGGATGAAAAAATATGTTTTGAATGATTTAAATAAAAGAAAATAAAAAATTAAGGGGAAATGTTACTATGGCTGAATGGTAGGTTAGAGAATTTTCTATAATTTTATTATATTTATGTTAATTAAATATGTAATTATGTTGATGAGCATGAAAGTGAGTGATTTAAGTAATTAATTTGTCATAAAGATAATTAAAAGGGATTATGGCCAATATCGATGAATGAGAAATTCATGTTAATAGTGTTTAACATGAGAAGAAATAAAACATAATGAAAAGCATGAAAAATGATATATCTAAAGTGACAAATGACTTAAATGAAAGAAATTGAAAGTTTTAAATATAAATTGAAATTTTGTAAATCATTGAGAAAAAAGGATAAAATGGTAATTTAACTGTTCTGAAAACTAAATCATAGTTCCATAAAAGTATACTGAATTAAAAATATAAGATATAAATTCAATGGCAATTTTATGAATAAACGTGAACTAGAGGAATAAAATTGTAAAGCAACGAAGTGCAGGGACTAAATAGAAATTTTCCCTTGTATAAAAGTTTAAGTGTGAAAAAGAAAGAAATAATGGTAAATGTAAATGAAAAGTGTAAAAAGAAAAGTAAAAATAAAGTTTAGAATGCAAAAAAAGATCTAATTGAAAAGAAATGAAAAGTTTAGGGGTAAAACGATAATTTTTTTAAATACTGAATTTAAAGAGAAAACATGATAATTAAATAATAAGAAAGGATAAAATGGTAATTTAATGAACAAACATCCTAAAAAGGAACCTTTGTTAATTGGAGGACTAAAATAAAATTTTACGTGAAAAGTTAAAATAAAGACCAAACGAAAATATTTATGCCAATAAATGAATGTGAAATAAAAATAAGTAAATTAGTGGTAATTTTGTAATTGATGTGCAAAAAGGATAATTTTGCAATTAAATGAAAAATTGAGGATTGAACTGAAAGGTATACCAAGTAATGGTATTAATTTCATATGAAAATTATATAAATATTTTTGAAAATGAAATTGTTGAATTGTAGTGAATAATTCATAAATGGATGGCAATAATGAATTATAATGAGATAATTTATAAAATATGTAAAAGTGATAGAAAAGGAAATTGATAAGTGAACAAAAATGTAAAAGTACATGAAAGTGTTAAAAACGTGAAAGTGAATTTAAGAAAAGTAAATCACTTATGAAATGGGTGAGAATGATAAACATGCCAAGTGATTAATATACTGAAATGCAAAAGCAAGTGAAAAGTCAGATGTGTAAAATGATAAAAAAACCTAAATAAATAGTGTACTAAATTAAAAAGAAAGAACTGAATGAACAATGTACTGAAATGATGAGAGAAGCATTGTATGAACAATGTACTGAAGTGACAACAAAAGCATTGTATAGATAGTGTACTGAACTGCAAAAGTAAGTTGAAATGTTAGAAATGTGAGAAAAAAAGATTCTGAAATGAGCAAAAATGTTGCCCTTAGTAGTGGTCTAGCGGTTTAATCTAGCTCAGAATATAATTGGCTAGCAATAGGGGACACTTATACCGTGGTACAAGTTATGACAACTTGCTTTGCTATGATAAGATCGTAATGATCACCCATAGTATTTGTTTTTATTGCTATACTCTGTTTTGATCTGATATGAGATGGATTGTTCTTTGAGATCATCCTCTACTGTACTGTATTGTTGTGGGCCGTAAGATCCATATCCCGTATATCCGATCTGAAATTTCTGTCGAAAATATACTAGGGGCATAACGATAATAATGACATAAAAGTTCAAAATGTGAAATGAGAATGGAAATGACAAAGGAAAAAGGACTATTATGAAAGAAAATGAAAAGTTAAGATCAAAATGATAATTTACCCAATTACTAAATTTAATGGACACAAGGGATTAAATAATGAAAATATATATGAGAATAATAAAATAATGAATAAAAAGCTTAAACGTAATCCTTTGTAGTCCTGGTGGACTAAAATGCAATTTGACATGAAAATTTTTTAACGAAAATTGATTGATAATTAGTATGCAAAATAATGGATTCAGAATAAGAAAAAGTGAACTAATAACAAAATTATAAATAGAATGTAAAATGACAATTTTGGAAATAAGTGAAAAATTAAGAAATCTGTATACAATTCGCCATAAAGTGGTGTAATTGTAGTAAAATGATAAACTACATGTCAAATAACCAAATTAGTGTAAACAAATTATGAAAGAAAACACCATAGTACTTTAATGAAAATGTAGGGACTAAATTGTAATTTAGTAAATATATTGTAAATTGAAAAATAAAATTATGAATAAACCCTATTATATGGTAAGATAGGGATGAAAAGTGAAATTGTGGTACTTAAGTGAAAGTAGGGACTAAATCAAAAATTTTCATGCCATAATATGTACTAAAAATGAAAGAAAGGAAAATTTAAACCTTAAGAGCATATGTGACCGAAATAAGAAGATCTCTTTTAAGATAAGTAACTAGGTAAATGCTTAAAGATCTGGATAAATAAATGTATATCTAAATGATCAACTGACTGTATAAGGAATAATAGAACGAAGACAATTTCCAAGTGAAATCAGAATGTGAGTAATATATTTGTAAGAAGTGAAAATACAATTATTTAGACTATTGGTGCGAAATTCAACATATAAACACATAAACACTACAGAAAGATGTACCTGTATGGTTCATCATAAACATCTCTTGTGCTCCACTATACATAATTTAATCATCAAACATTCATACTCAAATACTATATTCGATACTTGCATTCAATATATCATCCTTAATTGAGATGTCTATATATGCATATCTATATTTAATATCAGTTTCTCATGATATCATAAAAGCACAAACATACCACCATACCTACTCCATTAAATATAATGATGTTCCTAATTGTTATTTAAATACCGAGTAAGAATTTATCAAGGAAGTAAATGTTTAACATTTATTCCAATAGCTTGCCACTATACCAATCACATTATTACTTACTTTGTATCATAACCTTATAATTCTCACATAGTCTATTTAATTATGGGGATCAATAACTTAGTTAAATAATAACTATTCAATACATTTGTTTCCAATAGGATAACATAAAGAATTCTTATTAAAATCCTTGCATTTTTATATCATTAAGTTTATACAACAAGCTTTATTTCAAAACAAATTCACATTTCAGAATTAAAACTCCATCATCTAACAGTAACTTACCTATAAACATCCTTAAGTAAATCTAATACTAATAACCCATTAAATCTTAACTTATTTCAGAAATTTCAATTAAAATTTAATTATAATCTACATCTTAAGCCCATTGTCAAATAATAGCTCTTTAATCTATTAATAATTTTTACATGTAACTAAACTTTACCAACCAAATGCTTATGATCAGTGCTTATCAAACTTCAAGGGCTACTATAAGGTTACTTACACATTAATTTTATGATTATATGTCTTTATTGCTCAAAACAAATTAAGTGAACGTAGGATATAGTGTCACCTTTCGATCAAGAACAAGAAACTATAATTCCCCAATTCACCCTACAAACTCAAAGTATGATCTTTTACCTAGAATCACTAATTTCTAGCATTGTTTTCTATTACTATCTATGAAATTTTCCTTGATTAACTTTTTAAAACTTCAACTATAACCTATTTGAAGATTAATTCCAAGATAGCATTACAAGCTTCAAGAGTACAATGAAATATTTTATTTATATTGCAGCAAGTTTCACCCTCAATTCCATTAAAACTAATTGAAACTTCGATCTTATTAGCCAATACAATTCATTGTTATTTAATTATATTATAAACACTTGAAAATAATCAAACCTCAAATTCTATCATGCATACTCCATCTTAAATAATTCAATTCAATTCAAGAATTACACATACAAAAACAAATTTTCTCACTATCATATTGATTCATTTGCTTTGGCTCCACCACCACCCAACTCAACCCAAGGAATATGCACCCAAGATTAAACATCCTATCACTATTTTAATTTCAAAAAACTTATCTAAATCCCATATCATAAATTTTTCTTAAAATTCTATTAAAATCACATCTTAAATTCATTATCAAATAATAGTTTCAAAATCTGTCAATAACTCTTACATGCCATTAATAATTATTAATAATTCTCATAACCCATTTACCATAAGTTCACTCATATTTGATAACAAAACTAAATCAATGACTCAACCGAACAAATTTACAACTTCTTCAATTAAGTTGTTTATTTCTTTTTCATTTCCAGCATTTTTTTCTTATGTTATCAATTCATAAGCCTTGAAATTATCCCATAACAGTGCCATAATTTACCATTTATATTAAACTTAATTCCTGTATTCTATCAATTCACACACACACAGGCAGACATTTATATTAAACATGCAATAAATGTTTCATTAAATCTTAAAATTTATTTAACTAAATTTGAAGGATATAATTTCAGTATCCCATACCTATATAGTGTCAAAAATCAGCTTCAATCTACCTTTTACCATTGCTTGTCGGATCGATCACCGGAGCTTCATCGGAGCCTCACCGGAGATGCACGGTTAGTGTCGGAATGGAGTCTATGCCACCCCAAGCCTGCCGGCGATGGTCATGTGCCTTGCCACCATTCCAATCCACCGGGAGACACGCTGAAAGTAGCGGCCACCACACTTTCGATCTCCCTAACGTCGGTGAGTGGGGAGGAACAAGGGACACCAGAGTTTCCTCTCGCCCTCAGCAATGCTACGGTACCACCCACATCGCCTTCCATCGTTGGAGTTAACCGAAAAAGGACAAAGAAAAAAATAGATCAGAAAGAGAGAGATTGGGATCCACCAAGAGCTCCGATATGCTTGAAGCGAATGGTGGTCTCGTCGGAGAAGAGTAGCTGCATGGTCAGTAGCGATGGAGTTACCGCTGAATGATCACCGGTACTGGTGATCAGCTGTCGCTGCTTCCTTCTGACTTCTCCCCTCTTACCTCTTTTTTTTAATATCTTCTTTTGCTTTTTTTTTTATTAATAACCCTCTCTTTTTCTTTTTAACTTCTTCCTCTCCTTTTTATATAAAAAAAACTAAATCCTAACTTTTATACATTTGCAAAAATACCCCACAAATACTAATTACCTTTACAATTTATACCTAACAATTCTTAATTAATTTAAAATCATCACTTGCCCTCACTACTCTAATATTAAATTTACACATTTAATCAATTTAAATCAAATAATAATACATTGAGTCATGTAATTTCGACTAGGAACATTTTTGGGACCTTACAATCTTTGCAAAAAACTCTAACCAAAGCGAGATTCTTAGGTCTTAAATAGGTTTTAATGTGGCTAAGGTATGGATAGCAAGAAAAGAAAAAGGATATGCAATCTAGAATAGCCATTCTCTAATTCGTCTCACCATTTTTTTCACTCAAGAAACAAAACCTTAACTCTACCATTGCTCTATTCAATAATATTGTCAAATGCTAGATTATCCAAAATGTAGAACAATACTCCTAAAGAAAGATTTCTAAGGGGAAGATATCTCCGAAAATTTTTGCTGTAAGCATATAAGCTCATCAATACTTCAAAGGCTATACATTTTCTCCCTTAACCATTAGAGTACCCCACACTTAGATCGAACTATAGTTCATTTTTTATTAAGGGGACTCACTAGGATTCTCCTAATAGATGAACTACATTTTGAACAATTTTCAACTTACTATATATTTTCATAGTATCCCATTTGTAGAATTATATTTAATGCATAATCCTCATTTTCACATTAATTACTCCAAAAAAATACTATCCTACTCACTCTTAGAATGGCCAGTTCTACAAGAGTTAGATAAGGGTTATTTAGGCTGGGGTAAGTCAACTAAGTGTAACCAACAATGAAAGAATTAGCATGCATTTAGCATGCTTAAATAAGCTCAAAAGGACTTGCAAAGGACAAAATTACAGATGGTAGGTCAAAAGTCTCAAAAAAATTAAACAATAAAATTTTGCCTAATTCATATGTAGCCTCACTTTTGAATTATTTTAAATATTTTGAAGGGTGATGAGGAAGATTTTTGCGCTCTGAAATTCCCACGTGATCACCTTCATGCACTAATTTTTCTTTCTAAAATAGGCCTATAGTGCGCATTTAATAGGAGACCTATTGGTATTGATCTAATTGAACCTACACGATAAAATAAAATAATTAACAACTAACTATGCTTCAGTCATTTAACTAACCTAAATAAGTTTTTCTAATTTTAAGTTCAAGATATTCATAATAGGAACAAATTAAAAGCAAACTAAATTAAGAATGTACAAGTATTTAATAGAAACCAAAAACAACAAAATACAAACAAGAACAATAAAACTAAGATAAAAATAAAAGTCTAAAAATAAGGGTAAAAAAGTAAAATTAACTATAAGAACAAACTAAATATTAACACAAACTAGATAAAATAAAGTTAGAACCATAAAAGAGAAACAAACACAACCATAAAACATATACAACATAACATAACATTACTAAAAATTAAAGAAGTTTAAACACACTAAATTAACTACTAAAAGTAAAACAAACATAAAAAAAAAATTAAAACTACCGTGGTGAGTAAATAAAATATTCAACAATTCTAAAATAATTTCATCAATTCAATCTCCAAAATACCCTTATCCCACACACAAAATTTTGCTATCCTCGGCAAAATACAAACTGATGATTTATAAAATATCAGGGTTGAAGAAATTCCTGAAACAAATTACTCATAGGGAGATGAAGAATGAGGAGGAAAATGGTGATCAAAACGGGACTGCATCATGGTAAAATTTGTGACAATCTAATCCATCCTATATGTCAACTGAGTTTAGTTGTTCGGTAGGTTGTTTAGGAAAGTCATGATCTCAGTGTATTGCTGTGATGACAACATAACTACTACAGCTTTTACTAATGATAGCACTATTGATAACTTATTCACATGCTCCTGATAAAGCCTCCTATTAGATAACACCAAATAACCTTGCTTTGGAAATATGGGGTCATCAATTAACAAAGGTAAAATTTTCAATATTTTCTTATCAATAAGAATAGGATCACCAACTTCTCTACCTATGATTGTGTGGTTGACCTCCCTGGCCAACATGGTTACAATCCCTCTAAAAGTAATCTTCTTCAACCTCTTCCTACATATCTTTAGTTCATCAATCTTTGTAGTAACAAATATTGATCCATTAAGCGGGATGACATTCTATATTGTGTAGAGAATGATGGCTTCATTAGCATTCAATTTTTTAAGGCCCCCTAAGTGAGTAAACATGGGCAAAGCTAACTATCAATGCATGATCCTCAAGGGATGGTCTCTTAAATGATGTGTTTTGGTGTTCTTAGTCTGGAACTCAGTGGGTTCAATTTCATCACATATGCCATTCTAGATTTCTTGTTTATTTAGATTCTCCAATCCCTTTAGTGTATGGGGATCAAACCCAAGATAACTTGAAAAGTCATCAAAACTTATCTGGTATGAATGTCCCTACAGCAAAAAACTCACAAGCCTTTCATTCTCATGGCTATTTCTCCCCACATGAATCCTCACTATGGCTAGAAAATCTCTTGTCATTTGAGGCTATACCGAATCTCTCTTTCTCATAAATTCAGTTCATCCGATATTGGCTATTAGGTGCTCTACGTCATTTCTCAAATTGAACTCCTCCAGTACCTCCATATCAATGTATGGAGTGGCGACATATTCTAGTTTCGAGAAGATAATCCAATCATCCTTGAACTTTGGTGGAACCCATGATATAACTTTTGATCCAACTTATAGGGATAAAGAAGAAGATCCATCTTCTTATCTAGTACACTTGGGTGTCATTGCAAAGATAGATAAATTCCATTAAGCTGAACATAATTAATCTTGGAGAAAAACAAAACTTAGCACAATGAAGTAAGATAAGGCATTTGACATGTATATCTAGTACACAAAATAAAGGTAAAAAAAGAATGCAAAATTGGCAATTATAGCACAAACAATCAAACATGCTTTGATCAACAATTGTAAGATATTCAAGAGTAACATGAACAATTAACAACTATGCAATGCATTGAAAAGAGAATTACTTGGTGCAAACTACAATGAATAATCTAAACTAAGTCTATTCAAATGATAAAACTAATGCTTAAACCACCATGCTTTATGTTCATTGATGCTTATTTCACAAGACCTTGATGTAACAAAATATAAGAGGTAAGCCCCTAAGGAGAATATCAAGTTATCAAGATAAGAATATGGCAATATATAGTATTGAAAAACATAACACTACTTCACTTAAATGCATTTCTAGTTCAAAAACTAAACTTACATAGGCATTAGTTGGATAAGTAAGCAAATTAACATCAAGCATACATAAAAACACACATTGCATTCTAACGTCCAAATTAGATTACTCTTAGCAAACAAACCATAAAAACAAAGGTAGGCTGGCTATAAATAGAGATTTCACTTCTTTGAGGCATTTAATCGAGCAACAAGCATGCATGGAATAATTTTCAGTTAAAAAAGCAATTTTTACAAGTTTAGCAAATGCAAAACACTTATTTTAGTACCTAGAACAATAAAGATTAAAGCATACCTCAAATAAGAGAATAAAAATAAGTAAACTTAAGTTTGGCCTAACCCTAAGCATATAGAATGTCTTCTAACCAACATAAAATATATAACATGCATAGACAATTAAAATACCCATTAAAGAATTATTATTCCATATAAACTATTAACAATAAAATGAAAACTAAAGATTAAAGAATAAAAGATAAAGGATGAGATACTTACTTGTTGATTGATGTTCACAAACTTGAAGAAAATACGCATAAATAAAGGGACAAAAATGTTCTAGCTGAAAATGAGGGAAGAAGATGGGAAGGAAAGGAAAGAAGGTGAATGGTTAAAACCAAATGGGGGTATTTAAAGAGGGATACGATTGAAAGCCCTCGGTACACGACAGAGACCAAATGGTCTATGTCTTGTCACACACAACACCTCAGAACATACAACATTGATTTATAAAGGACACGACGAAGACAAAATGATCTCTATCATGTAACCTTTTCTATTTTAAAAAATTCAAATTGCACATGGTGGAGACCAAATGGTCTTTGCCTTGTATACCTTTTTTTTCTAAAAGTTTTAACATGCACATTATGGAGATAAAATGGTCTTTGTCGTGTACCACCTTCTGTATCTAGACTAAAGACTTGCACACAATGCAAAAAAATGGTTTTTACCATGTGACCCCTTCTGGAACTAAAACTACATAAGGCACACAACTGAGATAAAATGGTTTTTGCTATGTGCACTAGAATTTTTGTATATTTTTGAAATCTAACACCCTTTTTCATGCACACTTACATTATATAACTTAACAAAGCTTCAAACACAATTTATCACCACTTATTAAACTAAAACACACTAAGAAAACAAAAACTCAAAAATTGAAAACATTAAACACAATTAAACAAAAATAAGTATAAAGGTAGAGTTAGAATGAGTTTTGGGTTTAACAAGTTGCCAGCTAAACTTTAAACAAACTCACTGAACATCTTACAGCATCATGACCATAAACATAATTTCAAACTTGGTTTTGAAGTATGGTTTGAGGAAATGACTATTAACCCTAAATTCCTTACCATTATTTGGGTACCTGATGGTGACAACTCCATACTGAGTGACATTGACCACTTTATAAGCTCCTTTCGATCTCGACTTGAGCTTTTTGGGAAATAGTCTAAGATGACTATCATACACCAACACCTTCATTCCCAGGATAAATTCCTTAGGCATCAGCTTGTTTTCATGCCATCTCTTATTTTTTTCCTTGTACTTTGAATATGATCATAGGTCTAAAATCTCAGCTCTTTTAACTCATTTAATTGCAATGCCCTGCATTTCCTTGCACTATAAAGATCAAAGTTAAAAAATTAGTGGCTTAATAAGCTTTGTGTTTTACACTGGTAGGTGATATAATTTGCCAAAAACTAGCCTAAAAGGGGACATCCCTATAGGTATCTTAAAAGCAGTCCTATAGGTCCACAATGCTTCATCAATTTTAAGGGACTAATCGAGGAATACACAATTTTCTTTAAAATCGATTTAAGTTCTTGATTTGACACTTCTACTTGGCTGTTAGCTTGTGCATGGTATGGGATAGTGACCTTGTGCCTAACACTAAACTTTTCAGCAAGGTTTTAAATTGATGGTTGACAAAGTGCTTGCCACCATCATTGATAATAGCCATAGGTACTCCATATTAGGTGAATATATATTTTGTTAAGAATTCCGTCACCATTCTAGCATCAGAAGTCCTAATGATAATATCTTCTACCTATTTATAGACATAATTTATAGCCACTAGTATATATTCAAACCCATAAAATACTGGGAAAGGTCCCATGAAGTCTACCGCCACATATTAAAAAATTCTACCTCAAGCATATTAATCAATGGCATTTCATCCCTCTTAGATATATTGCCTACTCTTTGACATTTATCACAAGATTGAATATAAGTTTTGACATCACTAAACAAAGTAGGACAATAAAATCCGAATTGGAAAATTTTCGATATTGTCCTATTTGGTCTATGATATCCACTGGCTTTTCGACTATGATATACCTTGATGATTTCCTTTTTCTCCACTCTAGGAATGCATCTTTTTAAAATTTAGTCAACACACAATTTGAAAAGGTAAGGATTATCCCATATGTAATGTGTCGCATTAGCCTTTAGCTTCTTCCTTTGTTGTCTTGTATAATCATTCGGTATAAAACCACCTACAAGATTGCTAAGTTAGCAAACCATGGGATGGAAATCTAATAAACATACAATGCACATATACGTTCTAGAAAATAAGTCTAGGATTTTACCCTTCTCGATATGCTTATGCTCGAGCCTTGATAAATGGTCCGCCATAAAATTCATCACCCCTTCTTGTCCTTTATTTTCAAATTGAACTCTTACAAAAGAAGCACCCATTTAATCAATATTGGTTTGAATTCCTTATTGGCAAAAAGATGTCTCAATGTTGCATGATCATACCACATAATAATTTTAGCACCAAAGAGATATGGTCTAAATTTTTCAAAGGTAAAAACTATGGCAAGAAGCTCTTTTTTCAGTTGTGGTGTAGTTGACTTAAGCTCCCATCAAGGTGTGGCTTGCATAATAAATAACACAAAAGACCTCCTTTCTCTATCCTAGTACTACATCTACTACGAAGTCACTTGCATCACACATTAGTTTAAATGAAAGATTCCAATCCAGAGAGATAATCACTAGTGCTGAAATTAATCTTTGCTTTAGTATGTTGAAAGTTTGCAAGCACTTATTAGTGAAATCAAAATGAGCATCTTTTATAAGAAAATTTGATAAAAGCTTAGCAAATTTAGAGAAGTCAATCTACGATAAAACCCTGCATGCCCTAGAAAGCTTCTAATACCTTTGACACTGGTTAGGGGTGGTAGTTTCTCAATCACTTTTATTTTGGGCAGGGTAGGGGTGGGGAAGGGGTCCCCGCCCTCCGCCCTATGCAAAATCGTGGATTTCCCATCCCCGCCCTCATCTGGAACACGAGAAAAAAACCTTCATGTCCCCCCCTCATGGTGATCCTCGTTCTCCAATAGGGATTCCCCAACCTCAATGGATCACCAACCCGACCCAAATTAAGTATATCGTATAAATTTTATTTTATTTTTTTCAAAAATATCACATAAATTTAAATACAAATTTTAACAATTAATAACTTAAAATTAAAAATATTCTATACAATTCAAATACAAATATTTATAAACATCCCATACAATTCAAATTATAAAATAATATTCACTCATTAAAATTTAATAAATTCACTTGGAGCACTTCTATCTCGACAAATATCAACTTGAAATATTAATTAATCAAACATAAAAAATTACTTCTATTTTTATATATAGATTAAAAGTAAATTGAAATTAATGACAATAATTATTATTATAATATTCAAAATAAATACATTTATAATTTACCTCATCATCTACATCTATATATATTTGTATATAAATATAGTCTTTATCTCAAATGTTGCAAAGAAAGTAATTACAGGGCAAATTTGTACAAAAATTTTAGACTAGGTCATGCAATATATTGGTATATAAATATAGTATTTATCTCATATATTGCTTTATAATGTCGAAAAAAATTTTATTTTTGTAGGAGTTTTGATTACATTCCCACAATATTGAAAAACTGGGATATTTACCCTTTGCCCGTGTTTTTCAACTAATTAACATGATATTAGATGAAACATATATATAATATACAAATCAAAGACATGGAAGAAAGGCCTCTTTCTTTTCTCAGAAATTTTAAAAATTAAGAAAGAAGTCACATTAGAGTATATTGATTAATGGCAAGTTAAAAAGAAGCTTCAAAGACAAATCAACATGAAGAATCAATTAAGAATAAGCATGTAAAGAACACTCTAGCTATTTGATGAGTTGTATAATTAAGTTAAACATAGCAATAACCAATAGGTGTCATAATACATTGAACTTAATTAACCATCATGTAAAAATTGAATTTTTTTATCTTATTTAATACTAATAAACATAGAGAAAGTATGTTGATAAGTATACGAAGATACCTAATTCGGTTTGAGAAATCTCTATCAATATATAGGGATTATTCTGTATAAGTGCTCCACTTGATCTAGACAAAAAAAGTGGTTGTAAATAAAAGAAAACATGAATTACTGAGAAAGATACACAATGCTTGATTAGTAGTCTATGGCTATAACAATAAAAACTAACACAATTTGGTTTAGCATGGTTTAATAATTACTCTAGAATCCATCTCATAGTTATAGTGCTTTAGATTCAATAGCTATTTTTCGTTTATAATGCAAAGCAGCACTAACAAACTAAAACCAAAACTGCCTATCTAATGCTCTTGCTTTTTATAAATAGGATACGTTTTTAGCACTGTGAAGGTATGCATTATCAAACCCACTTGTAAAATGTAAAAGTTAGCAAAACATAACAACATTATTAAGAAATATAGTTCCCATTGAAACATTAAAATGACCATTATTTAAAATAAGAAATGATTTTCTAGTATTGCCCTATACATGGGAACATTACTTAAATTATACCCATTATTTGTTAGTGATGCACTAATAACTTTGCTTTTTCTTCAAAGTACATAAATAAACAAAAATGGCTCATATAATTGAATTAAGAAAGTTAAAATGCCTAAATTTTCACAAATTTGTTCTATCAATCTAAAAACTAAATGACCAATCCCATAAATTAATAAAAATGGTATAAGAGAAACTTACATACAGTTGCAGAACTGTAAGTTGTTTAACCACCTCTAACACTTCTGGAACTAGTAATTATAGTATTTTGCATGCCATCATCAATAAGCCAAATATAACCTCAAATTAAAAAGAAAATATAGAAGATGAACATAAGATGATAGATAAATTGGTATAAACAAATCACTCGTCATAAAGTACATAAAGATTACAAAGAAATTAACTTAAAATTATTACCAATAATAAAGTAAAATGAATCTAAATTTTTTCTATATACACCACTAACCTGAACCCAATTTGTCAAGCCATAGAAGCCAATTCAGTGAAAGAATGCGGGCATAATTAATGGGATTTACAAGAAAACCTACCTCGGCCACTTTTGCCTTAGAGAAAAGCTAAAGATTGAAAGAATTACAAGATATGTAAAAGCATCTAAGAAAAAACCTATAAACCATGATGGTGAATGAGTGGAGTGAATAAGAGTGAGAGAGAGAGAGAGGGAGAGGGAAGCGATTACGAGGGAGAACAAAAGAAAATGACGGGAGAAGAAAACTAAAGTTAGGATTTCAATTGGGATATTTATATAGAATGGCACATACATAAATAATTAAAAAACTAGAGATATATTGGTAAATTATACTTAGGGGCGGAGATCCTTGTGTGATGGATACACTATTTCTTACCTTCGCTCTAAAATCCAACTTGAGGATTTTTTTATCCCAATCCCGATCTCCACAGGGGAAAACTTTAGGGATTCTCCACCTTATTTAGGTTAGATCCTTGCTGGGGTTGAATATTCTCTACCCTGTGATCATT
Organism: Excoecaria agallocha; assembly: GCA_037975025.1. Classification (NCBI taxonomy): domain Eukaryota; kingdom Viridiplantae; phylum Streptophyta; class Magnoliopsida; order Malpighiales; family Euphorbiaceae; genus Excoecaria; species Excoecaria agallocha. The sequence continues at coordinate 12,831,190 of CM075817.1, read as the reverse complement.
CCTAATCATACACCACTGAAAATGTAGCTGGTGTATTGCACAATCCAAAGGAAATTTTTCTATAAGCAAAAGTGCCATAAGGATAGGTGAAGGTTGTTTTCTCTTAATCCTTAGAGGCTATAGGGATTTGTAAATACCTTGAATATCCATCTAGAAAGCAATATAACATATTCCCCACTAACCTCTCTAGCATTTGATCAATAAATGGTAAGGGGAAGTGATCTTTCCTTGTTGCACTGTTTAACCTTCTATAATTGATACACACTCTCTAACCCATAACCATACAAGTTGGAATGAGTTCATTATGCTCATTCACTATAACTGTCATCCCAACCTTCTTAGGAACATACTATACCAGGCTTACCCAACTTCTATCAGAGATAGGAGAGATTATACCTTCTCCTAGCAATTCTAAAACCTCTTTGTTTGCTATCTCTTGCATTGTGGGGTTTAATATTCTTTGAAGCTGGACAATAGGCTTGTAATCCTCCTCCATCGAGATGCGATGGGTGCAATAGTTTATATTGATCCCCTTAAGATCAGATGTCTCCCATCCAATGGCTTTCTTATACTTCCTTAGCACTTCTATTAATAGTTCCTCTTTAACACTTGTCAAAAAAGAATATATTATTATTGATTTTGTTCCATCCTCCAAAAATACATGCTTTAAATGAAGGGGAAGAGGTTTGAGTTCAATTTTTAAATCTCCCTTTGGTAGTTCAAACCCTTCTTCATTTGATTCCTTTTCTTCACATTCTTTCTCCATCTCCTTTATAATTTCTTTTTTATTCTTGGTCAAATCCTTTTCTTTAGCTGCATGGATGAAGCAATTCTTCAGTGGGTTGTCCAATGGAATTTCCTTATAATCCTCAATAGCATACATAAATCATAGCGATTCCTCAGATTCACACTACGGGTGTTTCATCACCTTGTTTACATCAAAAGCCATCTCTTCATCATTGAATCTTGGAGTTACATATACCCATATTCATCTATAAGTTCTCTAGCTGTATTTAGGAATGGTCTTCTCATGATTAATAAAACCTTCTTATCCTCATATATCTCTATAACTATGAAATCCATTAGGAAAATGAAATTGCCCACTTTGACAAGCAAATCCTCAATGATTCCCTTTGGATGCTTGACCAAACGATCTGCCAATTGAAGGGTCATCCTTGTTTCTTTGATATCTCCCAACTTTGATTTCTTACAAATGGAATATGGCACTAAATTTATGCTGGTTCATAAATCACATAATGCATTTCCCATAAAATTTTCCCCTAATTCATAAGGTAGTGTAAAACTCTCTAGATCATCTAGTTTAGATGGAATTTTATTTGTTAGAATAGCGCTACAACTCTTAGACAACTGAACAATACCTATCCCTTCTAGTTTCTTTTTATTTAAGCATAAATCTTTCATAAATTTTGCATATTTTGTCGTATGGAGTAAAGTTTCAGCGAATGGCAAGTTAACATGCAATTTCTTGAATATATTTAAGAAATTCTCTAATTACTCATTATTTCTTTCTTTTCTAGCTACTAAAGGGAATGGTAAATATGATGCATCAAATGGTATACCAGAGTTAATGGTGGCTTTATCCTTATCTTTTGATTTTAGAATCTCTTCTACCTTTTTAGAGTTAGGATCACATACCTCCGTTGTCGGCTCTACCACTTTAGAAAAAGATGAAGATGTGCCTTGTTCAGCTCTTTGGACCACCTTACTACTCCTTAGAGTGATTTATTTAGCTTTTTTTGGGGATATTGATTAACATTAAAAGGAAACATGCCTTGCTTCCTTGTAGAGATCAAATTGGCCAATTACCCTATTTGTATCTCTAAATTTCTCATGTCTACATATTGGTTCTTATTCCATTGCTCTTGTGAACTCCACCTTGAATATTGGCTAAATATAAATTAAGTTTGGCTAAACATAAAGCAAGCAAATATATCCTCTAGATTTGGTTTCTTTTCTTGTGGTAGGGGTGGTCTAGCTTGGAATTTAGATGGTTAAATGTGTGTTTAGTGGGTTGAGGTGCTTAGTAATAAATGTTTATTGTTGGAGTTTGGTATTATGGATGATAACTTTGGTTATGGCTACCTTGAGCATGTTTGGGTGCATTAAATGGGATTCATGGTTAGGTTTTAAGGTGGAAGCTTGGTTACCCTCTCTCTATGAAAAACTAGCATGATTCGTTCACCAGGAATTGTAGTGGTTACTAAATGGGTCATCCTTCTTAAAATCATGCAAGGCATTCACTTCTCCTATTCCTTGAGTGTAAGGTTTAATTGCCTTTGATTCACTCCCTAAGCTACCTTCTTCAAATGCATTCCCATCTTGACTAATTGCTAAAACATTTTGAATTCTTAGTCCATTAAGCTCTTTCTTTAATAACTCCATTTGAGCCTTTAACATAGCAACTTTATCTACATTGTGAACTCCTTATCTCTTGGTCAATGCCTTTGTCCTGGCCCATTGAGCTTTGTTCATTGTCATCTCAGCAAGAAGTACAAATGCCTTTTTAGGTATTTTGTTTATGAAGCTACCTTCAGATGCTGCATCCAATAAAAATCTCATGTTAGGGTTGCATGTTGCATAGAATATTGACATTAATTGATACATTGCAATTTCATACTGCAGACAACTTTTCAATGATCTTCTAAACCTTTACTAAGCTTCATGGAAGGATTCTTCACTCAATTGCTAGAAATTGTTGATGTTGTTCTTTATACTAGCTATTTTAGTAGGTGGGAAAAATCGAATCATAAATTTTTCTTGCATTTGTTCCAATGATTGGATGGATTGATTTGAAAGCATGGACAACCAATCTCTTTCTTTCCCTATAAGTGTGAAGGGAAAGAGCTTCAACCATATACATCCATTGACACACTTTGAATTTAGATCGTGTCACTTATCTTTAGGAAGATATCTAAGTGTTGCATCGGGTCCTCAATCTTTGATCCTAAAAATTGGTTCTTTTGAATCATAGTGATCGTTGCCAATTTTAGCTCAAAATATTGTTGTCAAGGTAGCACTACTGTCCTATACTCTTCATTCCACCTTGGAGTAGTGTAATCTTGAATAGTCCTTGGTTTTTAACCATCATGATTTCTTTCATGTTGTTGCCCTTCTCCTTCTTCATTCTCAAGAGACACATCAGGATTTAGTGGTTCATCCATATCTCAAAATTAATTTTGTCTTATTCTTCGATGTAAGGTCTTCTCGATTTCAAGGTCAAACAGTGCTAGATATTGCTACAAGTGCAATCTGTTCATACACCAAAATCACCTGAAAAGAATAGGCAAACAAAAGTAAATAAAGGAAAATACATAAAAATAATCAATTAAATATGAAAATATGCATGCCAGGTCCCCAACAATGGCACTTAAAATTTATTCGATTGCTCATTAGGTGCACCGAATTGACAAGTAATATAATGGAGTATATTTAAGACTCCAAAGAATATTATTCCTAAAGGACTTGCCTTACGCAAAGTTACTTGATTAATTATAATTATGTGCTAAAGAATTTCCTAAGTGTATAATGGTGTGAGTTATGTCTACCAATTTTAAACAACTAAAACAAAAGTGAGCAAAATAAAAATGTAAAATTAATAAGTACAGTAGAAATAGAGTATAAAAGATTTGGTAATAATAATGACTAAAAACATTGTTTGGAAATCAAAATCCTCCCTTTACCAAATGTAGGATTCATTTTAACATGAAATTATATATTTTAGATGTGGATGACCCAACTAAACTCAATTTTCCAATTTGGAGCCAATTATTCTAACTACCTAATTTTCTATTCCAGAGCAAATTCGATAGCTAGCTTAAGCACAGGATCTATAAATCCTAGATATGAGTTAGTTTTCCATTTCGGAGCCAACCAACCCAATAACCATTCATTTTCTCCTTATTTTTGGATCTATAACACATTAAATCTAGATCTAACAACCTCAATTTTGAAATTTCCATTAAACATGTAGTGAATGTATGTAAAAATAGAGCATGCATGATATCTACTTTAAACAAGCATAAATCCATTAACTTGAATAAGATTAACAACATATATACTTGAATAACATCAATATTAAGATAAGAACAATGAAAAAGAAACATCTAAAAATATATTTAATAAAATAATTTTATTATGTTACATGGATATAGGGATTCAAAGATCCCTAAACAACTAGAAGACTACTCACTATACATAGTATAAAAAGCAAAGATAACAAGAGAAACAACTCTTAAACCCATTTTTGAAGATAGATCTACAGTTAAACCAGCTCATTCTTTTTAATCCAAGCTGAACTTGATTGAAACTAAAACTATAACTGCTATAAACTAAGTTAAATTGGTGGTATTTTTGTATTGTAAGTATAAAATTTAGTAAAAAATGAAGTTTTTACAATTATAAACTAAGTATAAAATCCTAAAATTTTGCAGATAAAGTTAAGAATTACATACTAAAACTAAAAACAAATGAAAGAACTTAAAAACTTTCCTTTAAACGAAATAGAATGCAGCTTTTATGGTGTTTTAAGAGGCACATGATAGAGACACTTTAGTCTCAGCCGTGTACAATCTGTTAAAAAATTACTTCAGCATGGGTACACAACGAAGACACTTTGGTCTCAGCCTTGTACACCCTTTTGGACTGAATTGCTTTGAATTCTACCTAATACACGGTGGAGACAATTTGTTCTCTATCGTATGCTTTAATAAAATAGTGCAGATTGTTAATTCTATAGGGCACACGATTGAGAAACTTTAGTTTTCGTTGTAAGTCAAAATTTTTGCACAAATGTCAAAATTACACAAATAAGCACACCAAAACTTAATCAATCTCAATATTATCCTATTTGGCACAAAAAGAAGAATTTAACATACAAAACATGCAAAATGAGATGTAAACATAGATAAAAATACACTGAAATCGAATACTAAATCAGAGTTATCAACAGGCAATTAAATAAGGTGACTGCGAAAAAAACATATCCACTGCTTAGAATATATGACTTATTTTATCAGCTCAACGGTGCAAGAATTTTCTTTAAAATTGTTCTGAAGTCAAGTTATTACTAGTTGTGGGTAAAGGAAGTAGTTATCCCCAAGATAGCCTTTAGGACTAGATATGGGCATTATAAATTTTTTGTGATATCTTTTGGCTTCACAAATTTTGATGGAATTTAGCAACGAAATTGAGCAAAATTTTGATGGAATTTAGCGACGAAAATTGGCGAAGGAAAAACGGTTGTAGGTGCCTTTACCAAATGGAATGTATTTTCATAGGTAATTCCATCGATAAATGAAGACCAAAAATTACTGTCGATTGTCGTCGAAAAATTTTTTCGTAGCTAAATTTATCGATGAAAATAAGTATTCCATAGGCAATATTTCCTACAGTATGATATATTCAGTAGGAAAATTTAACAACGGAATTTGTTCTGTCGCTACATTTCATATATATTTTTAGCAATGGTTTTTTAGAATTCTGTAGAGAAATCTCAAAACTAAAATTTTTTATTATTTTATTTTCTCTATATATTGGAATCCTAATCAATAATATATTTTAATAAAGATCTAATAAGTAATATAATGTTAAATTTATAATATTCAAGAACATACCAAATCATTTTCTTACAAGTCTTTAAAGCATAAATAATATCCATAACATTGCAGTCAAATTATTACTAGTCCCAAAAGTCATAAAATCTAAAGCACTATATTGTTAGTGCAGGTGGATTATCTGGATACTACAATGTTCTGCCTTCCTCCCTTACTTCTTTCATCTGAGTATGGAGCTCGACTATATATTGCATAGACTCTCACAATTGAGTTGCTAACAGACTTACTGTAGTCCGAAGTTCAACTACTTCTTGACTTAATACGACTTGTCTACTAGAGGCAGCTGTACTGGATGTAGAGGCATGGGTATATTGTGTATTTGCAAAAGATCCAAGGCAAAAAATTCTGCCTCGACAATCCCTACCATTAACTACCTGTAGATATGTCTAATTCTCATCAATATTAGGGTTATCCTGTGAATGTCATTGTACCGCCTCTTGTATTTGAACCTATCATTATAATTATTTATACTATTTAGTTATAATTTTAAACTAATATTATATATAAAGTCAATATTGAAATATATACTTTACATTACATACATTTAATTGCTTACATCAATCGTTGATGAATGTAACACCATCAAGCTTTTTGGTGTGAGTATGTACAAAGAGCTATCTTGATGTAGGCCTTTGGCCAGTAGCCTTTTCCTGCATATAAAAGAGGTAAAATACCTACGATTTGCAAAAATTTTAGCAGAGTTTCATCTATTTTTATGACATTTACCCCCTTATTGAACAAAAAATAAATCTCAACAAGATGGCCATTAATAAGGCACCAAAAATATAATTTCCAAAATGACCCCTCATAATAGAAAGATTACAATTAACAAATCAAAAAAGACAACAAATGATTCTAAAAAAATGGCAATAATATGACATAGAGTAACAATCAAAGAACGTCAATAACAAGACATACATAATAAAAAGACATAATCAAAAGTTTACATTTTCCTAATGCTTTTAAAAGAATAGCAGGATCCATCAAAAGTATATAATTCAAAATCTAAATGTCAAGTTTTAATACTTATAATTTTCTCTGCATGCTCCTGGTGGGTCACAGATCGACCAGTGTGCACAGGTAGACTCTCTCCCTCAGGTCCTCTCCGTCTGTTACTCGAATTCGCTCGAAAATAGATATGGCCTCGGGTATTGACTAGTAATTCTGCCAATTGTCCCATATTTATTCAGATATAAAATTAGGCCGTTCACCACTCAGTTTATAGGAACTAACAAAATCTATGTATTGTGCATGAGCTCAACTCTCCCATATATTCTAAATAATAACATCAAATTTTGAATTCCAAAAAAATTCTTTTTGAAAAAGTTAAAAAAAAAGTTTATAAGTGTTTATAAACAACAATAATAACCTAATTAAAGTCTACAATTAGTTAAATAAAAAGTAGAAAGATATTATTTAAATGTGCCTCAAACTCTTGATAATTGAGATCCCTTATTTCCTGAGAGAGATTTTTCCACACATAACCGTCAAATTCTATTTTCTCCTTGAATTTGAAGGAGATGGTACGAGAGCATATTCCAGACGGGACCAACCTATAATAGATATCCAGAGGTTAAGATAATTTTCAAATTAAATATTATAACAATTGTATAAACTATTAATGAAATCATGTATAACATAATTTTGTGTGTTTCACTCACATATTGTTGAAGATGGTAATGTATATCCGTCCATTAATTCCTTTCGCTTCGGGCTGCATGCCTCCACCTCCATCCTCAGCAGGTGTGGAAGTAGATGTTTCACCAATAGATGGTGAAGGTGTAGATGTAGTAGGGGTTTCAGATGGTGTAGTACAATGTAGGATAGGTGAATCTGCAGGGATTATTGATGAAGAAGGTGATGCTTTATATGATCATATATAGGATGCTCTCCCCAATGGTAACCTAAGCCTTGGAGTTAACATACCTTTTTTTCTCTTCAGTGATATATTTTTGAACCTGAAATATATGAAATCAATTATTCCATGTTAGAACAATATTAATTAAATATTTGGAATTGTATATTATTGATGTAATAATAAATGTAATCATAAAATATTAAATTACTTACACCAATTAATTGCTATCATTAGTCAATTGTAAATAAAAATTAGCATCATCTTCTTTTTCTGAAGAATTGAAATCAAAATCAGGCTCCCCTTCAGATCTCTCGCCCTTTATATATTCCTCATCCTTTCTAGATGAAATATCAACAAATTCATTGTTTGGATCATTTAACGGTTCATTCTCATCGTATGTTACATCTTTATTTATTTCATGAAACTCCGGTTCTTCTTCCTGAAATGCTTCACTTTCAATCTATTTATTTTCTCCTTTTGCAAGTACTGGAAAAACACCTTCAATCTTATTTTGCAAACAGCCAACCAATCTAACTTGTCTCGTCTTAAGCTGGGAAACGGAACATAATACATATGATTCACTTGCATTGCTAACACAAAAGGTTCAAATTGACTTAATCTTCTTCGCTGGTTGATTTCAACTAGATTGTATTGGCTACGCAGTTTTATTCCAATATTAGGAGTAGGATCAAACCATTCGCACTTAAATAGCACACTTCGTTTTACTAGCAATGCAGGGTACTCAATTTCAAGGATCTCAATAATTTTACCATAATAATCCATCGATTCGCCCTGTATACAAACTTTACTATTTATTGTTGCCATACTATAAGCATGAGATTTGGTATGAAATTTGTATCCATTAACAAAATATACCAAATACGATTTAAAACTTCGCAAATGTCCTTTTGCAAGATCACATATAAACTTGTTTTCTATTTGATTTTCCAAAGCCTACATATCAAAAAAAATTATCATATAATCCAATCTAGTGTCATTTAAAGACTTAGTGCCATGTAATAATCTAATTTTTTTCATTTCATATGTAGGAAGTCAGAAATTACATATTTTTGAAACCATCGAGGAAAGTGTTTATCGACCTCTTTATTGATTTCATCTTGTGGTTTTTTTTGGCATTAGCTCATATAACCATTCTTCATATACACTAAAAAGAACATTAGTTGGTAAGAAAATTATTTCCACCCTACCTCAACAACCAAAATATAACAATTTAAAAATTGTTTCATACTTATTGCACGAAAGGTTTCACTTCTTGATAATTCAATAAAATGTAACCATGGGCAACCTCTATTTCTTTATCTGTCAATATTTTTCTTCTTAATCATCCATATGTTCGCCCAGGATATGTGAAAATTGATAAGTTACCATCGATTTCATTCCTTTCACCCCTATCACTATTACAAGAAACTTTTCTTTCTCTTGTATGCACACTCAACTCAAAATAATGTGAACAAAATGTACTTGCTTCCTTTACTAGGTATGCATTACATATAAAACCTTCAACTCTAGCTTTGTTTTTAGAATTTTGCTTCAAGTGATGCAAATTCCTACATTAACATGTATTTTAATTAAAGTACATATATGAAAAAAATACTATAAGTATTATCTAAATTTCATATGTAATTACCTCTCAAACGGATACAACCATCGACATTGAACTGGACCAGCAAGTTTAGCCTCATGTACTAAATGTACAGGTAGATGCTCTATACAGTCAAAGAAGCTTGAAGGAAAAATCCCTTTTAATTTGCATAAGATAACTGGTATTTCTTGTTCTAGTCTTTCAATGTCAGCCAACTGTATTTCAGATGATGTTAAAGTTTTGAAAAATAAACTTAATTTTGTTATTGCTTTCCAAACCTTTGTCTGTAACAACTCTCAAAATGCAATTGGGATTAGCCTTTGCATAAACACGTTACAATCGTGACTTTTCATGCCAAACAATTTGTACCTCCTCATGTCTACACACTTTGCCAAGTTTGAAACATAACCATCTGGAAATTTTATACTTTTTAACCATTCATATAATACTTCCATTTGTTTTTTGTCCAAAGTGTAACATATTTTTTGATATTTACCCTTGTGAGTATCTTTGTCTAATTCATTCCTTCTACAAAAAAAGTTTTAAATCAGCTATTGATTTTGCATTGTCCTTTGTCCTCCTTTCAATGTTCATGATGGTGTTAAACAGATTGTCAAAAATATTTTTCTCAATATGCAACACATTGAGATTATGACGTATCAAATTAGATTTCTAATATGGCAAATCCCAAAATATGCTCCATTTTCTCCAACTGAAGTTTTTTACTTGTGCTCCTATTAATTTCATTAGATTCAAGTTCTGTAACTTTTAGAAGCCCTAATTGATCAATCTCTTGAAACATATCTTAACCAGATTTATTAGGGGAAGCAAGTTTTTGTACCAAGGCAAGCCAATTTTCCTACTGTGCTCCATCTAAACAACATAGCATAGGCAAGAAAATCACTAATAGCCCACATCAAAGCTGCTTTCATCTAAAAATTTTGTTTAAGGGACACATCATATGTTTCCACACCATATTCCTATGGATAATTCAATTCAAATATAAATGATTGCAAGAATAAATCAATGTAGGTCCTGGCATAATCACTGTAAAAAATATGTATGCTTGGTCCATACACATCCATGAAGATAAATTATATGGAGTAATTATAATTGATCATGATGAATATTGTTGGCTGGATTGACCAAAAGGTTGGAATCCATCTGTGGATAATTCCAACCTAATATTTTGACTTTTTGCTGCAAACTCAGTATGGATGTCTCAGTATATATATCTTATGATGGATACAAGTTGTGGATAATAATATCAAATTACTCATAAATTTTGATATATATATATTTTTTAAAAAATAGTATTAACTTCCTGAAATTTCTTAAATTATATTCTTTTCCCAACTATATTTTTTCCAAGAACATTAATATTAGTCCCAAAATTATATAGAATTTTACTTCAATCATTAAATATTTACTTAAAAGTATTTATTTTCACTCCAAAAAAGTTGTTTCATATAAAACAATATTTAATATTTCTTTTTCACCCGTTGAATATCAATTTATATTTCCCCCATATATAGTAATAAATAAGTAATTTTACATATCTCTAACGTGCATACTATGGATGTTAGATTTTACTCATTGATGTAATGATACCTTTTTGTGTTTATATATATTGTTAATGTTTGTGACCCGTTGAAGGATAGGCAGTAAGGTAATTTTATATTAGTAAAATAAAAGTTGTTGTTTGATTCTTTATCAATTGTTTCTTTTCTTCACCTGGTTAGGTGGCTAGGGCGTTTACATTTAGTTTTGGTGCTGTTTATGGAAGTGTGAAGCTCAAGATTCTTAAGGTAATACCTTGATTGTTGTTATTTTTCTCATTTGTGATTTCAATTGTATCCAGGTTTCAGCAAGATCTGAGATGAACCAAAATATTTTCTTATGAAATCATACAAGACATTTGCAGAATCTGAGAGAGAGAGTGTGTGTGCATGCATACTCCATCTTTTTCTGATAAAAATTCTAGTGATTTGTTTCTGAACTCTAAACTTTCAGGTACTTTATATTGAATCTGTTGTGATTGTAGCTTGGCCATCTGTATCAAATATGGGCATATGCTTAACCTTTCATAAGGTAAATTTTCAGAACTGGTGTATGTTCTACTCATTATAAATTAAGAAAAGCGAATTAACTTTTCTCTTTTGCTCTATATGCAAGTTAAATACTGGTCTTTGCCTTCTGTAATGCTTTTTCCCTGCTTCTTGCCCTTTGTTAGTTCTTGTTCATGTGAATGTGTGGTGTGCATATGAATATGTTTCTTACTAGAGATCTTAACATATGTTATTTATATCTTTTTACATATCATTTTGTAGTAAAAATATAAGAACGTTATTAGGAAACTTATCTTGATATTTAGCTTCTCTTGCATATTTATGTGATTTGGCTTCTTTGATGTTGCTACAAGAAGTTAAGAGTTAAGCATCTAATGGAATGTTCAAGCTTTAAAAGCTTAATTTGAGTGAAATGGTTTTTTCTAACTAACTCAAAATTATTTATCATTTTGGGATAATGTGGCAGGAAAAGTCTGATATGGGCTGAATCTAGTTACTTGTGAATTTAGGACAAGTCTATGATTCTTAACTTGCATGCTGCAATTCTAAGGCTGAATTCCTGCTGTCATCAATGGGGAAAGATCTTACTATCAATTGACTCACTGCAGTTTTGCATCGTTTTGATGTTAGGGGCTTGAGTCCATTTATTTTGATGGACAGGCTTGTTTTTGTTTCTTAGGCTTAGTGAAACTTTTATTTTGGGATTTGTTCTCTTTTTTCTGGGTGGTGTCCTGATGTAGTTAGGCTTTTTGGTTGGTTCTCTGTGGCTGTTAACTTCTCTTCTATCAATAAATTTGGAGCTTATAAAAAAAATACTGATATATATATATATAGCATCTTACTTACTAATACTTGGTTTTATTTAATAATGAAAAGGAAAATAACATCTATAAATAATTAATATCTAACTTCAATTTTCTTTATTTTTTATTTTACATTTTTATTCTAAATAAAAAGCTTAAATAATTAATTATTACTGCTAAAATAATAGACCATATATAAATATGTATACTTAAGTCAAACGTCAGCTTGGGACTCTTTCTTCTTTGTGTTTAGGAAATTACATATGCATAATACTTTGTATATGTGTTTGTGGTAAATGAGATTTGGATTGCTGTATGTATATGTGTTTGTGGTTATTGGGATTTGCATTGCTGTACTATTTTTATTAATTTTTGCAATAAAAGGATAATGAATGAACTGGAGTTAGTTGATTATTCATAGAATCATGAAGCAAAAAAAAAGGAAAATTGGCAAATTAACTTGATAACTGGAGTTAGTTGATTATTCATACAATTATTAATTTGTTTATCTTAGAAGAGAATATGATAGGAAGCCAACTTATGATGTATCCTTTGATAGGTGCTTACCTTGATTACTTTTGTTTTTTTCACTTTTTAATATTCCTATGCTTATTTCTATTCTAAACAATTTAATTTATGAGTGAAAGTAGCTGCCGTATTAATGGAAATTTAGTTGTATTTCACTGATCATTATTGTCTTAAATGGATTAGTGAAAGTTCATTTAGGTCTCACAAGTATTTTGTTTTAGCATACAACCTGTTTGATAAATGTCTTGTTTGAGATGTCTTAAATGTTGAATTGAAAATTGGTTAATTTTAATTTTGTTTTAAATAAACCATTAAATATGAATAATGACCAAGTAGTAAGTTAGGATCCTAAAAATTGTGTACGAGCACCACTATTTTGAGGTGGGCTCTATTTTTATTACATCATATTTTTCCTCTTATGAGTTTTTTTTTTTAATTTTTTGTTGTTTCTTTATAATCCAATTTAAATTCATATTATTTACGAAATTCTTAGTGGGTTTTTTTGAATTATTGGCATTAACGGTTGGTAAGAGATCACAAAACCTTTATTAGCTGTCATAGTATTCTTTTGAGCGAATGATGTAGCTTTAAAAGGGAGAACCAGTTATAGGCAACATATTTCTGTAAAAGAATATGAGGATAGCCTTAGGAAAGTTGTTGAGCATTTAAGGGTTTATTTTTAATATTTATTTATTACTTTCATCGTACTTAAGTGATTTTATTTACCTCTTTCGAAGTCTACCATGTGAATGTGGTTATCTTAAAGTGCATTAGTAATTTGAATATTTGTAGTTGTTACTATACTGAATGCATGATTTGTACATTCATTTTTTATGTTTTTAGCTGTGTCCACAATGCATCTTGTTCTTTGAGTACTAGTCTCTTTTGAAGTCTACTATGTGAACGCCTTTCTTGGGGTGACTAGATAAAAAATGTTGATATTTGTCTTTTGTTTGACAAACTATATTGTAAGATAATTTGTGAAATCTGATCTCATATTGAATGATAGAAGTACCTTTTGTTGCTTGCTTATTATGTGTGTGTGTGTGTGTGTGTGTATGTGTAATGTCATCAATAATGGAACTTAATTCACCTTATATTTGTTTATAAATATATTCTTATGGTGCCCATAATTGATACCTAACTTTATTAGTTAGTAATTTTCAAGTTACATTTCTTCAGTATTTTTAGTGATGCCTAGAAGTTTGGATTTTACAGGTTGTTATAGCCTGCAGACTATAGCTTTTTATTTTCCATTGCTCTTTACAATTAGTCATTTTAGCATTTTACTTAAATTCTATCTGTTTTTTCTTTCTCCAGCTAGCTATTTTGGCAAAGGCTGATATTTGTCTTGGTTTCTAATCTATGCTAGTGCTCTTCGTGGGTTGTTGCTATTTGGGGGGCTCTCTTTGTTGTCAGGTTTTGGGTTGCTATTTTACTTTGACAGTTTTATACTTTGTTTATTTTTCTAGTTTTGGTGTTATGCATAATTATGCTCTCATTTTTTGGGACTCAGCCTTTTAGTTTTGTTTTCTTATACATATGCATATGACTCTTTTATATTTGATTGTTATGTATTTATGCAAATCCATTTACTTCTTTTGTCAAACATAGATTTATAACTTATAAAAATGTATTCCATTAAATAAGATAAAATACTTATTTTGTATCACTGCTGTATCAAGGTATATAGGCTGAAACGATTCGACCTGCGGGCTACTGATTTTCAAAGGATAACTCGGTTATTATGGTTGAGTGCCACGTACCTTGATGCAACTTATTTTTATGCCATGAATTGTTTTGTTCCAATTTTAGGAGTCGGATCAGCCTATATAATTGCATATTTGGGTTGTTTGCTGAAAATTTTGATATGGTTTTTTTAAGTTATAATTGAATACATTGATTAACCTCTATATTTAATTAACCCATAAATCTAATTATCAAATTATCTTATTTGAATAACAGTTACGCAAGTATGAGTAATATTGATAGATCTTAGATGTATAGGTGATTAATGACAGATGGTTGCATTAATATTGAGTTTGCCGAGGGCGTTCAATCATTCATTGAATATGCAACTTCGCACCCTGCATATATGGATGGTCCAAAAATCAGATGTCCATGTAAAAAGTGCAAACATATTCATTTTCTCCTTACTGATAAAGTGCATCTACATTTGTTAAAAAAAGGATTTGTTCCAAATTATTTTGAATGGATATGGCACAGGGAGCCAATAATTTGTAGCACCTCTAGGGGTAATCAAGTATATTCACGAGTAAATATAGATGGATTTGCAGGGGGAGCTGGTATTCGACCAAATAATGTGGATGTAAATGAAAATCTTTACACATAAATGGTTTATGACGCAGCTGGTTATTCCTTTCAAGAAAATATACAGATTATTGAAAAGGAACCAAACCTAAATGCATAAATATTTTTTGACTTACTAGAGTCGGCTGACCAAGAATTATGGCCAAACTATGAGAAAATGACTCAACTACCTGCCATTGCCCGAATATTGAACATAAAATCTGAAGGTCATATTTCAGAATGAATTTTAGATAATATTCTTACATGGTACAATGATTCATTGCCTCCTGAGCATAAAATGGTTGAGAATTTTTATGAAATAAAAAAGCTTATTCGGGGTCTTGGTTTGCCTGTTGAACGAATAGATTGTTGTAGGTTGGGATGTATGTTGTTCTGGGGAGAAGATGTGGAATTAGAATAGTGCAAATATTGTAGCCAACCTAGGTTCAAACTAAGAAGGCGTACTAGGAAGCAAAAATTAGTTCCTTGGAAGCGGATGTATTATTTTTTGCTAACTCCAAGGCTTCAAAGACTATATGCCCCTGATGTTATTGCAACCCATATGAGATGGCATAATGAACATGATTAGAATGATGGAAGTATGACCCATCCATCGAATGTGCTTGCATGGAAACATTTCTATGACACACATACTGAGTTTGCAGCAGAAAGTCGAAATATCAGGTTGGGATTATCCACAGATGGGTTTCAAACTTTTGGTCAATCGGGGCAACAATATTCCTCATGGCCAATCATAATCACTCCTTATAATTTACCTCAATGGATGTGTATGCACGAGGCATAAAATTGATGTGCCAAGACCTA
Organism: Excoecaria agallocha; assembly: GCA_037975025.1. Lineage (NCBI taxonomy): Eukaryota > Viridiplantae > Streptophyta > Magnoliopsida > Malpighiales > Euphorbiaceae > Excoecaria > Excoecaria agallocha. The sequence continues at coordinate 12,815,561 of CM075817.1, read as the reverse complement.
AAAATCCAAAGCATAAAATTGATGTATTCTTACAATCATTGATATCTGAATTGAATCATCTTTGGGAATTTGATGTTGAAACATACGATGTGTCCCTTAAACAAAATTTTCAGATGAAAGCAGCATTGATGTGGACTATTAGTGATTTTCCTGCATATGCTATGTTGTTTGGATGGAGCACAACAGAAAAATTGGCTTACCCTTACTGTGGCAATGATTTTGATGCATTTCATCTTCCCAACAGGGGTAAAACATCATGGTTTGAGAATCATAGGAAATTTCTTCCTTTAGATCACCCATTTAGGCACAATAAACAAAAGTTCATCAAGAATAGAATGGTACAAAAACCTCCACCCCCAATTAAATTCGGTGAAGATATATTACGGAAGATTGATGAGTTAGGGCTTTTGAAATTCACAGAGCTTGAAGCTGAAGAGGTTAATAGGACCATAATTTATAACTTCGATTGGAGAAAATGGAGTATATTTTGGGATTTGCCATATTGGAAAACTAATTTTATACGACATAATCTAGATGTGATGCATATTGAAAAAAAATATTTTTGAAAATATTTTCAACACAATTATGAACATTGAAGGGAGGACAAAGGATAATGCAAAATCAAGAGCTGATTTGAAAATATTTTGTAGAAGAGGTGAGTTAGATAAAGATCCAAATGTAGGTAAATATCCAAAAGCATCTTACACTTTGGACAAAAAACAAAAGCAAATTTTGAGTGAATGGTTGAAAAGGCTTAAATTTCCAGATGGATATGTTTCGAACTTGGCAAGGTGTGTTGATATGAGGAAGTACAAATTATTTGGCATGAAAAGTCATAATTGTCATGTATTTATGCAGAGACTAATTTCAATTGCATTTCAGGAGCTCCTACCAAACAATGTTTGGGAAGCTATAAAAGAATTAAGTTTGTTTTTCAAAAGCTTAACTTCATCTGAAATTCAAATGTCCGATATGGAAAGACTAGAAATGGACATACCGGTTACCTTGTGTAAGTTAGAGAGTATTTTTCCTCCTTGCTGCTTTCATTGTATGGAGCATTTACCTATACATTTAATACACGAGGCTAAACTTGTAGGTCCAGTTCAATACCGATGGATGTATTCATTTAAGAGGTAATTAAATACACTTTTGAGCTAAAACTGACATAGATTTTATATCATATGAGTAAATTAATTAATTATCCTATTTGTGATGTAGGAATTTGCATCACTTGAAGAAAAATGTTAAAAATAAGGCTAGAGTTGAAGGCTCTATATGCAATGCATATTTAGTAGAGGAAGCAAGTACATTTTGTTCACATTATTTTGAGTCGCATGTGATCACTCGAGAATGAAAAGTTCCCCGTAATGACGATGGGGGTGCACGAATTGATGATGATAACTTATCTATTGTTACATATCCTGGCCGAACACATGGACAATCAACAAGAAGAATGTTGATAGACAAAGAAATGGAGGCTGCCCATGGTTAAATTTTATTGAATTGCCAAGAAATTCAACCTTTCGTGCAGTAAGTTTAAGTTATATTTGAAATTGGTTAAGTTCTTATTCTTGGTGATTAGAGTTTATAGCTAAGATAATTTTTAATATTTTTAGTGAATACGAGGAATTGTTAAGTGTGCTAATGCCGGGAAAATCATAGGATGACATCAAGAAATAAGTGGAAAGAAACTTTCCTCTTTGGTTTGCAAATTATATAAGTTTTTAACTTGCGATACGAGGAATATTTTAATAAAGTATTGTTAAACTTACAAATTCTTATATTTATTGATTAGGATTTCTTTTTTAAATTATGTAGGCTTCTGAAAATAGAATAGAAAACAAGCTTATATGTGATCTTGCGAAAGGACCTTTGCGAACTGCTAAATCATATCCAGTTTATTTCGTTAATGGATACAAATTCCATACAGAAAATTATGGGTATAGCATGGCAATAGCAAATAGCAGCGTTTGCATACAAGGGGAACTGATGAATTATTTTGGCAAAATTATTGAGATACCTGAAATTGAATACCCCGCATTGCCGATAAAATGTTGTGTACTTTTTATTTGTGAATGGTTTGATCCTACTCCTAATGTTGGAACAAAAGTACATAATCGATATATTCTCATTGAAATCAACCAACGGAGAAGATTTAAACAATTTGAACCGTTCGTGTTGGCAATGCAAGTGACAAGGTGTATTATGTCCCTTATCCTAGTTTAAGACGGGATAAGTCAGATTGGTTGGTAGTCTGCAAAGTAAAACCAAGAGGTATTTTTGAAGGACAGTCAAAAGGAGAAAGCAAGACAAATGAAAGTGAAGCATTTCAGGAAGAAGAACCGGGTGCCTATGAAATAAATGCATGTTTTGAGAATGAACCTTTAAATGATCTAAATAATGAATTTGTGGAAATTTTATCTGGAGATGATGATGAATCCATAGATGGACCAAATTCTGAAGATAAGCCAGACTTTAATTCCGAATATTCTGAAATAGAGGATGATTTTGATGTGCAATTAAGTGATGAAAGTGATTAATTTGAGTATGTTTTATTTTATAATTATATCATAATCCAAATATGTTATTATTACATCAATTAATTATTATTATATATGATGTAATTATATTATTCTATTACAAGAAGAATGATTTATTTATTTGAGTTTTAGGTACGACACATGCCACCCAAAAGAAAGAACAACCTATTGCCGCCCAGGCTTAGATTAACATCGGATAAAGATGACGGTGCACAAGTGTACCCATCTCAACCTGTAGGGTCTACAGGTTTAGGTCTGTATTCAGATTCTCAATAGCCATATCATGCATCACCTTCACCTACTACAAACCCCAATAGCTCTCCTAATCTACCAACTGATTCAGCGTCCAACAATCCAAATATATCAATACACACTACTCCTGCATCAAACTTTCGATCTATACCGACAAATGAATCGACGGTAGATGTTGAGGCTGAAGAAGAAAGCTTTCAACCTGGTGCGAAGGGAGTTGATGGAAGAATTTACATTAAGATTATCAATGATATGTGAGTATTGATCTAATTTTGTATTAAAAGATAACATTAGTTTATATATGTTGCTATGGATATCTAATTCAAAATTGATCTAATTTTGTTCATATTAACAGGTTTATACCATTAGGTATTTGCTCAAGAAAAATTAGATCCAAATTTAAAAAGAGGATAGAAATTGAGGGTTATGTATGGAAGAATCTCTCTTTACAGACAAGAGATTTTTACTATCAAGAGTTTGAGGTAAAAAAAAACAAATTATATTATTTGTGATGAAATAGCTGATTTCATAGATTAATGGTATATCTATTGTATTTTACATTAATTAAATTATGTTCTTTTTCAGAAAGAATTTTTTTTTGGGATGCAAAATTTAATGGTGTCATTTATCAAGTTTGGGAAAAGCGTGCTCATCAATGACATAAAGAATTTGTTGCTAAATTACACAAGAGTGGTGAATGACCTTCTTTTATTTCTGAAGAAATATGGGATCGTTGGTAGGAATACTGGGCATCACCTGAAGCAATTACCATTTCAGAGAGAAATTCTTCAAATAGATAAGGATGTTCAGATGGAGAGAGTTTAGCGGTACACACTGAATGAACTTTGAGCCACCACGAGCATGCAGATAAATTGTTAAGTATTTGAATTTTATGAAATTTAGAATAATGTTTCAATGTATTAATTTAGAATAATGTTTTATACTGTTGGATAATGATAATTTAGTATATGTAAATTTTTATTTCACAGGAGGTAATGATAATGTTGGACAATGATAATGTTTCATAATGTTCGACAATGATAATGTTAGATAATGATGATGTTTGATAATGATAATGTTTGATGACTGTTGGATAATGATAATGTTTGATAATGATGCATTTTTTAGATAAGTTTTTCATTTCACATGAGCTAAATGTCTTAAATTTAAAGGAAATACTGCTGAATTTTTTATAAATGTTAGTTTATTTGGTTATATAAGAAAAGTCCTTGGGGTAAGAGGCCAACATATCCTAAAGTTTTTATATACACCCATACAAAAAATTATGATAGCCAGACATTTGTTAATGCCTATTGCAGACAACTCAATGTACGTTAAATTTATATTTGTATATTAATTATTTACTGAAATATAGATAATTCATTGTAACTATTGTAATTATAGGAGCAATTACAAGATACTCTCACTCAACTGCGACAAATCTCTGAAAATATGGATGAGAGTCGGATATTTCTTGATGTAGTTGATGGTAAGAATAACCAAGGAACGATTTTTGGCTTAGGATCAATTGCAAATACATCCCATTTGCATTCCTCTACATCAACCACAGCTGCTTGTAGTAGGCGTTCTGAACCTTTTGAGAGAGTTATTCAGCTTGAGAATATATCAGCATGTTGCTCGATAATGAAATCCAACTGAAGAATGAGGTGAAAGAGTTAAAAAAACAAGGACACCTCTCAACAGCCAGATCATCCGCCTTCACCAACTACATAGTTTATATTTGTAATATTTACATATTGGTACTGATTTTAAGTTTTATTTTTATATATTGGTTTTTATAGATTCTACTATATTATTTAGGTATCGATAATGAGTTTATGTTAATTTTTTATGGATTTCTTATTCATACTATGTTATAATTAATTGTATTATATTTTTTTAATGACTAATCAATTTAGATTGAAATTAAAATTTTATTCAGATCCTCAAAATTTTGATAATTTCAATGGTTGCATTTAGTAACGACAATTATCGATGGGAATTTATATATGAACTTTGATTGCTAAATTTAGCTACGGAAAATATAATATTTCCTTTCCTAAAATTAGCAACAGAAATAGGAAAATTAAATTCCGTTGCTAAAATTAGCAACGAAAATATCAATTTCGTTGCTAAAATTTACCAATTAATCGACAATGAGTTGGTTGAATTTAGCAACGGAATTAAAATTTCGTTGCTAAAAATAGCAACCGCCGGATTAGCAATGGAATTTTCTGTTGCTAATTTCTGTTGCTATTTGTTTTTAGCAATGGAAAATTGGTATTTTTCGTTGCTAAATTGCATTTTTCTTGTAGTGGAGCATTTAAGGATCGTCCTGCAGTCTTTAAGGGAAAAATAGCTTTATGCCAAGTTTAGTAAATGTGGGTTCTAGATTGATAAAGTTTTCTTCCTTGGTCATGTTATATCGGCTGATGGCATTAGAGTCAACCCTAAAAAGATAGAGCTATTTTGGAATGAAAGCCACCTAAGAGTGTTACAAAAATTAAAAGTTTTTTAGGTTTGGCAAGGTATTATAAGAGGTTTGTTAAAGGATTTTCCATCATTGTGGCACCTATGACCAAGTTACTTCAAAAGAACACAAGATTTATATGGAGTGAAAAATGTTAGGAAAGTTTTGAGAAGCTAAAGGCCATGTTGATTGAAGCACTTATTCTTACACAAACCGTGTCTGGTAAAGACTTCATGATCTATAATGATGCCTTACATAATGGGTTTGGTTGTGTACTCATGCAAGAGGGAAAATCCCGTGTGCTTTCAAGCAACTTAAGCCTTATGAAAGGAAGTACCTGGCTCATAATCTAGACTTAGCAGCCATAGTCTTTGCTTTGAAAATTTGGAGGCATTATCTATATAGAGAAAAATTGTATATCTACACAGATCACAAAATTCTCAAATATTTGCCTACACAAAAAAAAATTGAATCTAAGGCAAAGAAGATGGATAGAGTTGATTAAATATTGTGATTGTGTTATCGACTATAATCCAAGCAAAGCAAATTTTATGGCCAATGCCCTTAGCAAGAAATCATTGTTAGGTAAATTTTAAATAATCAAATTAAACTATTAAATTTATTACATAGTAAGGTAATGTACAAGTAATGATTTAAATATTTTTGTTCAGCTTTAAGGGTTATGAATGTCAAATTATCTATAGCAAATAATGGTGCTCTTGTGGTAGAGTTAAGACTTAAAACAAATTTGGAGAACCAAGTCAAAGAAGCATAAGTGTAAGATGAAAAACTAGTTGTTATTATTACACAAATTCAAGAGGGAAAGGATAGTGAGTATGCAGTTAATGAGGATAGTTATTTGTACTTCAAAGATAGAATATATATCCTTAATGTTGATGAACTAAAAAAGAACATCATGAAGGAAGCCCATAGTAGTTTATACAATATGCACCCAGGGAGCATAAAAATATACCAAAACTTGAAGACACACTATTGGTGGCCAGGTATGAAAAGATACATTGCAGAATATGTTTCTAAATGTCTAATGTGTCAATAGGTCAAAACAAAACATCATGTTCTCTCATGTTTACTTCAACCAATAGCAATACATGAGTAGAAATGGGATCAAATCACGATAGATTTTATAGTTGGGTTGCCTCAAACTCGGAAGCAGCATAATGCCATATGAGTGATTGTAGATAAATCAACTGACTACCATCTTTAAAGTTAGCAAAACTGTATATCAATAAGATAGTGCCACTACATGGAATTCCATCTTCCATTATATCCAATCGAGATCCAAAATCATTTCAACATTTTGGAAGAAATTACAAAAGGCTTTAGGTACCATGTGAAATTTTAGTATAACTTTTCATCCTTAAACAGATGGACAATCTTAAAGAGTAATTTAGGTGCTAGAAGATATGCTTAGAAGCTGTGTCATTCACTTTGAGGGAAGCCGGGATATATATCTTCTATTGATTGAATTTGCATACAACAATAGCTACCAACCTAGTATACATATGGCACTTTATGAGGCTTTATATGGTAGGAAGTGTAAGATGTCGTTATATTGGATAGAACTCAAAGAAAATAAGACTGTAGGTCCAGATTTGATAAAGGAAACCAATGATAAAGTTAAGATTATCAAGGAGAGACTAAAAGCTACTTTTGATCGCCAAAAGTCATATATGAATTTGAAGAGGAGGGACACTAAATATGCGATTAGAGATAAGATTTTCTTGAGGGTTTCTCCATGGAAGAAAGTGGTTTTGTTTGATAAAAAGGGTAAATTAGCTCCCAGGTTTATTGTTCCTTTTGGGATTATTGAATGTATGGGACCAGTAGCCTTTGGATAGGATTTGCCATAAAAGTTAGAAAGGATTCATAATAACTTCCATGTATTGATGTTGAGAAGATATCGATTTGATCCATCGCATGTTATGGCATTGGGAGATATTGAAGTGTAACTAGATTTGACTTATGAAGAGAAACCAGTGCAAAATTTAGCAAGGGAAATAAAGTAGCTAACGAATAAATCGATGTCATCAGTAAAAGTACTATGGAGAAATCATAAAGTGGAAGAAGCCACATGGGAACTAGAGGACATCATGAGAAAAACATATCCAGAGCTATTTCATATAGGTAAATTTTAAGAATGAAAATATATTTTTAGAGGGAAAGAATTGTAACGTCTTAAACTATAGGTACCCGAATTGCACAGTTGGATCAACCTGATTTCAAAAATGACCTAATAAAATAAAAGGGTATTAATAATTATTATAAAAGAAAGGAAATAAAATAAAATAATGTAGAGAAAAAAGGAAAGATTATATGTTAATTTATAGTTGAATTAGGGATTTAAATGTAAGATGAAATAATTGAGGTGCTAAATGGGAATCTTGAGGGGCCAAAATGAAAGTTGCTTAAAACTATGTCATTTTGTGAGTTAGATTTCTATCTCCCATTTGGTTGCACTTTCAGGTGGATGATTTCTCCTTTTCCCAACCGCCCTTTTCCTCCTCTCTTCCTTTTTCTCTTTTTTTCCTCTCTCAGGTCACGTTATCACCACTGCACCACCCACTATTGACCTCCATTGCTGCTACAGTCCTTCGGCACCATCGTATCTCTTTTTTCCCTCTCTCCATCACCTGGCATCAACTCACATGTTTTTCTCCTGCTACCCCTCCTTCCTTGCTTTGGTTCTTCTTTTTTTAGCCCCCTTTGCTGTAATTTTTCCTATTTATTCATGAGGTAAACTTCAATCTTTCTTTTTATTTTATGGATTATGATAAAATTTGAGGGAAGAGTAAGAAAATGCACACTTAGGGATTTCAAAATTTAGAAAAATTGAATTGGAGGTTTGATTTATTTTGGGTTAATTGATGATATGAATAATTAGATATTTAAGATTACTGTAAATTATGTATTTACATATAAATAATTGAGAATTTATGTTGAAATTATGGATTCATGTAGAAAAAAGAAAATAAGATGAGTATGAAGAGGAAAGAAGTGGAGGGAAATTGATGAATTAAAGCTTTTGAAGGTAGAAATTGAAGGAATTGACACTCAATTTTGTATGTGTTCATGCAATTATGTTTTTCTCTAAAATTGTGTATTATGTAAGTAATGGTTTTTAGCTTGTGAATTAGGATTTTTATGAATTGATGTTATAAATATTTATTTGAGTGTTAAATGAATAATAGGAGATGATCAAATTAAATTATAGGAATTTAAATTACAAAATTGTTAAATCACGTATAATATGTAAGTTATGGCTTTAAGGGATGGAATTAAGATTTTATAAAATCAATGTTATAAGTACCTAATTGGATATTAAGTGAGTAGTATGAGATATTTAATTAAATTATAAGAGTTTAAATTGCAAAATTGTCATCTTACTTATATTGTATAAACCTCTACACCTTTAAAATACACATTGTTTGTTAAATTAAATTGATAAATAATTAACTATAAATGTGTAATGGAAGGAATGCATTAATAAAATTGAATGTAAATTTGTAAGTCATGACTTGGTCTTAACTATAATTTATGCTTATGTTAAATTAACTTTAATTAGTGAGCTTTATTATGATTTTAGGAAAATTGTTTATAAATGTTGTTTTGGAATGCTCACATGAATTTTGAAATTAGGCATGGTATTTAAATGTAGAAAATTAAATATGCACACATTAGAATTTGCTTTGGCCAAATTGTGTAAGAAGTAAAGATTAGTGGCATGTTTACCTTGATGAGTTAAAATTGTTATGTTTGAAGTTTTTATAACCATTGTAAGAAAAATTTGCTAAATAATTAATGCATTTAGTTAGCTAGACTATATGTATTACACCCAGGAAATACTTATTTGAATTACTAAAGAATGAGATAAATAAAGAAAGTTTTTTGAAGGATAGAAGGAAGCTTTAACAAGAAAATTTGTTTAGAAAGGAACTTAAGATAAAAATTTTGTTACTTAAGTCTAAATAATATATGCGATTATTTACATAAATTTTGAAAATTTATTATATTTTCCCTTAGCGAAATTAGATAAAAATTAGAATAATAGGATAAGGTTGGTATGCCAATTATAAAATCTAGCAGTACTGCGTCTTAAAGACTGAATGGCTTCGAGAGCTCTTCTGGTGAATATAAGTAATTTAAGCTTTGGACTGAATGGTTCAGAGAGCTTGATCCATATATATATATATATATATATATATATATATATATATATATATATATATAGTGGTAATATTATAAATGTTAATAATAAGAAAATTTTGAACAGACCGAATGGTTCCAAGAATTCGGCCCCCTTTATTTATAAATTTCGTTTATCCAGCTTGACGTAATTTTGTTGGAGTTTACATGGGGTAAATAGAGAAAATAAATAATAAATTCATAATAAATAATTTGAGGATTTTTAATTGAAGGTACTTAATTAGTTATTTAATGAGTTATAACACTGATTAAACTTTAATTTAGCAAAATATAAACAAATATATGAGTTATGCAAGTTTAAATTTCATATAATGGATTTATTTCTTTTATATCTGAAAATAAATGTAAGCATTTGTATTTGAGAATTTATGAAATTTTAAGCATATTTTAGTTAAGTATCTTATTTGTGAAAAAATAAAATTGCTTGAACACCACTAAGAAAAATGCTTAGCACTTAGTTTTCTTTCCGCACATAGATTTGGAAGAATTTTGAAATTAGATGAAAGTGGATCTACAATAAAATCTAAGTCACATCAGCAGGAGTGGAGAGATTTTGAGGTGGATGCACAACTCAAATTCTTTTGTTACCTTTTAAAATATTTTGGCATGTATATCATATTTTGACAATGTAAATTTTATGTATTTATTTTTAAGTATTGACATTGTATATTAAGTTATTTTGGAACTAGTTATGTCAATCATATTTGAGGATAAGTAGAAGGAAAAATGTGCTAAAATGCCCCTAATGTGTTTTCGAAATAGCTAAAATGCCCTTTAACTTTTTTTTTTAGCAAAAATACCCCTAAACATAATAAACTGGTACAAATTTACCCTTAAGTTACTATTCCATTAGGTATACAGGTAAAATTGTTGAGATGGCATATAAGTGGGTAAGGGCCTAGCTGACGTGGCAGGAATTAATGACAAGTCATTACTGCCTCAATGCCATATCAGATTGGTATCCAAATTATTTTTTTTACCATGTAAAATATTTTTCTTTTTTCTTTTCACTTATTCTCTTCCTGATTTACAGTTTCATTCTTCGATCTTTTCTCTGGTTTCTCCTACCAACTCCATCGACTTCTCTTCCATTTGTGTTGACCTTGTTGATCTCCATCGTGGTTTGCACATTTCTCATTATCCCTTTTCTTTTTATATTTTTACAGTATTTGATTCCTTGTTGTTTTATGCTTTATTTTCTCTCTTTAAAACTTGGCCTCTCTCTCTCTCTAAACTTTCTCTATCAATTGTTTTGTTTGCCTTCCAAATTTATCAATAGAAAATGGAAATCAAACTGTTAATAACAACATTAGGATTTATTTTAGTGATTTTGTTTTTCCATTTTTAAGAAAATTCTTAGAAGCTGAAGATAAAGTTACCAAGGAAAAATAAAAGGCATTGATTTTTCCTGCTTGGATACTTATCGCTACCTTACTTTTTCGCGCGATTCTGGTGGTATCTTCTTATTTCTTGGCAACTCTAACGCTAAAGAGAGCTATTCCTTCAAGTCATATGCATGAGTTAACTTAACTTAAAGAGCGAGATAGCTTAAGGTATCGTAGGATTTTATGTATTGATAATTCAATTGGATTTCTGTATTTTGAATTTTAAAAATTTTATGCCTTTTGGTGATTTCGATGTTTCCAAAGCTTTAGTTTGGATTTTAATGTTGTGGGTTTTGTGAATTGGGTTCTTGAAAGACTGGAATTTTCCTTTTTTTTTCTTATTTTTGGTTGGTTTTGGTTAAATTATATGCTGGTTACTTATGTGGCCTTTACATGGGAAAAGTATGCATAGTATAAGCATTGAAACTACTTATGCAATTGGGTTCGGTTGTTAGTTTAGGCATACATAAATTGCATCCTTGAAATAACTAAATATGTAGCAATTTTGGTAATTGGATAAAGTATAGTTTTTTTTGTAGCCATTATTATACAAATGTGCAATTGGGTTCTCCTCCAAGTGATTTCTATGTATAAATAGATATTGGAAGTGATGTTCTATGGGTTAGTTGCAGCTCTTGCAGTGGTTACCTTGTTACAAGTGGACTCCAAGTTCACTTGTACTTATCTATATTCTTTGATTTTGAACTTTACCTAATTTGTCAAAAAATAAGAAATCTACTGCTGCATTTCTTTTTTTTTTCTCAACATGATTTATCTGGTTATCTTCAAATTTTACTCAATTTCTTTGACCCTGAGAGCTCAACAATAGCTGAACATATCTCTTATTTGGCATATGTTGTCTTTAGGTGAGTTATTTTGAATTTGTGAACAATTGGTTGTGGTTCTTGTGGTATTATCTTAAACTGTTAGAAGTTGGAATTCATGAATTTAGATGGTGGATGTTGAAACAGATGTAGCACATTACAGAGAGGGGACTTGATAAAGTTCGATAAAGCAATTGATAGGATCTTTGGTTTTGGGCAACAAGCCATATCTATCATCTCACTTGGTCAATGCAGATGGAAGAGAAATTGATGGAGTTGATGATAGAAAGCAAAGAGAAGATCAAAAGAGGAGATTATAAATTGGGAAGAAAAGAAGTGAAAACAAAAAAGAAAGATATTTTACACGGTAAAAAAAATAATTTGGGTACCAATCTAACGTGACGCTGAGTTAGTGATAACCTGTCATTGATTCCTACCACGCCAGCTAATCATTTACCCACTTATATGCCATATCATTAATTTTACCTGTATACCTAATGGAATAGTAACTTAGGGGTAAAATTGTACCAATTTATCAGGTTTAAGGGCATTTTCGCTCCGAAAAAAGTTAAAGGGCATTTTAGCTACTTTGGAGACACATTAGGGCCATTTTAGTACCTTTTTCCTAAGTAGAATCTTAGATGTGTTGTATTTAACTTGATTGTGATTGAATTATGGAATTTTTAGAGGAAGGGCAAAACATTACGTGTTGGAGTTTAAATTGGAGATGAATGGTAGGTTAGGTTGAAATAGAAGGGTATTGAGGATTTTTCTATAGGCAGTTTTAGGGAAAAATTTACCAAAATTTTCATAAAATAAACAATAATTGTAACATCAATAAAGATTTTAAATAAAAAATTTTACAATTGGCCCTCTTAAAGGAAATTAGGTCTGGATGTGATACCAGGTATTCAGATCTTTTAACTGATCAGGTATAGGGTGTTACAAGTTATGTGAGGAGAAGTTAATTAGGTAGGCCTATAAGATATTGCACAATTCTTCCATCCACAGTTTTTAGAGTTATCGAGACATTTTTGAGCCTTAGAAGAATAGTTTGAGTTGTGACCTCTATGAGCTTATTGGATCGAGGATGATAAGCCGATGTGAAGTGTAGAGAAATTTTCAACTCTCTTTAATAATCTCTGAAAGCCTTCTAGTCAGGCTGCTTCCTATTATCAGTCATTAATGTGTGAGGGATTCCAAACCTTCTTATTATCAATTTCTAAAAGAACTTAATGATGTTAATCGGAGTGATTGTGGCAACTACTCGACTTCCACCCATTTGGTGAAATGATCAATAGCTACAAATAAGAATTTATTTTACCTGGTTGTTAAAGGAAATGGACCCGATATATCAAAACCCCTATTGTGCAATGCTTTATATTACAAATCACCAAATTTCTAGCATTTGTCACATTTTTGGACTAATTCCTTAGCATCTTTGTTTATAGTGGTCCAGTAATATCCTCATAATAAGGCTTTCTGAGCTATAGATTGGGCGCCTTTATAAACTCCATAAATAACTTCATGAATCTCCCTTAAGAAAATTACCATCTTCTAAAACACATGATGTTCAAGGATGGGATAAAAAGCCTATATAATAGCGCATCTTTGATAAAATACAAACTTGATTTGCATACAATCCTCTTAGGTCAGACCGTATAATTTTGGAAAAAGTTCCATCTTGCAAGTACTGATAGAGAGGTAACCATTAACCCTGTAAAGGTTTTTATACATGCACAATAAATGTTTCATAACTCAGTCGAGCTATTATCTCCCACAAAACTAAAATATCCTAGATTGGTTCTCGAAGAGCTACATTTTTGGAAAACTGATCGGCCTGACTGTTATCTGCCTGGACTATTCATTTGATGCTCTAAATTCCTCCCTTAATTTTTGTTTGAGAGAACAAATGGAAGACCAATTCTTTGTATTGTATCATGTTTCACTCTTTTGCCTCAAGCTTACCTAATAACCAAGGAGAAATAAGAGAAAATAGCCAGAAGATCAGGTCATAACTCAAGGGCAAGCTTTAGTCTGAGCACTAGTGCTTTATATTTAACCATATTGTTAGAATTAGAAAATGAAAGTTGAGCCATATACCTCAATGTTATCTTGTTTGGTCTTTGAAGAATATCTCTAGCTACCAAACTTTCAGAACATTTAGTCTCATCTACATACAACTACCATTTCACTTTGGAATCAACAACCGATGAAGCTTCATATAGCCGATCATAAAATTGATCAATACCTGAGCCTTCAAAGTTGGCCTTGGTTCATACAAAATATCAAACTCTTTCAGATGAGTTGCCCATTCAGTAACTCGACCCGCTGTCTCAAGCGTCTATAAGATTTTGCAAATTGAAAATTATCCATATTGCAATTGTGTGGGCTTGAAAATACATCTAGAGCTTAGCTAATGTTGTAATGAGCATATGCCAATTTTTTAAGAATGGAATATTGCCGCTCAAGTCCCTATAGTACTTTTCTTGTATAATAAGTATGGAACACTTACGTGGCTTCTTCCCGAACCAACATAGCACCAATGCCATCTTTAGAAACTGCCTATATATAGGGCTTTTCCCTTCACTGGTCGGCTTAAGAAAGGCGAAGATGTTAAGAACTTCTTTAAATTCTCGAATGCTTGTTGGCATTTCTCACTCTAGTTAAAGTTAAGATCCTTCAGGAGCCTATAAAAAGGAAGGCAATATTTAGTCAAATAAGAAATAATCGATTGAGATTTGTTACCTTGCCATTGAGTTTTTGCATCGCTAATGAACTTAGAAGGATCCATGTCCTCGAGCTTGGTATGTCTAAGCTCAAGAATAGTCAAATAATTAAGTCGTTACACAATAAATACAGTTGTTACAACTGTTCATTAATAGCAATTATCAAACTACCACATAAAGGAATTTAGAGTTTTAAGAAAAGTATGATATCCTTTTATTTAGGGATGAGCATGAACCGATTAATCGGTCCATGAGCAAAAAAATTAACCAGTCCATTAATATTGATTTTTCAAAATTATTAACCATTAACCGATATGTTACATTCAGTTAATCAGTAAATTAATTTCGGTTTTTCGATTTGGTTAACCAATATTTTTCGGTTAACCATTAAAATTTATAACATAAAATTATATAAAAAATTAGACAAAGTTTAATTCAATTTTCAATGTGTAAAGTAATTTAATATAAAAATTACGAAATAAACATAATTTACTAGCCAAAATTCATATTTTATACATTAATAGCTAATATTATAAAATAGATTTGATATTTATTGAAAATTACTGTGTTTGATTCTAAGTCAAATAAAATTTTGGATAGTAATGTAATTAAATGCTATTAAGTAAAATATGAACACCAATATATGATAAAAATATAGATATATAAAAGTTAATTATATACTATATATAAATATTGTTATATAATTAAAGAGAATGATATAATATAAATTTAGTTTAAAGTATTATATAAATTTTATAGGAAAATATAAAAAATTAAGGTATAAAAATAAAAATATAATTTAAATATATTTTAAAGTATTATTTTATGTAAATTTTAGAGAAAAATAAAAAAAATTGAAGATATATATATATAGGTTAATCGTAGACTAACGGTTAATCGGTACTTAAAAATCTAAACCGTAATCATTAACCAAAAATGTAAAAAATAAAAATTATAACTGAGTCAATCGGATCGGTTAATCATAAAAATCGGTTCGATTTCAGATTAATTTTACGGTTAACCATATTTTTCGATTTTTTTTGCACACCCCTACTTTTATTCTTTTTATAATTTTATTTTGTTTCTATATTATAATTTAACTATCGAAATCTCTCTTGTTGAAATTTTATTATAAATTTTTTTATCTCTAGTTAGAATGTATTAAAATTTAAATTAATAAATAAAATGTAGTGTTATCCGCACATATGTCAATAACATATGTCAATAAAACGTATATATATCGAAGCGACAGACTTATGAACAATGCGGGCAGAAATGGGTGTGTTGATAAGTTCCAAATTCCGTTGATAATGAGATTGAGCTAAGCAGGAACCGTGAAAATGAGAGCCATAGGGATGTCTGCACTAGATTACATGTCTCATTTCATGTCCAGCCATTATATGGCCATATATATTTGGCTACCTGAATTTCTTCTATTTTTCTTTTTCCATTTGGGAACGTATCACTGTACCAAAGCACTTGAAAACCTGACTGACTTACTCATTCACTGATTATTCTTTGCCACATCCTCACTCTACTTCTTCACTGCCCCGGTGACAGGCTGACAACTGAGCCAAGCAAACCAAAAACCACCTGACTTCTCTTCTCTTCAATCCAAAGCCTACTGTTTGACTCCTCTTCTCTTCAATCCAAAGCCTACAGTTTAATTCATTTTATTTTAAAAATCATATTCATTTTATAATTCATCAAATTATCATTTTTTTTAAATTCATCCTGTCAAGCTATCACTTTAATAAATTTAAAATAATATTTAATGCTTAATTTTTAATTTTATCATTTATATAATACAAATAAAATATTTAATAATTTAATTAATATTTTTCTTACACACTTTATATAATTTAAATTAAAAAATATTTTAATATATTTAATATAATTTTGTATAAAAAATTAATAAAGTTAATAATTATTTTATTATTAGTCATAAATTTTGTGAAAATACTACTTAAATAAATAAAAAAAAAAGACTACCCAACTAACAAATTTGTTTCATTTTCTACTTTTTACAGTCTCTGCGTTATCTCTGCCAAAAATTTCCACATCACATCAACTCCCACCTTAGATTCATTCTTCAAGACCAAACAGAAATTAGAGTTTCTGTGTCAGATAAACTACCTGTCGGAATTTCACGTGGGACCCGTCTTTTGGTTCAAGAAAGAAATTAAAGAAAGAAAAACCATCATTAATTCCCTCCTCTTCTCCTTGCTCCTCATTGCATCTCCATTTCAGTTCTGTCCAAAAGAATCCAAAGAAAATGTGAAAAAACAAAATTCATCAAATTAAAAATAATGATTCTCTGATATCAATCCATCTGAAACAAGAAAAGAAATATCTTTCTCTGTTTTTGTTTCAGTGTGACAAATTAATGGATGCAAGAACTCTTCTTGATCATGCTCTGTTCCAGCTTACCCCAACAAGAACCAGGTAATATATATATATATATATATATATATATATATATATATATATATATATATATATATATATATACACGCACTACTCTGAACTGAAAATGGTAATAATTTATATTAATCTTTTGTTTAAATGGGGTTTAATCGTTGAAGATGTGATCTGGTGATTTTTGCGGGTGGTGGGAGTGAGAAACTGGCTTCTGGGCTACTAGAACCTTTCCTTTTTCACTTAAAAACGGCTAAAGATCAGATTTCAAAAGGTGGGTATTCAATTTCTCTTCGTCCTCCGCCTTCAAATGCCTACTGGTTCACCAAGGCTACTCTTCAAAGGAAACCGTTTTCAATAATTCTAGTATATTATATTCATATTTGCTTCTTCATGTTAATATTTATATCTGCTGCATTCCTCTCTGTTCTATTCGTCTCGCAAGTTACTGGTAGGAAAGCAACTTGATTATTTATGGTTGATCAAGTAGATTACGAATGTGCAGATCTGGGTTGTGAGCTTGATATATGAGCCAAAATGTGCATTTGTTAGCCATTTATGGGTTTCGAATCGTCCCAATTGGGAATGTTTTGCAATAATTAATGGAGAGGTTGTAATTAATTCATTTATAATTTATTTATTTCAGTGCAATACCTCAACCTCCAACTGCAAATTGAAGACAGTAGCTGTGCTAATTCATTTGCAAGTATTTCAAAAATTAAACTTTGGTAACATTGATGTTGGTATCTTGTTGTTACAGATTCGTGAGGTTTGTTAGCACACCAGAAATTCTTGAGAGATTTGTTACAATAGAGAGAGAGTTAGAGCAGATTGAGAGTTCAGTCCAATCAAATGAGTTCTTGAATGTTGATGCGGAAGGTATGAATTTTCATTCCTAAATTACTTGCCATCTAAATTGGTGAACTCAAGCTCTAATGCTAATCTAAATCTTCTCTTTTCAACGAATAAAGTATAAATACTTCTACTGGTATTATCTCATGATCACATATTTTTATATATAGTGAAAATATGCTATCTATGCCAACTTGGAATTGACTAGAAAATCTTCAGGTGCTAGTGGAAACTACCAGAAGTCCTCTGCCTCATCTAAGGTATGCCATTGCTTGGAAATTCTTTAGAGAATATATTTGGTGTCCAACTGATTTTGATGTCCTATTTTAGTGGAAAGGAGATCATGATGGAGCCAATGATGATGTCCAGGAAGACAGTTCCAGGTAAATTATCTTAAATTGCAACTGATTTATCAAATGATGCGATGTATCAAATGAGAATAATAATGAATTTGACTCTTCAATCGGGGTGGCGAGTAGGGTTCGTCTGCAACGTGCTTTGGAAAAAAGGGAAGCTGTGCTCCGCAAAGAGCAAGCAATGGCATATGCTCGTGCTTTGGTTACTGGATTTGAACTGGACTCTATAAATGATCTCATTTCCTTTGCTGATGCTTTTGGAGCATCTCGGTTAAGGTCAAAACGACATGCCATTATTTTTAGCTAGAAAGACAATTTTAGATTTTGCTTAGGTCACTAATAAAAGTTTAGTTTGTATGATGCTTAAATTAGTGTTACAATCAGTGTATAAGATTTTTTCCTGATCTCAAGCAGGGAAGCATGCTTAAACTTTATCGAATTATGCAAGAAAAAGAATCAAGATCGGCTTTGGATGGATGAAATTGCAGCAATGCAAGCATCAAGGCTGGAGCTACCTTATCTCGCGACTTCTGGAATAGTGATTGCCAATGAGGAGAATTACAGTAGCCAAAATGGTCTATCTCATGGGAAACTGAATGGCTCGATAGATGCATCAGAGTCAAGTCATGGAAGTTTAGAACTAAACCAAGGTATGCTTCCTTTTCCAATCACCTCGTTGATGATCTTAATATATTTGGAAGATGGGTCAGATTTTGATGTTGATGAACATCTATACAGATAGCGGTTTGGCGACATCAACTCCTGCTCAATCAATGGATTGGAAAAGCTCAAGCTGCCATGGTATGGCCGAACCATCTTCCGCAATACATGCATAATTTTCAAGGTTCTTTATGTCAACAAATGCCCCCATATCAAGGCTATCTTTATCCTGGTATGCAAGTTCCTCCATATTTTTCGGGGAGTATGCAATGGCCTCCTAAATTGGATGATTCTTCCCTCGGCCATGAATGGGAACCAGAAGATTTTAAGAAGTATAAATCATCATCCAGGAATAAAAAGAAGTCTGCACATGGAAAAAGAACAAAAGCTTCAAACCAAGACTATTCCACTGAGCCTAGTGATTCCAGCTCAGAGACAGAATCAGGTGACAGTTTTCAAAATGGTGAAAAGGAGTATATTGAGCCGGTCCCCATGAAGAAGCATGGAAAGAAATCCTCAAGAAAGGTTGTCATCCGCAATATCAATTACATCACTTCCAAGAGGTCTGGAGAAAAGGGGACCATATCCGATGAGACATTGGAAGAGGAGGAATTCATTGGAGAAGCTATCAAGCAGCAGGTGGAGGAAGCTGTTGGTTCACTGGAAAGACAACACAAATCAACCTCTCGTCATCTTAAGAAATCGCAACGAAGCACTATAGATGCTTCAAATGATGAAGACAACAAAGTAGCTGCTAGTAATCCTGAAGAACCATGGGGCACCTTCCAAAACCTCCTTATGCAGGATAAGGATTTAGCCACCAAACCAGAAATTCAATACTTTGAGGAGGCGAGGTCCACAGCTTTAAACCTTGAACCTGAGAAAGTAAGGAACCAAAAAGCTATTTCAGATGATTCCTTTGTTGCAACCAAGAGCGAAACAAGTAATGAAGGTGGATTTCACCTTGAAAGATTTGAAGCCCGCGAGAATCTCAAGCCAATGGAAAATAAGAGGGATAGCACATATGAAGAGTTGTTATTTTCTCAGAGAAACAAGGAATTAGGTAACCATCCTCAAGCTTCTTTTTCTGATCATTCAACTGAATCCCTGATGATCAAAAGTCAAAAAGAAGGAGAATGGTTCATCAGCAGCCAGAAAGGTAAGTCAGTTAACCAGGACGAGAGTGTGAAGTTTAGAACTTTTGGTGGTGATTATGCTTCTTCAGTAGCTGATGGTCATTTCCACCACGAGGAAAGCAAGAAAGATGTTCTAGTTGATGACTCATTAATGATCCAAAGTCGATCATTAGTAGATGAGCAGTCTGAATCTATACTGAGGACAGATATAAGTATGGCTGCTGAAGCTACTCAATATGAGAATGGCACTCCGGAAATTTCAAACCATAAATCTGAAGCATTTGGTAGCCATGAACCAGATGACCTTTACATGGTGCTCGGCCGTGATTCAACTGCTGAGAATGCAATCTCATCTTGGACTCCAGAAATGGATTATGAGAATGACATTTTATCTGCTGAAGTTAATGAAACAAATTCTGCACCGGAAAAACCTTCTTCTAATCCTAAAACTGGTGCCCAAGGAAAATCGTCCAGTAAAGATGCAAAGTCAAAAGTTTCAAATGGAACTCTTGGAAGGAGCAAAAGTGACTTGATGTCAAGGACCAAGAAACCAACTCCTGGAGGCAGACCTACTGTTCCTAGATGCAAATCCGAGAAGGTACTTATTTTTTCCTTCATCCTCTTCTATTATATTATTATTATTATTATTATTATTAATTATTTTTTTGTCATTGTTGTGACCATTTTATGTACCTATGAATAGGAAGAAGAGAATAGAAAGAGAAAGGAAGAGTTGTTGATTCAACGACAAAAGAGAATTGCAGAACGGAGTGCTGCTGGCAAGAATGCTGCAGCAGCCAAGAGAATGCCCGCAAAAAAAGTATCTCCTGCAACTTCCCAGAAGAATGAGAATCCGAAATCCCAATCTCCAAGCGAAGAGACTAAGAAGACAGTGTTTAGAAGTTCCACCATCGATCGCCTTGCTGCTGGTAGAACTACAGCAAAGGTTGAATCAGCTCAATCAAAAGCCACCCAACCCAAAAAACCAACTTCCAAGGCAAATGGTCTGTTACAGAAGACTACTGCTGCCAATAACAAGAAACCGAGTTTGAAGAGAGTGAAACCTGATGTGCCCCAAAAGAAGGAAACAGCGGAGAAGCTGGCACAAGAACCACCCGCCCAAGCCTCTCAGCCTATATATGAAATTGATGAATTTAAGGACATTAAGGGGTTACCCAGCATTGCTTCAGTAGACAAGAATGAAGGAAATATGCTTCCCCAAAAAGACAGTGGCCATATTGACTCAGCTACACAACATGCTCACTTGAAAGGTAACAATGAGGAAGTATCTATAGAAGCTCCAAATCTTCATGAAGACTTGAAAACTACAGAAATGACGATACATCCTGTGCCTGAATCACCAGACAAGACTTTGAATGTTTCTGCTGAGAAAGTGACAGACAATGATGTTAGAACTGAAAATCTGCCATGGGCAAAAACATCTGAGATAGAAATATCTACCCCACCACCTGATGAAATAAGCCATGCACCAGTCCATTCCAGGAAGAAGTGGAACAGTGATGAAACCTCTCCTAAAGCTGCTAAAGGTTTTAGAAGGCTTCTTCTATTCGGAAGGAAAAGCCGAACTGTAATGGCATAGCTGATCCTGCAAGATGACGAACGCTTCAAAGAAGACTTGAAAGCAGGTAAATAACGTCTTTGCTGTTGGTGCCAAACTGAAAAACATAAGTTTGTAACTTATATTTGGTTTCTAGGGTGAGAGTTATCAAACTGTTATCGTTTAGTATTTTGAGGTTATATGAATTTTTCTTTTTTCTTCGAACTTCCACTTGTATGTATCCCAAAACCCTGTAATGAATTATTCAGTTTGTTATAATTCGTTAAGTTTCTTTTATTAATTATACTGTGAAGAAAGGAATCATCCAATTGATCTTTCGCTTGTTCAAGAAATTTCTTTGGTAAAACACTGAGATCGAAGACCTTTAAGAAGAAAGACGAACATTAAACCCCAAGTCAATAAAGAAAATCGTTACTGATTCTAAACCAATTGGTACGTGATTCTTTATTCATTAACTATGCTGACTAGATTCTTAAAATCATAAATAATGGCATAGTTCTCTTGTCAGTCTGAATTTTGAACCTTCAGGTTCTGATTAAAATGCAATACTAAACTTATAGCTGCCTTGTTTTCATGTGAGAAGATTTTCAATTTTCAGGTACAAAGCAAGAATTACTCTACAAATTCATTACCTGAAATTCACATTAATGCTTTGTTTGGTCATTAATTTAAAATAATTTTAGTTTCCTTATTGTGTTTGGTTCCCTTAAATAAACAAGGAAAGAAATTAAATTTCTATTCTAAAATTAAATACAAGAAATAAAATTAATATATGTAGTGTTACCATTACACTCTCGTTACCATTAAGTAGTTGTTTATAATTCTGTGTCATGGAAATTTCGAATGTAACTTGGGGACAAACACAAAATAGCAAAGAAAGCAAGCTTGTTATTGAATCCTAGAACAAGGTTCATGTCACGTTGAAAAATGGAAATAATGATAAAATAACAAAAAGTAAAGCACATTAATTGGGTAGGAGAAATTTTTTGTAACGAAATAAAAATAATTAAAAAAAAAAGCACAGAGAAAAAATTGAGAAAAAGACCAGAAGAAGCATCCACAGTAAAGAGTAAGTGGATATAGGGCCAGAATTCACAATAAACAAAAAAAAAAAATTGATGAATGCTGCGAACACTGACTAACTTTGACAACCATGCACAAAAATAATATATTGGGAGTTTTACAAAACTACCCAAAAAAACAGAAATCACGAATAAAACTACCTTCATTTTTTTTAACATTATTATTTTTTTTAATTTTAATTTTTAAAAATATTATTTTTTAATCTAACACAAACTCTCACTCTTCCTTCATTCTTCTTCTTTCGAGCTTCCTTTTCTTATTAGACAATTTTTAAGCTAATTAGATGATGAGAGATATTGATTTTAGAAACTGCTGATCACCCATGAAGCTTTCGAAATCGAGCTTTTTAAAATTGATGCTTAGTTCGCTCTCACTCGTCTTTAAATTCTGCAAAATTTCTTTATTTTTGGAAAAATTTTGAGTTTTGGGTCACGATCTGACGGGAATTTCACCGAGAAATCCTTTACTTGACAATTGAAGCAAACAATAATTTGATGTTTGCATAATCCAAAAGTAAACGTCAGAAAGGAATGCCCCGAAGCGTTTAGGTTATCTCCTCCGCTAGAAGGGCAGGTCTCATATTCCATCGCCTTGACAATTTGTGACTGGCCATGAGACATATACTCATGTTTTTTTTTCTATGTTTATGTGTTATGATTATAGAATATGTTGCCCGTGATGAGATAGGTACACCAAGTTAACCATCTTTCGGGACTGAATGGCTTCACGGCCTTGCTATCATTCGTGCAATTCTGAGGCACATTGCCTTTTTAATCTTTTATTCTAAATCTTTTTCCAATTATTAATCTTTTTGCGAAATTATTTTTTATTATTTTGCAATTCATCTCATAACTGCAAATATTGATTTCGAGTTCATTTATTATTTAATTTGCCTATATAATTAATTTTTATCCATGCCAAGTGCAATAGAATGTTTATGTTGTTAAAACAAAACCAATCTTGGTTGCTATACTTTTGTTATCATTGAAGTGGCAAAGTCGTTACTGGATTCAACATGAAAATGAAGAGGCAGAGGATTGCAATTCCTGTTTCCATCCAAGGGATCAACGAAAATTGCATTTTCAGGCTCAGTTTCAATGCTGAAGAGGGATGAACGGACGATGGAGTTATGGAGGAGAAGAATGAGCTCGAATTGATCATTTTTGGCGAAGAAAAAAGTAGTCGCTTTAAAAAGGGATTTGGCTTTAGAGAACAAAATTAAGCGAATAGTGGCATCACACTATTTACTAATTAGATTAAATTATAAATCCTCTCATTTTAATCTCAAAATACTCAAACTTACTATTGGGGTACCTTTATATATTTCGCTTCCTTATAAAATATTCTTTCACATCATTCAAAGATTATGCCCATATGATTGTACAATTCAATACCCCAATATGAAAGGGACTTCCTATATAGTTTTGTTTTTCTACAACAAGCTTCGAATTGAATATGGACATGTGTTATTTATTTTCTTGAAACAAAATTAGGTATATATAGCTACAAATTCAATCCGACGGTAAATGCATGCATCTTTATATTTCACGTGTAAGGTGATAGCTAGGCTTTTGACTTCACGATTGATATATAAAAGTAACCAAATAAAGTGATAAAAACCATAAATTCATTCCTGTCTCTTACAAGGATATAAACAATTATTTCAAGAGAAATTGGAAATATTTGTCAAGGCTGAAAATCGAGCTTAGTTATTTTATAATTTATTTAACTACATAAATTTTAACAAATAGATTACGTACTTATCAATTTCATTAACAATAAATATAATTTTATATTATTTTTAAAAAATTAAAAAATACAATACTTAATTACATTGATACGATAGACAATATTAAAAAAACTACCAAAACAACAATTTCTAAATCTCTTTAGTTGTTCTTCATTCAATTTTTGCTTAATAGAATCAACAACATCTATCTTCATGGGGGCATTAATCTTTGGATGGAAATACTCATGTTGATGAACAATATAATCCTAAACATGAAAAAATCCAATGAAAAAAAAAACATAATTCATTATGGAAGTTCGTATACTGCATGGTATACCAAGTATACCAGAGGTATACCATGACATACCATGTATACCAAACGTTATACCATTGGTATACCATGTATACCGGATGGTATACCATTGGTATACCGGATGTACCATGTGGTATATCATGTATAACAGGTGGTATACCATGATATACCAGGTATACCATTGGTATACTGGATGCATCATGTGGTATATCATGTATACCAGGTGGTATACCATTGGTATACTTGATGTATTAGATGATATACCATTGGTATATTAGATGTACCATGATATACCATTGGTATACTGGATCTACCAGGTGGTATACCATTGGTATATCGTGGTATACCAGATGTACCATGTGATATACTAGATATACCGTGGTATACCCGGTGTACCATTGGTATACCAGATATACCATGGTATAAAATTAAAAAATCAAAATGAAAATAAAAATAAAAATTAGAAATTTACCTAAAGATGTTAGGCTCTTCGGATACAATCTTTAATTTCTTAGAACTTCTATCCAAAATTTCATCTTGTAAGATTTTTCTTTTACCAGGTAATAGCAAGCAACAGCTTCTGGTAAGAAAGCAGTAAAATGAAAACAAAACTTATATTGAGTCCTTAAACAGCCTAGAGTTTTCGTTTCTCATACCATTACAAACACTCTGATAGAACTTAATAGTCATATTCACATGAGCTACCAAAATATTAGCTTTAAATATTTTAACAACCATGAGCAAAATAACCATGATGCAATAAGCAAGTCAATGCCTCAGAATTCTAAAAGTTTCCTGCATGATGATATCTTGGAATTCATAAAAGCTAAGGATGCAATTCTTCAAGCTAGATATAGAATTGATGCAAAGCATGAAAATTGAATGACTTTGAAGAATCTAAACTAAAATACAATTAACTGGTGAAAGAGAGAGAGAGAGAGATAACCAATTTGACATCATTTCATAAATGCTTTGTTTATTTTACCTAATTTTCTATTTCCTTCACCAGAAAGGCAAATAATATTCAATCTATGGGCAAAATCAAACATAATAAATCTGATGGATTCACATTGCAAAGTAAGATACTTTATTCTTGTTTTAAAAAGACACACAATGCTGTGATTGAGCTATTGTGATTCTGAAAGTAAGACAAAGCAATGGAGTAACTAACAACATTATATTCTTCAAATGATTTATATAAAGCATATCAAAACCCAGGACCAACTGCATAATGAAATTGTACTAAAGAATTGCATATATTAGAGCTATTAAGAATTGAATATGTAAATCACAACACTCAGATTACTAATTCAAATTGTCAATGTCCCGCACAAGCTTTATTGAAGGAAGAACAATAACAGCTACTAGGTTACTCTCTAGTCTACCACTTTCGTCGATAATCAATCTCAGACCTTCCATATGGAGTTTACCATGATGACTGCTAACCAAAATGGTTGGTTTCTCAGTTAATTTCTGAAACACCATAATTGTACACTTTAGTTTGATTTTGCATCTGCAAATAAAAAAATGGAGCCATCAAACTGCCAAAATCAACATAAAATATGAAAATCACCTTCGGTATGTCCCACACATTTTTCCTTCCATTCAGAGCCTGTATCTTGGGCACTCGAGTGTTCATAGCTCTCAAAAATTGGAACTGTTCTTTGACATTTTTCCCTTTCTCTAAACCAACATGCACGACAATTAATTTACAGTGTTGAATTCCTCATTCGGTCTCCATACATACATCTTCCTAGTAAAAGAAATTGCATATAACCAATAGTACTAACTCAACTTCACCATTTGTTATTTACAGTGAAATAAATAAAGTTAATAAGACTTCAGAATTCAGCATCAAATAGTATACAGAATATATAATTGACCAATCAGCCTTATCTTCTTTTCCAGTTCATATCAAAATAGAAGAATATTCTCCATAAATCAGGTTTCTAAAACTCTAATAGTTAAGATAAGCAATTAAAACAATAACCCTTACCTCTTCATGTACCCAAACCATATCAGCAATAAACTTTTTGTGTTCATCAGGAACTGCATTCATTAAATCTGCATCCAAAAATTACTCAATCAGAACAAAAATTAAAATAAAATCAAACACAATTATATAGCATCAAAAGTTGATAAATGCTGGTCGACGGCAGAGGATGACGGAGGAATCGACTGTAAAGGGAAAAAATGCAGGTTTGGAAAATAGATCCGGGAGCGTGAAGAAGAAGGAGGAGAAAAGGATGAAAAAAATGAAGTAGAGTAAAAAACAAAAGAGGTATTTCTAAAAACATAAATTTTAAAAAAGGTATTTTTAAAATTTTAAAATTGATGGAGATATTTTTAAAAAATAAAGTTAAAAAAGGGTATTCTATATAAATTCCTCTAATATATTAGCCCATCCAATTTCACTATTGATGGTTCTGGAGGCAAAATGGAGTTAAGAAATATAAGGATGACAGCAACAATAAGTGAGTCAAAAAGTAAATTTAGAACCAGAATAACTTAATAAACAAACAATACATTTCCATATAGGAAATTAGAATATAACAAGATATAAAATGCAGCAAAAAAATAAATACTTACTTTTTCTTGTCAATGATAGGAATATCTTATCTCAACCTTTTCCACAATTACCTATAAAGTTCAATATAGAGATTGATTATTTAGAATAGCATCCTATATGAGATCAAGCTTCCAGCTCAAAGCAACTCATGATAATGTTATGTATATAGCCAAAAACACACGACAAAATACCTATTAGCAATTGGTCATATAGCAAAGTTTTGATATTTTGTCAAAGCCAAAACAAGAAATAAGGCAATGAAAATAGAAATGTATAGTCTGAATCAACTACCACAGATTCAAGTGTTCAAGAAATATAAGAATGCAATTGCCAAATTTCAATATCACGAAAAGAACTAAAGGAGAAACATCAAAGCCAAGAATTGTATAATGTGTAATGCTTTCCTTGACCAGGGAAAAAAGAAGAAGAAGAAGAAGAAAAATCCAAGGATTTGTACTTACCCGATATTTAGGAGCTATTGACGATGAGATTGGTTTTTGACAAAAAATGGTTTAGTAAAACAAGTCAAAATGATTTAGTAGAGAACAATAGTTGTTACCATGATCCAACATGTGGTTTGTGAAGCAGATAAAGACAAAACCGATACACAAGGTGAAATTTGGTATTTTATACCCTTACGGCCATACCTACTATTTTGGTGGGAAATTATTTTGGTAAAAGCAGAGGGAATTTGAAAATTAGACTTCCCTTTGGGAAATTAGAGTTCACTCTTAATATAATAACAAAACAATGGTAATAGAGTTAAATGCTACTTCTTAGGGGTATGCATCGGTCGGATTTGGATTAACTCAAACCGAATCCAATTAATCTGAAACCTGAATTATTAGCATTTTTCTCACCCAACCCGACCCTATATAAATATCGGATCTGTATCCGATTAACCCAATAATTTTCGAACCCCGACCCTTTTAATCCGATCAACCCGATATTTTTATAGATAATTTTCTATTCAAGCAAATTTACTACAAATGTACAGTTGTGCATCGGCATCTATACTGAAAATTACAATTATAACATCCTCAAATTCCAATTTTAAAATTAAGATAAAATTCTAGGAGTTCTTGACATTCTCATCTTTGCTTATATGCTTCAAATTCCTCCACATATACTTTTCGCTGGCCATGTCGGCAAATACCTAGAATTCATATTTTACAACAAGTACTACACTCATATCATCAACAGTGCAAAAACTCATTCCCAACTCCACTATTTGCAATTGCTACATAAAAACTTCACCTTTAAAAAAATGAAAAGAAAAATTGCAGCCACAATGTTTACAATACGAGACAGATGCACAAGACCAATCAAAATCAACTGAGAAAGAGCATAACAAAGAGAAAATAAAAGAAGAGAAAAGGGAATAATACATATAGTGGTCCATGGCTTATACTTGTCCAAGAACCAAGGTACAAAAGGAAGCAGAATCTTCTGTGATACAATCTTCTCCATACATATAGGCCATATCTTTTCCACAACATGATTCAACCAGCAAACAGATTCAGAATCAGAGGGCACCTGAAGATGAGGAAGAAACTATCTTAAAAGGACCCCCCCTAAAAAAAAGGCCTTGAACTTCCATTGCACTTTAAAAAGGAAAAAGCATAAACTTTTGAAACAAAAAATGAACCCAAATTCGAGTGTGATTAGAAAAAATGTACTCTTTTTCTGATTGGCTTGCTTTTGTTCTTAAAATTGTATTTCCCTCTTCAATCTAATAACATATCTCTCATGAACCTTTTAGATAAAAGATAAAAATTAAAACTCCATCTCCAAAATTCAAAAAAATAATAATAAAAAACCAAAGCCAAGTTGATTTCACTTACTTCCTTTGAGGATGCCGGCGACTGCAGTGGCGAATGAGGGAGAATAAAGACGATGACTAGTAGTCTGGATTGAATGAGGCGGAGGGAGACTAGAACCACCATCAACGGTGAGGGAGTATATGAGTTTAGGGAGAGAAATTACAAAATTGATAGGGGTCTGGAAAAATGATGGAAGGGAAAAACTTAGGATTTTTAGCTTTATATATTAATGTTAATTGGATGGAATTTCGGGTTGGTTTGGGGTGGTTTTAACCAGACCCGAAAAATCCAAAATCCTAAGACACGAACATAATCGACAAACTCGAATACGTCAATTTAGGTTGGATTATTCGGGTCAATTCGGGTTTTGCACACCTCTACTAGTAGTTTTATTCATTTTCTTTCCATCAGATATTACCGAAGTAAAAAAAAGGTTAGTGTTTGTTTCTTTTCTCCTTCCTTTTCTTTTTCTTATCCCTAGATCTTTCGTTTCTTTTGTGCTTTCTAAGTTCTTATCTGAACTACTCGACTAAACCTTTTTTGCCTTCTTCCATCTATCCTTATGAAGCTCTTCAAAAGACTCATCTGAAGTTTTCAATAAATAAGGTTTCTTTAGACCCAAAACAATATGATTATCCCTTAAGTTTGGCCCAATGGATAGATTTTTCATAGATTTTGGATGAGGAAGATAAGGCTTTATGTCATCCATCCTCGAACCCACTACACCTCGACCAAACTTGACCCTTTTAATTGAAAAAATTCATGTGAAACAGTGTTCTCCGTATAAAAACACGAAAATTTAAGATGAAAAGTGCAAATTGGTACCTAATGTTTGGAAAAAAGGATAATATAATTTTTAAATTTTCATTTAGTGTAATATGGCTTTTGAAGTTTGAAAATCGAAGCAATTTGTCCCCTAAAAAATTGGTTCAATTTTTGAATGATACGTGCCAAATTCTTGAACGTCAACCATCATTTCAGAGATCAAATTGCCTCAATATTGAAATATGAGGGGTGACATTGCACCAAATGAAACTTTTGAATCTAAATTGCACTTTTTGTCAAAACTTTAGAATAGATTTGTAACTTTAGCCAAAATTTAATAAAAAGGGGTGAGTGCACGGGAACTAGTTTATTACCTTACATGCAAAAATTCCTCAACCTCATCATCCCTTAATCCTTCATCCTCTTTGGAATAGCATTTTTGAAAAGACCCGTTTGCTACTTGAACAAGCATTAGCATTGTTAGCATTTACAGCATCCCTCTTACTATTGCCTTCAGGAGACCTACAATCTCTCTAAGGCTACCGTTGCTACTAATTCCATCTTTTGATCTTCCTCTAACCTTATTGGCTAGCTCAAGCTCCTTTTGCCAGACCCGCCACATCTCATTGACTTTAACGACTCGATTTGCTGAATAACAATTGAAATATAACAATTAGGGAAAAATATGCAGAAATAATCCAATAACAGAAAACCAAATGGAATAAACCTATTCTAGAACCTAAAACCCAGAATCTATTTAAGTCCCTTCTAGATTTGAGTCCTGTTCCTTATGTGATAAACAATTGATAAACAACACCAACAAACAACCACACAACAAGAACATAATGGATATATTTGTGTATATTGATATGAAAGGAATTAATTACAGCAGAATAATTCTATAGCAATACAATCAAAGGAAAAGAAAAGATAAAGAAAGTAACGGCAAGGACCAACTACAAGAAGAACAACCAAACAATCTGCTCTCCCTTTTTCCCTTACTTCCCTCAAGCCTATTACAAGCCAAATCTTCACATGCCCCCTCCTCTAACAATACCGAACCATTTATTCCTCATTGACTTATGCCAGCTCATCCTCTATCTCGTATCCAGCCTTCTTTTTGGATCTCATGAGTAAAATCTCCAAATAGTGGGCATGTGGGCATGAGCCTCTTCTTTGCTGGCCTCTTCTTCATCATTGCAATCAGATGGGGAAGCAATCTTGTCCTCAAGACTGAATTGAGGAAATTGGTTACATATAACGAACTCGTTCTCCTAAGTTGCATTGTCTATTCCCCTTTCACTCCATTGAATCAACCATTGGGGAATTGTCTCCCTATATTTACAGATGGTCCTTTTAGCTAAAATGCAAATCGGGTGGAGAGAATGTACCTCATCGGGTTCCAAGCCTTTTGGAAGAAAGGCCATTACTTGAGCTATTTCGATAGTCTTCTTTAACAGCGACACATGAAAGATGGGATGAATTTTAGCATAAGAAGGTAATTGCAATTTGTATGCTACCGACCCAATGCATTGAGTGATTAGAAAGGGACCATAAAACCTTGGAGCCAATTTGGGAGTAATTCTAAAAGTCAAAAGATTGGTGATTGGAATGCAGCTTGACATACACTTGGTCTCCTTCCTTGAATTCCAAATGTTGACGGTGTTGGTCGAATGCATGTTTCATCTTTGATTATGCCCGAGCAATGTAAGACTTCAACTGATGTAAGGCTTCATCTCGGTTCAATAACTTTCTTCCTACTAGTGCCACTTAAATTTCACCATGAACAAATTGGAATGCAGTGGGTGCTTTGCAATCACTCAACGCATTGGGCCAAAAGCATACAAATTGCTACTGTTCAGTTCTTTGTATATAGAGAGCTTGTATATCCTAATTTGACCAGCGATTTTCTCTTCACTGTTCATTTCCTTTTTGGGCATGGCTAGGGTCCAGATATGGTGACTTTCTACTTGAAAGGAAAATTCTATGAGGAATCTTTGGCAGCAATCACTAAAGCATTAGGATTCCCACCGAATGGCCTGTTTGCTTACGAAGAATATACAAAAGATGTAGCTTAGGAGGATATCAAAGATTCACTCATTAGAGGCCCCTATGTGTCTGGGACCACCAAATCACATTTGTTATGGGACCATGTATTCAAAATTTTACACCGTTTCTTTTCTATATCTTTTATGTCACATGTGCAAAGTGCGGGGTAGATTAACCTTTTAGAGGCTCTTATATTTTCCTGTATGGTGCAACACTGTCACATCAATGGAGCCTACCATTAGTGGAATAAACTCAAAGAAATCCAACAGAAACCCACCAGAGTCAAGAAAATCTCCCTGGGTAGCTGGGTTACCATAATTACCAAATATTTTTGGCACCCATTGGATGTGGACAAAATCCTCCCCGCAGCTGCCTACATTGATGAGAAAATGCTGAAAAACATGAAGATCATAGTGAAGGAAAACATTATGGAGCATGGGTTCAGGCTGACAGATAAAGAGGAATATTTGTGCAAGATGGAGTGAAGTTTGTGTAATCCTCCAACTGTCGGATCAAGATTTTATCACCTTATCATCTACTCAATACACTACCCTCATGGAATGAATGGACACTCTGGCTGCAAACCAGGAGGAATTCAAGCAGCAGCAGCAGCAAATTATTGAAGCCTTGGCTACATTAAATGCTAGGCTCGATTCGTTGGCCCGACCACATGCTTGAAGCAGAAAGTTCCTTCTACTTCATTGACTATTTTTTGTGATATATACTTGCAACTTGCTGAGGATAACAAGTTTTGAAGTGTGTGGCAGGAGAGTATTATTGTTGAACTTTGAAAAAAAATTTGTGAACAATTGTGTAACTTGTTAATTTTTGTGAAGGTTAAGGCTAACTATAGGAAGGTAATCTTTTGTGAAGAATTTTTCTTATGCGGAATTTCTTTTAGAAGGAAGAAGATTGGATTCAATGGCTTGAAAGTGTGAAATTCTTGAACCACAACTCTATTTAGTGATTTTCAGTTGTTTAGTACATTTATATTGTCAGTAAATTTATGCATTTTGGATTTTCTTTAGTTTTGATTAAAGTGATTTGTTTACTTTAATTTTTTTACTTTATGGTTTGCCTTGCCTTTTATTTTAAGTAGGTTTAATGTTTTAATGTTTTAGTTTTCCCTTTGAATTTATGTTTGAATAAGTTTTTCTATCAGAGTTATTAATTATCGTGCATTTAGTTTGAGCTGCTAGTTAATCTTGAATTGAATTAGCTTAAACTCGATTTTTGAACTAATAAGTTAGAAAGCCTGAGTAGCCAGAGAGCAGTAGTTTGTTCAGTAAAAAAATCCTTTAAATTGATTTCGATTAATCATATATCATTCAATTTCTAATTTAATGAGCATAGCAGGCTAAACATTTAAAAAAACCAGTGAGTGAGAGCAGTTAAGTGAATGAATTCTGGAATAGCTAGAATCTTGCTCATCACCCTTCGAAATAAATGTTCAACTCAGGCAGGTTTAGGATATGACCCAGGTAGCCTTCCTTTGGTAACTAATTTTCAAATGACTCTTGACCTACCTCTGAAAAATTTTGCCATTGATTAGCCCCTTTAAGCTTAATTGGTATACTAAAAGCGTACTACTTAATTTTTCTTGATTGCATTAATGCTTAACTATATATTCTAAATGCATTTGTTTTTTCCATTTCGGAATTGACCACTCTAGGTTAGGTAAGGAAATTTGCATGTTAGGTTTGATAAAATTTTTTGCTTGTCAGTTAAGGAGTTTGGGGAAGTTGAAAAGTTTTTAAAGATTTGTAAGCTTAATGTTCTAAAATTGTTGGCACAAGGATGATAAGAATCAATGCTTTTGGTACTCCTGTCAACTAAGTTAGTATCTCACGGTTACCATGAAATTCATAGTAACCGTAACTATTTTATTTAATATATATATATATATATGTTGCTGCATAAATTTTTATTGATTCATTACTGCAAAAAATAATTGTGGGGTACCTAGCATTTATGGGAAATGTCATTTGGATCTTGCTTCCTACAATTTTGAGAATTCAATTAATGTTCTAAGATTCATTCTCCCTTTCGATAACAATAGAGCATAGATTTTAAAAGAGTTGTTTCTTAAGAAGCTAGGTGGTATGTATTTCTAGGAAGTGTGGCTAATTCTATTTTGCTAACCTTATCAATTCTTTGGAACCTTTGCCTTAGCCCTATTACAACCTTAATGTAAGACCTAGTGATTATATCTTGTTTTGAGTTGTTTAGTGGAGATGACCCCTATGGTTCAGGTGCTAAAGGAGAAGCTTATGGCTATTCTGAGTTTCAAATACAAAACTGTCATAGTTTTCTGTTTGCTTGATTACTGAAGTTCACCAGTAGTTTTGGTTTTGAAAGGATATAAATCTGTTTTAGCCTAGCACGCACACAAGAAATTGTTTGATATAGATCAATTTGAGTTGTTTTGATTGAGTTCTTCCTCTGAGTGTTGCTCTAGTATCTCTAATTTTCTAATTCTGAATTGGATTTTTGAGTTTTCAAGATTATGGATGATTCGTTTGTTTGAGGGCAAGCAAAGTCTAAGTGTGGGGTATTTTGATAACTCCAATTCAGTATTTAGTTTTAGATTAATTTTAGTCTAGTTTTCATGGTCTGTCTAGTGTCTTTTGCTTTAATTTTTCTTGCATTTAATAAATTATCCCATTCTTAGTTAATTTTAGCTTTTGTGCAAATTTGAGAGCTTTTGATGGAATTTTATGATCTTTGTAGGTACCTCACTGTTACTAGGAAATTCCTAGTAACCGTAACCCAAGTATTCTGTCAAAACGAACCATTTTGAGGCTTATCACAATCAGCATGGCAATTGTGCATGAAAGGGTTGTGACTATGGCCTATGAAGTTTTTCAGTGTAGAGCCTAAAAGAGGAGTACCTCACGATTACCAAGAATTTGGTAGTAATCATGAGGTAGGAATGTTTTCAGTCCATAATGAAAAAGAGGAGCACCTTATGGTTACCAGGATTTTGATGGTAACCGTGATCCCCTTCCAGATGCAGTTTGGAGCTACCTCATGGTTACTAGAAATTTCATGGTAACTGTGACCTATATCAGTTAAAAGAGGGATTTTAAAGGAGGTCATTGTCAGCAAGAAATTCATGATAACTGTGACCCTTATTAACCTATAAAAAGTGAAATTTTCTGCAGAATTAGGAGAGTTCATTTTTCTTCAGTTTTAGGGTTTTCTTTCTTTTATTCCTTTGTTCGTTTTAGATAGATAGACACATAGATTTACATGAAAATAAAGAGATTTACAGCAAAATAAATAGATTAAACACAAATTTACAGTTTGAAAGTATAGATCTATATAGTTTAGGGCTTATTTTCCAGTCAAGCATTACAGAAAAAATTGAAAAACTTGGATTCATCTGGAATTTCTTCACTATGAGTTTCAGGATTTATTATATCCTTTTCTCTTTTCATTTTGTAATGATTAGTGAGTAGTTTCTTGGTTGTTTGAGGGATCTTCGAATCCCCTACCCAAACATGTGAATTTTGAACCTATTTTCAGTTATATATATATATATATATATATATATAACAATAGGATTAAATTAATTCACATTTGGTATGGGGTGGATGAGTGAACTCGAGCAATGTTTTATTCTTATAGATTTTTACCCTTGTTAATTTACCAGAATTTAGTTCATACTTAATTTACTGCTAATTAGATTTAATTTCTTTCCATTGCATATTTTAGTGTTAAAGTTTTCATTATAGAAATTGGATAATTCTTTCACATAAACAATTGGAAATTCTTTAGCATAGATTTAATTTCCATAGTTTACACACACATAATTCCTTGGGTTCGATATTAGAGGGTCCTAACTATACTCCACTTTATTACTTGTTGATCTAGTACACTTGCTAGATTAAACCGAACAAGACATACAGATCAAGTAAGAAAGGAATATAAAACTCAGTTAATTGCTTTGATTGATTGCATTCAATTTCTTTTACGATAAGAGCTTCCTTTTCATGATCATGATGAATCTTATGGTTCCAAATAAGAGGTAATTTCAATGAAATCCTAAAGTTTTTAGCTAAGCACAATGAAAGTATTGATGATGTTGTTCGCAAAAATTTCCCAAATAATCTCAAGTTAACATCTCATATTATTCAACATTAGATTATAAATGCTTATAGTACTAAAACTATTGATGATATATTTGCAATTTTGGTTGATGAATCTCTTGATGTATCAGTGAAAGAACAAATGATTATTGTTTTGTGTTATGTTTATCATAAGGGTGATGTGTTTGAAAGATTTTTTAGTATTGTTCATGTTCATGATACTAGTGCTTCGTCTCTTAAAATTTTGATCGCGTCGTTATTTGCTATGTATGGTTTAAATATGTCATAGTTATGAGGGCAAGGTTATGATGGGGATAGTAACATGAGAGGAGAATTCAAAGGATTGAAGAGTTTGACAATGAAAGAAAGTGAATATGCTTATTATGTTCATTATTTTGCTCATCAACTCTAATTAATACTTGTCGCAGTTGCTAAAAATGATATCAATATTGTATCTCTTTTTAATTTTTTGGCTACTTTATTGAATGTTGTCAAAGCATCGTGTAAACATCGAGATCTTTTTAGAGAAAGTCAAAATGCTAAAGTTTCTAAAGCATTGAGAATTAGTGAATTAGAAAATAGTCAAGGATTAAATAAAAAAACTAGTCTTAAACGAGCAGGTGACATATTTTGGGGTTCTCATTATGGTACAATTTTGAATTTAATAATTATGTTTGCATTTGTAATAGAGGTACCTTATAACATTTTTGAGGATGGAACTAACTTTGAATAAAGAGTTGAACCTTGTGCTTTATTATAAGCAATACAATATTTTGATTTTGCATTCAATTTGCTCTTAATTAAAGGAATTTTAGGAATCACAAATGAGTTATCACAAGCTTTACAAAAAAAAAGATAAAGATATTGTTAATGCTATGCAATTAGTTGCACAATAAAAAAAGACTACAAAAGATAAGGGATGATGATTGGGATTATTTGTTGAATGAGATTTGCCTCTTTTATGAAACACATAGTGTCTCTATTTCTAATATGACTGGCATGTTTCAAATGAAAGGGCATTCATGGCGTAGAATTCAACAAGTCACAAATTTGCACCATTATCAAATGGATTTGCTCTATGTTGTCATTGATTTGCAACTTTAATAGCTTAACAATCATTTTATTGAGATGAATACTGAGTTGCTTTTATGTGTGGCTTCTTTAAGTCCAAATGATGCATTTTTCTCTTTTGACAAACAAAATTTGATTCGACTTGCCCGATTTTATCCTTGTGATTTTTCATCGATACAACTTTTTGCACTTGACAATTAGCTTAAAACTTATATTATTGACATGTTATCCAATGATAAGCTTTTGATGTTAGAAGAAATCAACAATCTTGCTCAATTATTAGTTAAGATAATAAAAAATTTAGTGTATCATTTAGTTTATTTGCTTGTCAAATTAGCTCTGATATTAACAATTGTGATAGGCAACTATTTAAAAAGCATTTTTTGTTATGAATATAATGAAAAGTCATCTGTAAAATCGAATAGAAGATAAATTATTGAATGATTGTTTAGTTACTTATATTAAAAATGATGTATTTGAAAGTATTGACAATGAAAAAATTATTCAATATTATCAAAATATGAAAACTCGTGAGGACAACAATAATATTATGAGTAGTATTATATATACTATTACTATATTATAATATTTTTTCATGTGAACGAATTTTTTTATCGGCAATGATTTTTGACCCTATTGAATTCAATTCCTTACTACATCCTTGGATACTAGTTGAGTGATACTAGAAGTAAAAGAAATTAACTGATAAGGTGAATATATACTTACGTAATTACATTAATTGGTAAAATTTTATTATATAATAACTGATATTATCGAAAGTATTAGAAATGGAAAAGAGAGGGGGGTGTCAGTAGAATGAAGCCTTTTGAAATCTGCAAGAAAATGAGTGCTCGATTGAACCGGGATAAACACGCCGATGCTTAAGTTAACAAGTGACCTTTAGAGAGAGAACCAAGAAAAAAAGATTTTTTTAAACAGAGATTGACATTACTGGGGCTTTCCACATTTTCTCTATTTATAACATTCTGATGGTCATATGTTATTAGGCTCTTGCGTGCCAAGAATAGTAGCATAGGGTAATGATGTGACTACACTATAGCAACCATACTAGTTAGGTAAGTAATATCAGATGAGGATATAGGCCATACTATAGTACTAATATGACAATCTTATCACATCACTCCAATCGGATTGTCTTTGGTGCCCAGTTGTGGCCTTACACACGGATTGGGATTTAGGACCAAATTATAGAGGATGTTATCATTTGTCCCCTTTATAAATCAATTCGATTGATTTTTTTTATAAAACAATGTCTTCAAAACTTTGTATTTCGATAGCCATAAAGGTAAAGTTTATTTTAAATTTGAATTTCAAATTCTAAATGTAACCTTTCGCCTAGATGGTCGTCAATTACAGAAAATGCTTTATTTATCATGCCATTAATGGCTTATACAAACTCAGGCCACTTGGCATATTCTCATTAGGCACATCAAGCATATTAGATAAGTCACCCTTTTTCCTTATAAATAGGTGTTGGGTTTTCCTTTCACATTCTTATAAAATTCTCAGGCTTTCTTCTTTTTCAGATTTTAGGGCTTCAAATTTCTTTGCATTTTCGACATTCATTTCTCAATTTCTTGGCCAATTTCATCAAGTAAGCTTTCTTTACTTGTATGAGTTCCTTTAATTTTGTTTCCTCTTATGAGTCAACATCTTCATCATCTTCCTCGTCATTAGAGTTAAACATTTTTGATATCATTCTAAGGTCTGCTTATTAGGAGCAAATTAGGAATTCTTTTTTCAAAACTATACCACATAGAATGGCTTTTAGTAGTAGTGTTCCGAGTGGGAGAGGAGATGATTTAGATATAGGGTTCCTTGAAAAGTACCTAGGAAAAAGGCCATAGTTGAACATACTAAGGTTACCATTGCTAAATTGAACGACCTTAGGACAAAGTATAAATTTTTGGAGAGTGTATTGACTCTAGTGTGCCCTGTATCTATGTCCATTTTTATGGCCTATTTGAAGAGAATATAATGAATGATTTATATGTCATAAGGGTAGTTTGAAATGTGGTCTGCGATTTCCCTTACCTCCTTTTAGATGGAATGACATGCCGTAGCATCTACTAATTGATTGATGCTCAGAAGCGGGTAACAATCCTTCAAAAAAGCCTTATTGAGATCGGTCAAATTCACACACAATATCAATTTACCAATCTTTTTTTACCAAGACATTGGCAAGCCACTTAAGGTAATTCTCATTCTTGATAGTCCCAGCCTTCAACAATCTATCTATTCTTCGGAAATGAATTTCTTACGATCCAGTGCATGCCTCTTTAGTTTTTGTTTGATCGACGAATGGTTGGGATCCATATTTGGCTTGTGGGTGATTACCTTAGGGTCTATATCCTGAATGTCTTCTAATTTCCAAGCAAAAAAGAATTGATTGATCATCAACACTCGCATTATTTGTTCCTCTACCTCTTTCAACATATTCGAGCCTATCTGGACTTTCCTCCCTCCAAATAGTTCTTTTGTGATAACATCACCTTCTAGATTCATCCTGGATCAATCGTCTTCTTCATTTTTCTCCAGGTCAAGTTGTACTATGTATGATTGTTTTGCTTATTTTACCATAGCGATGTAGGCTTCCTCAAGGCTTTTTAATTTTCTTTCAAAATTGCTACCCCTTTTTTAGTAGAAATTTTCATTATCAAGTATCTTATGCTGGCAACTGCTCCTATTTGAAATAATAATGGTCTTTTAAAGGTTGCATTGTATGTACAGTTTACATTTATGACCATGAAATAAGGCTTTACAGGTGTGTGTTATTGCTTTGTCCATATTTTCACATAGAATTTTATGGATCCAACTACTAAAATAGTAAAAGTCCAATCAGCAAGGTGGTTATTTATTTCAATTCCACTATTAAAAGATTCATTAATCTGTAAGCTTCTATAGTGATGATGTTCACTGCACAACCATTATCTACTAAATTTTTTTTACAAGGAAGTTATTGATTGTTGCTTGGACTACTAGTGCATCTTCATGCAAAAACTTTAGATCAGCTGCATCTTCGGGGAAATGGTGATTGATGGTAACATCTTGGATTTAGTAGAGAAGTATACACCTTTTCCTTTCTTTTTTTAGAAAAATCCTCCCCATATGATGAACCTCTAGCAATCATATTAATTACACCAAGTCTTTATCTTTACCGATCGACATCTCTAGGTTTACGCCTCTCATCTTCTTCTTCTAAATCTGACATACCTTTGTTATTTGTTAGTGCTTTACATGTTTCCTTTGGCAAAGATCTCACAAATCTTCTCAAGGACCCTTTTTGTATTAACCTCTCAATTTCTTCTTTCAATGATTTACACTCGTTAGTGGTTGTGACCTACAATCTTGTGGAATTCACAATATCTATTTTTGTCCCTTCAGGTGTGACCGATCGGAAAGCTTTTTGGGCTAATTTACCTTATTTTGTTTTTCTTTTATCCATATTAAAATCTTGGTGGAAGAAGAGTTGAGCAGAGTGTAGGTTCCAGCCAGATTACTTACATGGCAATCAAACTTGCCATGTTCATTCTCTTTCCTTAGTTTTTCGAGGTGATGACTCCTTTATAATTCTTTACTTTGAGGTTTTCTCACCTGTAGGGCTGCATTCTACTTACCACTGAATATATGTATCCTCTAGCTTACAGGGCATCATCCAATTGTAAGTATTGGTTAGCCTATTCCATCAGATCTGTAAAACCCTTCGGAGGGCATATTGTGATGGATTCAAATAATTGAGTACTCGTTATGCTACGAGACAAGGCATTTATAGCTACTTCAGGATGTGGATTCCTTATTTCAGATGCCATGCTCTAGAATCTATCAATATGACTCCTTAGAGTTTCATCCAATCCCTGTACTAAATTGCATAAATATTTAACAATTTTAGAAGTTGTAATTCGTACGATGAATCAAGTTATGAACAAATTGTGAAGCTGTCTAAAGCAATTAATTGATTATAGAGAAAAATCATGGAACCAATCCAAAGTACCCCCGGCTAACATTATAGGAAACACTCGATAAAAAATTCTATCATCAAAAGAGTACATTTGTATCTGCATTAAATATTTCAAAATACGACATTTAGGATCAAATTTATCCATATATCTGGTTATTTTGATCTCCTTGAATCTACTCAGGAGCTCATCTTTACAGATTTCCTGACTAAATAGAGAGATTGTATTACCATCGAACATTGGCTTTTTGGGATAACCTAACCCAAATTTTTACACCTGTTGCAAAAGCATCTTTCATTTTGTTTTGAGACAGAGTCACTAATCTCATCTTTTTTCTTCATTGGCCTCCTCTTTAGGGTACACAGGTAGCCCATGTCTTCTTTTAGGTTGACGAAGGGTGAAAAGGAACATTTGGGAGAAATGTTAGCATTGTTCCAAAAAGAATGGCTTCTACTCTCTTATGGTACCCTCTCCTTTCTTTTACTTCTTTTGTTATCCTCATGCACCCAAGAACTGGTGCTAGATCTGAGGTCATCTAGCTCTCTAATTTGCAATGGAACATTTATGCATCATTTAATATCCCTTTCCCTACTTTCTTCTTTTGATTCCCTCATAGAAACTTCAGGATGTCTTCCCCTATGTATGGATTTCATGATGCTTCTACTGAAATCTTCCAAGATTGTTCTCAAGTCTTTCATGGGAATAGTTCATTACAAGCCATGAATTCTCTGCCGGATTCTTTTAAGAGGTTGTTGATAAGTGTGAATTATATAATATTTTTAGTGTGTTTAAGCGTTTTTATTTAGTTAATTTGGTTTAATTTTGGTTAATTTATAGTGTAAATATTTATAATTGTGTTTTAGGAGTTAATTTGAAGTTTTGGTGTTTTTTAGGGTTGATTTGCAAGAAAAAATGACTAAATTGCAAAAGGCAAGAAGATTTAGGCCAAACCTGTGAATTTGGAAAATTTATATTAGTAAAATGTTTGAGAAGTCCAATGACTATTCAAGTGGCCGTGTTAATTTTTGATTGGCCGTAGATGAAAGAAGTTGAAAGAATACTTGGTCGTGGATGAAAGAAGTTGAAAGCATGCTTGGCCGTGTGTCTCTAACACTGGAAGGATACTTGATCGTGTACCTCATCTCTTGGGAGAGCCATGCACGGTAATGTATGGAAATGCAAAGGAAGCTACTTGTTCGGGCACTCCTATATGAAATGATGCACAACAGTGCATCTAGCAAAGGCAATTCTCAAGTGGCCATGCAATATGGACTCCAATGCTACAAAAGATTTCCCGATTAACCACAATTCTTTTTCTACTTTAATTCAGGAAGTTTAGAAGAATTCTACAATTTCTTTTGCCTATAAATAGAAGACTGAAGCACCAAAAAAGAAGAAAATAATCATCAATTATCAAAAATTCAATAGTTTTTAGTTCTACGTCGTTTTCTGTTTCTCTATTTTTCTTGTTTTTTTAAAGCTTTGTTTTAGTTTTCAACATGTCTAGCGAGTAGTTTTCTTTAACTTTTTCTAAAAGATACTTGAATCCTTAACTTTTTATTATTATGACTTAAGCTTGTGCTTAATTTTAATGCAAGTTTTGATTATTTTTTAGTTCTAAAGCACAGTTTTATCATTATTTAGTTAAATTTTGGTTGTTAACTTGTTTAATTATTTGTTAATAATTGGCTTTTAGTTTGATCATTGATATGCATGTTCTTAGGTTAAATTACTTAGGTTGATTCATGATTATATTCTTCATTAGATATAGTTTTGTGTTAATTAAGGTAAGTTAAGATTAAGAAAGATGTAATTAAGAATAGATGGAAGTTAAATTTACTTGAAAAAGAATTTAATAGACATCTAGGAGATTTAATTCAGATCTTTATGCTAAGTGTTGGATTATTCTTAATCAGAGAGTTTTAATGCTTAGAATTATAATCTTGAGTCAAGTTATCTAGTTTTATTTATCTGAGTTCTTCATAATCACTTATATTTTTCTTAAGATTAAGTCATAATAATATTGATTAAGGTTGATAGTCCTTTAGTGAAAGTTGCTTTTAAATATTGAAATTTACCTCATTTGATCACTTGCTTTTATTTCAAATTATTCCAAATTATTTTATTTTATTTTCAGTTTAAAGTTTTGTTTTAGTTTTTTTTACATTCATCATCACAACTTTGGGAATTTCTTTTCTATCTTTTACACACAAATTCTATTTTTAAAATTCAAATCATTCATACAAACACATGTTTCCCTTAGGTTCGATATTAGAGAATCATAATTATATTTTCTTATATTACTAGCCGATCTAGTACGCTTGCTAAATACCGATCAAGTTTTTGGCGCCGTTGCTGGGAAACACATTGTCATTTGTTTATTTATTTTAATTTTAAAGTGGATTTTTGTGTGTTCTTCTTCTCGTCTTTATCTATTTTTTTATTTTTGTTTTAAATTTTCTTTCAAGCGCTATTGGTTTATGGTGAGAAACAACCCCATTCTACCCGTAAACCTTGAGATTGAAAGGACATTCTATAATAATAAAAGGCTAAGAGGCAATATGAACGATCCAGAAATAAAACCACCTATGAATGATCCACCACTGCCTAGGATCGAAGAGCAAGACGTAACCCATCAAGCTCCAGGGAATGGGTTTAGACCTAGGACCATTAGGGATTATGCTATTCCTAGGTGGAATGAAAACATAAAACCATTAGGATCCCTCACCACTAACCATTTGAGATATAACCTGCTACCATCTCGATGGTACAAAGAAATAAATTTTCAGGCTCAGACATAGAGGATCCCGTACAACACTTAGATATGTTCTTAGAAGTTAGTGACACTGTGCAAATTCCAAATTATCAACTGATGTAATTAGGCTGAAACACTTTCTGTTCACCATTATAGGAAAAGCTAGGGATTGGCTACAAATTCTACCTAATCAATCCATCCATTCTTGGTAACAAATGCAAGAAAAATTTTTGTGTAAATTTTTTCCTCCTACCAAAACAGCCCTCATTAGAAAATAAATTAATGATTTCCAACAATTTTATGAGAAGCCATTTCATGAAGCATGGGAAAGATTTAAGAGACTTTTAAAAAGTTGTCCACATCATGAATTTCCTGTTTATCAACTAATACATATTTTCTATGCAGGTGCTAATCAATCAACAAAATCTTTGTTAGATGCAGTCTCAAATGGTAGTTTTATGAACCAAGTTCCTGAAGAAGTATTCCTGCTTCTTGATCAGATGGCTACCAGTGATGCTTAATGGGCAACTTCTAGAATAACACAAAAGAAATAAGGAGTTCATAATATAGATAAAATAGCTATGTTAAAAGCTCAAATGGAACTAATGAGAAAAGAGCATTTAAGAGAAATAAATGAGCTTAAAGTT
Organism: Excoecaria agallocha; assembly: GCA_037975025.1. Taxonomy (NCBI): domain Eukaryota; kingdom Viridiplantae; phylum Streptophyta; class Magnoliopsida; order Malpighiales; family Euphorbiaceae; genus Excoecaria; species Excoecaria agallocha. The sequence goes on along the minus strand of CM075817.1, from coordinate 12,771,264 downwards.
AAAAATATTTTCATGTTATCTAATGAATATAATACTTATGCAGGAATTCAAGGATCTATGGGAATGAAGAATTGTGAAGGATTACTAAAGGAAGTGAATGCTTTGAACCCTTATAGTAACACCTACAACTCGGGATGGAGAAACCATCCAAATTTTTCATGGAGAGAAGGTAATCAAGCAATTACTTCAAACTCTCACCCTAGACCTCCCTTTAATCACAATCAACCTTCAAATAATCACCCTCCATATCAAAGTCAAGCTTAATCACATTACCCAACTATATACCCATCATAATCATATCATCAAACACCAAAATTTCAAGAGTCTTAACCTTTACCTACACAAGAGAAGAAATCAAACATAGAAGAGATGATTGCAAATTTCATGGCCTCTCAAAATTCAATCTTAGACAATCAAGATGCTAGATGGAAATCACAAGATATTTGGATGAGGAATCAAGAGGCATCCATTAGGAATCTAGAAAATCAAATGGGGCAACTTGCTAACTCATTATCCTACCAGACTCAAGGAACATTTTCATCCAATGTCGACCTCAACCCAAAGGAGGAAGCTAAAGCAATCATCTTAAAAAGTAAAAAGGAGTTAGAAAAGACTGAAATTGGTAAAAATTTCTCTCAAAGGATGAAACCAATAACGGAGGTAAGTATTTTTAATTTTGAAAATATTGAGAAAGTGCCTCCTATAGTTCAGAAGGGTGAAGGTAGGAAAAAACTTATTTCTACTGTGATTGATGAATCTCAATTACCTTTTCCTATTTTACCTAGAAAATACAAGCAAAATGAACAATTAACTAGACTTTTAGACATATTTAAAAAGCTACATATAAATTTACCATTTGCTGAACCTTTGTCACACATGCCTAAATATGCTAAATTCATGAAAGAACTTTACACTAATAAAAAGAAGCTAGAAGGCATAGGAACAGTTCAATTATCTGGTAATTATAGTGCTATTTTAATGAACAAAATTCCTAAAAAAATAGAAGATCCTGGTAGTTTTACCTTACTTTGTGAATTAGGAGGGAATTTTGTTAGACGTGCTTTGTGTGATTTAGGTGCTAGTATTAACTTGATGCCGTATTCAATTTGAGGGAAATTGAACTTGAGAGATCTTAAAGAAATCCGAATGATACTTTAATTGGCAGATAGATCAATGAAGAAATTGAAGGGTATTATTGAGGATTTATTAGTAAAAGTAGGAAATTTCATCTTCCCAGTGGATTTTGTAGTAATGGATATGGAGGAGGATAGATAGGTGCCTTTGATAGTGGGACGACTATTTTTGAACATGGCAAGGGCTCTAGTTGATGCTCATGGGCAAATGATTATCTTAAGATTCAATGATGAAGAAATGATCTTCAATATAAATAAGGTTTTAAAACATCCCTCTTATGACTTTGAAGAATCTATTTATTTTGTCTATGGTGTTCAAGAGTGTGTTAACACAAAGTAAGAGAAAATCATTCTAGATTATAAGCTTCAAGAATGTTTGATGCATCCTAAGGAAACGGAGGAATTAGAAGCAAAGGAAAAGGAGTTAATACACGATTTAGAAAAAGAGTACGATGAAAATGAAAAGAAAATGAAAAGATAGAGGATGAACCATCCCCTCCTAAAAGAGATAATTCTAAACTTAAAATACTTCCATCTCATTTCAAATATGTATTTTTAAAGGATAATGCAGAACCAATAATCATTTCATCTTTATTGACAGGTTTGGAAGAAATGCTCATTGAAGTCCTCAAGAAGCATAAAGGCGCAATTGGTTGGGCAACATCCGACTTGAAAGGTATTAGTCCAAGTAATTGTATGCACCGGATACCTATGAAAGATGACTTCAAATCGATGGTATAACCCTAAAGATGACTAAACCCAATGATACAAGAGGTGGTAAAAAAGGAGGTGCTCAAACTCCTTGATACATATATTATCTATCCCATTTCTGACAGTAGTTGGGTTAGTCTGGTTTAATATGTATCTAAGAAGCAGGGAATGACTGTAATAACCAATGAGAATAATGAGTTAATTCCTACATGCATAGTAACAGGATTGAGAGTATGCATTGATTATAAGAGATTAAATAATACCACTAGAAAGGCCACTTTTCATTGCCCTTTATTGACCAAATGTTAGAAAGATTGGCAAGAAATAGATTTTACTATTTTTTAGATGGATATTTGGGATATATGCAAATACCTATAGCCCTAGAAGACCAAGAAAATACCATATTCATATGTCCTTATGGAATATTTGCATATAGAAGGATGTTTTTTGGTCTATGTAATGCACCTGCCACATTTCAACGATGCATGATGGCCATATTTCATGATTTTATTAAAAAATTCATGAAAGTTTCTATGGATGATTTCACATTATATGGTCGTGATTTTGAGTCTTGTCTAAATAATCTTGCATTGGTCTTAAAAAGGTGTCAAGAGACAAATTTTGTTCTTAATTGAGAAAAATGTCATTTAATGGTTAGAGAAGGGATTGTCCTAGGGCATAAAATCTCTTAAAAGGCATTGGAATCGATAAGGCTAAAGTAGATGTGATATAAAAATTACCCCCTCCGAGTAGTGTTAAGGGTATTAAAAGTTTCCTTGATCATGCTGGATTTTATCATTGATTTATTAAAGATTTTTCTAAAATAGCTAAGCCACTTTCTAATTTATTGCTTAAAGATGTTGCATTTAACTTTGATGCTATGTGTTTGCAGGCTTTTAACTTGTTGAAGAAAAAATTAGTAAATGCATCGGTCATAACATCACCCGATTGAAGTTTACCTTTTGAAATTATGTGTGATGCTAGTGATTATGCAGTAGAAGCAATTTTGGGACAACGGAAGGAGAAAATTTTCTATATCATCTACTATGCAAGCCATATACTTCCCAAAGCTCAAGTTAACTATACAACCACGGAGAAAGAACTCTTAGCAATAGTATTTTCTTTTGAAAAATTTAGATCTTATCTCTTGGGTTCTAATGTTACTATGTGGTTGGATCATACTGCATTAAGGCACCTTTTTGCGAAGAAGGATTCCAAATCGAGACTTATCCGATGGGTTTTACTACTGCAAGAATTTGATGTTGAGATTAAGGATAAGAAAGGAGCTGAGAACTTTGTAGCTGACCATCTATCTATATTGGATCATGCTACCATTGAAAAGGGAGAAATTTCTAATTTATTTCCCGATGAACACATTTGTGCTTTTTATACTAATGAAAATTCAGTTCCATGTTATGCTAATATAGCTAATTTTCTTACAGGCGGTTATCTTCCTAAAGAGTTTACTTGGCAACAAAGGAAAAAACTTCAAGCAGATGCCAAACACTACCTTTGGGATGATCCTTATCTCATAAAAATTTGCTCGGATCAAGTGCTTAGACGATGCGTACCGAAAATCAAACAAGAAGATATTATGTGATAGTGCCACGGAGGCAAAGTTGGAGGTCATCGTGGACCTAATCGAACAGTACAAAAGGTCCTCTAATCAGGTTTTTTTTGGCCAACTGTATTTCAGGATGTCAAATATTTCATTGAAATATGTGATAAATGTCAACACGTTAGGAATATTTCTAAAAGATATGAAATGCCTATGAATAATGTGCTTGAAGTAGAACTTTTTGATGTTTGGGATATTAATTTTATGGGACCATTTCCAAATTTCTTTGGTTTTGAGTATATTTTAGTGGTTATGAATTATGTTAGTAAATGGATCGAAGCCATAGCCACTAGAACTTGTGATTCCCGAATTGTGCTTGAATTTATTAGAAAAAACATTTTCATTAGGTTTGGAGCACTTAAAGCTATAATAAGTGATGGAGGCAAATATTTTATCAACCATCAATTTAGAACTTTGCTTAGTATATTCGGAGTCAAACACAAGATTACTACCCCATATCATCCTCAGGAAAATGGGCAAGTAAAGGTGTCTAATAGGGAGTTGAAATCGATTCTAGAAAAGACAATTAGCAATTCTAGGAAGGATTAGTCTCAAAATTTAGATGAGGCTCTATAGGCCTATAGAACTGCATTTAAAACCCCTATAGGCATGTCTCCTTATATAATGGTTTTTGGAAAGCATATCATCTTCCAGTCGAATTAGAACATAAAGCTTATTAGGCTACAAAATTTCTTAACTTTGATTTAAGAAATGCAGGAGAAACGAAAACATTACAGCTCAACGAACTTGATGAAATTTGGCATTAGTCTTATGACAATGTAGTACTATACCAAGAAAAGACCAAACGTTGGCATGATAAGCGCTTAAGGGTAAAAGACTTTGTTCCCTATATGCTAGTGCTTTTATATAACAATCGTCTTCATTTGTTTCCAGGAAAGCTCAAATCTAAGTGGCTCGGGCCATATCAAGTCTTGATAAGTAATGATTTTGGAGTTATGATGATCAAAAATCCAAGAGATGGTCATGATTATAGGGTAAACGATCATCGGCTCAAACCATATCGAGTTGGACAATAGGAGGTTGCTGAGGCAACTATGGTCCTTCAGGACTACTAAAATACGGTTTGGATAGTCTAGTTGAGGAGTCTTAAACTCATAACTTCATCTCTCTTCTCTCTTTATTATTTTTAGTAAGTTTATTTTTTTTATTTTTTTATTAGTGTATGTTTTTGTGTGTTTAGCAGTTCTAATTCATGAATTAGAATAAGAATGGTTTAGAATGTTTTTAAGATCATAGAGAATTGACCATAACATAATGGGTTTTTTAAATGAGTTTCAATTTAAAGAGAAAAACAATCAAGTTTTAAAGGAATAATAGAGTTTTAAACATCACATACAGTGCATAAGTTTTTGAAAAATGAAATTCAGTTAATTGGAGCATAAATTTTTTCAAAAACAAACTATCGCATGAAAAAATTGCCCAGCTGGCAAGAGTCCCTACACGGCCACAGAAATGTATGCATTTCCTCATGCATGCCCACATGTTGGGGCAGAAGTACCTTGCGCACCCGCATGTTTTCTCCCTTAAGCCATGCGTGCTCGTGTGTGGCGTTGCCTACACCCATGTGTGGTTGCATGTAAAGGCACTACCCCCCTTTAAAACCCCACGTTCATTTTCATTCTTTTGTTCCTTAACACTTTCTTTCTCTCACACTCCCGCATCTCCTCTACTCCTAAAACACCTCCACAGCCAAGCACCACAACCCACCACCACATTTCCCCTCTGACCACCACTCTCTCTCTCATTTGCTTTATTTTTCTCTCTCCTCTCTACATTCCTCTCCTTTTCATAATTTCTTCATATTTTCCCTTAGGCATTCATATTTCACACACTTCACCATATATTGTGCAAAATTGTTGGGTTCTTCACTTTCAAGTAAGTATATAATCATTTTGATCTCTTTAATGTTTTTTCAATGCCATTTTATGCGATGATGTGTTTAGATTCTAGCCTATGAACTTACATTTTTAGGTCACCTTCAACATGAGATCTATATTTCATACTAGTTTCTTTTACCAATATGGTTTGTTGTGGATTTAATATGCATGCAATAAATGTGTTATATTTAATTTGGTGGAGAATGCACTTCATTATGCTCTTCAGTTTGACTCTCAAACATGTGCACATCATATGTTCGATGAAATATCTCAATGAATTTATCTTTAGTTTAACTTATTTATAACTCTTTGGTTGACATTCTTTTGTTCAATATTCATGATTCATCACCTTTCTAATGCCTAGCATGTTTATTTATATGATGTTATCAATACATGCTTGGTTTATATTTCAACTTATCCATTGTGACATTCTTTTGATTAATTATCTTGCATGCTTAGTATCTATGTAATCACATGCCTTACATTATGAATCTTCTCATTCTACTCTCATCATTATGTGCTTACATTGTTATCCTCTACAAGTCTTTCTTTAACATGAGTTGTGTTTTAGTTCATGGTTTGTCATGTACACTCACACTTCTGTTTTATTTTTTTTAGTGGCACCTAAGAGAACCAAGAATCCTGATGTTGTAAGTTCCTCAAGGATCTGTATTCCATCCTATGTGGACAGAGCTAAGGTGGATAAATTTGATTGCTTCAGTGCTTGTATATATGTCCAGCCAAATTACTTAAGTCAATTTTTCCTCAACATTCCTGCTGGCAACTTATAGGATGAGGTACTCCTATTACTTTAATGTATTGGGTGGAAAGAGTTTAAAGATAAGAAACCTAAGGTTTACCCTAATATGGCATGGGACTTCCTCCACTCATTTGAGTGTTATTTTAAAGGGAACACTGATAATGTGGGTACTATCAGATTCAAGTTTGGAAAGAGAGGATATTCATTAACATTCAAGCAATTTTCAGAATATATAGGATTTATGTCGGATGCTCTTGTGGAATTAATGGATGTTTTTGCTAAAGATAACTGGGAACAAATCTGCGATCCACTATAACTTGAGCCATGAAAAGGAGGTAAATGCAAGGTTCATGCTTTATGAGATCATGCTTTAAGGATAATTCATAGATTTTTAACAAGGAGTGTCTACAATAATTTAAGGAATGCAAGTGCGGTAAATGTTTCACAAGCCATGATTCTTCGGTGTATGGTAGATGGCATCTTTATCAATAGAGCATTAATCATCGCAAATAAGATTCGAAAATTGCAAAAAATACCAGATAATGTCAATAACATCTCCATTGTCTGGATTGCTATAGTTTTGGCAAGCGCAATTGGTCATCCCACCATAGGCGATCCAATTGAGGGAGAATTGCCATGTATTGATAATAAGATGCTTAAGAGAATGAAGATTCTGATTCCTAGGCCATGATGCCATTGGTCTACACGGGAGGAATATCTGAGGGAAAACAACATTTGAGTTGATGAGTAACCCGATGAGCCTAATGAAGAGGCAGTTGCACCAGCTGACAATCCACATGTAGATGAACTAGCAACACCTGAATGGGAAAATCCTTTTAATCAGTTGAGCATGTAGATAGATTCTCAACAAATTCATCTAATTGCCTTACAAGGATGAATACATACTCTCCAGAACACTATGTTGGATGTTAAGAACATAGTGGAGACTTTTGTGCAACTGTATTGGCAGCAAAATCCAGCACCGCCTCCACCTTTATCAGCATAGTTTATGCTGTGGATAGCAAAATTTTTGGAGGGGGGTAAAGCATAAACTTTGTTTAGGGAGTTGACATCTAACCTTCTTCATTTTTTTCATGAATCGGTTTTATGTGTTGTTTTCTGATGCTTTGTGTTTTGTTTTTTTTTATGTTCAAAGTTGACAGTTTGTGTTTCTTTTATGATTAGCAAGTTTGTAAAACTTATTAAAATGTATGTAGTTCAGCTTTTTCATCTAGTTTGCATGAGAACTTAGTTTGCCCAGTTTTTTCTCAAAATTATGAACATATTGAACTTGAATATTAGAATATGCATGTTTAGAACCTTTGTTTGGCAGTAGAACAAATATGTTGTTTGATGAATCTTTAGATAGTTTAATCTTTAACTTGATAAATATTTGTTAGTTTTTAGTTTCTTGAAAGCACTTAAGACCAATTTTTAAACTTAGAAAAAAAATAATGCAATGAAATAGTGAAGTAAGGAATTTTAGAGCACTAAAACCTTCCTCATCACCCTTCAAAGCGTATAAGCTGTTGGATTTTAACGGTTACATGCATCACATACATGAGCGGAATTTTAAAATTTTTAAACCATTAGATATGATCATGCCATGAATACACAATATAACTATATGAGAATAAGAAAAATCACCTTTGATTTTTGTTGAACAATTGATTTTACTTCGCACCGGGTTGTCGCAAACCACAGTGTCCAAAATCGAACACCTCCAATGAGTAATCCACACTAGAGCGGGGTAAATTGAACCAACAAATTGGTGTTTAACTAGGGCTGGCCGAAATTCCCAAGAGCTAGCTTAGGATTTGGCGCAAAAAGGAGAGAGAGATTAAGAGAAAAGACTTTCTTTTTGTTTTAATCACTTAACCCTAATTCTCATTAGGTGGCCTTTTATAGTTAGGTTAAAATTCCAACTCCTTAATGAGATTGGGCTCTTCAAAATTGCTAAAGAATTATTAATTGGGCCTTTGGAATTAATTATAATCATTTGAGCTTAATTAAATCCAATTTAAACCTTTTCATAAAAGTCTATGCACAAAACCCACAAACTAGGCCCTTTGTGCAACTAATTGGATTTAAATACCCAAATGGATTCCAAATCCAACCAAATTAAATATGTGGGTTCCATAAAACTTATGTAATATATATAAATTAATTTGGTCCATTAAATAGGCCATTAAGGCCTTCTGTTCTGAGGTAGGCGTGTGGCCCTTACAGAAGGGCTTCCGCCAACTGCTTCATTCCTCTGGCCCTTAATAATTGCTCCAATGGACTTATTAATTATTATACCAGTCCTATAACACTTATAGTAGTCCTAAAATACTTATAAGACAATAATAATTAATCATAAAATACATTATTTCAATTAGGTCCAATTTTGCAGAATATTTATCAAAAGTTCCATGGACAATTTTATTTGATCATAATTAATTAAACTCTTTAATTAATTATTATCATATTCTCTTCTCTAACTTCATAATAATATCAAATATTATTATCCTTGTCATCTTACCATTTTACCCTTTTCTCTATATGTGTGTGACCTATTGGGTTCCTGTCCATGTTGGGAGTATAATAAGTAATTGTGAGTTCTATTCAAAACTCACATGATTTAAACTCCTTTAAATCATCTTATCAATCCCTATTGATACTTTTGACACATCATTATACAAGTTATGATTGGCCTCTAGCTAGGTATCATGACTACCCAAATGTCAGGAAAGTCATGTGGTTTGACTGTACCCTTCCATAGAAACAGTTACCGTGCAATTACTCCTTTCACCACTCTTATCTCAATTAGATTCTAAGTATGGATTTCTGTCAACTCATATAAATCTAATTATGTATGTTCTATTAATTTAACCATTGTTCCTAAAATTCCCTTCATGGATCTCCATCCATCTCGGCATATTACTCTGGCTAGAGATTCTCTGAACAAGGCAATTATAGAATCATGCGAGATAATTTCCCTTGTTAAATCTGGAATGGTGAATCCTTTATCAATCACTCAACTATCTTCAAGTAGGTCATGATATACCCAATCTCCTAACTATGTTCACTCCCAGTTGGAAGTAATCAGTTATGGAGTCAAAGTATACCACTTGCTACTTAAGATAACTTTGGTGATCTCAAGTCTAAGGATACTTGCACAACCGCTATAAAGAGATTCCTCACTAACATAGATTTAATATCCATATGAGGATTCTCTTTACAGGTCTCCAATGAACTTGTTCTTCTAACAGGCATCCACATGTTAGCTTTGATTATCATCCATAATCACAGTTATGAGAAGCACTGCTTGAACCATTCAAGAAGCATAACATGTGCTAGTCTGTCCGAATCAACAATGTCCTATCTTGTTAATTTTATGACTAGGGATATTTAAATATTAATACATTTGCATGCAATAGACATCTCACATCATGAACACCTTCATGATTGCCTTTGCACTGTGTTTATAATATCTAGGACTTCATTTATTAATTTAAGATTTACAAACTTATGTATTCAAACATAGCATTAATAAATGAATGATGCCTTTTATTAAGAATATAAATTTTATACATATGAAAAACATCCCTATTACATGGGCTCTAGGGCATACTCTCTAACAATCTCCCACTTGCACTAGAGCCAATCACTCATATGTCTCAGACCCATGTTATTTATATGGTGATCATGCTTAATCTGGGAAAGTGCTTTAGTGAGGGGATCCGCCACATTGTCATCTGTGGGAACCCTTTCTATTTTCACATCATTTCTAGTTACTATTTCCCTTATGATATGGTAGCGTCTGAGAACATGCTTGGATCGCTGATGAGACCGTGGTTCCTTTGCTTGCACAATGGATCCATTGTTGTCACAATATAAAGGAATCGGATCAACAATGCTAGGTGATAATGGTGAATTATATGATGTTTTTAGTATGTTTTTATGCGTTTGATTGAGTTAATTTTTTGTTAATTAGGTTTAATTTGAGTTTCATTTGTGTTTTTAGAGTTAATTATAAATTTTGGTGTTGTTTCAGGGTTATTTTGCAAGAAAAAGGACTTAATTGTAAAAAAGGCAAAGTTTTGGGCCAAAAGCGTAAAATTGAAGAAATTGCGCAATAAAATGAGCTTCAGTCCAGAGCATTGAGACGTGGCCACATGAAAACATTGAAATATATTACACGTGACCACGTGAAGAGGTTAATTATGAGAGAATGTGGCTATGTGAAAAGGAAATGAAGAAGAGTAAGTGGCCACGTGAAGAATTAAGTGAAGAAGGAAGCAAGACACGTGACCACGTGTGACCCAAGGAAAAACTCACACGTGGCCACGTGTGAGGAAGGAAAACATCTACACGTGACCACGTGTAGGAAGGCATAAGTTGATGCGTGGCCACGTGCTTTGATTCTCCAATTACGCGAAGGATTTCCCAAGCTTCCTGTTTTGAGCAAACTTCCTTTCCTATTCTGATTCTGCAATTTTGGAAGAAATCTACCACATTTTTGCCTATAAATAGAGCCCCAAAACACAGAAGAAAGAAGATATAGAGATCAGATCCTTAGTTTAGCTTTGTCTTTCCTAAAGTTTTTCTTTTACGTTCTTAGTTTTCAAGTTTTTATTCAAGCTTTTGTTTTTAGTTTTAACCATGTCTTTTGAGTAGTTTTCTTTAACTTTTGCTAAAGGATACTTGAATCCTTGACTTGTATTGTTATGACTTAAGTTTGTGCTTCAATTCAATTACAAGTTTGATTATTTCTTGGTTCTTAAGTTTTAGTCTTGTTTTTATTCAACTTCAAGTTATTGTTAACGTGACTAAACATCGATTAATTAATTGGTTTGAGTTGTTTAAAGATTTGCATGTTCTTAGGTTAATTTAGTTGGATTAATGCATGTTAAAATCTGAATAAGTTATGATTATGTGTTAATTTGAGTAGGTTGAGATTAAGAAAGGTGTAATCAAGAATGGGTGAAAGTTAAATCTCTTGAGAAAGGCTTTAATAGACATCTAGGAGAATTAATTCAGACTTTTATGCCAAGTGTTGAATTGTTCTGAATAAGGGAGTTTAATGATTGGAATGATAATCTTGAATAAAGTTATCTGGTTTTATTTATCTGAATTCTTCATAATCACTGATATTATTCTTTGAATTTAAGTCATTACAATGAAAGTTAAGGTGGATAGTTTCCTTAGCAAAAGAATTTCAGTTATTGTTTTGTTTTTAATTCATGTTTTACCTTTTATTTTGTTTAATTGTTTATTTTGTTTAATTTTTGCTTTCAAATCAAAAACATTTGGGAAACAATCTCAGGTTGATTTAATTCATACATAGATATTATCCTTAGCAATCCATGTTCCCTTGGGTACGATATTTGGGGTCTTAATCTATATTTCCCTATATTACTAGCCGATCTAGTACACTTGCTAGACACCGGTCACTAGGCACCACTCCTAGTTCGGTTATGAACTTTTTGTTCTAGACTGCTTCTTTGGCTGCTTCTGAAGTAGCAATGTACTCAGCTTCCATCGTGGAATCAGTAGTTGTTTCTTGTTTGGAACTTTTCCAACTAACTGCTCCTCCTCCCATTATGAACACATAACCAGATTGTGATTTACAATCATCTTTGTCAGATTGGAAGCTTGCATCTGTATACCTATTTACTTCCAAACTGCCCTCTCCATATACCAAGAATATATCCTTAGTCCTTCTCAAGTACTTAAGAATATTCTTGACAGCTGCCCAGTGTTCCTCTCCAAAATTGGATTGGAATCTGCTTGTGACACTCAAAGCAAATGCTACATTTGGACGTGTACATAACATAGCATACATGATAGAACCAATTGCAGATGCATATGGTATTCTATTTATGCTCTCTCTATCCTCTAGTGTCTGTGGACACATAGACTTAGAAAGGTGTTTCCCATGCACCATGGGTGTAAACCCTTTCTTAGAGAGATCCATATTGAACCTCTTCAATACTTTATATATATATGTACTTTGAGAAAGACCTAGCAACCTATTGGATCTATCTCTATAGATCCTTATTCCCAGAATATAGGATGCTTCTCCAAGGTCTTTCATGGAGAATTGCTTGGATAACCATATTTTAACAGATTGGAGAAGAGAAATGTCATTTCCCATGATTAATATGTCATCTACATATAGAACTAGGAAGACAATTGCACTCCCACTGACCCTTTTATACACACAAGGTTCATCTTCATTCTGTGAGAAACCAAACTCTTTGATTGTCTCATTGAATCGTATGTTCCAGCTCCTAGAGGCTTGCTTCAATCCATAAATGGATCTTTGAAGCTTGAATACCTTTTCGCCATTTCCTAATGTGAATCCTTCTGGTTGTGTCATATACACATCCTCGGTTAGATTTCCATTAAGGAAAGTTGTCTTCACATCCATTTGCCAAATCTCATAATCATAATGAACTGCAATGGCTAAAAGTATTCTTATAGACTTAAGCATCGCTACAGGAGAAAAAGTTTCGTCATAGTCAATACCTTCTTTTTGACGATAACCTTTTGCTACTAAACGAGCTTTATAGGTAACTATATTACCTTCCATGTCAGTCTTCTTTTTGAAGACCCATTTGCACCCTATGGGTTTTATCCCTTTAGGTGGTTGAGTTAAAGTCCATACTTTGTTCTCATACATGGAGTCCATTTCAGACTGCATAGCCTTAAGCCATAAATCACGTTCTGAACTGTTCAAAACTTCTTGATAGCTTGTAGGCTCATTGTCCTCTACTACAGTTATGCCTCTATCCGAATCAATGTGAAATCCATATCTCACAGGGATAGAATGCATCCTAGTAAATCTTCTAGGATTTTGTGTATAATCAGGTTCAACTGTAATCTCATCATTATGAAATTCAGTTTCGGGTTCAATCGGTTGATCATCTTCTATTTGTGGGTCTTGAACTTCACCAAGTTCAATTTTACTCCCACTGTCCTCTCGTAGGAGAAATTCTCTTTCCAAGAAGACAGCATGCCTTGAAATAAACACCTTTTGTTCTAAGGGATGATAGAAATAATATCCAAACGTTTCTTTTGGATATCTCACAAATAAACATTTGTCAGACTTAACATCCAGTTTGTCTGACATTGTCCTCTTCACATAAGCAGGACAACCCCATACTTTCATATGAGAAAGCGTGGGTTTCTTGTTATTCCACATCTCATATGGAGTAACATCAACCGATTTACTAGGAACTCTATTTAACACATAAACAGCAGTTTCTAGTGTATATCCCCAAAAGGACTTAGGCAAGTCTGCTCGGCTCATCATTGATCGAACCATGTCTAATAGTGTTCTATTTCTCCTTTCAGATACACCATTGTGTTGTGGTGTATATGGAGGAGTCCATTGAGATAAAATCCCATTATCTCTAAGATAATCCTGAAACTCTTGACTTAAGTATTCTCCACCTCTATCTGATCTAAGTGTTTTAATACTTTTGCCAAGTTGTTTCTCAACTTCATTTCTGAACTCTTTAAACTTTTCAAATGCTTTAGACTTATATTTCATTAGATAGATGCATCCAAACCTGGAATAATCATCAATGAAAGTAATGAAGTAGGAGTAACCTCCTCTAGCATGTGTAGTCATTGGACCACATACATCTGAATGTATTAAGTCCAAAACCATTTTAGCTCGTTCTCCTTTACCAATAAAGGGAGCTTTTGTCATTTTTTCCAATAAACAAGATTCACATGTATCAAATGATTCATAATCAAATGATCCCAAATCACCTGACTTGTGTAATTTGGTCATGCGTTTTTCATTTATATGGCCTAAACGATAATGCCATAAGTATGAGGTTTTTAGATTATCATGTTTCATTCTCTTGGTATCCACATTATGTACTTCTTTAATTAAATCAAGAACAAATATACCATTCTCAATGATAGCTTTTGCATAAAACATATTGTTCTTAAAAATGTAACAACATTTGTCCTTTAAAGAAATATCATAATCGTTCATCAAATGACTGAAAGAAATAATACTTTTGGATAAAGTTGGAACATAATAACAATTGTTTAATTCCAGTACTAATCCACTAGGAAGAGGCAAATAGTAAGTCCCCACAACTGTTGTAGAGATGTTCTGTCCAGTAGCTGACTGCAAACATATCTCTGCCTTTCCAACTCTTCTAAAGCTTCTAAGCCCCTGTAGATCATTACATAAATGAGATCCACATCCGGTATCTAATACCTAAGATTGTTTTGAAGCAATAGAATAAGTATTAATTTCAATTATATGAATACCTGAAGTAGAAGCATCAGCTTGCTTCTTCTTCTTGAGAGAATCTAGATAGGCCTTGCAGTTACGCTTCCAATGACCATCCTTTCCACAATGGAAGCAAGTTCCTTTGGGATTCTCTTTATTGGCAACCTTCTTCTTGGAGATCCCACCATTCTTTGGCTGCGCCGTGGTTATCTTCTTCTTCTTCTGCTTTTTGCCTTTAGTAGAAGTGACAACCATGACACTTTTTGGATCCTTCTTAAATGATCCATCAGCTATCTTGAGCATATTGATTAACTCAAGAATGGATACTTGGATCTTGTTCATGTTGAAGTTAAGCACGAAAGGTACATAACTTGGAGCCAACGAGTACAAGATTAAATCTATGTATAGATTATTATCCATAACATAGCCAAGTCTACTCAAATGCTCAATATACCCATACATCTTCAATGCATGAGTAGCAGCTAAAGTGCCTTCCACCATTTTGCAGCTAAATAGAGCTCGAGCAATTTCATATTGCTCAGTTCTAGCCTAAGAAGAATAAAGCTCCTCTAGATGCAAAATGATGGTTCTAGTATCCATCATTTCATGTTGCTTCTGAAGCTCCGAGGACACAGTACCCAGCATCAGACATGTTGCTGCTTCACTATCCTCCATGTATTTTCGATAAATGCCTTTGATCTCATCAATGGCATCATCTGATGGAAGTGGTGGTGGATCTTTATCCAAGACATAGTGGATCTTTTCAGCTCTGAGAACAATTCTCACTTGCCTGATCCAGTCAGAATAGTTATTGCCAACAAGCTTGTTATCCAAGATTGAACGTATATTAATGTTCGACGTGCTCATAATGATGACCTAGATGTGAAAAAGAAAAGATATGAGAGTATGTTCATATATATGTCTGCATTAATAAGGTCTTTAATTAATCCATTTACTCCCACTATTTTATTGCAAATTAATAGCCCTCACTATATAATCCGAGAAAACCCGATGGTTTTCTTAGTGGGCCAATATCCAATCCTTGATATGTAATTTGACCTTGACTATGGTCAACAAGCCAAATTCCATACCCTTGAAAGGTAGGTATCTCTATACCAATTGTGTCTCTACACAACTATTGGATCATTAGGTTATCAACTATTGATGCATGCATATCATATATGCATTCCCTAATCTTGCCTCTAGAACCATTAGCCTTGACTGTGGTCAACAAACTAATGGGCTAGCTAAGATGACCCATTTAATTAGATTTGAACATATTCGATATAATGTGAGCTTGACTGTGGTCAACAACCCACACTATAAAGAACTCTGGTTCTCCTCAAATTAATGGAAGGCTTATATACCTTAGTATTTATTTGAGGGTTTTAGTTAATTAAGTCTCATCATACATGGTTGGCATACATTGGTATGCATCCTATATCTATCACATAAATATAAGCATACAAATATGGTATAGTTATGGACTTCACTACATTGATTTCCCCGAGCCAAGAGGGAAATCAAAAGGTCACACCTAGGTAGTATGCATGATTCAAACAAGAAAATAATTACATTATCTTCAAACTTGTTGGATCTCCATCCGGCCCATCTTGCTCCTTGATATTGGTCTCCATCTCTATTTCTAATTCTAATCTAAGTAATCTAATTACATATTACAATTTGAAATGAAATACAAACCAAAAACAAGTGGCCGGGACATGAAAGTCCTCATTGGGCCAAAACATGCATTATGCTCAATCACATTGGGCTTTGTCCATAACTAACCATCATGCCAATCATACACCCTTATATGCCTCTCTAATGCATAAAGAAGTGTATTACTAACTTTGTTTCAACCTTTGAAACTATATTTTGAGTTATTTTAATGATGTGATCAAATTAGAAAACTTTTTCCATTTTGGAAACTTTCATTTTAGGAAACCTTTTTGCATGCATGTGTTCTTGTCTTAATAATCAATCTAATTGATTATTAATTAATTATAAATTGATTATTTAATTAATTAATCATATTAAATAATTAGAAGAATCAATTTTGGGCTTAAAACAAATGTAGGCCGAAACCCACAGAAGAAAAACCCTAACTGTGTTCACAGACAAACTAGTTTTGTGTCTTTTGGACCATTTGGGCCTTTTGGAATGAGCCAAGCCCACTCTAGCGCTTAAAACCCATTAATAAACTTAATTAATCTTTATAATGTTTAATTTAAATCAGCTCCTTGGGCCCACCAAGTCATTCACTAATTTAAACCAAGTCCGTAAACATAATTAAGCCCATTAAGTGGTTTTAATAAATTAAAATTAATCAAATTAATTTAAGGCCCATTTTAATTAATCCAATTAATTAAAAACACTTTAATATATCATATATATCATATTTAGAAGATCAAAAGTCATTCTAACTAAGAACACATCAAGAACACCAATTTATTAAACTTTTCGACAAAACTAATTTTCATGCAAAACTTGTTCGATTTTAATTCTGTTCGATCCTATGGCTTAATATCACATATTAAACACATAAAATATCATCTAAATGATTTTTAAATGGATCCATAGAAATTAAATTATAACAACCCCTACATCACCTAGGGTTTCACGCCAAACCCTAATCACAATCCTTCAAAAGTTTCGTTTTTGTTTCCACCAATTTTATTTGATCACACATACAACCAGAAATCAATATTTCTCATTCATGAACAATCAAATCTAATATTTTAAAGTTCATGAAATAAATAACTCAAAACAAAACAAAACTTATTCTGAAGAAAAATAAGAATTGTATATCCATGGCAAAACCGTGGCTCTGATACCATGTTGGATTTTAACGGTTACATGCGTCACATACATGAGCGGAATTTTAAAATTTTTAAACTATTAGATCTTATCTTGCCATGAATACACAATATAACTATATGAGAATAAGAAAAATCGAACACCTCCAATGAGTAATCCACACTAGAGAGGGGTAAATTGAACCAAAAAATTGGTGTTTAACTAGGGCTGGCCGAAAATCCCAAGAGCTAGCTTAGGATTTGGCGCAAAAGGGAGAGAGAGATTAAGAGAAAAGACTTTCTTTTTATTTTAATCACTTAACCCTAATTCTCATTAGTTGGCCTTTTATAGTTAGGTTAAAATTCCAACTCCTTAATGAGATTGGGCTCTTCAAAATTGTTGGAGAATTATTAATTGGGCCTCTGGAATTAATTATAATCATTTGGGCTTAATTAAATCCAATTTAAACCTTTTTATAAAAGTCTATGCACAAAACCCACAAACTAGGCCCTTTGTGCAACTAATTGGATTTAAATACCCAAATGGATTCCAAATCCAACCAAATTAAATATGTGGGTTCCATAACACTTATGTAACATATATAAATTAATTTGGTCCATTAAATAGGCCATTAAGACCTTTTGTTCTGAGGTAGGCGTGTGGCCCTTATAGAAGGGCTTTCGCCAACTGCTTCATTCCTCTGGCCCTTAATAATTGCTCCAATGGACTTATTAATTATTATACCAGTCCTATAACACTTATAGTAGTCCTAAAATACTTATAAGACAATAATAATTAATCATAAAATACATTATTTCAATTAGGTCCAATTTTGCAGAACATTTCTCAAAAGTTCCGCGGACAATTTTATTTGTTCATAATTAATTAAACTATTTAATTAATTATTATCATATTCTCTTCTCTACCTTCATAATAATATCAAATATTATTATCCTTGTCATTTTACCATTTTACCCTTTTCTCTATATGTGTGTGACCTATTGAGTTCCTGTCTATGTTGGCAGTATAATAAGTAATTGTGAGTTCTATTCAAAACTCACATGATTTAAACTCCTTTAAATCATCTTATCAATCCCTATTGATACTTTTGACACATCATTATACAAGTTATGATTGGCCTCTAGCTAGGCATCATGACTACCCAAATGTCATGAAAGTCATGTGGTTTGACTGTACCCTTCCATAGAAACAGTTACCGTGCAATTACTCCTTTCACCACTCTTATCTCAATTAGATTCTGAGTATGGATTTCTATCAACTCATATAAATCTAATTATGTATGTTCTATTAATTTAACCATTGTTCCTAAAATGCCCTTCATGGATCTCTATCCGTTTCGGCATATTACTCTGCCTAGAGATTCTCTGAACAAGGCAATTATAGAATCATGCGAGATAACTTTCCTTGTTAAATATGGGATGGTGAATCCTTTGTCAATCACTCAACTATCTTCAAGTAGGTCATGATATACCCAATCTCCTAACTATGTTCACTCCCAGTTGGAAGTAATCAGTTATGGAGTCAAAGTATACCACTTGCTACTTAAGATAACTTTGGTGATCTCAAGTCTAAGGATACTTGCACAACCGCTATGAAGAGATTCCTCACTAACATAGATTTAATATCCATATGAGGATTCTCTTTGCAGGTCTCCAATGAACCTGTTCTTCTAACAAGCATCCACATGTTAGCTTTGATTATCATCCATAATCACAGTTATGAGAACCACTACTTGAACCATTCAAGAAGCATAACATGTGCTAGTCTGTCCGAATCAACAATGTCCTATCTTGTTAATTCTATGACTAGGGATATTTAGATATTAACACATTTGCATGCAATAGACATCTCACATCATGAACACCTTCATGATTGCCTTTGCAATGTGTTTATAATATCTAGAACTTCATTTATTAATTTAAGATTTACAAACTTATGTATTCAAACATAGAATTAATAAATGAATGATGCCTTTTATTAAGAATATAAATTTCATACATATGAAAAACATCCCTATTACATGGGCTCTAGGGCATACTCTCTAATATAAGAAACTCAAACAACTTAACAATTTTTCTTGTTAAGCTTTTTAAAACCTTTTTTCCTATCCTTATGAAATTTTATCCTCTGTAAGCCAATTTGAGCCTAAAAAGGGTATGCTTAATGTGTACCATCCATGATTTTTCTTGTTACACTCAAATTTTTAACCATATAACCTAAAAAGATTTTGTCTTACCATATGAAATTGGCCACTTTAGGATTAAATGGATTTATGTGAATTTAATATCTTGATGGGTGCAGTGAGAAAATTATTGGTAGGAGTTATTAATGAAGTCAAGTGAAAAATTACCTTGTATCTACCTTGATATTATTCAGGTCTCTTTTAATGCTAGCATTGTGTAAAAAAAATCATCGATTGAGAAAAAGAAAAGCTAGCATCCATGATAAAATCTTAAGTGCGGGGTAGTATAAGGAAGAAAAAATATTGGTAACTTCTGAAAGGGTTTGCTCTGGGTATATTGTCTCTTAAAAGTTTTGGATTAAAAAGGGTAAGTACGTTTGACTTAGTTATTCATTGATTAAGTTAATGGGATTGTTTATCTATTTTGTCTTAGAGTGGCTATTCATTTTGATTATCTTATACCCATTCTTTGATAGCTAAGACCTTAGCCCTATTACAACCTTTGAAAGATCTTTGTCATTTTAAGTTTATTTTGAGTTGTTTAGCAAAGATAAGCTCCGGGTTCTGGTGCTAAAGCAGAGGCTTATGCTCTATCTAGAGTTTCTAGCACGAAACCATTTGTATGCATATGTATGCATTCATTCTAAACTTTACTATGTAGTTGTGTTGATGTTTTGATTTATAAAATACTTAAAATGATTTAGTCTTGCACACACTTAAGTGAATTAACTTATATTGTCTTGATTGAAGTTATTCTATTTAGAAATTTTATTAAGTGCTTTTGTTAAAATGCTGAGCTTGGTTATAAAATGCATAATTCTTTATTCAAGTTTGATTATTTTGAGAAGTTAAATTATTTTAATTTGCTCGTTGGTGAGCAAGGTTTAAGTGTGGGGTATTTGATAAGTGTGAATTATATAATGTTTTAGTATGTATAAGTGTTTTTATTTAGTTAATTTTGGTTAATTTATAGTTTAAATATTTACAATTGTATTTTAGGAGTTAATTTGAAGTTTTGATATTTTTCAAGGTTAATTTGCAAGAAAAAGGACTAAATTGCAAAAGGCAAGAAGACTTGAGCCAAAACTGTGAATTTGGAAAATTCATGTTAGTAAAATGTTTGAGAAGTTCAATGACTATTCAAGTGGTCGTGCATCTAGGAGTGTTAATTTTTGCTTGGTCGTGGATGAAAGAAGTTGAAAGCATGCTTGGTCATGTGTCTCTAACACTTGAAGGATACTTGGCCATGTACCTCATCTCCTAGGAGAGCCATGCACGGCAGTGCATGGAAATGCAAAGGAAGCTACTTGGTCGTGCACTCCTATATGAAATGATGCATGGTAGTGCATCTAGCAAAGGCAATTCTCAAGTGGCCATACAATATGGACTCCAATGCTACGAAGAATTTCCCAATTAAGAAGAATTCTTTTCATACTTTAATTTAAGAAGTTTAGAAGGATTCTACAATTTCTTTTTCCTATAAATAGAAGACTGAAACACCAAAGAAGAAGAAATCAATCCTCAATTATCAAGAATTCAATAGTTTTTAGTTTTACATCATTTTCTGTTTTCTCTATTTTTCTTGTTTTTTTAAAGCTTTGTTTTAGTTTTCAACATGTCTAGTGAGTAGTTTTCTTTAACTTTTGCTAAACGATTCTTGAATCCTTAACTTTTTATTGTTATGACTTAAGCTTGTGTTTAATTTTATGCAAGTTTTGATTGTTTCTTAGTTCTAAAGCACAATTTTATCATTATTTAGCTAAAGTTTGGTTGTTAACTTGTTTAATTATTGGTTAATAATTGGCTTTTAGTTTGATCATTGATATGTATGCTCTTAGGTTAAATTACTTAGGTTGATGCATGATTATATTCTTCATTAGATATAGTTTTGTGTTAATTAAGGTAAATTAAGATTAAGAAAGGTGTAACTAAGAATATATGGAAGTTAAATTTACTTGAAAAATAATTTAATAGACATCTAGGAGATTTAATTCAGATCTTTATGCTAAGTGTTGGATTGTTCTTAATTAGAGAATTTATTGCTTGGAATGATAATCTTGAATCAAGTTATCTGGTTTTATTTATTGAGTTCTTTATAATCACTTGTGTTTTTCTTAAGATTAAGTCATGATAATATTGGTTAAGGTAGATAGTCCTTTAGTGAAAGTTGCTTTTAAATATTGAATTTTACCTCATTTGATCACTTGCTTTTATTTCAAATTATTTTAAATTATTTTATTTTATTTTCTATTTAAAGTTTTTTTTTATTTTTTTTTACATTCATCATCACAACTTTGGGAATTTCTTTTCTATATTTTACACACACATTCTATTTTTATGTTGGCCCAAGGTCATATCCAAATTTTGATTATAATCAAACCTTATATAAACTCTATTGAGAAATCTGTTCTAAGCATGTTTTATAGGAATCTTCTGTTAGAGTCATCAAAATCAAGATTGTGGAATGAATCCTTCAAGACCAAGTTGAAGAATATCTTAGTCTAACGAAAATTAGGTTATTAAATTGTAAGATCAATATGAGGATCAAATTGTCATTCATACATACATATTCCAAGTTTTAAAATTGCATAAAAATATTTTCAAGCCATAAATCTCGTTTTTAGTTAAAACTTATTTCTTTCATAAAATACTTTAGAAATTGGTCCGTCAGAATTTACATTAGAAAGTGGATTAGAAATCTAGAAAACTTTCTGATTGTCTGTTCTGTCTTCTAATGGTCATAAATGGCTAGTTTTGTGTTTTCTCTCTTCAAACCAAGTTTTTGGGTATAAATATGTGTTATTAGATCATTTAGAAGTTTAGAAAAAATATTGGAAAGATTTTAAAACTCTTAAGAAAAAGCCTACTTGTTTTAAATCTCACTTTCCATCTTGCACTTCATCTTTACTTATTATCCTCAATTGGTTATAGCTTTTATTGTAATTATTTGTGAGGAATCTCTATTGTGAAAGATTGTGAGTTTGGGTTTGTTAGAACCTAAGTGAAATTCTAGTAAGCATTTCAATCTCTTACTTGGAAAAAAGATTGTGGGTAGATATACATAGGTTTGTATATTGGCTTTAACTCTTGCCTTTAAAAGAGTTAAGAGTGGAGAGAATTCTCAAGATTGATTCTTGAGGAGTGGATATAGGCAGGTTGGCCGAACCATTATAATTTCTATGTGTTCTCTACATTTCTGTTATGTTGTCTCTCTTGAATAATTATTTTTTACATTCTGAAAACTTGTTTTATTCAAAATTTTGTAAAACGAATTTATGAGTCACTCTTAACAAATTTAATATAATCCTTCAGAAATATATTTGAAAGTTAAAAAGAATCTAAAAAAGTTATTAGTATTGTTATCTTGCATGAAATTTTATTTATTTAGAAATTTGGCCAGAAAAACTTTAAGACACCCAATTCACCCCCCCTCCCTCTTAAGTGTCTTTCGGGACCTACATTTGGTATCAAAATTGTTCTCTATTCCCTAAGGCTTAACATCCTTGAGTGATCTTGCAAATGGCCGAATCAAGCAATGCTCCTACTGCTACTCCATTCAAAGAAGGACATTCTGTTCATCGTCCTCCTATGTTTAGTGGTGAAAACTATCCTTTTTGAAAGTTGTCATGAGACACTTTATTCAATCACAAGATATGGAATGCTGGGATATTATTAAAGATGGATATGAGTATCCATAAAAGATTTTTGATGAGGAAGGAGATTCAGAAAATGCTACTGTTTTAAAGACTAGAAAAGAATTCACAAAAGCTGAAAAGAGAAAAGTGCAGCTAAATTTTAAAGCTATGAGCATACTTTTCTATTCACTGCACACAAATGAATTCAACAGATATTTTAGATGTGATACAGCTAAAGAAATCTGGGATAAGCTCCAAGCAACGTATGAAGAAACAAATCAAGTTAAAGACACTAGACTTCATGTTCTCATGTTAGACTATGAATTAAAAATGAAGCCAGAAGAGTCAATTTCTGAGGTAATTAATAGGTATGTTAAATTAACAAATGAACTTAAAGCTCTTGGTAAAAAACTTGATGAACATAACAAAATTGCAAAGCTTGTTAGAGGTCTTACACCTAGATAAGAATCAAAAGCATCAATTCTGTTAGATAAAGATCTTAGTACTTTAAATTTTGATATTGTTTGTGGATCTCTTATTTCTCATGAGCTTTATATCAAGTCTCAAGATGCAAAAAAAGGAAAAGATAGAAAATTGAAAGCTATTTCTCTCAAAGTAGAATTTGAAACTGATTACTCTACAAGTGATCATGAAATGGCATTGATAACAAAGAAATTCAAAAAGCTGTACAGAAAAGGAAAAAGATCATACAAAAAGCAGCATCAGAAATTCTCTCATCACAAAGCAAAAAATTCATCAAAGTTTGGTGAAATAGTTTGTTATGAATGTAACAAACCCAGTCATATAAAATTTAAATGTCCAAATGTCAAAAGACAAGAGAAGAGATTCAAGAAGAAAGCTATGAAGGCTACATGGAGTGATAGTGAAGAATCCAGCGACAATCAGAATCGGCAAATTCTGATAATGTTGGTCTAATGGCAATTTCTGTTCATAAAAATCAAAACTCCAATTCTGACAGTGAACAAAATGCTGATAACAGTTCACCTGAGAATGATTCAAAAAATTCTGATGTAAGTGATGCTGATTCTAATTCTGACTCAAATGAAAATGGAAATGAATATAAAAAAATGCTAGAATGTTTTGAAGATTTGCATGATAAATATCTTATGCTCAAAAATACTCATTTTGAGACAAAGAAAAAGTATGATAAACTGCTTATAGAATATGAAAATGCAAAGGAGACTAAATTGAAAAATAAAAATAATTATTCAGTTTTGGAAAGAAAACTTATTGATTTACAAGAAAAATGCAATGTAAAGGGTAAACAGTTATGTGTATGTAATGAAAAATCTGCTGAAAACTTAACTACAAAATCTGCTCACAATTTTCATGCAAGTACATCAAGGAAATATCATAGAAAAAATAATCAGAAGAAATACAAGCAAAATCTATCAAATAAAATGATAAGTAATCCTTTTGCTACATGTTTTTATTGTTGTAAAAAGGAACATATCTCAAAATTCTGTTACTACAAGAAAAATACAAATTCTGTTAAATGGGTGATTAAAAATTCTGAAAATTATATAACTAACCATGAAGGACCCAAGAAGAGTTGGGTACCTAAAAATACTTGATTATTTTGCAAATTTACCTAAGGAGCACCAAAATAGAAAAATGTTTCATGGATAGCGGTTGCTCTAGGCATATGACGTGGGACAAAACAAAATTTTCTAAGCTGAAAAATTCTGAAGGTGGTTCTATCAGTTTCGATGATAATCGAAAAGGAAAAATTATTGGTATTGGTTCTATTGGAACTAATCCAGTAATTGAAGATGTTTCTCTTGTTGAAGGTCTTAAGTACAATCTACTTAGCATAAGTCAACTGTGTGACAAAAAGAAAAGAGTAATATTTGAAGTTGATCATTGTAGAGTAGAAGATATTGAAACTGGGAAATCTGTTCTAAAAGGACAAAGATCTGAAAATATCTACTTGGTTAGCCTAGAAGATATTCAAAATAGTAAAGCCAAATGCTTGCTTACTAAAAAAGATTTAAGTATTCTATGGCATAAAAAGGTTGGACATACAAGTTTTCATGCACTAGAAAAGCTGGTCAGAAAAAACTTGGTAAAGAGAATGCCAAAGATGAAAATTGATACAGATCATATATGCAAGGCATGCCAGCTTGGGAAACAAATCAAAAATTCACATAAGTCTAAGAATGTGATTTCTACTAGAAAACCATTAAAGCTTCTACATATGGATTTATTTGGACCAATAAATCCTTCAAGTATTGGTGGAAAATCTTATGTGTTAAATGTGGTGGATGACTATACATGTTACACATGGGTTATATTTCTTGCACACAAGGATTAAACTTTTGAAGTTTTCAAGAAGTTGAGTAAAAATATTCAGAATGAAAAAGGATATAAAATAACAAGCACCAAAAGTGATCATGGAAGAGAATTTGAGAATCAAAAATTTAAAGAATTCTGTAATATTTTTGGAATAAGTCATACCTTTTATGCTCCTAGAACGCCCTAGCAAAACGGTGTTATAGGAAGAAAGAACAAATCTCTTCAAGAAATAGCTAGAACAATGTTGAATGAAAATAATTTGCCAAAGTATTTTTAGGCAGAGGAAATCAATACAGCATGCTACATTTTAAATAAAATTCTGATCAGAACAATACTAGAAAAGACTCCATATGAACTATGGAAAGGAAGAAAACCAAATATCAGCTACTCTCAACCTTTTGGCTATAAGTGTTTTATTTTTAATGATAAGATTAATTTAAATAAATTTAATGCTAAATCTGATGAAGGTATATTTTTACGATATTCAGTAAATTCTAAAGTATATAGAGTATAAAATAAAAAATCTCATAAAGTTGAAGAATCCATAAATGTTAGATTTGATTGTGCTAACGAAAATTCTAGAGAAATGAATTCTTTTGATGATGGGCAGGTCTTGAAAAAAAAAGAAAAAGCTAAGAAGATTGTGAACACAGAAGGTGTACCAGATTAATAAGAAGATCCTGATGACAGAATTCTTGAAACAGAAAATAATCCAAAAATTGAAAAGGAACCAAAAAGCTCATCAAAAAAAGTACCAGAAATTCAGGAAGAACAACAACCCGAATCTCAAACTCTTGAACTACCTAAAGACTGAAGATTTCATAGATATCATCCTAAAGATGATCTATTGACTGATCCATCTGAAAGAATGATGACAAGAAGAGCATTAAGAGAATATTGTGGTAACATTGCATTTGTTTCAAATATTGAACCTAAAAATTTTATTGATACTAAAAATGATGAAAATTGGATTAATGCTATGCAAGAAGAATTAATTCAGTTTGAAAGAAATAGAGTATGGAACTTGGTGCCTAGACCCTCAAATTGTTCCATTATTTGGACAAAATGGGTGTTTAGAAACAAACTAGATAAGCAAGGTAATGTTATTCGAAATAAGGCAAGATTGGTGGCCCAAGGCTACAATCAAGAGGAAAGCATAGATTTTGACGAAACTTTTGCACCCGTAGCTAGACTAGAAGCTATTAGAATTTTATGAGCATTTGCATGTTTTAAAAATTTTAAATTATATCAAATGGATGTAAAAAGTGCATTTTTAAATGGTCTTTTAAATGAACAAGTGTATGTAGAACAACCTCCTGGTTTTGAAAATGTTAAGCATCCAGATTTTGTGTTTAAACTTAAAAAGGCTTTGTATGGTTTAAAGAAAGCTCCTAGAGCTTGGTATGAAAGACTCAGTTGTTTCTTATTAAATCACAATTTTAATAGAGGAAAAGTAGATAATACTCTTTTCATCAAGCACAAACAGTCGTACATGCTAATTGTTCAAAGATATGTTGATGATATTGTATTTGGTTCTACTAATGTTTCTTTATGTAAAGACTTTGAAGCTATCATGAAAAAGGAATTTGAAATGAGCATGATGGGAGAGCTAACTTTCTTTTTGGGACTTCAAATCAAGTAATGTTCAGAAGGCATCTTCATCAGTCAAATAAAATACAAAAAAGAATTACTAAAGAAATATAATATGCTTAATGCAAAACCCACCAGTACTCCTATGAGTGCATCTATCAAATTAGAAAAAGATGAGAAAGGAAAATTTGTTGAAGAAAAATTTTATAGAGAGATGATTGGATCATTACTTTACCTCACTGCTAGTAGACCAGATATACACTTCAGTGTATGTGTATGTGCTCGTTTCCAATCCGCCCCAAAAGAATCTCACTTGTCTGCTGTAAAAAGAATTATGAGATATCTAACTGGAACTCAAAATTTAGGTTTATGGTATTCAAGAAAAACATCTTTTAACCTAATTGGATACTCAGATGTTGACTATGCTGGATGTAAAATAGATAGAAAAAGCACATCTGGAGCATGTCATTTCTTGGGAAATTTTTTAATTACCTGGTTCAGCAGGAAGCAAAATTCAGTGGCGCTATCCATTGTTGAAGCTGAATACATAGCAGCTGGTAGTTGTGTTGCTCAAATTATATAGATCAGGCAACAATTAAAAGATTATGGTATAGAATTTGATAAAATTCCTATATTTTGTGATAATACAAGTGCCATAAACCTTACCAAAAATCCAATTATACACTCAAGAACAAAGCACATAGAAATTCGTCACCATTTTATTAGAGATCAAGTGCAAAAAGGAGATATCTTGCTGGAATTTGTATCTATAGAAAACCAGCTTGCCGACATTTTTACCAAGCCCTTGAAGGAAGATCGTTTCTACAAGTTAAGAAGAAAACTTGGTATGGGTTTATCTGAATAATTTTCCATTTAAAATCTTTAGTGTGACTGTGTAAAAGAAAGTAAGTTATAATATTTTTTTTGGCCTTAAAATTTTTGTCATTTCAAATTTCTCCTACACGTGTGTTTCTTATTATTTTGGAAAAGATGGCTTGCGTGTTGTAAAAGAAATGAAAATAAAATTTAGCCAAGTGTAACTTAAATTGTCTCTATTATCCCTATATATACAAGTCTAATAGATTTAAATTTTGTAGGGCCAGCCCTGGTATTTCGCATGGGTCTCGGTTTTTGCGCCTGGGTTACAGTGTTTTTGCGGTTTCTTAACTCCATCTTCATAAATGCACTTTATATCTTAGTCAAATCAAGTCAAATAATTTTTTTTAGTGTGTGTAGGTTATAATATTTCCCTCCCAAACACTAAACCTTACAAATTCTCAAACACGTTTTTCTCCACTCCTTAAATATCACAAAAATCGTTCTTTTTTAAAATGCCTAAAGTTAGCAGCTTTCATCTCCTCTAAAAACCTTTCCATCCTTTCATTTGATCTCTCTGTAAAAATGGGTCGATCGAAATCTCTGGGTAAATGCAATCCTCGTTGGAGTCCATCTCCAGTGTCTCTGATCTCCAAAACCCTTACTGAATCTCAACCATCTCCTAAGCCTACACCTTCAAAATCCAAAGCCACTTCACACCAAAATCCACCCTCAAAACAACTCCTTCTTCCATCCAAAGTTATTGAATGGGATGATCTCTTAAAGAGCACTCCAGATGTGGCTCGCTATATAGAGAAGCAAGGATGGTGGACGTTTTTCACATACTGCCACAAAAAGACGTATCCTGATCTGGTTAGCACATTTTATGCTTCTCGATTCAATATTGAATCCGAGAGTTTTAAAGTGAAGATACATGAATGAGAATACACTGTAAGTCCTTCACTGCTTGCCAAAATTTTTTCTATGCCTTTGAAGGGTTCAAAATGCACTCTTAGTACCAGTAAAATTTTGGATTTTGAGGATCTGGACAAAGAAAAATTTTTAAGTCGGATTTCATCTGACGGAAGTGCTTCTTCAAAAAATCCTTTTACCTCAAATTTGTTGGTTCAATTTTGCATCTTAACCAAATACGTGTGTTTATATGTTACCCCACGTTCTGGCAGTACCTCTTATCTCTCTGATTTTGACATCATTTTCTTATGGCATTACCATACTTCCAGAAATTTCAATTTGCCCTTTATTATTTTTAACTATATGGCCACTGTTGGAATTTAACGGTTACATGCATCACATACATGAGCGGAATTTTAAAATTTTTTAACCATTAGATCTGATCTTGCCATGAATACACAATATAACTATATGAGAATAAGAAAAATCACCTTTGATTTTTGTTGAACAGTTGATTTTACTTCGCACCGGGTTGTCGCAAACCACAGTGTCCAAAATCGAACACCTCCAATAAGCAATCCACACTAGAGAAGGGTAAATTGAACCAACAAATTGGTGTTCAACTAGGGCTGGCCGAAATTCCCAAAAGCTAGCTTGGGAAGTGGCGCAAAAGGGGAGAGAGTTTTTAGAGAAAGGACTTTCCTTTTGTTTTAATCACTTAACCCTAATTCTCATTAGTAGGCCTTTTATAGTTAGGTTAAAATTCCAACTCCTTAATGAGATTGGGCTCTTTAAAATTGCTGGAGAATTATTAATTGGGCTTCTGGAATTAATTATAATCATTTGGGCTTAATTAAATCCAAATTAAATCTTTTCATAAAAGACCATGCACAAAATCCACAAACTAGGCCTTTTGTGCATCTAATTGGATTTAAATACCCAAATGGATTCCAAATCCAACCAAATTAAATATGTGAGTTCCATAACACTTATGTAACATATATAAATTAATTTGGTCCAAGAAAAAGCCCTCTAAGCCCTTCTGTATGGAGTTGGCGTGTAGCCCTCTTCTGGAGGGCTTCCTCCAACTTCTTCATTCCTTTGGCCCTTTATAATTTCTCCAATGGTCCTATTAATTATTATATCAGTCCTATAACACTTATAGTAGTCTTATAAAACTTATAAGACAATAATAATTAATCATGAAATACATTATTTCATTTAGGTCCAATTTACAGAACATTTCTCAAAATTTCCGCGGACAATTTTATTTGATCATAATTAATTAAACTCTTTAATTAATTATTATCATATTCTCCTCTCTACCTTTATAATAATATCAAATATTATTATCCTTGTCATTTTACCATTTTACCCTTTTCTCTATATGTGTGTGACCTATTGGGTTCCTGTCCACGTTGGCAGTATAATATGTAATTGTGAGTTCTATTCAAAACTCACATGATTTAAACTCCTTTAAATCATTTTATCAATCTCTATTGATATTTTGATACATCATTATACAAGTCATGATTGGCCTCTAGCTAGGCATCATGACTATCCAAATGTCAGGAAAGTCATGTGGTTTGACTGTACCCTTCCATAGAAACAGTTACCGTGCAATTACTCCTTTCACCACTCTTATCTCAATTAGATTCTGAGTATGGATTTCTGTCAACTCATATAAATCTAATTATGTATGTTCTATTAATTTAACCATTGTTCCTAAAATGCCCTTCATGGATCTCCATCCATCTCGGCATATTACTCTGGCCAGAGATTCTCTGAACAAGGCAATTATAGAATCATGCGAGATAACTTTCCTTGTTAAATCTGGGATGGTGAATCCTTTGTCAATCACTCAACTATCTTCAAGTAGGTCATGATATACCCAATCTCCTAACTATGTTCACTCCCAGTTTGAAGTAATCAGTTATGGAGTCAAAGTATACCACTTGCTACTTAAGATAACTTTGGTGATCTCAAGTCTAAGGATACTTGCACAACCGCTATGAAGAGATTCCTCACTGACATAGATTTAATATCCATATGAGGATTCTCTTTGCAGGTCTCCAATGAACTTGTTCCTCTAACAAGCATCCACATGTTAGCTTTGATTATCATCCATAATCACAATTATGAGAACCATTGCTTGAACCATTCAAGAAGCATAACATGTGCTAGTCTGTCCGAATTAACAATGTCCTATCTTGTTAATTCTATGACTAGGGATATTTAGATATCAACACATTTGCATGCGATAGACATCTCACATCATGAACACCTTCATGATTGCCTTTGCACTGTGTTTATAATATCTAGGACTTCATTTATTAATTTAAGATTTACAAACTCATGTATTCAAACACAGCATTAATAAATGAATGATGCCTTTTATTAAGAATATAAATTTCATACATATGAAAAACATCCCTATTACATGGGCTCTAGGGCATACTCTCTAACAGCCACTCGAACTATTGATGAAAAGAAACCCTATAGTTTGCTTTTGACTTGTTTATTTGAACACTATAAATTAACTTCTGATGATGTTGTCTATGTGCCATATAAAGTTGAAAAATTAGCTTTGTCTTTTATAAAAAAGTAGGGAAGAAAACTGCAACTGGCAAGCGCAAATTTATTGAGGCTCCTGCACCGCCTCCCAAATCATCTCCTGTGGCAAAATTCGCAAAGGGTAAAGATATTATGACCATTGATACTATTGAGAAAAATGCAGGTTTAGAGGCTCAACTTGCTCAAATATTAGCTTTGATAAAGTCATCACAAGGAGTGCACATTGGAGAACCATTGCCTGTAGTTCAAATTTCTAACAAGAAATCTGATTCAACCTTTGATGTTCCATCTGAAGAAAAATCTGATGTCGAACTTGAAGAAAAATTTGATGCCGACTCTGAAGGAAAATCTTATGCCAACTCTAAAGAAAAATATAATGGTGACTCTGAAAACAAATCTGAACATAATTCTGAGCCCATCTCTGGTGAACCATCTGCCGTAAAATCTGAACCAGTCTCTGCACATTAAACCAGTAGTTCTTCTGCTACACAGTCAGATCATTCACGTGCTACTCCCTCATCCATTCCAAGTTCTCCACCAGCACCAACAGTTGCTCCTGCAATTCATTTTATGGTGGACCAAACTAAGTTGTTGGAGTTGCACTCTTTGCTTGGTAAGTTCAGTCTTATTTTTGCTAACATTGCTAAAATACTTCCTACAATTGTTAGCAGCCCTTCTTCCTTGGTCCTATCTGCCCCTCATCTGGATGTCTCTATTCCAAGTGACAAGCCCACTCCCTATCCTCCAAGAAGGCGATCTACACGTACCATTCTTCGCAAAAAGAATCCTCCAAAGTCAGGACAGCCTCGAAGCAGTTCTCGGCCAATGGATGTTGATCCATAATATTTCCCTTCTGCTTTTTGTTGTTGCTTTGTCTCTTTTTGCTGATGACAAAGGGGGAGAATAGGGTAAAAACAATTTGTTTATGCTTTGTTATGTTGGTTTGTTTATGTTTTGTTATGTTGGTTATGTCTATGTTAGACACAGTATGTTTTATGAATATTTTTTGGACAAACACATTATTATGTTATAATTTTAGTGCTATAAGTCATTGTGATGAATGACTTATTTAAAAATATTTCTTATAAATAATCAAGTTAAATTGTTATAGAATTCATTGGCATGCTTATATTTTGATAAAATATGAAGTTCTACTGAATTTACACTTACTTTACAGATTTTTTTAAATACCCCACGCATATATTCAGGGGGAGCTTTTAGACTAACCTAGATAGACTTCTGAGTGGAGTTTATTAAGGTTTTATCATCATGAAAAAGGGGGAGATTGTTGGCCTAAGGCCATATCCAAATTTTGATGATAATCAAACCTTATATAAACTCTATTGAGAAATCTATTCTAAGCATGTTTTGTAGGAATCTTCTGTTGGAGTCATCAAAATGAAGATTGTGGAATGAATACTTGAAGATCAAGTTGAAGAATATCTTAGTCTAAGGAAAATTAGGTTATTAAATTGTAAGATCAATGTGAGGATCAAATTGTCATTCATACATACATATTCCAAGTTTTAAAATTGCATAAAAATGTTTTCAAGCCATAAATCTCGTTTTTAGTTAAAACTGGTTTCTTTCAAAAAATACTTTAGAAATTGGTCCATCAGAATTTACATTAGAAATTGGATTAGAAATCTAGAAAACTTTCTGATTGAAAATCTGCTTTACACTAAAAGACAAAATAACGGCTAGATAACGACTAGTTAGAAACAAAATTATCTGTTCTGTCTTCTAACGGTCATAAACGGCTAGTTTTGTGTTTTATCTCTTCAAACCAAGTTTTTGGGTATAAATATGTGTTATTAGATCATTTAAAAGTTTAGAGAAAATATTGGAAAGATTTTAAAACTCTTAAGAGAAAGCCTACTTGTTTTCAATCTCACTTTCCATCTTACACTTCATCTTTACTTATTATCCTCAATTGGTTATAGCTTTTGTTGTAATTATTTGTGAGGAATCTCTATTGTGAAAGATTGTGAGTTTGGATTTGCTAGAACCTAAGTGAAATTCTAGTAAGCATTTCAATCTTTTACTTGGTAAAAAGATTATGGGTAGATATATATAGGTTTGTATATTGGCTTTGACTCTTACCCTTAAAAGAGTTAAGAGTGGAGAGAATTCTAAAGATTAATTCTTGAGGAGTGGATATAGACAGGTTGGCCGAACCACTATAATTTCTATGTGTTCTCTATATTTCTGTTCTGCTATCTCTTTTTAATAATTCTGTTTTACATTCTGAAAACTTGTTTTATTCAAAATTCTATAAAATGAATTTATGAGTCACTCTTAACAAATTTAATATAATCCTTCAGAAATATATTTGAAAGTTAAAAAGAATCTACAAAAGTTATTAGTATTGTTATCTTGCATGAAATTTTATTTATTTAGAAATTTGGCTAGAAAAATCTTAAGACGCCCAATTTACCCCCCCCCCCTCTTGAGTGTCTTTCGGGACCTACATTTTAAAATTCAAATCATTCACATAAATACGTGTTTCCCTTGGGTTCGATATTAGAGGATCATAATTATATTTTCCTATGTTACTAGCCGATCTAATACGCTTGCTAGACACTAGTCAGTAGTGATGAACTAATAACCCAAAGGGGGTTCTTTCGGTGTCATTTGTTCTGATAATGGATCTAGGTCTCCTACAATCTTTATCATAATGATTTTTGAATTCAAAATGGCTTAGTTGCTCATGTAGACTCCCTATCATTCTCAATAAAGGCACCAAATGATATTTTAGAGAGTATCAAAAATGGAAAAGAGAAAGGGAGTTCAGCATGATGAAGCCTTATGAAACCTGTAAGAAAAAGAGCATCCGATCGGATCAAGGTAAATACTCTGATACTTAAGTCAGCAAGTAACCTTTAGATAGAAAAGCAAGCAAAAAAGATTTTTTTAAAGAGAGATTGACATTACCAAGGGCTTTCTACATTTTCTCTATTTATAGTTGTAGACACCGGATCCTGAGGCGGCTCAAATCGGAGTTACCCAATGAGAAACCAATATTCATATTATGGATGAAGAATGAAAACTTGGAATCTTATCCTTGATTTCCACAAAGTTTTTAAGTTTTTTTTATTGAGTTTTGTCTTATTGTATTTCTTAGGGCTAAGATAAGATTTTAATGAGAAAACAAATACCTTTTCTCTGTTAACAGTGTTGATAGATCGGCTGCCTGTTTGTTGTGATAGATGGGTTGCCCATCCATCGTGATGGATGGATTGTCCGTCGATCATGACAAACTCCTGTCCGTCGTGCAATTTTTAGTTTTTTCCTTATTTTTTAGGGCAAGAAATGGGGGATTTTTGCATGATTTTTATCCTAAAATTAATCCAATCCTTTGGGATTATATTAGGGATTTAAGCCTTAAAACAGAAGTTTTGGAGGGATTTAAAATCCTAAAAAAGAGAGTTTGAAGGGGACTCAAGTCTTCCTCAAATAAATAGAAAAATCCTAAGGTTTTAAGGGGCCTCTCTCTCTTCTTCTCCTTCTCCTTCTTTCCCTTAAAAACTCTTTTTAAAGCATTCCAATTATAATATTTGAATTATGTGTATATCTACCCAACTAAGCCATAACAAATGCAATATCAAATCTAGTATGATTTGCTAAATGCAATAAAGATTCTATTATTTGAGAATATTTATATTTAAAAACATTTTTACCTAAGTTTTTTCTCAATTTAATAGTTATATCATATAAAGTGGAAATAGGAGATATATCAAAATAACCAAATTTGTTCAATATTTTTTCTACATAATGTGGTTGAGAAAAAACAATACCACCATTATGTTTTAATAATTTAATTCCTAAAATTACATCAGCTTCACCCAAGTCTTTCATGTCAAAATTATTTGAAAGAAATGATTTAGTCATATTAATTACATTTAAATTACTACCAAAAATTAATATGTCATCCACATACAAACAAAGTATCACATAAGAATTTTCAAAATTTTTAAAATAAAAATATATACCAACACTATTTATTTGAAAATCATTAGACAACATGACTTTATCAAAACTTTTATGCCATTGTTTAGGAGCTTGTTTTAGTCCATAAAGGGATTTTACAAGTCTATAAACTTTATTTTCTTACCCCAGTATAATAAAACCTTCAGGTTGCTCTATGTAAATTTTTTCTTCTAAATCACCATTCAAAAAATGCAATTTTTACATCCATTTGATGAAATTCTAATTTATAAATGGCAGTTAATGCAATCAAAAGTCTAATAGTTGTGATTTTAGAAACATATGCATATATATCTAAAAAGTTTACTTTATATTCTTGTTTAAAGCTTTTAGCTACCAATCTAGTTTTAAATTTTTCTATGAACCCATCGGTTCTTAACTTTTTTTCTAAAAATCTATTTACAACCAATTATTTTACAAAAAGGTGGAAGATCACATAAAACCCATGTTTTATTTAAATTAATAGAATCCATTTCATCATTTATTGCTTCTTTCCAAAAGGGAGCATCAGTTGAAATTATATTTTCATGATATGTTTTACGTTCATCTTCAAGCAAGAATGTATAAAATTTCAAGCTAAAATCTTTATTTCTTCTTCTCCTTTTACTTTTTCTAATTTCTTGAGAATTGTCAAAAATGCAATCGAAACTAGATGAACACACATTATCAAGTTTGTATATCCTATTTTTCATGGGAAAAATATGTTTAAAAAAACATACATCTTTGGACTCCATAATAGTATTATTACTAATTTTAGGAATATCTGAGTTTAATACTAAGAATGGGTAACAATTTCTATTTAAAGCATAACCAACAAAAACAAAATCAATTCTTTTAGGTTCCATTTTTCTTTTCTTAGTAATAAGAATATTAACTTTAGCTAAATACCCCTATACTTTTAAAAATTTTAAGGATGGTTTCTTATTATGCCAAAGTTCATAAAGTGTTTTGTTTCAATTTTTATAAGGAATCCTATTAAGACTTAAACATGCAGAATATAAAGCTTCACCTCAAAAATTATTTGTTAAACCACAACTAAGTAACATAGCATTAACCATGTATATAAGTGTTCTATTTTTTCTTTCTACTACTCTATTTGATTAAGGTGAATAGGGAGGTGTAACTTGGTGAACTGTACCAGGTAACTCACAAAATTCATTCATCTTATTTGATGTGTATTCACCGCCTCTATCAGAAAGTAAATTTTTAATTTTATTTTCAAGTTGATTTTCTACTGCTGCTTTATAAATTTTAAATTTATCAAACAATTCACTTTTGCAATGAATTAAATATACATAGCAATATTTAGAAAATTCATCAATAAAAGTAATAAAATATCTTTTACCACCATGTATTAAAATATTATTACTATCACAAATGTTGCTATGTATCAATTCTAATAATGATGATTCTCTTATCCCAAGTTTAAAAGCCTTTCTAAGTTGTTTATCTTGAACACAAATTTGATATTTTTTCTTTTTATTAATTTCTTTCCTTGGAATTAATTATAAATCCATCATTCTTTTCATAGTATCAAAATTAACATGTCCAAGTCTACCATGTTAATTATCATTACATTCAATAACAACAATAGAAAAATCAACAAAAGACATTATTTCTAGAAAATGGCACTACATATAATTTATATAATCCATTAACCAAATAACCTTTTCTAATAAAAGTATCATATCTAGTAATAACAACTTTATTTGAACCAAGAAGAAGATCTAACCATCTTGATTTAATAAAGATGCACTAATTAATTTTTTCCTTAAACTAGGAAAATGAAAAACACCATCTAGAAAAAGAAAATGTCCTAAAGCTAATTCCAATTTTCTTTGTCCTTCTCCTAAGATTTGAGCTTGCTATCATTCCCCATACTCACAGATCTTGCACTTGAAACTTGATCAGAGGAGAAAAATCTTTTATCAGCCCAAGTATGAATATTAACACCAGAGTTTA
Source organism: Excoecaria agallocha (assembly GCA_037975025.1). Taxonomy (NCBI): domain Eukaryota; kingdom Viridiplantae; phylum Streptophyta; class Magnoliopsida; order Malpighiales; family Euphorbiaceae; genus Excoecaria; species Excoecaria agallocha. The sequence continues at coordinate 12,734,108 of CM075817.1, read as the reverse complement.
TCCATCAATCATTTGAGTCAAAAATTATATTTAACTCTAGGGTAGAAATAAAGTAACCGTGAGATGAGGAAAGAGAGCTAGGTTCTAAATTCACCATATTAGCCTGAAATTTTTGAACAGATGATGCTTTAGTATGTTGACCATAACACTTAAAGCAATTTTTGGCAACATAATTGATCTTTCCACAAACCCAACATTCTAAACCATTTTTCTTATTAAATTTTCATTTTTTTATTTATTATTATTAATATTGCCACCGCCACCAAATTTTTTTCTTGTAAGCATTTTTCTTGAAATTTTTTTTTAAGCTTATGAACATCTTCAACAATATGAGTTTTTGCATGAAATTCAAAATTTTATTTTTAATGAAGTACGATGTCTCTCCTCAATTTTCAAAGAAACTAATAAGTCATCAAAAGTAAAATTTTCTGATTTTTGTTTTAAACCTCTAGCAAAATCAGACCAAGAAGGTGGTAATTTTTTTATTAAAAGAAAAGATAAGTATAATATCATGAAATTCAATACCTTTAATTTTCAAATAAAAAATAATGTTCTCAAAATCATAAATTTGATCGGATACATTTTTTTCATGAACCATATGAAAATCAAGAAAATTTTCAATAGTGCATATTTTCAATCCTTTTTCTTCAATGTCATATTTAAGTTCCAATGCATTCCACAATTCAATAGCAGTTTTGGTATAAAAAAATATGATATATATTGTCAGACAAAGCACTTAAAATTCGACCATGGCATAAAATATGTTTTTCATTGAAATCATCTTTATCACTAGGAATACTATCATCACTAGATGCAACAATTTCAAAGGATTTTTAGATATTTTTCTTGAGTTTTTAGATCCAATTCAGTGAGCCAAAATTTCATTCGTTGTTGCCAACAAAGAAAATTTTGGCCTGAAAATTTTTTAGGTTTACTAGATAAAGATTTAATTAAATCCATAATAAAAATAAAATCTAATCGTTTCCTCTCAAAATGTTAGAAAACTTTGTAGTCAAATAAAGCAATTAACAATAATCAATAATAAACACATCAAGAATTTCAAGTATCGCAACAACATCAACAACAATAATAATAACAACAATAAATAGATAATAATTAAATCAAGAAAATGTTTAGAGCAACATGTGAGTTTGTGGATTGAAGCATTTCAAATTGCGCTGTCCTTTGAAAGAAAATAATCTATCTACACCGAGTAAAAATTATCTACGTCCTTTTGGTAAGATACTTCAACCCGTTGAAATTCTTGTGTGCAGTAAAAGATTTCTTGAAATTATTATTCCCAATGCTCAAATAAAAATTGATTGAAAATAGTAAATTAAACTCTGCAAAATAACATTAATTTTTTTTGTAGTCACTAAATGAAAAAAGATGGCATGTGAAATGATAAAAAGGGGTTGAATTTTAAAAGCAAGATGAACTTTTATTCCTTTCAAAGTACTATACATGTGGTGACTTTTCAAATAGTGAAAAACAAAAATATTAATGGTTATGTGATATGTATGTGTTTGGTGAAAAACAATTCCGCTACTTATATAGGGCTAAATATTAACATTGCAGTGGTTAAGGGTGGCTGTCAAATAGAAAAATAAGGAGAAAAATTAGGCATATAAAGTAGAAAAATCTACCACTAACACATAAATGCTTTTAGTTTGGAAACTACCATTTTACTAATTCAAAATATCTACTACTAACATATAAATGCCTTTAGTTATAGAACTACCAAAATAAAAATTTTAATCAATAAAATTCCAACTCTCTCTCTCTCATCACTCTTTCACTCTCCCTCTCTTATCCCACTCTCTCACTCTTTTTCTCTTATCCCATATTTTTTAAAGCCTCAATTTAATATTTTTATACTATATTATTAACTATAATTTTTATTATTTTAATAATATTTAATTATTTATTTTATTTTTAAAATGGATATAATAAAATATTGGTGAATCAAAAAGGCTCCATTAAACACAGTTAACATAAAAAAACCTTTCTTTTTTTTTCCTAACAATGCATCATTTTACTTTCATCTTACGACCCTTACCTATTTAAAATTGTTATGGAATATTCTTATTATTGAAAATGAAACGTTATGTAGGATTTATTTATGGAAAAAGCTAATAATTTCACAGTTAGAGTAGCAATGGGACTTCCTCTGACATGATCTGTGTAGAGCTTATTAGCAAACTGCAAACAACTCGCACTTCGTTCAAATGATTATGTTAATAATTATTATTTTATATTAAATAATAATATTTGTTACAATAATTATATAATATTTTTATCAAACAAAATACTTATGTAATATAATTAATTAAAGTCCATTGGTAATATTAAGTATATTCAATTAATTTTGTTAATAAGTTAATTAACTTCCATGTGTTAACGGGGTATTTAATTGGGCATAAGAGAAATCAAGTCCAAAGTCCATGTGTGTGCCAGAATAAAATAATTAATTAAGCAAAAATAAGCTAATTAAGGAAAATATATTTTGAAAAGATAATGGAGACAACTGAGAACCTATTTGATCAAATAAGCAAATTTAGAAATAATAGCAATCCCTTATGAAATATGAAGTATTGTTAGTGTAAGGAGATTTTTTCCTAATTGAATCTTTATCCTATGCTCTAAACAGGAGGATTCCAAAAATGAAAAACACCTTGTCAGTTTTTATCATTTTCTTTTTGTTGAAATTTTAGCTAATTTTTTGTCTTAATTTCAATCCACTTTTATTTACCATGTGATCTAAAGTGGTTGATATTGGATCAGGACTCCATTAAAATTTGTTCTCGACTCTCAGTGCAATATCACATATCTTGAATTTTTGCGATTATTTTTCAGTTTTGATCACTATCCCATTGCTGCCACTAAAGTATAACAGTTTATTACTTTTGAAATCCTATCTGAATTTTATTTCCACTGGATCTATTAGACTCACCCATATCCATTTTAGGTTATTCGCATAACTATTTCTTATTAAGGCATAAAAGGAATTCTTGCTTTATTAGATAATGGGATAATCCATAAAATTCCCCTCAAACTATTACTCATTATCAGCTTTCCATCCTGAAGTAATCATGAGTCATTTTACCCCCTCAAATCTAGTAAAACAATACCAAACTCCCCCCTCAATGGCTATGGCCAAATTCAAATAAGTGCATGAAATGCACATGTCTGATGTGATAATTAAAAAATATTAAAATATACAAATACAATTAATAATGCAAAAAAATACCAAAAATATAATTAAATTTATTTCTCCCAACCTAAAAGTTATTATCTCGGTCAACTGCCCATTTATCTCCCAACTTGACCTTTTATCTCCCATTTTAAATGTTGCCAACTTATTAAGAAAAAAAAAAGCTTTTGATACAAAAGTTGTTGGAAATCGTCATTTTCTTAAGCCATGGAATCAAAGGGATTTCAAAGGTTTAAATCCCACTTTTTTAAACTTGACAACTAAAAATAAGAAAAAGAGTCCTTGATTAGTAGCTATTCATATTCTTGAAGATAGAGAAGCACGATTTTGTTGTTGGTTTTAGTGTTAAAAGAATAAAGAAGATCAAGTGAGAAGGTTGAATGCTTTGAAAAAATTTTATATAAAATTGAAGCCAGAAAAGTGAAAAAATGTACGTTCCTTTGTGTTTGCTACTGTTGAAAGTGTCAATTGGCTATTACAATAATATTGAAAAAAAAATTAGGGCTTTTTTTAGAATTTGACTTACATGTGACCGAATATGTTAAAAATCTAATTATTTTGACAAATTAATTGATGAATTTATTCTTTGTTTGGTTCTTATTTGGTTGAGGTTTATAAATTTACAGTGTTTTTTCATTTAGCATTTTTATATTTGTTGATAGAAAATTTCTATGGCTAGTAAGTATATTACCATCAGAATGTATATTGATGGGTTGCTCTTTAAAGAACGGGGTCCTTTGTACTTAGGGGGTAAGGTAGAACATATAATTAACTTAGATGTAGACCAATTCTCATTACCAGAACTTTGTGATTGCGATAAGGAATTTGGGTTTGATAGTTTAGGGATATTGTATGATGTGTTAGCGAAAGGAGGTAATTTGATAGAATTGAATTGTGACAAGGACTTAATAGGAATTTTAGAAGATTTAGATAGTGGTTATATGATTGAGGTTTAATGCTCTCACATGGGTGAGAACCCAATCCAAAAAAAAATGTGGACCATTCTGTGTTGGGATATGTGAGTAGCATAAAAGATGCTATTAAGGGATCTAGTAGCACGGTAGGTAAGAGAATTGATGATAGCTTGCTTGCAAATAATATCTCTAAGACTGTTATAGAGGAAAACATTTCAGAATGAGATAGTTATAGTGAAGACGAAGATTATGAGGGTGAAAGTAGTGAAGAAGAATCTCAAAATTTTGAAGAATTTGATTTTAACTATGGCAATAATGTGCATGAAGAATGCAAAGAATTAAGAGAGAAAGTTAGGACTTACATAAAGAGAAACAAGAAAAAAAGAAGAAGAAATTAATAAGGAAATACCTTCAAGACAAGTTGGACTTGATGTAGGCTACGATGAGACACAGAGAGATAAGAATTTAGAAGGGAAGCTTAGAGGTGATGACCCATATTATGATAGCTTAGATCCTGCTAGTTTTGAGTCTGAAAATGAAAAAGAGGCATATCTGAGGTATGATAGTGATAAAGAAACTAAACATATTGTTTCACTTTCAGAAAGAAGGAAAAAGAAAAGGGTTATATATGACCCAAGTTGTACTGAAGTGGTATGGGAAATAGGGATGATATTTGAGAGTATGTATGAATTTAGAGAGGCTGTTACTAGGTATACAATAGAAAAGGGGATACAATTAGATAAATATGTGAATAAAAAATTAAGGGTGAGGATTAGATGCAAAAGTGGTTATCCATGGTTACTTTATGCTAGTTTAAAGGGTAATGGTCAAAATTTCAACATAAAAACTTACAGGGCAGTCCATAGATGTTATAAAGCAAATGGAGACAAGTTATGTAATTCTAAGTTCCTTGTAAAGTACTACAGAAATAGAATAATATCCCAATCAGGGATTAAGTAGTGGCAGTTGCAGAACTTAGTAAGGGATGATTTGGGAATCTATATGGTCAAAAGTGTTATAGGGGTGCTAAAGCTATAGTTATGACAGAAATTATGGGTGACCATGTGAGTGAATTTGGAAAAATATTTGACTATAGGGATATTTTACTTGAAACAAATCCAGCAAGTACTTGTATAGTTAAGGTTGAAGATATAGAGGGTGGTAAAAAGAGATTTGTGGGTTTCTATATTTGTCTTACAGCTATGAAAAATGGTTTTTTAGATGGTTGTAGAAGATGTATAGGTTTAGACGGGTGTTTTCTTAAAGGTGTGTGTAAAGGGCAATTATTGGTAGTGATTACCTAAGATGGAAACAACCAGTTGTTTCCAATTGTGTGGGCAGTTATGGGGACATAAACAACCTCAAATTGGACATGGTTTGCGAGATTTCTAAGAGATGATTTGAATTTTGGTAATGGTGACTGACCAACTTACAGTAATAACAGACATGCAAAAGGGGCACAATTTTAACTCATTTTATATTATTTTGAAATTTTTATTTACTTATATGTAAATTGTCAAGATATGTTGTTTAAAATTTGTAACTACATCAAACAGGGTCTAATCAATGCTATTGAAGAATTGCTACCCAATTTTGAATATAGGCTTTGTGTTAAGCATATTCTTTCACAACGGGCAAACAAATGGAGGGGTTCAGAAAAAAGAAAGAGATTTTGGAAGTGTACAAGAGCTACATTTGAGGTTCAATTGAAGGTTGCATTGGATGATTTAAATAAATTAGAGAATGGGATAGTTGAAGATTTGATCTGGTAAAATAAAGAAAAATGGAGCAGAGCCTACTTTAAAGATTTTAGTTGCTTTGACATTGTTGATAACAATATGGCAGAGAGCTTCAATACTTGGATTTTGGGTCCAAGACATAAAACTATAATCACCATGCTCGAGGAGATAAGGATTAAAGCAATGGGAACGATAAGATAAATGAGGGAATTTGCATTAATGATATTTCACTAATGGCAATGTAGGTGTACATAAATAACATAGAGAACTCAATAAAATGTAAGATTGAGTGGAATGGAGATTATGGCTTTGAGGTGATAGAAGGTCCTTATAAGCACATTCTTGATTTAAGTAAGTCATATTATAGTTGTAGAAGTTGAAATCTGAAGGGCATTCCTTGTGCCCATCCTATAGCAGCAATGCATCACAGGCATATAGACCCAATCAATCATATTTCCAAATGATATTGCAAAGAAACCTACCTTAAAGCTTATTCCAATTTTATCCAACCTGTGCCCAACATGAAAATGTGGCCACCTAGTGAGCACCCAATAATAGAACCTCCAGAAGTGAAGAAAATGATAAGTAGACACAAGAAAAATAGGAGAAAAGAAACAAGTTTAAAAAAAATAAAATTGGCAAGCTGTCAAAAAGAGGCATAGCAATGAGGTGCTCAATATGTAAATCCACAAGTCATAACAAAAGATGTTGTCCACGAAAGGTAATTACTCAATTCATCTCATTTTTGTGTGAATTGTATAATTATGTAGCTGATTATCTATTTTGTGCTTTTTTGTGTTTAAAATTTGCATAAGGATATGGTTGGAAATGAGGGGAAAGGAGTGGCTAGAGAAAATCAAAGTAATAGAGGGCCTACTGCAAAAAAAAAAAGAAAATTGATTGTTAGGCATTGAGTGTTCATAGCCAAAAGTGGCTTTACATGCCAAAGTGTAAGTGTTCATAACTATTATTTTTAATTGATTATTGATCACATTTTGTTGTTTGCCATATAAGTGATGATTGTGTAGTTTGTAGTATGGTTTAACTAGTCAAAGAGTTATTGACATTGGAGTTCGGAAAACAAAGAGCTATGCTTTTGTAACAGAGGATATTGGATATAAGCCAAGCAAAAATTTGAAGTTCAAAGGTCATAAAGCTATCTCTTCTAATCAGCTCCACTAGAAAATGGGTAGGCATGAGATATTGATGAGGAATAGAGCAAGAGCAGCTACTCAAAGTGTTGGACAAAGTCAAAAGTATGCCAAAGTAGTTACAATGCCTATAATCATTTGCCATGGAGAATTTGAGTTTTATTTGATTAAATCAAATTCCTACTCTATCAATTGTTGTTTCTTATATTTTGTATGGAACGCTTAGAACCTTGTGTCCGTTGCTTTTAGAAACTTTGTTAGAATGAGATTATGCATATATATTGAATTATTGCTTCTTTGGAACCTTCTGTCCATTGCTTTTGCAAGAATATCTTGACTATTGCTTGAATAATTTTTGTATTTCTATCCAAAACTAAGATATTTATGTGTTCTCTTTGTCCTTTTATTTCCACAATAAAGAATTTTTAAAAAAATCAAATGTTATATCTGTAACAAAGGAAACCAAAAACTTCAATTGAACCAACTTCTTCCTCCTCAGTTCTACCTCCAAATCTTTTTTCTTGTCAAGGATCTTAAGATAATTACTTTAGCATGCTTAATAATTAGAGGATTACACCACTCACATTAAATCTCTTATCCGGATTTCCATTTGTCCAGCTAATTTTCAATTAAGAAAAATTTCCACAATCACAAACAAGAACCATTAATTGATTCGCCTTTGTTTTTTCAATTGAAATCTTTCTCTCATTCAAATGAATCATTTGCCCTGTGTTGATTCTAATTTTGATTCCAATGATAAGTATAAGCAAGTGCTGCCCTAAATAAGCAACAATCTCAATAAATTTTAGATAAAAGAAAGAGAGAATCATGAGCAATGGTCTGTAAATTTTAGGGAAGAAGATGATGGTTGCAATGGAGAAGAAACAAATAACTATTGTGAAATTTTTTCTATGTTTTTTTTTCTTAAACTTAAAAAGTAACTTTTTTGTGATAAAAATGCAACATGTCATATTATTTTTCAGATTCAAATGCTTATAGTGCATATAATGCACACTCCATGCTATATTGGCGGTCAGGGAGGTATTTCGTATAATTTTACCAAGTTCGAGGGGGTAAAATTATAATGATCTAAACATCGGGTTAGCCATAAATAGTATTTTTCGACAGTAAATAGTGAAATTAAGGCTGAAAAATACATCCGGATGTGAAAAATATTTTATTGGATAATCAAAAAATATAGATCAGGGTAGTACAGGGTTAAAATTTGAAGTAAAATTGAGGTCAAATAGACTTCCAAAAGTCAAAAACACGAAAAACGAAGTGGATCGATTTTAGGTTAACTGTGTTCACCAAAGTTTGATCAAGCCTTTAAAAATAAAAAAATAAAGTTTAAAAATAGCCAAAAATTACAGATGTGCCTAAAATAATGTGTAAATTATTTTGGTTACAAAAAGTAAATTTTTCTGTAAAATCAGTATTTTTGAATCTGATCAATTTAATCAAACTGGATTGAAAATGGACTCCGATTAAGTTAAAATTTTGTGTATAGCCTATTTTTGATGTGATAAGAATGATAGAATTAGTTTTGAAGTGATTAAGAGTTGAAAAGTGGGAGAAATTTATTAGAATTATTTATTGGGTAATTAATGGGCCTTGATTTAATTGAATCAAGCCCAAGCCCACTTGAAGAGAAGTATGAAGGGCAGAAATGGGAAACATATTTTTCTAGCTCTATTCTTGTTCTTCTTCTTCAATCGAACCATTAAACCTCCATTTTTCTTCATTTTCTTCTTGATTTCCTTCTCTTTCTCTCTTAATCCAAGCACGAGAATTAATCTTCAGCCTCTCTAGACGCTTGATCCATCCTTAAACCAATGATTAAAGGGAAATAAGCAAAGAAAATCAAGGATTAAAGTGTTGGCTATCAAAATGAGGTAAGGAAAATTGTTGATTTTAATTTTATTTAAGGGTGCCTACAAGGATTTTTAAATGCCTAAAGCTCATTCTTGATGTCAAAATGAGCTAAAACAATGAAAATTTTGATGTTTCTTTTGAAGGGAATTTCAGCCAACATTGGGGGTTATGAAGAGGAATGATTTTCTTTGTTTCCAAGCTTGAAAAATGAAGTTTATGGAAGGATAAGCACAAAGAAATAGGTAAGTGACTATGAAATCCTCTAGTTTTCCATAAATTTGATGAAATTTCTTTTATGTAATTTAAGAAAAAAAATTATAAAATGCATGTATAGTGAAATTAACTTTAGAATAATGAAATTGGACCTTAATTATGCTTAAATGTAAGCTTAATTTGATTGAATGAATTTGTATGAAATACTTCCTTTGATGTCTGAAATTACATCCTAAGAAAATCTAAGTGTATTTTGGATAATTTTAATGTTTTAAGCCTTAATTTAATAGTAGATATGAAATAACATATCCATAAATTTTTATGAAATTTATATAAATTATTTGAATATTTTTGAAATAATTATTGAATTATATAACTAATAAGAATAGTGAATTTTTGTGAAATAATGCATGAAATGAATAAATAATGTTCTTATGTATTTTTATAGAATTTTTAGAATTTATTTAAATATTTTTGAAGAAATATTTAAATATGTACAAAATCAAAATATTGAATTATTGAGTTATAAATAGTAATTTAAGTGAAAAATAATGAATTATATTGATATAATTCATAAATTATCCAAAATTAGTTAAAAAGAGTGATTAGCTAATTTTAATGGAATAAAAAAACCATAAAAAGTATAGTGTGTATAATGACCGTATTGAATTATTGAGAAATAATTCATAAATTAACAATAAAATGGTAAATTATTATAAAATAATTCAAAAACTGGATAAAAGTATTGAAAATTATGAACAATTGCAATTCCAAACAAAAAAATAAGAAAATTGTTAAAAGTCAAAAAGGTAAAATAAAATATAAAGTCAAAATATTAAATTATTAAGAAATAATTCATAAATTGCCAAGAAATGCTAAATTATATTGGTAAAATTCACAAAAATGTATATAAAAACCGAAAGAATAACTGGCTAAAGTAGTAAAATGAAAAGACACTGAAAAGTATTAAGTGTAAAGTGATCATGGTGAATTATTGTAGAATAATTTACAAAAAGTGATTGTCGGAATAAATAAATAAATAAATAACTGAAAAAAATCCTGAATACTCAAAAGTACTGAAAAGATTAACCGATAAAATGTACTGATTGAAAAAGTATTTTCAATTGTTTGAAATTGAAAAGTGTTATGAAAGTAAGTAATTTTGCCCTTAGCAATAGTCAGGCAGTAAAAGTTATGCTCATGATATAATTGACTAGTCATAGGGACATCCTATAGCGTGATGCAAGTCATGGTGACATACTTTGTTATGATAGGATCTTTGATATCCATAGCCTCTTCATACATATTGTTATATGCTTTGTGAGAAATGGTCCTTTGAGATCATTTCTCAATATTCTTTTGTATGTGGTCCTGTAGGATTCACGTCTTGTATATCATATCTAAGAGTTCCTATCGAATTATACTAGGAGCATATTGATAATAATAAATAAGAATTTCAAAAAGTAAGTTAAAAGTAAATGTCAAAAGAGATAAAGGATTTAATTCGAAAAAAATGAAAAATTTTGGGGCAAAACCGTAATTTTTTCAAAAATTATACTTAATGAGCAAAAATGAAAATAAAATATGTTACTGGGGTAAAATGATAATTTAATGACAAAACAGTTCAAAAATATGTTTTTGTAAAGAAAAAATGACTAAAATATAATTTTACATAAAAAAGTCAATTAAGGACCAATTGGTAATTTATATACCAATTATTGCTTTGAAAATAAAAAATTTGTAAAATAGGATTAATATTGTTTTTAAAGTCCAAAAATGATAATACCGTAATTAATTAAGAAATTAATAATTAAAAATGACATATTATATAAAAAGGTCAATCAAGGACCGAATAGAACTTTTATAAGCTAAAAGTCAACTAAAAAGAAAAAATAAGCAAGTTAATAATAATGTTTCAATTAACATGTAAAAATGATACTTTTGTAATAATTGTGTAAAAATGATTTTTTTTGTAATGAAATGAAAAATTAAAGATCCAATTGCAAAGTTTTTCAAAGTAATCTTATTACTTTTGTATTGAATGTTAAAGGTATGGATAAGCATATTTTGATGATAATTTAAAAGTCAAAGTGAACTAAGTGATCCATGGCAAAATTGTAATTAAATTACAAAAAGGATAATTCTTAAATTAAGTGAAAATTGAGAAATAATTGAAAATTTGTCATAATAGTGACAATTAATAGTGTAAAACGTCAAATGAACCGACAATTATACCTAACTGATCAAATACAAAATTTTGCACAAAAAATCAAAGTCAAACGTAATAATTGTCCTTATTACCAAAATTAAGTAAAAAGGTAAAAATAAGAAAAGTAACGACATTTTTTTAAATAATTTACAAAAATAGTATTTTTATAAATAAATTGAAAAATTCAAACCAAAATGAAAAGTTTGCCAAAATTAAGTATTGAATTGATAATACCGTTAAAATATGAAAATTTGCTTTTTGATAAGATAAAAATAATTTTTAGCATAATTAATGTAATTATGCTTAATTAAAAAATTGTTCGATTTATAGTCATCACTGAGGATATTTTATGCTCAGCACGTAGTGTTAACTATATGCAGATTCTAATGAGTAATTAGAGCTTGGTACACAATTGAGCAAAGATTGAAGAGAAAAAAACAATTATGATTTGGCATGTATATGCTTAATTAGATAATTGAAGCAATGGTTTGGACTATATTTGAACTACTATTTGATATGATAGTAAATATTGTGATGTCTATAAATATTTGTTTGTCAATAAGTGATTTAGAATAGATATGTTCGATCTGTGAATGAATGTGAATATATATATACTGTTATAGACTATTGTGCCTATAAGAGACTATATTTTGTCTGACTTTTCAAGAAGCTATTAAGTATATAGTCGTTATATTGTCGAATTTTTTATGAAATGAATAATATTTCAGACAGTTATAAGTTGCCAAGTTAAATGTATGATTATGAATAGTGATTAAGTATTGACAGTTAATAAATTATTTGGTTAAGCAATTGATGAAAAAAAATTTTTGGTATATCGCTTAATTTCGTATCGAAAAAGCCTGTTTGGATGAAGATGTTACAAAAATGACTCGCGATTATTTTATAATGAGTGATAGTTTGAGGTGCATTTTATGTATTATCTCAATAGATAATAGATACCCATTTTATTTTTAGAATTGTCATGTTTCCTACCCGTAACGCGTAGTTATGCAACATATAAATTGAGGTGGACACGGATTTCATTTCTCGCCTTGGTTAGTTCTGCTCTCGGTTAGAATAGCTCCCAACCAACTCCCTAACATGCCCTGGATTTCCGCCGTTCTAAAAAAAAAACGCTATTTGCAACTTCGCCGCCTCTACAAATACGACGACTTCTGAGCAATCGTTTTTGATTTGAACAATTTGTAGTCAATGTACTTATGGCTTCTTCTTCTGATCCATCATTCCGGTGAGTTTCTCTATAAACATCTACACGTATTTCCGTTTCCTTTTATAAAATCGTTATGTTGTTTGCCTAATTTATCTATGAATGCATTTAAAGAGAGGTTGCTGAGAAAAGGAAGAGACATGGACCCCCATTCAAGTTCTTGGTTCCTCTTGTCTATGCTCCCATTCTTCCTCTGAGTAAGCTTTCATGTTGCGTTTTGTTTCTATTTTTGTTAAAAGGGTTTTGAGAGATTCGATGTTTTAACGCTTGTGGGTATTCGATTTTCAGTTCGGATTACTCTGCGAAGAAATCCGGTTATGAGGGACCGTGTGTTTTATGGTGTGCTGGCTGGTGCATTTGCTCATGGCTTTTACTTGGTGTATCCTTTTTCTTTTCCCCTTAATTTAGTTGTTGGTTTATGACCAAATTCGATCTTTGAAATGCAATGTGATTTCTATTTGTTTGGGTTGAGTTCTATTTCTTTGAGGGCTGGTGTTACTTGATATTCTCTCTAGCAAGGTTCCCTTTCCTAAATTTAGTTTGTATTTTATGAAATAATTATGCAAGCATAGCCTGCTTCACAATTGGTATCAGTTGAAAGCTTATACTGCTTTTCCCCCCGTAAGCAATGGTGTAAAGAGGAAAGAGAAAGCTTCTTTTCTCTTACTAATGGAATTAGAGGGAAGATTGAGATGGGATTATACTTTCTTTTTGTGGAGAATAGTCATTGAATGTTTTGTGTCGGCCCAGGATATTAGACACTTGTACAAATGATCATTAAAAAAAAAAAAGAAAAAAGAAAAAGAATTAACCCATGACTTACTCTGGTCTACATTTCAGAGACAAAAATTGATGTGGTTGAATTCTAAGATTTGGACGTATTATGGGTCTCATTTCATGGTTATAAGAGAGGGCCTAATACGATTTTTTGTATTTGTCAATTTTATGTTCTAATTTGAAAATTTTCCAAATATCTGGTTATCAAACAAGTCTAATTTTTATTTATTTATTTATTTATTTAATTTTTTTGGCAAGAAGAGGTCTAATATCATAGTTTGATGAATGCAGTGGCATTATTGTGAAATAGTATTGTTGGATTCTTTATTGTTTATGTGACTCTTTATATATCTGGTTTTGAGGGTGGAATTATCTGTTTCAGTCACATTTTTGGGTGGTAGAATATAGTTTAGTCAGTCTTATGTTGTTAGGTGTATCACCATAAAAAGTTTCCCTTTATCAGGTTGGAAAACAAATTTAGGTTTGAAAAAACCCTCCATCTAAACAACGAGGTTAGACCTCCAGACTTCAGGTCCTCTTGGTCCATTATATCAAGGATCACTTTCTAGAGGCCTGTCTTTTTTCATTGTATTCTATCTATGGCATCCAGAGGTTCATCAGTCTCCGTTATACAGCTTTGTTATAAATTTAGCGTGAGTGTCTTTTTGGTTATTATGTTTAACTTGTCCTAGAAATTTGTGAAATTGATACTTAACTGGTAAGTCTACAAAAGTTCTGTTATATGTAGAAGCACATACATCGGTAAATCTGCAAGTACAATTGAAAGATTCATAATCAAGGTTCAAAGTGATTTTATGATAACTTTGAAAACTGGATATTAGAATAACTCAGAGAACAAATGACTTGAATTTCTAAACATATGCATATTCCTTTTTCCATATCTCAATTGAAAAAGAAAAGAAATTGAAGAGCTGGAGAACTTTAAGCTCGAGTATAAATTTGATGGGCTGAGGATAACTTTACTGTAGAATTTAATGTGGTTACCTAGTTATGAGACACTGAAGTGGGTAGCGGAGAAGAGACCAGCCTTAGTTATATTTTCATCAAGTGGCTGCTTTTAAAACTTGAACCTGTGTCTTGTATCTGCGAGCCAAAAAACCAAACACTATATACAGTAATGACCCCAACTTGCGGATCATGACATGCAATCAATTGTGAAACTCTATATCTGATTTTTTGGCATGTAGTTGTATAGTTTTCAAGCAGTTTTAATTGCAACATAAAATAAAATAAAATAAGGAACCTATTGCTGTCTTTACATTGTGCTAATATTATAGGCATTGAGTAGTTTGATAGCTTCACATAGCTTCTAAGCCTTGGAAGTTTGTGAATGTCTTTTGGTAGTTTGGATTTACAGCATGATTGCTTGCATAAATTAAATTGCAATGTGGTACATGAAGGAGATGATAGTCATGAATACACTAATTGCGCTTTGATAACTGAAATGCTCTGAAATTATTTGCTCATTTTAAGATGGTGGTGAGTCTTTTGTTATTCTTTCTATTTTCTTGTAGTATTTTTGTTGCTTGTTCCTTGATAGATATGTACAGAACAGATATATATGACATTGAGAGCAAGTGACTTTGCAAGGGGATTGAGGAGGTCTGATTTGCTTCTTTGCACTGCATCTATCATTGGTTTATGAATCAAATAGTGAATCGGTATTTATGCATGATTGAGTTAGTTAAAGCATTTGAATTTGTATTGTTTTATCATATTTATTCTGAATGCTAAGTGCATATAACAATTGTTGTAATTGAAAGAAATAATTATAGAGGAGGAGGGAGCTCCTTTTTTTGTAGTGTAAATTCTGTGTCGGAGAAAAAGAAAAGGGCGTTGTTGGGTTCTAAATTTTGAAGGAAAGTACCTCTTGGCCATAATTGTTGTGTTGGATACTTAATGAAACTAATTTCTGTCTAAGATAACATTTAGGTGCAATCTACAGGCTTCATATGAATGACAAAATGTTTGATAGACTGTAAAAGAGATTTTGTTTTAGGTCCTTTTTGTGCTGTTAGCATTGATTTATTGGAAATGGAGAGGAAGGGGTATAACATTATGGTTAGGACTAATATAATTTGGCGAAGTGCCTCAAAAGTAGCAATTAAAGCTTTTTGCTCTTTCTCCCTGTTATCATTTGGTGCTTGCCCTTGGATGGCCTCTTGATTATTTCATAAAGACTTTTTTCTTCCATCCCCTTTGGTTAAAGAAACAAGTAGCCCAAGCTACAAGCTAGATGACAAATTGTAGAAATCAGAACTTATTGACGGTGTTTACACTTTCAGGACCACTGACCTTTCCGCGCTGCTTGCACATGTTTCTTGACGTTTTCGTCTTTCATTCTCAATTCCTTTTTTTTTTTTTTTCTTTTTTCCAGAAATTGATGGGCTTAGATTTCCAAGTTTTGGTATCTTTATGACTCAGAATATTCTCGATTTGTTTAGTTCACCTTGTAATCATAATTCCCACTCCAATGTCGGCATGCACATCTTTGGGATGGAGAATGACTGGCTTTGAACCACAATCAAATAAAAAAACCTGCGTTCTTTTTTTTTTTTTTTTTTCCTTCTTTGATCAAATCTAAAGCCAGGGAAGAAGGAAAGGGACATGTTTGTTTTATTTTGTTTTCTTATATTCATTCGGCATTCAAAGTGGGATAGCCCATCTGATTCCTTGAGGTATTTTTATAGAGATCCGAATATCCTATAGGCAAACATATTCGTAGTCTTGTTTGGACACTTAACAACTGGTACGAAATGTCCAAATCCAACCTAGGATCTCAAGGCAATTTGAAGGCACAAGGGATGCAACCAAACCATTTTGTTTGGCATTACACAAACTAATAGCGTACAGCAATACATGTCATAAAGACCAACGGGATCTAATATACTTTAATTAGTCTTATATGAGCTCCATTTTCACACAATCTTAAATACCAAACCATCTAATTAAAGCTAAGAGAGAAGAGAACTACGCTTAAATTGGTTCTCCCTTTCATCTTAGCAGTGTGGGACCCTTCACACATCACTCCATATTTAAAAAGTGCAATCATTGTGCCCCTAAACCAATGGTTTCCGGCTAATATGCTTTACGTTAAATCACGCCTTAATAAATAGAAAAAAAAAAAATTCAAACTTGTATGGAACGGCAACGTCTCTCACAGACTCAACCATTACATTGAATACGCTACAATTAAAGCTTTTGATGTGATTTATCGGATTTGTACATCAATAAAATTTACAGAACTTAAAGCTAATTACTTGCATGCTTGATTATCTTTCAAGAGTAAGCATTTAACAAACATTTCAGTCCAAAAATATATGTAACTTGCAATCCATTTATCTGACAAAACTACTAAAAAAGAAAAAAGAAAATAACAAGATTAAAAAAGGTTTAAACACATGAAGATCCGGATATATTCCAGATCCGGTCGAACAACTACCGATCGGATCGGTTCTTGAAGTCGGAGGCGAGCCGAGAAGCGATGGCAGAGTGGTACATAACATCGTGATATGATGATGTCTCGCTGGTCAACATGCGTAGCTGTTTCGCCTTCTCCTCCGTGAAACAACCAGGAGTAAACCGAGATCTCGCCAATTTGGAGTCGAGATCCGATTCCGATCCGCTCTTCTTTTTAACAAGTGCATCCTCTGACTTGCTCTCGGAGCCAATGTAGTCAGGCTCTGAGGACCAGCCGAAAAGCGGAGTCCACCAGTTACCCGAGGAGGAGGAGTTTCGGCGACGGTTGGAATCTGGCCGGTGAGGGCCGGAAGCAGCGCTGGCTCTGATGACAACAGAACTCATAGGAAGAAGATTTGTGGCCATGTTTAAGATTTTAGAAAGTAGTCGTTTAAACTTTAAAAAGAGCAACAGTTGGAGAAAGGTAATATGCGGTTTGTATCGATGGGTATTTGAAGGGAGAAAGTGGGGAAGGGGGAAAAGTAGAAAAATTGGGGTAACGGATAAGATTGGACACGTGAAGGTTTCGTCAGAGAGGATTGGGCTTTGTTTTATGACTTTATTACCGGCCATTCCGGTTTCTTGTTTCCATATAGTAAGAGTTTGTTAACTTTAAAAAAATCGGGATAAAAAAAAATAAAATTATTTCAATTTTTCAGATCTTTTTAAATATTTATTAAAAAAATAAATTTTATAAATTTTTTTAATTATTTATATTTTAATATTTTAAGATAAAAAATAATTAAAAAATATATATTTTTAATTTATTTTAAAAAATTTAATAAATAATTTAAAATAATTTTTAATTTTATTTTAATTATTTTATATTTTAATTTAAAAAATATTTTAACTTTTTATGTGAATTGATTTAATAAATACTATAATAGTTGAGGTCTAATCATCTAGATAGACGTTGACTTACTTATATGATCCACTTCCTTCCACTAATTTACAGAAGCAAAAATTTGCTGTGCAATTTAAAAAAATAAATTGAAATTACTGTTAAACATGATAATTCACCTCACTTGTTTGGAGGTTAATTTTACCAATAATCATGTAATTGTGGACAATTTACCATTGTAACTATAATTAAATTTTTTGTATTAAAATAATATAATTATTATTGTTTATCAATAAAATTATCATGAAATAATTTTAGAAATGCATTATAAATTTAAAATTGAATTGAGATTAAAGAAAACTATTTGCTCAATTTTCTATTTTTTAATTTATAATTTAATGCATTTTTTTGGTTAAAATAACTACTCAATTTGCAATTTGCAAACAACACAATTATGATGACAAAGAACTTCCAAAAACAACTATTATGATTTTATTGATACAAAATGATAATTGCATTATTTTATTGATATAAATTATTTTATTATAACCACGATAATATTAAATTTGTTATCTTTATGTGCCCACATATGAAATTAATCTCTTCTTTAGTGTATAGAGGTTAGTTTAGCCGTAATTAACAAAGTCAAGTTTTAAATGACGTTGTAGTTATCAGGTGAAGATTTTCTATTCCATTTCCCATCCTCTGTTTAAAATAATAATAAAAAAATATGTAAAAAAATATAAAGTCAAATTTATAAATTGACATATGAAATTATCAATAAGAAGCTATTATCTGTTCTTCTACAACAATTAAAATCTATAGAAACGTTTTAATTTTTCGAAATTTGATAATTTTAGTATTTTGAGAAAAAACTGAGATTTAAGGGATACTTAAATGAATTCTTACGTGGGTATAGTAACAGGGAAATATCCAAAATTTATCAAATATCCACATTTGAGAAATTCAACTTCCATAAAATGTGGGGTCTAAAATTTCTCTTATCTATCTTTGGCTCTATAAATTTATTTGCTCTAAAAGTGTTTTTGTCCGGAAAAATATTTTTAAATTTTTCGAAAATGGCATCCATATTATTCATTTTTATTATTTTTTAAAGTAACGTTACAAAAAAGGGTAAATGGGTGTCTTTCCAAAATGTTTAGGATATTTTCTAATCTAAAAAAAATTAATGTCGAGAGTATATTAAAGTCGATCATAGTAAGCCTTCAAAGACTATAAAAAAATTCATACTATTGATATAGATGAAAGGATATTGTTCTCGTATTTATCGTAGCTTTCATTAAAACAAAAAAAAAATATTAAATAAAATCAATTGATCAAATTGAAGGATTTTTCATAGTTATCAGGATGGATGCATGGGAATGCATTTTTCATAGTTATCAGGATGGATGCATGGGAGGAGAATGAATGGAAGTCTAAATTGAGACGGAAGATTGTAGATTTTTGTTATGATCAATTGGGTTTAGATATTTTTCCATTCTTACAATGCATGAGCTTCCGGGTATAATAAGACACCAAACATGGTTTTTATTGTTTTGTACATATTCATCCACCTCAACTTCTACACAGATATAGACCTGCCACTTTCATTTTCGCCCTCCGGCGTTTACTCTGCTCAAGTTGCCAACTAAGCCACGGTTTTTTTTTTTTCCTTGTCGAATTGATTCATGATAAGTGTTAAACACATTCGCCATACTATTATTATTATTATTATTATTATTATTATTATTATTATTATTATTATTATTATTATTATTATTATTATTATTATTATTATTATTATTATTATTATTATTATTATTTGCTATTTTTTCATCATTTACATTTGCATGCCATGCCTGTAAAAGAAAAATTACTGAAGAAAATTATGAAAGCATTTGGCACTTCTCGTTAATCCATTGGATTCAAACTAATGCGGATTAGATTTGAACAAATATTTTATTATCCACCCCTAGGGCATGGCTTATTAGTTGTCATTAATTAACATAATTAGGGCTCGTTTGATATGATTTTTTCTTTAAATTTTGAGTCGTAAGAGAAAAGGAAATAAAAATTAGTATTTTTGATTTGGTGTTTGAAAACTATTTTCATTAAGGCTTTTTGTATCTGTTCGGATTTATTCATTGGCATATTAAATTTGTCTTTTAAACATGAGATAAACTAATAAAAATAACTCCTAACATGCAACTACACATTAGTTAAGTTCCGTAACTGTATTAGGCTTCACCTCCTCTTGAAGAAGAAGAAGAAGATGATGAACCAAAAATCATAATCAATCCCAATCAACTTCTATTACCAATTCCACTTTTCTGTCCATTCATTTACTTTTTGGCCCTCACCAAGATAAGTAGGTCCAATAAGGAGAGGCAAAGAAGTGAGGTTATATTCAAACAATTATTTATTTTTTTTTTTATTTTATAACAAGCTAAAAAGAAATTTAATGTGAACTAAATAGCTGTGAGCAAAAGAAAAGATTGATGGATTTTTGCAAATACTCTAAAAATCAAGTCAAATTCCACGAATAGAAACATTCAAAGAAAACAATGCTAAATAGATTTAAAATTGCAATCTCTTCGTTGATGAGTTAAAGTTGGTTGTGTTTAATTCATCATTTCCTCTTAAATTTTTAAGGTGAAAATAGTAAAATTCAAAATCTTAATAATTATAATTTAAATTTATTCTATTTTGATTGATTCAAAATGCATTAATAAGTTCGACTGATGGGTTTTTTTTAATTTATGGGTCTGCAGCATCACAATATGGGCCTACCCAAAAATTTAAAGACGGTGCAAAGAATTGTTTTGCCAGAAAATTAATTTTGACGTAAATCATACTCTGAAAGGAATGAATTCTGAAATATGATTTAGCATATGCAATGTACATAAAACTAGTTTAGCTTAACATACTCTTGTTAAGGTAAACAATTAAGCATAATAGCTTAATAGATCGTTTGATTTTATTTTATTAAAAAAGTAATGGTAAAAAAAGCACATTCTGAAGATATTTATTATCGAAAAATACCCTTAAACCATATTTGGTAGGATGCAAAATAATGTAATGTAATCAAAATGTAACGAATCATGTGTTTTTTAACACATATATTTAATAATATAATGTAATCCTATTTACTGATTTATTTTTTATACATTTACTAATATATTTTCAAATCTTCCAATTTAATCTGTATTTCTCATTACAGCTTTTTTCTCTCTAAAGTCTGAACCTAAACCGTTGTGATCTGTGCATGAACACTGTAATATATATATATAAAATTTTCGTGGCTTCATACTAATAGCCATTTTCATGTTGGGGCAGTGTATGTTGCTGCTCATTTTGTGGCTTCATATGAAATTCTTTTCGATTCTTTTTAACAGTAGACTTTTGTTGTCATTTCTTTGTCGTTTCGCTTGTTGGGTGTTTTATTTTAATTAGACTTCTTGGGTTATGCTTGTGCATTATGCATACCAGAGGAAATCACAATACCGAACTTAGTATACAAACAGAGGGAAGCAACGTCAAGGCATGTTAATAGTGACACCATGAAATATATACAGAGTTTAGGATTCAACGAGCTACTTGACTTGCACAAATAGGTTTTGAATCTATTTGAAAAGAGAATTTATACAGAGTTTAGGATTCAACTTAGTGGAGGATTGTCAATATATGATTATTAGGCAAATGTGAACTTGAGGAATTATCATATGGTTATTAGACAGATGTGAAATGGAGGTGGTCTTATATATTAAATTAAATAACATAGAAATTGATGCATTTTTAACCTCTTTTTATCTTCTTCTGCAATCTCTATTTCAGCTTTTGTGTTGCAGTTAGACTTTTTGGAACAACACTCATTTTCTTTAGCTGATCTTCTTTTCTCTTTTCTTGTTAATTAAATAATAATGTGAAAGAATAAAAGAGAGGCATATGCAAGGTGTCATGGGATAAATATCCCAAAAGGTAAAGGAAGGGCCCTGGGTTTATAAGTCTGGACTTTGTACAACCTACTAAAATATCTTTTTGGTGAAAAAGTAATGGTCCGTGACAAGTGATATCAAAGTCGATTAGGATCCGATTTCGATATCTCGCCAAGTGCTCCAATGAGATGGAGTAGACAGGGGGGCCACCTGTAACGAGGGCATCATAGGATTGGATGGGCAAAAATTAGGGGTGTTGTTCGGGTTAACCCAACTTGAAGCCGAACAATCCGAAAATCGAAATATACCTTAAATCCCAACCCTATCCTACCCTATTAAAAGGAAGGACCCCTACCCAAATAACCCGTATTTATTCGGGCCTCACCCGAATAATCCGAAATTATTTTTTAAATTAAAAAAAAAATTTTTCTCTTTCCATTTACATGATAAAAATTATATTAAAATCCAAATAAAATAAAAATTATAATAAATAAAATATTTATAACGAATATATATCTAACTATTTTTCTAATCGATCAAGATTCAAATTTTATTTTATTTTTACTCAAAAAATTAATTATATGAAAAAAAATCTGAAAATTATAATTTAAACCTACTAAATAATGGATCAGGCTCGGTCTCAAGGCACAATTTGGTTGATTTTGCTTCTAAACCTACTAAATACTATTTGAGAAATCCATTCTCCACCACTGATTTTGCTTACAAATCCCTAATTCTTGCTCAACTGATAAGAAACCCTAATCCACGTACTCCTTTCTGCTGCTTGTATAAAGCTCGAGCTAGCACTCTTTTACAGCACTGGCGGCGTATCAAAACCCTAATTTTTGTAAGCTAGCTATCTGTTATTCTCTTTTAAAGTTTAGGATTTGATAGCTCTTCGTCTGCTATTATATCTAACAAGATTTTGCGCTTTGTATTTGTAGGAGGTAAGCAAAAATGGCGGTGCCATTATTATCCAAGAAGATCGTGAAGAAGTGGGTCAAGAAGTTCAAGAGGCCACAGAGCGATCGCAAGATATCTATCAAGGTATATAGCTTCCAGTTTGCTTCTGAGAATACAACTCTTTAGTTTGGTTTCTCTTCTGTTTTTGTTTAATGTCTTCAATCTGGATTTCAAAAAAGGGGATGATGATAGTGATTGTCGCCCCAGTCTTACTTGCATAAGTTGGTGCAAGTTGGTGATTGACATTTTTATTGATTCCATATTTTTGTTATTTTTTTGCTTTCATTTTCCTATTTGTTTTTCCTCTAAGTTTATTTAGTGATATGAATTATGTTTTTTTGCAAATGAGATGACGAAGAGCAGAAGGCAGAACATGAGAATATTCAAGGCTCTCTCAAAACGGTAAGTTTAAGGAATGGTTGTTCAGACCGAAATATTCCCAAATCCCCAACCTTACCCTATCTTAATAACTATACCCAAATATCTAGTTCGGTTCAGGTTATTCGGGTAGGGTCGGATTTTGAACACCCCTAGGAAAAATGTCATGGGATAGATATCCCTTATCGAAAAGGTAAAGGGAGGGTCCTGGCTTATAAGTTTGGACATTCACACCCTACTAAAACGTCTTTTTAGGAAGAGAGAAATTGCCCATGACAAAGGGCATAAAACTCTATTAGCCTTTGTATAAATACATATAGAGAGCTGTTATTCGAGTTCAAAGGGCAAGTGGATCCATGTAGTATGCCATTTTAAGACATTACCCAAAAATTTAAACATGGTGCAAAGAATTGTTTTGCTAGAAAAATTAATCTTGACATAAATCATACTTTGAAAGGAATGGATTCTGAATCCAATTAAATAACCCCATGTAATTTAGTATATTCAACATACATGAAACTAGTTTAGCTTAACAGATCCTTGTTAAGATAAACAATTAAGCATAATAGATTAATAGATCATTTGATTTTATTTTATTAAAAAAGTAATGGTAAAAAAAAGCACATTTTGAAGACATTTATTATCGATAAATACCCTTAGTTCAAAAATAAACACCTACATTAACATCTATTTATGTTGGCAGTCCCACAAATGAAGATAAGTTGTTGACCTTCGCGTGGTTGCAATTGATTTTTAGTACAAATGGTTTTATCATTTACCTCAACAATGCAAAAGGACCAAATATGTATTCATATTCACAGTTTGATTCATTGATCAACCAAAAATTTAAAACAAATCTACAAATAATTTAAATTAAACGGAAAAAGTAAAAAAAAAAATTAGGAAGATAGAATTTGACTGAAACCAATACTGTTGGTGTCAATTTTTGATATCACAAAGCAGACACAAAAAATGCCAATTTTAGTTAGATTTTGACATGAAAACTGGCACCGCTAATGCCGAATTTAAGGTAAATTTCGACTTGCTGCATAAGCCCCACAACATCAGCTGTGACCAAAGAAATGGTACAAGGTACCATCCCAAATATGCTTATATCATAAATTAAGCACAACCGCATATATATTTAGTTATTTTTATTTTATTTTAATTAAAGATATGATAGTTTGGATGTCAGTAGGGATCTTGGTGTGTCTATTCATGATTCAAAGATTTGGCACTGACAGAGTGAGCTACTACTTTGCACCAATAATCTGTGTTTGGTTCACTTTAATTAGGATTATTGGCTTCTACAACTGCATCAAATATGATCCAACAGTTCTCAAAGCTTTAAATCCAAATCACATTATACATTATTTTACAAGGAACATACAAGGGGCTTGGATTTCTCTTGGTGGCATTGTTCTTTGCACAACAGGTACACACACACACACACATATATATATATCATTAGGTTTGTCCTCTTATTAACTCTTAATTCAATAAGTCATATTTTACGAGATGCAGGTACGGAAGCACTATATGCTGATGTTAGACATTTCAGTGTTAAGTCAATACAAATAAGCATGTGTATAGTGACCTACCTAGCTCTTATTTGGGCATATACTGGCCAAGCTGCTTTTCTTAGGAACCACACTCATTTTGTTTCACATTCCTTCTTTAAATCCATTCCAGGTTTCACATCCATAATTCTTTCTCATATTGTTTCGTTGTTTCATTAGTCTTTATCTGCTTTCATACATTATTTATCGACGGGATGGATTTTTCGTTGCAAAAATATTTAACTTTAACGACAAAAATATCTAGCATTTAATCCGTTGTAATATGAAATTTTTAACTATGGTTTCAAGAATCCATGGCTATAAACATTAATCAAAAACTAAAACATCCTTGGCCGATGAAAAAAATCAATCATTAATACATCAAAAAGGTATAAATTTTTTTAGTTGTGGGATTCCATCGCATTAATTTGAGATAATTAATGACTTGGTGCAGGGCCTTTGTATTGGCCAATGTTTGTGGTGGCAGTATTGTCATCAATAATAGCAAGTCAAGCTATGATTTCAGGATCATTCTCTATAATCCAACAAGCTATCCCACTTAGATTTTTCCCTCTTCTGAAGATCGTGCACCCATCATCTAAATATGAAGAGTCTACATTCTTCTACTTAATTACCTTCTTATGCTATCTTGTGTAGGAGTCACTCTTGGCTTTAGAAGCACTACCAAGATTGGCAACGCATATGGTAAATTTCTAATTGTTCACTATATTATAACCCTTTTTCTCCAATTATTAACCCTTATAAATTTTCTATAAATAGGCATTTTAGATGTGATTGTAATGACTCTCACATCATTCTTACTATTACTTGCCATGAGACTAATATGGAAATTGAACACATTTTGTTGTATTGCCTATGCATTTACCATTGGCTTATTAGAGTTTCTATATTTAAGCTCAGTACTTTACAAATTTTAGAAAGGAGGATATTTACCATTAGCATTTTCAGCAATTATAACTGCTATAATATTTATTTGGAATGATGTGCACTGAAGAAAGTATCGGTATGAGGTAGAGCACAAGATTTCAGCAAATGATTGTAATCACAACTTAATCAAAGTTCATGGCATAGCCATCTTCTATACTGATATATGTACTGAAGATATCCCACTTATCTTTAATCATTATGTTACTAACGTGGCAGTTTTGTTACTATATTTATGTCCATTAAATCAATTCCCATTGTTAAAGTTGAAGAAAAATACCGTTTCCATTTTTGAAGAGTCAAGCTGAGGGAGCTCAACTTGTTTAGCTATGTAGCAAGCATAGTTATTAAAACCGGATCGGACCAGACGGTTGAACCGGTAGGCCAGCCGATTGGTTCGATTACTGAAAATTGAATTGGTAAAAACCGGATTGAACCGAAAAAATCGAGTTGAACCGGAAAACCTGCGAACCGGACAGAACCGGGTTTTTTGCTAAAAATGTAAAAAATCAATTTTTTTTTGAATTTTTTCACCCACCCACCCATATATATATATATATATATATATATATATATATAATTATTTATTTATTTGAAATATTTAATATTTTAAATTTTAAATATGCCACTTAATAATTTAATATATTTATTATCTATTTAGATTATTGTAATAGTATATTAAATTATTAAATAATATCTTTAGAATTTAAAATACTAATTTTTTTTTATTATTTATTTATTAAAAAATTAGTATTTTAAATTCTAAAAATGTCATTTAATAATTTAATATACTTATTATCTATTTGAATTTATTGTAATTAAATATAATTATACTCATATATACAAGGTTAATATTTTTTGTATTCACTTTATTAGTACTCCATCTAAACATGAAATTATTTTCATGATATGATTGTATTTTTATGTTTCTAGCATATGATATTCAATAATCCATAATTAATCACTTGTAATAATAAAATTAAAATTATTTTTGTAATTTATTATTAGAATATTTGTGACATATATTTAAAATTTAATGAATATTTTTTTAATTTTTATATAATAGTATTAAAAAATTTATAATAATTATAATATTTAAAAATAAAAAACACCCGGTTGAACCGGTCGAACCATGAACCTCCAGCCTTGTCGGCTCTCTATCCGGTCCGGTTTTAATAACATTGGTAGCAAGATATGGGTACGTGGATGCATACAATGAGAGAATGTTGATTCAGAATTTGAAAGATTACATCAGGCAAGATTTTGGGTTTTATCACGAGTGATGGTGATGAGGAAGGTAAGATTAAGATTGTGGAGAAAGCTTAGGATTATGGGTTTGTGCATTTTGTTGCAGAAAATGAAGTGATTGCAGGGAAAGGTTCAAGTTTAGGGAAGAGATTATTGATTGATTATGCTTATAATTTCTTAAACATAAATTTTGGACGTAGTAGTATGAAGGTGTTTGATATTATCTCTCGTGTAAGTTTGCTCATATTGGGTATGACTTGTGAGCTTTAGCTCTTATATAATAATAATAAATACATTTGGGCTTTTAGGCTCAGAATTGCTTTGTTCTGTTTTGCATTTGTTGTTGTTGGATCTGAATTTAGAAGGTTTGGGTTTTATTGGGCTTCATTTTGGCATGGTAAGGAGTAATTGGATATATTATAACCAAATATTTATTACTCTATTATTTTCATTCTTGTATGACGTCTCTCCATTTCGATAGATAGAAATAATAAAAAAAATAAAACTAAATTTTGTAATGGTAATTAGAATAAAAAATTTATCGAAAAAAGAAGAGAGATTTATCTTTTTCAAGTTGAATCATGACGATTCAAATTGGATTGAATTTCAAATATTTTCGGATAAACTGTTTAAATTTTAAATTTGATCCTAAATTTGTGCAGTTATTTATGAGAATGTGGGATGGAGTATGAAGGCTATACAAGGTTTCTGCCAAAGTTTTAACGAAATAACATGCAAAAAATAAAAAAATACTAGACTCTACTAGATTAAACATTATCTGGTTCACTGTTACACTAAGTCTTGTGTTCATATTAAAAAAAAAAAAAAAAAACATTATCTGGTGACAAGGCATAACATGCAAGAAAATTGGGTTATTGGCAAGAAAACTTGCTCGCACCAAGTCTATGCTGTGAACCAATCAAAAAACTGATGGCATAGAATTGCATAGAAAGAAAATATCTGCAAATTGCAATTTGTCAAATTCCAACATGGATAAGCAACTGATTTAACGGAATTCAAAATATAATCGCCATCCATGGAAATACGTATAAATATTAATATATTATAATGTCTTTGTTGCCTCGCCAAAGTCTCCTTGGTTGGTTCACAGCACCCAAAAGATATACGTATAAATATAATCGCCATCCATGGAAATACGTATAAATATTAATATATTATATATTAACTTTAGCTTTTGGGTGTACATGCACCGGTTGGCAAAACTATAACCAATTCAATATCATTAGATTTTGTTAGCAGTTAATGACTTCAATAACTTTAATTAATGAGTATATTATTTTCGATTTTTTAAATTAATTAACCATCAATATTCTATTAATCCTTACAAAATTTTTTAACACATAAATTATATAAATTACTTCAAATGTTCAAAGTATTAAAAAAATAAACATTATAAATCCAATATAGCGTCAAATAAATTTTAAAATAAAATAAAAATATAATACCAAATAAATTCTAAAATAATTTTTTTAAAGCACAGATATAATTTTTCATATATCTATATATATGGGATCCAAAAATAATGGTGTTCAAAATATGACCCTATCCGAACAAGAAATCCGGGTAGGATTATTAGGGCCGGATAGGATTGTGAATTTTGAGTTTTTCGGGTTCGGATCGGATTAAATCCTCATAAACCCAATCTGCCTAAACAATACACACTATTCCTTTAAAACACAACTTTTATTCATTGGACGAGTTCGGATCGGATTGATCCGACCCGACCTCCTTTTTTTTTATAATTTAAATTAAAAGAAAAAATTATTTTTAAATTTTAAAAAATATATTCAGCTTATTCAAACGTAATCCAAAATTTTTCGGATTATTCGGGTAGGGATCCAAATTATTCGTTGGATAGGGTTGGGATATGTGAAAAAATTCAAAATTTGAATTATTCGGATCGGCCCGATAAACACCTTGACCCAAAAAGTACTAATTATATATATATATGTGTGTGTGTGTGTTAAAAATAAATGGGAATATGCAGTTGTTTATAGACGATGCCAAAAAAGCCCCAATTTTGGTGATAAACCAATTTAGTTAGCAAAATACAGTAAGAAGCAATGTTTTGAAACTCGATTTAACTAGAAAGGTCGAACCGGTCGGATCGTGATTTGATAAGAAAATTGGATTGATCCAATATAAACCTTGGAAAATGAAAAAACTCGAATTGGGCTGAAAAAATTTAGGTTGGACCGGATTGAACAAAGTCAATCACAAAACGCACGTTTTGTGTCAAAAGACTCAAAACTAAAATCCCTAGCCTCTGTTTGGATGGGAGTAAGTGAGAGTAGAGTAGATGGGAGTAAGTGAGGATAGAATAGATAGAATTTACTCTCATCTACCCTCTATTGTTTGGTAGGTTTAAAATGAAGAGAGAGTAAATGGGGTTAACTTATTTATAAATTATAAAAGATATATATATATATATATATATATATATATATATATATAGACATTTATACCCTTATGTTATTTTTCAATAGCTAATTTCAACAACACATGATTTCCCATAAATAAATTTGCTTACTAGCCCCACTTAATATTATCCTCTACTATCTATTACTATTCCCTTCCTCTATTTTTAGTAAATTAGTTGGTAAACAATTGTCATTATTTAAAAGCAAACATTTGATCTATTATAAAGAAAGACTAAACATAGTTCATAATACATGAAAAACTATCATACAAAAATAGCACTAAAACAGCTTGCTGTAATACATTAAAACAGCTAGCTGATTTAGTGTATTTAGCTAGCTGGTTGTTCTACACTAAAATAGCTAGTTGTTTTAGTGTATTTATTAGCTAGTTTGTTGTTCTACATTAACATTAACCCGTTGGTGGGTTAATGTATTAAAATATTACTCTCAGTTCTTGTATATATATGTGTTGATTTATTATAAAGAAAGACTAAACATAGTTCATAAAACTATCGCACAAAAATAGCACTAAAACAGTTAGTTGTTTTAGTTTATTTAGCTAGCTGGTTGTTCTACACTAAAACAACTAACTGTTTTAGTTAGGAATAAGCAAAAAAAAATCGAAAATATGATTAACTGTAAAATCAATCCGAAACCGAATCGATTTTTATGGTTAACCGATTCGATGGACTCGGTTACGATTTTTAATTTTTATATTTTTGGTTAATGGTTACGGTTTAGGTTTTTAGGTATCGATTAACCGTTAGTCAATGGTTAACCGGTTCATATATATATATATATATATATATATATATATATATATATATATATATATATATATATATATATATATATATATATATATATATATATATATATATATATATATATATATATATATATATATCTTCAATTTTTTCTATTTTTCTCTAAAATTTACATAAAATAATATTTTAAAATATACTTAAATTATATTTTTATTTTTATATCTTAATTTATATTATGTCATTCTCTTTAATTATATAGTAGTAATTATATATAGTATACGATTAACTTTTATATATATTATTTTTTATATTAAACTAAATTTATATTATGTCATTCTCTTTAGTTATATAGTAATATTTATATATAGTATCCGATTAACTTTTATATATATTATTTTTTTTATCATACATTGGTGTTCATATTTTACTTAATAGCATGTAATTACATTTTCTTATATTTTAGAGTTTATATTATAACATTTAATATTATTCAAAATTTTATTTAACTTAAAATCAAACATATTCTAATTTTCAACAAATATCAAATCCATTTTATAATATCAGCTATTAATCTATATAACATGAATTTTGACTAATAAATTATGTTTATTTCGTAATTTTTATATTAAATTACTTTACACATTTGAAATTAAATTGAATTTTGTCTAATTTTTTTTAATAATTTTATGTTATAAATTTTAATGGTTAACGAAAAAATATTGGTTAGCCAAACCGAAAAATCGAAATTGATGAACTGGTTAACTGAATGCAACGAACTGGTTAATGGTTAGTGATTTTAAAAAATCGATATTAATAGACTAGTTAACTTTTTTGCTAATGGACCGGTTAACCAGTCCATGCTCATCCCTAGTTTTAGTGTATTTATTAGCTAGCTGGGTGTTCTACATTAACATTAACCCTCTACATTAACATTAACCCGCTGGTGGGTTAATGTATTAAAATGTTACTCAAATGTATATATTAAACCGTCAAAGGATATGATGATTGTTGAGTCTAGGAAGGGAGTGCTCTCCCGAGCATGAAAAAGTGCTCTCCCGAGCACAACCAAAGGATATGATGATCGTGGAGTCCAGGAGGAGATTGCTCTCCTAAGCATGAAAAGTGCTCTCCCGAGCACAATTCTTGCTCTCCCAAGCACAATTCTTGCTCTCCTGAGCACAATTCTTGCTCTCCCAAGCACAATTCTTGCTCTCCTGAGTATGAAAAATCCACTCCTGAGCACAGAAGATGAAAATGAAGCAAAGTTGTAGTAATTGTCAAGATCAATTACCTAAAATTTTGCTGTTACCCATCTCAATTTTCATGGAAAGCATGCAGATCTGTATGATGGAATCAAAAGAGAAAGTGAATGATAGAAGAGTGAAAGAGAGAGTGAACGATAGCCAGTTTATAGTCACAAAATAGGGACAATTTTGACATTTCATAGTTTACTATATTTTTTTCCTTTGAGTTACTTACATCTACTTTCAAATTGGGCGTAATTAGGGATATAAAGTAAGTAGTTACTCCCATCTACTCTCATCTACTTTGTAATTTTTACAAAACAAACAGAGTAAGTAAGTCACTCCTATCTACTCCCATCCAAACAGAGGCTAAAACAGTAAAATTAAAATCCCTTCCTTTCTCTTATCTCTGCCTCCATTCTCTTCACACAGACAGCATCCCATTCTCTCCTCTCTTTACGCACGTGATCTTTTCTCTCTCCATCTCCTGTTATCACTGCCACCATTACAATCTTCGATCAATAAACAACTGGAGCTAGATCCAAGTAAGTCTCACTCTCACACAGATCTGATTTTTTTTTTTTTTGCTTTTCGTTGGTGCATGTTACTCCTATTTTCGTTTTTGTTGGAAGGCTTATGAATTTTGCTCCTATTCAGATCTGAACTTTTCGTTTGTGTTGTGAATGTTGCTCCTATTTTCATCTAAGAAAATCCAGATTTACTGATGGAAATTAGAAAAAAGTATGATTGAATGATATGATCAACTATTTCCATTCGCCACAAGTCCAACCGTTCAGTTATTTGGGACCTTTCTTTTGATTTTGATAGACCTATTTGGGACATTATTAGTTGGTAATTTCGGGAATACTATGAATATTTTAGGCTTTTGATTCTGCAAGTTCAATTTGATAAGTTTCATTGTTGCTAAATTGACGACTTTTGTTTAGCTCTGACAGCAAATTGTGATTTATTGTTGAATTCAAGAATGAAGTTTTCATTGGTTTTAAGAATTGTTTGGTCTGTGAGGCTGCACTTAGAGAATGAATTCAATGAATATGTTTTTGTTTCAAAGATTCTGCAGAAACCTACTTCAATTTTATTTATTGTTGGGTTATTATATGGCTTTCGTTTAGTACAGTAGAAGGAATTCCTATTTATATATATTTTTTAATTTAATCTCCTGGAATTAATTTTTGAATTTGGTGAATTGAAAGTAAAGATGTATTTTTGGACTGTTCATGAGAAATAAATTAGTCGAAATGCATATAATTGGATTTAATTAGAATATAATTATTTTTATATAAAAATAAATCAAATAAATAAATTTGAGGAAAGGGATGGCTTAGAATATGGTAGATGGACTGAAGATGAAGATGAAGATTGATTATTATTGATGTTTGTTCATCAAGTTAAATGAACTTATTTGAATGTTTGTTTTTGGTATTATGTAAATTTATTTGTATATTTATTACTAAAGACTATTTATTTAATTTTTACATTTACAAAATTTGTTGGATTTGAAATTAATATTTTTTTATTGATATTTGATAATTAATAGATTTTTTAATATATTTTTACATATTACATGTTTAATTTTTTGTAAATAATTATATTTAAAAAAATTAATAAAAATTCTAAATTGATTTAATTGATCCATTGTTTAGTTAACAAGCCAAGTCAAGATTTCTTGATCGAGTTTCAAAACATAGGTAAGAAGTATGAAGTTTTGATTTATTGCATTTTATTTAATTAGGAGGTCAGAGAGTAGGAAAGTAAGGAAGAATGGGAATGCATGGGGGCAGTGATTGATCTAAATTTCTGAAATGGTGGTCCCACTGGTGACCACAAAATCACATGCCAAATAAAATGACCCTATTGGACCCTATGAACTAATGGCAAGTTGGACCTTTTGGGATCCACTTGTGGCCCAATTAATTAGGGATACTGTAGGAGTATATTGTTTGATTATGACTTCCACAACTACAATTTAGTATATCGGATCTAATCTTTGAATATCATCAATGCTGCCCTAAACTCTCTCCAAACATGAAATTATATTTCCAATTACTACCAAAGCAGTCAAATATCTAACCTCCCATTGACGATAGATAATGGGATGCCGCCATATTTTCTCCCTTAATTAAAAAAATCTTGAGTTGCAGTACGGAAAATTAAATATTTTAAATATTTGAACTTTGTTACTATATTTATGTTCATTAAATCAGTTCCCATTGTTAAAGTTGAAGAAAAATACCGTTTCCATTTTCGAAGAGTCAAGCTGAGGGAGCTCAACTTGTTTAGCTATGTAGCAAGATATGGAGACGTGGATGCATACAATGAGAGAATGTTGATTCAGAATTTGAAAAATTACATCAGGCAAGATTTTGGGTTTATTACGAGTGATGGTGATGAGGAAGGTAAGATTAAGATTGTGGAGAAAGCTTGGGATTGTGGGTTTGTGCATTTTGTTGCAGAAAATGAAGTGGTTGCAGCAGGGAAAGGTTCAAGTTTAGGGAAGAGATTATTGATTGATTATGCTTATAATTTCTTGAACGTAAATTTTGGACATGGTAGTAGGAAGGTGTTTGCCATTATCTCTCGTGGAAGTTTGCTCATATTGGGTATGAATTGTGAGCTTTAGCTCTTATACAACAACAACAACAATAATAATAATAATAATAATAAATACATTTGGGCTTTCAGGCTCAGAATTGCTTTGTTCTGTTTTGTATTTGTTGTTGTTGGGTCTGAATTTGGAAGGTTTGGGTTTTATTGGGCTTCATTTTGGCCTAGTAAGGAGTAATTGGATATATTTAAACCAAATATTTATTATTTAAGGTGGAAAAAAGAGTTTTTTTTTATCCCTCAACTTGACAATACAACTCTTCGACATCTTCTCTAAATAATGATTTAGCAGATATTGAATTAAATAATAATAATAATAATAAACATTATTATTATTATTATTATTATTATTATTATTATTATTATTATTATTATTATTATTATTATTAAATTCTTTAATTATCACTTTCTATTATGTTTACGCTTGGATCCAATATAGACTATAGTTAATCTTAATGAATTCACAGCACTGCATATTTTGTGGATTCAATGGAAAAGAAAAAAAAGCCACATTTCTCCTTTTTCGTATCTCAAGTTATTGTCCATTTTTTTTTTACAATATAATCAATTAATTAAGTGTTTATTATTTAAAAAAAAAGCGTTTCCTTTACTTTTTTTTAATGTTATATATTTCTATCTAATTTATTTTATTATAAATGTTAGACTTATAATCGGATTGAAGAAATAATGAATTAAACTATATATAGAAAACTATTTTTATCTAAAAACTAAGCGTTTCTTATATCATTTCATGTACTTATTCATATAAAAAATTTTAACTCTATTATTTTCATTTTTGTATGCCATCTCTTCCTTTCGATCAATAGAAATAATAATAAGTTAAACTAAATTTTGTAATGGTAATTAGAATAAAAAATTTATTGAAAAAAGGAGAGAGATTTATCTTTTTCAAGTTGAATCATGGCGATTCAGGTCGGATTGAATTTCAAATATTTTGGGACAAACTTTTTGAATTTGACCCTAAATCTTTAGAGTTATTTATGAGAATGTGGGATGGAGTATGAAGCCTATATAAGGTTTCTGCCAAAGTTTTAACGAAATAACATGCTTAATAAAAAAAAATGTACTAGACTCTACTAGATTAAACATTATATGGTGACAAGGCATAACATGTAAGAAAATTGGGTTATTGGCAAGAAAACTTGCTCGTACCAAGTCTATGCTGTGAACCAATCAAACAACTAATGGCCTAGAATTGCATAAAAAGAAAATATCTGCAAATTGCAATTTGTCAAATTCCAACATGCATAGGCAACTCGATTTAACAGAATTCAAAATATAATCGCCATCCATGGAAATACGTATAAATATTAATATATTATAATGTCTTTGTTGCCTCGCCAAAGTCTCCTTAATTGGTTGGCCCACTAGATTTCTTTAATTGATATTTAATCTATTAGAAATGTGGACCAAACCCTATAATTTCAAGATCTTTTTTCCTTTAGTTTTGATTTCTTTAAAGCACAGACATAATTTTTCGTATATCTATTAATATGGGACCCAAAAAGTACTAATTTGAAATATATATATATATATATATATATATATATTAAAAATAAATGTGAATATGCTGTTGTTTATAGATGATGCCAAAAGAGCCCCCAGTTTTGGTGATAAACCAATTTAGTCTGCGGAATCCAGCAAGAGGTAAGAAGTTTTGATTTATTGTATTTTATTTAATTGGGGGGTCAAAGAGTTGGAAAGTAACGAAGAATGGGAATGCATGGGGGCAGTGATTGACCTTAATTTCTGAAATGGTGGTCCCACTGGTGACCACAATATCACATGCCAAATAAAATGACCCTATGAACTGATGGCAAGTTGGACCTTTTGGTATCTACTTGTGGCCCAATTAATTAGGGATATTTTTAAACATTACTCATTTTATTTTTTTACCAATAACTTTAAAATAAAATATAAATTTTATTTATTTATTATTTTTAAATTTTTAATTTAATTTAATTTAATTTATTTTTTTAATTTATTTTTTTTAATAAATTTAAAATTAATTAAATTTGATAATTTAATTTTAATTACGTAATTTAATATTAAATTTAAATTTATTTATTATTTTTTAATTTTAATAAAAATAACAAAAATAACTAATAAAAAAATAAAGGAAGTATATTATTTGATTATGATTTCCACAACTACTATTTAGTATCTTGGATCTAATCTTTGACTATCATCAATGCTGCCCTAAATTCCCTCCAAACATAAAATTATATTTCCAATTACTACTAAAACAGTCAAATATCTAACCTCCCATTGACGACAGATAATGGGATGCTATCATATTTTCTCCCTTAATTAAAAAAAATTTGAGTTGGAGTACTGAAAATTAAATATTTTAAATATTTGAAAATGAACATTTTGCTTATAGGAAACAGATAAGTCATTGGAGAGAAGCCCATGGAATCAAACAATACTAATTAATGTGTATTCATATAAACCAAACTAACATTGGTAGGTTTAGACCCACAAAAAAAAAAAAACGAATTTTGGTAGGTGAAACTTGAAAGGGATTTCTACTGGATCCATCAGTCCATTGCGTGGATGAAGATCCACTGTCACTATGAACCAGGTTCAAACCCATAGCCTAAGAGAGTCAATTTGGCTGCTACCCATTGGCCATTCTCTTTTTTTTTTTTATAGAAAATAAAGAAATTTACACGGTTTATCACTTTTTTTATCCTATTTTTTTTTAAATACAGCCATTCTTTTTTTAAGTTTAAAAATACATTTTTTAATTTTTTGATTTTAAAATATCCATTTTCATTTTAACTCTAAATACAGTTACCTATCTCCCATTTCCTCTCTTTTATATTTTTGGCAAGAGTTTTAGATAGTTAGAGTTTGACCACATGTTCTTTATTGTGGAGAAGAAGACGATGACTTCAATTACAACAACAAATACACAATGAGCAATCATGGCTACCTTCATTAGCATCTCATGTTCCCCGCTCCTGTTTCGGAAAAGTAATTCTTTTCTTCCATTTCCGCTTTCTTGTTCCATTATACCCATTACCCATTTATTTCAGGTTTTAAATTGTACTATCATTTGTAGGTTCTCTTATTTTTGTTAAGTTGTATTGCTTTCAAAACCTATTTTAGATTGCTTTTTGTTAATGTTGTTTCATGTTGTTCTTCCGGTTTCATGGCTTCCCTCTGGTGTTCTCTGGATGTGTGTACATTTTACGTGTATATAGTTACATATATGCCTCAAAATTTAATTCTTTTCCTCTTAGGTTTTCTTGTCTGCCATTATGATTAATCAAATGTAACAACTGAGCAGATTATGAAAATTCTTTAATTGTTCTAGGTTTTTTAAACTTTTCTTTTCTTGTAGCAAATTAATAAGGCAATATTGTCCCATAAATTAAGTATTTCTTATTGTTTTCGGTTTTCCAGTTTACTACCAATTTCTCATTGCAAGGTAAAATTGGGATTTCTTCATAATTCTTCTTCTTTGACACAATGTAATTGTCAATTTCTTTCGTTTCTGCTCAATTTTCATATTCTGAAAGTTTTAAATTTAATGATGTTTTTGCTCTCTGTCTGTGGTTTATATGCTCAAACATTCTCTTAAGTTTAGCTGTCAATGGATGGTGTTTTGTGTCTAAGCCGTTGCCATATTTTTCATCTGATATCTGGTTTGGAATCAAAATTTACTTTAATTTGATTAAGTTAGTCATGGGGTTGAATTGTATGTGTTTGGACATACATTTTCTGTTCAACTTTTATGTTTTGGATTTCTATTAATCATGATTATCTTTCTTACCAAGTGAAACATTTCTTAGATTTGCTGGCAGGTTGGAACTTGAGTACTTTTTGTTCTTTCATTAGCCAAAAGCTTCAGAAATTGGTCATCTTTATCTTATTTGATTTAATTGCAAATTGGTCATCTCCATCTTATACCTGGTATACCAAATTTCAAAATACCAAATTTTAGAATAAAAATCATGTTATCATATGTGGACTCTCAAGTATTTTATAATTGTGATTTTTTGTTTAAACATACGTGGGCAATGATTTCATATCAGAGACACTTGAAGCAAGGAGTGAAACTTCTAACACAGCCAGTGGCAGTAGCAAACTGTGGAACCACCTAAGGCAAGTGTTGTTCTACAGTAATTAAAGTATCATTTACTCAAGATGTTAAGGATAGCCAGAAGGTATTTATCAAGAATATTTCTCAAGATGTTAAGGATAAAGCTATTGGCAAAGCTGATGAATCCGAGCAATTTGTTAAAGAAAATGTTGAATTTGTCAAAAGCATCATGAACACCAAAAAAGATCTACATAATTAATTTTTTTCAAACTGTTATGTAATTCTTATTAATAAGCTATTTTGATTGTATATTTACATTTGCACTAATCTTGTTAAGAATTTTCTCTATTCCATTTTACTAAATTATAAGCAATTTGTTAAAAAAATATTTTAGCATTATTTTACCAAATCCATGAATAATAATAAACAGAGTCTTATTGGAGGAGGTTGGTAGGTAAGGAAGATCAATATTGCTATGATTAAGGCCAACAACATCGGCATTAACATTTATTATTCATATGAGCAAAATACCAACTAATATGCCAAAATCTAGAAGATAATTTCAATTCTAAATTTTAGTATACCTGGTATACCACTGGTATACCAAAATTCAGAAGATAATTTTAATTCTGGATTTTGATATGCCTGATGGTATACCTGATATACCACCGGTATACTAAAATTCAGAAGATAATTTCAATTCTAGATTTTGGTATACCCAACAGTATACCTGGTATACCAAAATCCAAAAGATAATTTCAATTTTGGATTTTGGTGTATACCACCGGTATACCAAAATTTAGAATTGAAACCCTTTTATTTTTTTGGTATACCACTTATTTCAAAAAATTAAAATTATATTATGCATTTAAAAATATTAAATTGATTATTAATAGACATTTTTTAACTATTAATTAAAACAAAAAAATGGATTATAATTTATGATAAATAAATAAAAAAAGAAAACTTTTATTTTGTTTAGAATGGTATATATTTCAGTTGAGTATTTTCACCTTTTGTCTAATATAACAATAATATTTAATTGATGGTAGACCTACTATACCAATTATGTATTAAAAAAATATTATCTATTTTGCAATATTTCTGTAAGTCTTCTGCTTATGTTCAAATTCTTTATATTTTTCACACCTTACTTTCACTTTAGATTCCCATCCCGATTTGATTCTTCTTTTTTTAGGTTTTCCTACTTTAACTATTCCAATTGGTGGTAACACAAATTCTTCATCAATTTTAGTAGGTATTTTCTAAGTTTTTTTTTAGAAATTGGATACACGCTTCCTTCATAGGTTGCTAGCATTGCATCTTTAGTGTAGTAAACTGAACAATATTCATATGGGGTTCAAGTGACATCCATTCACTACTGCCAAAGCATGTGAATGTAAAAATTCATCCATTTGGAAATGATTACAGCTACATATTTTTTCTTTTATATTGACCATATAACGCTTATCATATTTTTGGACAGTAAACATATCATTACTTGAAGCTTTCACCTAAAAAAAATAATAAAATAATATTTTTAGAATTTTATGAAGAGAATATTTGTGGTTTTTCAAATTTTGATGTACCTCATAATACAAAATTCAAGATTTGAAATTTCTCATCTAGATTTTTGTATATCAAGGTATACTTGGTATAAATATTATAGATTTGAACATATTACCAAAAACATATTCAAGTTTTGAGAAAAAAAGTTCATATTGACATTTTATCAAACACTTTGCATGCAACAATTAATATACTAAGTTTTAATAGATTATAAGTCATTTTGTAAATTCTCAGATTTTACATAAGAAATTTATCATATATAAGTACTGAATGTTAGTAAACTAGATCAAAAATTTATATAACCATCAATAATTTTATTAAACATAACAAGTCAATAATAGGTATTTAAAAAATAGAATTATCAAAAAATCAACAAACTAATTGCATAATCATCAATAATATGTATTCAATGAAATAAAGTAAACAAAATTAAACAAACTAATCATGGAAGAAGTAGACTAACTAAGGAGATGAAGAAAGAAAAATGCAAGGAGACAAAATTATAGCTTCAATATCTTCGATATCTCCAATAAAAAATTTTAGGGAGATAAAATCGTCAAATGAAGAAGATGTAGAGAGATGAAATCGTCAAATGAAGAAGATGCAGGGAGATAAAATTAAAAAAATCTATCAAATGAAGAAGAAGATGAAAAAAATCGAAGATGGAGGAAAGAAAAAGAAGGAAAAACACATAGAAGAAGAAAAGATGAGATAAGAATTTGTGTTAAATTAAAAAAAGAATATTTTTAAAAATAAAAATTTAAAAGGAGGTAAAGTTAAAAGGAAAAAAAAGATGGGGGTACTTTTAGTTGGGACTTCTATTTTTTGGGTAGTTTTGTAAAACTCCCTAAAACATAATACATATATCTATTTTCGCCTTATTTATCCATAATATAAATTGAAAAGATTATTTATCCATAATTAGCATGTAATAAATTGCTTTTAGTAAATATTATATACATTTTAATCATAATTTTAATAAAATTAAATAAAAAAATTGTTTTATTAATTAAATTAAAAATATAAATGTAAAATATTTCGTATTGTTAAAAGTATTTGAAACTTAGTTGTACAAAACTAATCATATCTCTAGGTTTATTAATATTTCCTTCTCTGTCAATTGCAAATACCATAAAAATAATAGTCTTTTTATTTTATTAAAGATTATTTATTTATGAATATTTTAAATAAATATATTTAATAGATTATTAATAACACCCTAAAAATCAAAATTGCAAGGCTTATTAGCTATAAGGCCCAAAGACTAAAGCCCAGCAGATGCCTCACTTAGCATGTCTAAGTATAAAACACATAGAAGAAGGAAAGATGAAATAAGAATTTGTGTTAAATTAAAAAAAAGAATATTTTTAAAAATAAAAATTTAAAAGGAGGTAAAGTTAAAAAGAAAAAGGGGGTATTTTTAGTTGGGACTTCTATTTTTTGGGTAGTTTTGTAAAACTCCAAAAAACATAATAAATATATCTATTTTCGCCTTATTTATCCATAATATAAATTGAAAAGATTATTTATCCATAATCAGCATGTAATAAATTGCTTTTAGTAAATATTATATACATTTTATTCATAATTTTAATAAAATTAAATTAAAAAAATTATTTTATTAATTAAATTAAAAATATAAATGTAAAATATTTCGTATTGTTAAAAGTATTTGAAACTTAGTTCTACAAAACTAATCATATCTCTAGGTTTATTAATATTTCCTTCTCTATCAATTGCATACCATAAAAATAATAGTCTTTTATTTTATTAAAGATTATTTATTTATGAATATTTTAAATAAATATATTTAATAGATTATTGATAACACCCTAAAAATCAAAGTTGCAAGGCTCATTAGCTATGAGGCCCAAAGACTAAAGCCCAGTAGATGCCTCACTTAGCATGTCTAAGTATAAAACAAGGCCGACTGGACAGATAAGGCCTTCTCGATATGATAGGGTCACCTAGGACACACAACCATCAAAATCACCATTATCTATGTTACAGGCCATACTTGGTTTAGAGTAGGACAACTATTCAAGAATATAGTTCAATCTTTTCGAGCACTATAAATAGCAGGTTTATATCTATGGAACCAAGACTCTTTCTCTCTAAAAATACATGCATACTTTCATTGAAAGCTTTTCTCAATTAATAATTTAAGCTTCGAAGTGCTAATGCCCGAGACAATTAGGCAAGCACCTTTTGCAGGACTCAACACCACCATTCCAATCGAAACTTGCAAGCTAAAGCATGTCGACTCCCTTCTTTTACTTATATAGAAACCTATTCTCTTTTGTGATAATTCAAAACTTATCATTTGGTGCTTTCATTAAGAGTTGATAGCTGAGCCAAAGCATTAACTCCTTGCATTTTCAAAAAGAATCTGGACTCAAAATTGTAAGAGAGAAAACCAGCAAATAAAAAATCGTAAAAGTCCCTGAGACTATATGGGAATCGTAAAGAGAAAGCCAGTCATGAAGAATCCCTTGAAAGTCTCTGAGACTACTAGGGAAATGCTTGGATATAAAAAATGATGAAATTCGGGACCAAAAAAAGCAAAAAGCAAAAAGCAATGTGCTAGGCCCAAAAGGAAGCAAAACATCTTCCTTTTAAGGCATAGGAAACTTCTAGAACTAGCATTCCGGGAAAGAAATTGGGAGAAGGAAACGATGGTCCCTTCTTTTATCTTCACAAAAAATCAACAGAAAGAGCAAGAGAAGTTTAGACAAAGCATCTTCTCCCTTCCCCACATGATGTTTCGCTACACAAAGCAACACACTCCTTCATTTACTTCAAAGAAAGAAAGCAGCACATAGGGGGAAGATTGTCCCTAACAATTTCCAATGAGATAAGAAAAGGAAAGCCAAAAGACTTGATCTAGATGGATCAAAAAGAGAACAAAAACTCAAATGAGAAGCACTCTCTCATCCTAATTAGAGTAAAAAGCCTAAAGAGAAGGAAGTCAAATTGGAGATAAGAAAAGGCCAAGTTTAAATAAGAACAAAATGGTATGTCCTAAGTCTAAAGAAGAATAAAATATCTTTCCTTTGAGATATTACAAGGGCATTACCATGATAGGGTGGGAAGATATTGCAAAGCGATCCTCCTTCCCACCTCAACATCAAAAGAGGGAGGACGCATCAAAGGATAAAAAGATACAATGTATCCCATCGACAGAAAGACACCCGCCAGTCACCAAGCTCTTAAATGAAGCACTTTATCCCAATCAAAATGATTGACAAAGCCACCCTATACATGAAGACAAATGAAGAGTGGGTCAAAAAATTTAAGTCATGGAAGGCCCTAAAGGATAAGGTGAAGGGGGCTCTAATGGTGACTCTCCTAAAAAAGAACATGTAGGCATAGTTATACCAATCAAAAGATTGACAAAAAAGTATAGTTATCCCGATGGAAAGATCGATGAAGCTTATTGCTATTCCAATCGAAAGATCGAAAGTTTATTGTTATACCGGTCGAAAGACTAATGAAATTATTGCATTATCTTGATCGAAAGGTCAATAAAAATGCATAATTGTTTCGATTGTAAGATCGATGAAGTTTATTATTATCCCGATTGAAAGATTGATGGAGATTATTGTTAGCCTAATTAAAAGATTGATGAAAAATTTTATAGAATAATTAACAAAAAATTTTATTATGAGGTCAAATATCTCAACTGTTGGATAGAAAAATTTTTCCAAATGCACTCATTAGTACCAGATATCAATAGGGATTTCAGAAAAAAGGGGAAAATGTGCTCGACATTCTTATTTTTCTAGTCGAACTAAAAGGCATTTAAGGAAGGGCAACGAAAAGTGAAAGTCAAATCACAACAAAATATTTCAAGATAAATTTGCAAACACAAGATAATGTTTCAACATGAAGTTCATTGTAAATAAAGTACAACACAAGTATTCATCAGCTACAAAGGATGACAAAGTTCGTTGAAAAAGCGAAGATCATTACACAGTGGCTACCTCTGAAAGCCCCCTTTTCGTTAGATTAGCATGAGGAAAAGCGAGAAGAGGGCACGTTGCTGCTTCAAGATCACCTCTCATTAGCTAAAATATTGCAAACATCTCCCACTTATGGCACATCAGAATCTAAAAAATGGAAGAAGAACGATCCTGACTTGAGAAAATGAGGATGGAAAAAGCAGCAGAAGGTAAAACTTATATCACCTGTTGCAACAGATGACATAGGGCTGGAAAAAAACCTAGTGATTCATTCCTCTTCTTAAAATAGAGAAGTTTAAAAATAAGTGTGAAAAGGGGATCAAAAAGTTTCATGATGGAAGGCAAAGTGGAACACAAAAAATAGCTTGCAAAATAAAGAAACAAAAAGATAGATCGAAACAAGGAAAATTGAAAAATGAGGCATCTATCTGTACAGATCCCATAACATCTTGGGGGTATTGATGAAAATGCCATACGTCAATCCTCATTAAAAGAGGATCACAAATCGAGGAGATAAAGAAGTAGACTAACCATCACAATCAAAGCACAAAAGGCAAAGCGATAGCTATCAGAAATGAAAAAGTGATGTACCCTAAGGAAACTAAAATTCAATCCGATCGAAAAAAAAACCAAGTAATGCACCTTGATCTATGCTTATTTCAATCAATGTAATTATTCTTAAAAGCACTTACACCAAATTTAGTCGCGTATCAGAACTTAGAAAATAAAAGAAATTCTACCATGACTTGAAAAAGCTACATCGAAAAGAGCAGCCAAAGTTGATACTCAGAAGGTCAAAGGATAATCAACAGGCTCCGACAGAAAATCTAAAAGAGCAAGAATATTAAGCAAATAAGTAGTGATACTGAATTATTTTTGGGCTCAAGCAAGCTTTGGCCAAAAATCCAAAACATATTTATGGAGAAGCCTGGCAAGCACACACTAGAAGGAAATCATATGCTATTTGATTGGATCGATGGTGTAACGTCTCCGGATTGGCCGATTGTCGATATTATCCGCTTTGGGCCTTAGCCCTCACGGTTTTGTTTTTGGGTGTCCCCAAAAGGCCTCAACAAAGAAGAGGTATCCATAGCCTTATAAGGCCTACTTCATTCTTCTTTCCAACCGATGTGGGATTGGGACATAATCCATCCCCCTTAGGGCCTGACCCAGCGTCTTTACTGATACATCTATCTGGTACTGGCTTTGATACCAATTGTAATGTCCCCGGATCGGCCGCTTGTCGATATTGTCCACTTTGGGCCTTAGCACTCATAGTTTTATTTTTGGGTGTCCCCAAAAGGCCTTGACAAGGGAGAGGTATCCATAGCCTTATAAGGCCTACTTTATTCTCCTCTCCAACCGATGTGGGATTAGAACACAATTCACCCCCCTTAGGGCTCGGCCCAGCATCCTTGCTAATACATCGATTTGGCATCGGCTCTGATATCAATTATAACGTTTTCGGATCGGTCGCTTGTCGATACTGTCTACTTTGAATCTTAGCCCTCACGATT
The DNA here is from genome assembly GCA_037975025.1 of Excoecaria agallocha. Taxonomy (NCBI): domain Eukaryota; kingdom Viridiplantae; phylum Streptophyta; class Magnoliopsida; order Malpighiales; family Euphorbiaceae; genus Excoecaria; species Excoecaria agallocha. The sequence continues at coordinate 12,689,242 of CM075817.1, read as the reverse complement.
TTTTTTTGGGTGTCCCCAAAAGGCTTCGACAAAGGAGAGGTAGCCATAGCCTTATAAGGCCTACTTCGTTCTCCTTTCCAATCGATGTGGGATTGGGACACAATCTACCCCCCTTAGGGCTCGGCCCAGTGTCTTCGCTGATACATCGGTTTGGCACTGGCTCTGATACCAATTGTAACATTCCCGGATCGGCCGCTTGTTGATATTGTCCGCTTTAGGCCTTACCCCTCACGGTTTTATTTTTAGGTGTCCTCAAAAGGCCTCGATAAGGGAGAGGTATCCATAGCCTTATAAGGCCTACTTCATTCTCCTCTCCAACTGATGTGGGATTAGGACACAATCCACCCCCCTTAGGGCTCGGCCTAGCATCCTCGCTAATACATCGGTCTGGCACCGACTCTAGCACCAATTATGAATACCTCTCCCTTATCGAAGCCTTTTGGGGACCCCAAAAACAAAACCGTAAGGGATGAGGTCCAAAGCAGACAATATCGACAAGCGGCCAATCCAAGGACATTACAATTGGTATCAGAGCTGGTGCCGGATTGATGTATCAGTGAGGACGCTGGGCTGGGCCCTAAGGAGGGTGAATTGTGTTCCAATCCCACATCGGTTGTAGAGGAGAATAAAGTAGACCTTATAAGGATATGGATACCTCTTTCTTGTTGAGGCCTTTTGGGGACACCCAAAAACAAAATCGTGAAGGCTAAGGCCCAAAGCGGACAATATCGACAAGCGGCCGATCTAGGGACATTATAATTGGTATCAGAGCCGGTGTCGGACCGATGTATCAACGAGGATGCTGGACCGGGCCCTAAGAGGGGTGGATTGTGTCCCAATCCTACATCGATTGGAGAGGAGAACGAAGTAGGCCTTATAAGGCTATGGACATCTCTCCTTTATCGAGGCTTTTTAGGGATACCCAAAAACAAAACCGTGAGGGCTAAGGCCCAAAGTAGACAATATCGACAAGCGGTCGATCCGGGGACGTTACAGATGGGATCTTTATTCTTATCAATCCACTGACATGCCACAAAACCCATACCTTTAATCTGCTCCCTATCACATCGCCATTTACCTGCTCTAATACCTCAATAGTCGTACTTCAAGCACTTGAGTGCACTCCCCTATCTCCTATAAAAAATAAGATGTATAGGGATTCCAGACCAGGCAAAGTCTTTCATAAGTACTTATAAGCCGATCAAATACAGTTAACCAATCAGAGGTAACATTACGACTAAAGAAATAAGATGTAGGGAATATAAAATCCCTTTCAAAAAATGGGAGAAGGCAACCAAACATCCAAATAGGCATTGAAATCATCGACAAAGTAAGAAATGAAATCATAGCCATGGGTCCGAAAAAGTTAAAGCGATTGGAGTGAACTCACGAAATGACACCTTTATAAGATAAGTCAAAACACTATATTTTCCCTTTTTTCATACATTCCTATTTTTAATGATAATATGTCATGAAGACAATATATAAAAGGGAAGAACAGAAAGAATAAGGTAAGAAAATTATGCAACAAATATTGAAATTCATGAAATGCAAGGTACATAGGTAAAATACTTCTTTGCTTAGAAAAGAAGAGAACTTTCCCATTTAAACACACACAATAAAGAGCTTCCCCACAACAAAAAAACAAAAAAACAAGGAAAAAAGACGACAAGATGGCTTTACTAACACTAAAAGCACCAATACTCCCATCACACCTCCTCTGTCACCAATTTTCCCTCTCATGCAACCTCATAAGGGAAACACCAAGAAAAAGAAAAAGAAAAGATAGCTTCAGGAAGAAAGCCTAGAAAAATTCAGGAAGAAGAAAAAATATGCCCATTTATATTATTTCTCATCTCCGCGAGGATGAGCCATGTAGCTCTATTATTTAATGAAGGAGTAAAAGATGCAATAATCAAAGCATGAAATATAAAGCAGCAAAAGCTAAGCGCCCAATAAAAGCACCCCTTTTCGAGTCGTCAATTCAGAAGTGACACAAAAGAAGACATAACGCGATGATCTGAACGACTCCTGTCAAATAAATAGTTAAAGAATAGACAACAATATCTCCAGGTAACTTTTGAATTTGTAAACAAATAAATTTAACTTATGAAAATTATAAAACACAACAAGAAAAGCAAAAGATCGATGAGCATTCCGATCGATGTATTTGTCCTAGTCTTTTAAGATTGATGATTTTATTTCGATCGATAAGCATTCCGATTGAAGTATTTATCCCAGTCTCTTAAGACTGATGATTTTATTTCAAGCGATAAGAATTTCAATCGATGTATTTATCCTAGTCCTTTAAAACTAATGATTTTATTCCGATCAATGAGCATCTCAATCGATGTATTTATCTTAGTCTCTTAAGATTGATAATCTTATTCTGATCGATGATCATCCCAATCAATATATTTGTCCCAATCTTTTAAGACTGATCATCTTATTTCAATCGATGAACATCCCGATCGATGTATTTGTTCCAGTCTTTTAAGACTGATGATATTATTCAAAAAGTATATAAATAAATAAATTTAATAGATTTTGGAAATTTTATTAATAGGACTCGGGGATTAGAAATCTCGATTTAGACAACATTTTTTCAAAAAAAAAGGGACACTAATTATTGACTTAAGAATAATAATGAGACTAATTTTATCAATATTATAAAAATATAAATAAATGATATTTTTATCTAAAAAATTTTGATCCACTGGCTAAATATTCATTTTAAAAAAATTGATAATATTAAACTAGCATTAAGAAAAAGGATTAATTACAAAAAAAATACCCCAACTATAGAGTACTTTAAATATTTGTACTAAACTTCATTTCGTTACAACTCGAACACTAAATTTCAAACACTTTTCAATGTTGTAACTTCGTCAATATTTTTGTTAGTTTAAACAAAAGCAATTGATGTGAATGCCCACATGAACTTAGCAACAAAAATATCCATTGCTATTTCGTTGCAAAAAATAATTAAGCTGCCACATCAGGTTTGTGTTTCCCCACAAATTAGCGACGCAAATTTCCATCGCTATCCCATCGCTAAAAATATTTAATTTTTTATAATTTAATTAATTAAATTATTTAATATTATCTTTATTTATATTTTCTTAAAAAATTAATTATAAAGATGATGAAAAATAGAAAAAAATATTTAAGTTAATAAAATTTCACTTTTTTAAAACTTAAGGGCAAAAAATAAAAATAAAATAAAATTTCATTGATATTTTTTTGGTACATAAAAAGATAGAAAACCCATAAAACTACTTACTATCTATTCTGACTAAATCACGTTGAATCCAAAAAAAACTCCATTAAGAGGATCGTCCAAGGGATAAATTACCTATTTAAAAGATCATTGGACAAATATCTCTATTTTGAAAAATTTAAGATAAAAACAACCAAAAAAATAATGATATTTTTAGCCACACTAGAAAAAGTTAGGAGTGGCAAAATATAACTTTTATACAATAAATAAATAAATAATGCCAACAATGATTATTCACTCATCTTTTTGTATTGTATAGCTTGATGTATAAATTAATCTGATATAATTAAAAAATTTTATTATTATTTATAGTTTGGCAATGAAAGAAAATAACAAAATTGGTTTAAAAGGAAAATTCTATTTCAATTAATATTCTCTTAATATTTATAATTATGTTATTTAGAATTTTCCTTCTCTCTAGTTAACTAATTCATTAAGAGTAATCTAACGGTTAAAGTACTTTTTAGTAGGGGTAAGCAAAAAAAATCGAAATTTCGGTTAATCAAAAAATCGATTCGAAACTGAATCAATTTTTAGGTTAACCGTACTAAAATTTTAGGTTTATAATTTTTACTTTAAAAACTGACGGTTAACTGATTCAAAACCAAAACCAAATATATATATATATATATATATATATATATATATATATATAAAATTTTAAATTTTGCACTTATATTTTTCAATATTTGTGTAATTTATAAATATTATGATATATAATTTTATAAAATATTATTAAAATATATATTTTCAGTAAATAAATATTAAAATTATGTACATAATTAGCGTTTTATTGTTAGTTTTATATTGAATATTTTTAATTTTATTATTAATTATGAAAATTTTATTTTTATTTTGATTATTTTAATGGATATTGTATTTAATTAATATTTTTTTAAAGCATTTTTAACTATTAAAACTAATATTATAAATTATATAATTTATTAAATTTATATATTAAAAGTTTTTAGTGGTTAACTGATAAATTGATCTGAAAAATCGAGTTAAAAATCAAAACCAATATAGCGGTTAACCGATATTAATGGACTGATTTAAGAAAATTGTTAATGGACCGATTGACCGTCCATGTTCACCCCTACTTTTTAGTTTTTAATCATGATATAATTATAAAAATCTAATTTAATTAGTTTATATTAGCTATATTTTCAAACTTATAAAAATTGGTTAGTAACTTAAATATTTTTTTTCTATTTTTCATCATCTTTATAATTAATTTTTTAAGAAAATATAAATAAAGATAATATTAAATAATTTAATTTATTTATAAATTACAATTTAATTAATTATAAATTTAATTAATTAAATTATAAAAAATTAAATATTTTTAGCGATGGAAATTTTCGTCGCTAATTTGCTGGGAAACACAAACCTATTTCTTGCAACGGAACAGCGACGTAAATTTCCGTCGCTAAGTCCACATGGGCGTCCAAGTTAGCTGCTTCCGTTTAAACTAACAAAAATATTGATTGAGTTTCAACATTAAAAAGTGATTGAAAGTTTATGCTCGAATTATAACGAAATAAAGTTTAGTACAAATATTGAAAAGTAATCTATAATTGAGATCTTTTTTTGTAATTAATCCTAAGAAAAAAATTATTAAAATTTATATATTACTATGAGATAGTGTCCAATTTGTTAAAGTAATGATATGCTAAAATAACAGTATTGAAATTAGGAAAAAAAAATTGCAAAATAATACAAATTTATTTTAAAATTAAGTTTTAGTTTAAAAATATCCATATCATTATTAAATTAGTTCGCATCTATCTTTACTATTACCAAATTATTGGTTCACATTTATTTTTGCATTTACTAAATCAGTTCACATTTATTTATTATTATTATTATTGCAAAAATAATTCATATCTTATATCGCTGTTATAATAAAAATAAATTTAAATTATTTTAGTAATAAGAAGAGTACTTTTTTTTAAAAAAAATTAAGAATAAATTTATACTCTTTCACATAATTTAGTGGACTCTTATTCCATACAAATAAATATATTCACATTGAAATTATTTGAGAGAAAATGAATGGTGAGAAATTGTTTTGATGATCGTTTGTCTTGGTTTTTTTGAAACATGATGATCGTTTGTTGGGATGCAAGATTTAGACGGAAAGTTTTTTATACCTCGGGAAATTTCTAATATATATATATATATATATATAGCTTGATTATAATTTTTTAAAACAATATAAATTTATTATTTGTTTATAGAATAGCTTATTGGGCTAAAAATCAATGTTATTAAAATCGGACCGGATAAAAAAATGGCAACCGTGATTCGACCGAATTCATCCGGATTTTTTCTATTTTAAAAATATTATAATTATTATAATTTTTTTAATACTATTGTATAAAAATTAAAAAAATATTCATCAAATATTAAATATATGTCACAAATATTCTAATAATAAGTTACAAAATATAATTTTATTTTTATTATTACAAGTGATTAATTATGGATTATTGAATATCATATGTTAGAAACATAAAAATACAATCATATCATGAAAATAATTTCATGTTTAGATGGAGTACTAATAAAGTAAACACAAAAAAATATTAACCTTGCATATATGAGTATAATTATATTTAATTACAATACATTCAAATAGATAATAAGTATATTAAATTATTAAGTGACATATATTTAAAATTTAAAATACTAATTTTTTCAAATTATATATATATATATATTTGATTACAATGAATTAAAAATTTAATAAGTATATTAAATTATTAAGTGATATACTTAAAATTTAAAATACTAATTTTATATATGTGTGTGGGGGGGTGAAAAAATTCAAAAAAAATTGATTTTTTACATTTTTTAGCAAAAAATTCGATATTATTCGGTTCTCTAATTTTCCGGTTCTATCCGATTTTTTTTGTTCAATCCAATTTTTTATCAATTCGATTTTTAGTAATTAAACCAATTGGTTCGACCGTCTGATCCGGTCCGATTTTAATAACTATGCTAAAAATCATTGAGCACCGATAGACTTTAAATTTTGATAATGATTTTTCACCTAACATATGCACGTTCCCCTATATATATATATATATATATATATATATATATATATATATATATATATTTTATTTTTTTACGAATTATTAGAGGTTGTTAGAGAAGAACTTTTGCTTTAATCATGTGCCTTTTGTCCGTGCGACACCGCCACAATTTTATTTGTCCTCCGTAATGTCTACTGGATTAGAGTTTGAAACATATATAAAAATCAATTAACTCTTTTGAAAATGAAAGTCGATCGTCCATTATTTATTATCGTAATGTATATGAAAATAAGTAAGTTCAATGATTAAATATTATTTGATAAGTCTCAACTTTTAAAGTAGTGTTCAATGTCTGAGTTATACTATCTTTACATATGATTTGACCTAAATCGGCAAATTTTTTATCCGATCTGAAAAATTTAATTTGAATATATCCAAATATATTGATATGTAATCGAACTAAAATATAAAAAAAATTCAAATGGCTCAAAAATCTTAGAGTTGAATTCGAATTCAGTTGAAATCTGATTAAATTCAAATTCATAGCTTGATTTTTTCAATTAAATTTGTATTTGTCATATTTATTTATAAATTAAAGTTCAATATTATATATATACACACTGTTTTATTAATATTTTTATTCCCAATTTTGTATAAAATTAAAATTAGTTAAAATAAAAGAGAAATATTTAATTGTATAAAATTAAAATTAGTTAAAATAAAAGAGAAATATTTTAACTAATTTTAAATATCCGATTTATTTTCAGTTTTAATTTTTTTTAAATATAATATTGAATATTCCCAATTTTTTGTCAATTCGGTTTTTTGTTCAACCTCTTGAAGGAGAACCATATCGATGACAAAGGAAAAAAGAAAAGAAATTCAAAGCAAACTAACTTTCTTACTTGTGTTTTAAGGACAAAAGACGGAGTTATTATGAATTAAAAGAAAAATATTTTATAACTAATTCTCAAGTGAATTATTTTTGTAAATATATAGAAAATTGGAAGAAAAATCTCTACTTTTCTCATTCACATATCTATATTTTAAATACATCAAACTCCTAAATAAAGTAAATTTCTAATGGGGATACAACGAGAAATCTCTTAAAAAAAAGAAAAAGATCAACAACAAAAGAAATATCTTAAAAAAAGAAAAGATCAACCAGAAATCTCTTAAAAAAAGGAGATCAATACGAAAAAAATATATAAAACAAAATACCAACTACACATCCTAATACCTCATCTCTTTTCAAGTTGGGATATGAATATCAAGAATGCCCAACTTGCATAGAAGAAAGTCAAACCTATGATTGCCCAAATCTTTCCTAAAAATATCAGCAAGCTGAATCAATGTTATTAAAACTGAATCGAATAAAAAACGGTAAGGTTGAGAGTTTGTGGATCGACTAGGTTCAATTGGATTTTTTTCTATTTTTAAAATACTATTAATTAATATAATTTTATAAATGCTGCCTTCATCAAACAATAAATATAAGCCACGAATATCCTAATAACAAGTTATAAAACATCCTGAACATTCATCAAGTACAAATTTTAAAGATTCAAATATATTCATTCTACACTCAATTCAGCCATTGTTTCCTATAAGAACATCACAAGCTGAATTCATAAATAAGATGTATAAATTTGGTTTATAAGTGGTGCTGATCTACCTAATATATATAAGTGGGGATTCCTTAATTCCCTAACCTCTTTCCTAAGGCACCATATATTCGATCTTATGAATCTTACGCAATATAAAACTCTGATCATCAACAGAAATGAGAAAAAAAATCCAAAGAAATAAATAATCTGAACAAATTGATATCATTTTCTATTAAGAATGATGCATGTTTCTAGTCTGACTCTAACTCAATACCTTATGAGTAACATACCTTATTAGTAAATGGCATGTTTCTAGTCTCTCAACTTATCTCTTTCATTTTGTAAATTTCCTTCTGTTAAGCCTGTCCAAATTGAAGATAGCAAAATCAATTATTATTAATGACAATGACAGTTAATACTTAATTAATTAATTGGCAATTAATAGTATCGAGCCCAAAGATAAGAAAAGAAAAAGGGAGCTGCTCAAATCCAGTTTACATAAAATAAATTTTCAAACTAATCAACTTTGATTTAGTTAATCGAATTTAGCAACTAAAAACCTCCACAAAAATTGAGTGACTATTTCAATTATTAGAGATTTGTTTTTGGTACTCTTAGAGATTTGTTTTTGGTACAATACAGTAATTGCTTAAAGATACAATAATTAGATGACATACCTTTACAGCCTTTAGAAGCTTTGTGTTATCATAGAGGTATTTGACAATCCAATTCAAGGCACTTGCCTTGGTGTCCTAAGCAGCAAATAGAACCCCGATAATGTTATCGGCGATTTGATAAGGAGTTCCTGAAAATTTTGTTGATAAAGAATTGTAACCTTTATCCATAATTCTGTAATTATTTTCTAATTTGGTGTTTGAAAAAAAAAGAGCAAAACTCAACAGATATATTAAATTAAAAACTCAAACTCATAAAAAGATTAGAGACTCATCGGAATAGGAAAGTAACGGTGGACGTTGACGGCTGGTGATTCAATTGGTGGTGGCAGTGGGAGATGTTATCGGTGGTGGGCAGCCGTGAAATGTGAAATGAGAATTGTGAATTGAAAATATCAAAATGATGAATTGAGATCCTAAATGCCTTTATTTGCTAATTAAATGGTGACGTTTTGGAGGATGAGGAAAAAATCAGGTTTTGCCTGGTTCTTTGATTCTTTTCGATTTTTTTTGGATCTAATCCGATTTTTTATCAGTTCGATTTTATTAGTTAAATCAACAGGGTCACCTATCGGTTGTCGATTAAATTGATCAATCCACTTCGATTTTAATAACATTAAAGTATGCACATATTCGATCACTATAGTCCTGTAGCTTATCTCATCATGAATAAAATAACAATTGATTTCAATGTGCTTCATATGTTCATGATAAATTGGGTTAGTAGCAATGTGCATGGCTTCCTGACTATCACAATAAAGATGCATAGGCCCAAACCCCGATAATGTTATCGGCGATTTGATAAGGAGTTCCTGAAAATTTTGTTGATAAAGAATTGTAACCTTTATCCATAATTCTGTAATTATTTTCTAATTTGGTGTTTGAAAAAAAAAGAGCAAAACTCAACAGATATATTAAATTAAAAACTCAAACTCATAAAAAGATTAGAGACTCATCGGAATAGGAAAGTAACGGTGGACGCTGACGGCTGGTGATTCAATTGGTGGTGGCAGTGGGAGATGTTATCGGTGGTGGGCAGCCGTGAAATGTGAAATGAGAATTGTGAATTGAAAATATCAAAATGATGAATTGAGATCCTAAATGCCTTTATTTGCTAATTAAATGGTGACGTTTTGGAGGATGAGGAAAAAATCAGGTTTTGCAGCTGGTTCTTTGATTCTTTTCGATTTTTTTTGGATCTAATCCGATTTTTTATCAGTTCGATTTTATTAGTTAAATCAACAGGGTCACCTATCGGTTGTCGATTAAATTGATCAATCCACTTCGATTTTAATAACATTAAAGTATGCACATATTCAATCACTATAGTCCTGTAGCTTATCTCATCATGAATAAAATAACAATTGATTTCAATGTGCTTCATATGTTCATGATAAATTGGGTTAGTAGCAATGTGCATGGCTTCCTGACTATCACAATAAAGATGCATAGGCCCAGAATGATCAACACCAAGAGAAGACAACAAACCCTTCAACCATTTCAGTTCGCAAGATGTTGTAGTCATACTTGTATTCGACTTCAATTGAGGAATGAGATACAGTATGTTGTTTCTTGGTTTTCCATGAAAATATAAGAATTGCCCAAGAAAATAAAATAACAAGTCAAATATCCTCGCATCAAGGGACAACTAGCCCAATTCAAATATCCTCGCATCAAGGGACAACTAGCCCAATTCAAGTCATAATAACCATACAAATTCATATTACAATTTGCAATTAAAAATATCCATCGTCCTAGATTCCCTTTCAAATAACGAACACACAAAAAAATTGCTTCCCAATGCTCTTGCTTTAGCTGGTACCTAAAATATTGAATAAGAGTATAAACACAATAAGACAGTTCAAATCGAGTAATAATCAAGTAAATAAGTTATCCCACCTGTAATACCCTTACTGTAACAGTCTTATCAGATGATGCAAATGGTCGGAAATTTTTTTTTTACCAACCAATAGCTTTTCCATTAAAACTTAATATCCTTCTTTCACCTAACTTCTATTAACATAATAACCTCCTTTCATACTTAACTCCTATTAATCGCTAACCTATAACTGTCCAGTTTATACTATGCATTTTACAAAAATTTGACAATATAATGGCTATAATCTTAACTAATCCTCTTGAAAAACAGACAATAACACAGCCTCTCTGAGGCACAACAGTTTATATCCAATCACATGACATATCCACATACTCCATCATATAACACATGCATACTATCTACTTTCTGCAATTCCTCATCCACACACTTCTATATACAATACCATACAATACAATACAAATATCATTACAATTTTGTTCTCATAATACAAAATATAATAGATATATATATATACATGCCACAAAAATATTCCTCCTATTTCTACAACCTCAGTTGTCTTCTGTGTACTCATACTCCAGAATATTTATACCTGTACGCAGTAAATCCTACGTGCTGAGTATTAAACATGGCTAATGGTGACTAAGAATCATAATATTTTCCTAAAAGCATATTTTCCTATTTATGTGCAATTAAGTTAATTGTTAACAGTTTTTCTCATTTAAAAGCATATTATACTATTAACAACTAATTTTCCAATTTAACTTAAAACTTTACTTAACTTTTTAGTTTAGTCCTTAAACTTTTTATTTATTCCAAAAATACCCTTTTATGCTTTTAATTACCAAAATGCCCTTTATTTTTTATTTTCTCATTTTAATTTATTAATTGGCTTATAAATTACCGATTAATCCTTATTTTGACTTTTTCATGTAAAATTACTTTTTAGTTCTTTAACCATACAAAGTTGACTTTTCATACAATTAGTTAACCAAATTACCATCTTATCTTTATTAATTCTTTTCTTCTCACTTTTACCTATTAAATTTATCTTTTTGAAAAATAACCGTTTTATCCCTAAACTTTTAAACTTTTTCCATTTTAGTCCTTTTTCACTTTAAACTTCAGTTTTAACTTTCTTCTTACACTTTCAACATTTTCTTATCATTATGCCCCTAGTACAGACCCGGCAGAAAACTCTCAGACCGGATATACGGGACGTGGACCCCACAGGGCCACAACAGAATGAGAGATGATCTCCAAAAATCATCCCTCATATAACATATGAACATATGACAGTACGTATTATAGGTACTATAGAGATCAATGATCCAACCATAGTAAAGCAAGTCGCCATGAGTTGCACCACGGTACAGGTATCCCTATAGCCAGCCAATTATATCTTGAACTAGGTTTTGCTGCCTGACTCTTTTTAAGGGCACATATTTCCATAATTTTCATTTTATTATTCAATCTTTCATTCTTTTCACTACTTTTCATTACTTGTCAATATTGTACTAGTGCATTACTTGAACCATTGAACATCCACATCATCATTTGCCCGAAACAATAAGATCGTCAACATAGATAAGAATATTTAACTAAAAATTCTCATTTTTAAAAACAAATAAAGAATAATATTGAGAGTTTGATCGTGCAAAGACTTCGACAATTTAGCAAACCAACACCAAGGAGCATGGCCTTAACCATAAAAAGATTTTTAAAATTTACATATCTTGCTCAAAGAGTGAAAAGCAAAACTCGACGACATTTTTATGTAGACTTTTTCATGTAAATTACCATGAAAAGAGGTATTTTGCACTCCATTTGCTGCAAACTCTAGTTTTTGCAGTCGCAATAACAAGAAAAGTGCACATAATAACCATATTTACTAAGAAGCAAAAGTCTCATGATAGTCAATTCTTTCCACTTGATTATTTCCAAAAGTCATCAATTAGGATTTACATCATTCAACTCTTTCATTGAAATTGTATTTAATTTTATACATCCACTTGCTACCAATTGCTTTCTTCGCAGGTGGCAAGTTAACCTATATCTATGTGCCATTATCCTAAAGAGCTTAGATTTCTTTTCTTATTGCATCTTTCCATTGATCTTCCTTGACTGCTTCACCATATGAGTTGGGTTTATGTCATGCAGTAATACTAGCAAAAAAAGATCGATATTGTATAATGTGATATAGGATAAAGAGTGCCTGAGAAATTTGATAGGAATGATGAGCATGCTGAGGGCTTAACTTTAAGGTATTAGTCACATAATCCCTTAGCCGCATAGAAGTAAGTTTCACTACAAGAAAATTGCAATATAGCAACAAAAATTAGCAACGAAAAATGCGTTGCTAATTAAAAATAGCAACCGAAATTAACAACAAAAATTTCGGTTACTAATTCGGCAGTTGCTATTTTTAGCAACGAAAAATTTATTCTGTTGCTAAATTTAGCAACAAAAATTGAATTTCGTTGCTAATTTCAACAATGTAAGATTCGGTGAATTGGTTAAATTTAGCAACGAAAACTGAATTTCGTTATTAAATTTAGCAACGGAAATTAAATTTCGTTGCTAACTTCAACAATGCAAAATTCGGTGAATTGGTCAATTTTAGCAACGGAATATTGATTTTCGTTGCTAAATTTAGCAACGAAAATTTAGATTCCGTTGCTAAATTCACCCATAAGTAAAAAAATTAACGACGGTCCTGTCCGTCGCTAATCCATCGCTAAAAATTATTATAATTTTTTAATTATTAATGCCATTATTAGATAAAGCTTTTAATTCTATAAACAAATTCAAAAGTTTTATCCAATTTCTAAACATCATAAGTCCAAAATTCTAAATGCATAAACTGATAATGCAATTGCCCAAGTAGAAATATTTAAAAATACAAATCTATAGGCGTGTTAAAGCACCTTGTTCATCAATTGCCCAAGTAGAAATATTCCAAAAATGTTCTTATTATTTTACTTACATAGAAAGCAGTAACAGTTCCGACAGAATCACTAGGGATAAGCTTGATCCTTATTCTAACTCTACCAAACAAGTACTTCACCTTAGAAGCAAACCCAACTCTTAAAAATTCAATAAAATAAACATATATTCTTTTATTGGTTTGACTATATAATGTAATGTTTAATTAACCAAATTAAAAAAAATAAGAATAATAAAATAAACCTGAATTTTAGTCAAGAAAGAGTTTGATAGCTCTACCTCCATTAATTTACCTAATGTGTAAATTAGACCATATGACTTTAAAATCTTAAAGGAAAGTTGCTGGTCTACCTAAAACCGAGATACAAAATCATATTAAAAATACATATAATTCTTTTTTTTACAGTAAACATACATACAATTAAAATAATTTTCAAACATATCAATATGTACCATCAACATTTTTATTAATCTGGTGAAAAAAAGTGCTCATGCGATTCAAAAAAAAGTGTAAATTTAAACTAAATACAACAGATAATTAACGTCCTTCGGCTTTCTTTCAATGCCCTTTTTTAGCTCTAAAAGTGGTTCACAATCCGATTGTCCAAAAGCACTTACTGCTAGTACCATGCATTTCAAAATTTATAAAGAAACACGCAAATGATGCAATAATAATAAAAGCTTTCATACCTATTAGGGTCCCAATAAATTAAGAATCAAACAGAATCAATCCAAATTCTGTTGCCATAATTTGGCTTCTTAAATTACAAGCAACATTCCTATTGCATTTTATTATTATAAGTATAAATTTTAAAAATAAAAATCGACAGATTAAAAATAAGATAAAATACTACATTTTTAATAATTTCAGAGATAATTGGACGGGATAATATGTTTAATATGTTAAACGGTTAAATAAAATAAACTAAAGACTTGCTTGCACAAGAAATGCAGGCAATAAAATTGAAATTTCTCAAATAGTTATAAGTCTCTAATCCTGGTTAAGAATCCTCAATTAACACACAAAACACAACGAATGGCTTCCTCAGCCATTGCAGTGAAATCCAAAAATAATCAAGATCTGTCATCTACTTTTGTACTCACAGTAGAGGAAATTGTGAAACTTTACCGATCATTGCCACCAAGACCCTCCATCGAAAAAGTTGAAGCTGCCATATCTATGATTGAAATTGGTAACGGTGAAGAGCAGCTAAAGCTTGAGAAAATCTCAAAGCAAGTGTGTCCTCAAGATGTCCCCGGGAGTTTTTCTATATTCTTCAACAGGTAAGAAAAACAATGGTTCTGTTTCAAAGTCGTGAGCAAAAGAAAGAGGCTCTTCACCTTGTTGAAACTGATAAGATGTTTGAAATCTTTTCTGGGTTGATTCAAAGAGCTTCGGCTTTGGTTTTTGGAGACGCCTACAAGGAAAAAATCATTCCCAATATCTTTGCCTTTCAATATATTTGCAACTTAGGTTAAATAATATCTCTATTCATTAAAAATAAATTAATTATTTTCGTAAATTTAGAAAAAGTTAATTAGATACCATGTATGTAAGTGTGTGTGTGTGTGTATATCAGAATGAGATGTTCTGCAAAATAATAATTACATATTTACATACATTAAATTTCGAACATGCCCTTCCCTAATAAAACAAGAATCTAATTTAGAAAATGATTTATGCCTTTTCACCTATGATTATGTGCATGGTAATAATAATTTACTTGGAAAATAAAACCAATCTTTTATTTTTAGAAAATAATTTTTCACCCTGTCAAAGACAGAGGATTAGAGAAAGAACTAGATAAGTGGGTGGGATTTGTTTTCTTGTGTAGGATAAGAGGAAATATATGAAAAGAAAAAATCTATAAATAAAAATTATGGCTGCAAATTGCCTATTAACTTTGTTGTGTCCCCACATCCATTAACCAATCCTATTCACCATGTCCTAAGCTCTTTCTCTGTCTCTCCGCCTCTCCTTTCCATCCAAGTGGAATCTTTTTGGTTGCAAATTATAGATCAATTTTATTGCCTGAATTTCCTGTGCAGGCAAGATATTTTGTCAATCAAATTCTTAAAATGTATGCCAATAGCACCAAGATATTAAATTCTTTATTTGTAAAACAAGGGAGCAGACAAATGGTTTGATGTCGGTAAACCCATCTTGGAGGTTGGGCATTAAACTCTTGCTATGAAAGAGGGTCAAGGATTTTTTAGGGATATAGATAGGTACGTCTTATATGACAAAAGTCCAATGATCCAAAAATAAGAACAAGAAGATGAAAAGCTTCTAGAAATAGTCCTACCCTAGCATTTTTGAATTGAGGACTTTTTTGTGG
This sequence comes from Excoecaria agallocha, assembly GCA_037975025.1. Classification (NCBI taxonomy): domain Eukaryota; kingdom Viridiplantae; phylum Streptophyta; class Magnoliopsida; order Malpighiales; family Euphorbiaceae; genus Excoecaria; species Excoecaria agallocha. The sequence continues at coordinate 12,673,518 of CM075817.1, read as the reverse complement.
CCTTGAACCAGTAAATTTTTGTCCTCTGATAAAGCTAATATATGCCTGCTCAAGAAAGGCAATAAGTTGGATTAGATTAGTGATAAGCTAGACAGAAAAATCAGCCACCTATATTCTTTTCTGCTTTTGCAGTGAGACAGTAACACACAAGAAAATTTGAACTAGTGTACTAATAAAAGAGGTGCAAGCTTAGAAAATAGTTTTAACTCTAAACTAAAGGCATGTCCAAGTCATTTTAGTTGACACTATTGCAAGCTTGAGTTTGACCTTGTTTTCCATGAAGTGCTTTTATACACGTATAATGGGGAAGTGCTTAAATCTCCATAGACAACACCTAAGCTCTGATAAGCCAAAGTCAACACTATCTTTCATGAATCTCTCTGCAAAAGACAACAACTTGAGGATTAACAATGACAGAAAACAAGCTGAATCAAACTAATCAATAATACCCACTAACTCACCTTGATTGGTTTGCCATGAATCACACCTTTAAGATCCATTACAGGCTCTTAAAAAGCTACTTAAGTTCCATTTTTAAGCAAAATAAAGAATACCCAGATGGATTAATACCCTCAGTGGAAACAAGTCCAACAAATACCAAATACAATTTTTTTTAATAAATAATTAAAGTTCCAATGAAAGTCTCAAATTAAGTGTTTGTTTTGGTATACGTAGAGAGTGGAAAGTAGTTCAATCAATTCTAGACCCACAAATGTAGACGAATCAAGAACAAGCATGAAACATAACAAACGAATATAGAGAATAGTTTTTGAAATTGCAAAAATATAATAATATTATGGTTGTGTTTTAAAGAGAGAAAATAAATAAAGAAAAAGAAAGGATTTTGATTTATAGGTATTGTTTAGAAATTAAATAGAATTAAATTAAATTATATGGCTTGTTTAAGTTTCTAGGTTTCTAGATAAAATATTTTTGGCTTACTCCTATAAAGAAAGGATCACTGACTGCATTGGGACATTTGTATTTGGGAAAAGGTAATAAAATTCTTTACCTCACATATATTTACCTCCTTCATACTCAAACCATCAATTGACATCATCAACAATCAAAAACAACAAACGTCGTAATCTAAACCTAATCCCATTTGACAAATAATTAGTATTAAGCAATTTTAATTCAAAATATAATCATCAAATACCAATAAAAAGAAATAATCTGGATCTAACAAAACATAATCAATATTTACTAAAACTCCGATTCCATATGCTGCAAAAAAAACAACAAATTCGAATACAAGAGATATCAAAATCAAAATTCAAAACAAGGTATAAAAATGAAAAAACCTTAACCAAAATATGATCAAGACCAAGCTAGATGTCCTTAAAGGCCTGACGAGCACGTCATCTAGCAAGCACATCATCCATGTTCTCAAAAAGAGAGTGTAGTAGCTCCTTATCCACGTCTGGTAGCTTCCCTGTACCCCCCATTTTCTCCATAATTATCATTAAAAATAGAGCAATGATAATAACAAGAAGAAATATGAAATTATAAACATATTAACTTGAGATTCACAAATTTGAAGATAAATTACTCATGAACTAAAAGTTACGACTTAATTTCAAATTTAATTTGATATTTTAAGATTTGGGATTTTAATTTGAAAAAGATAGGAAAAAATTGGCAAGAAGAAGAAGAAAGAACCAATTAACTTTGGAAAGACGAAAAATAACATAATGAAAAATATCATAGTATTTTGTGTATTAGGAAATACCTTTATAAAGGTTAGGATTTGCTCTTTTGCTTTGAGGAAGAGACAAAGGTGGCGGGGTGGATGGCGGCAGCGATGGATGGTGGAAGAAGATGAAAGTGAGAGAGAGAGAGAGAGGAGCGGCTGTGTGTGTAGCTGTGATGGAGAAAAAAACAGTAGGAGAAGTTTTAGGGTTTCAACATGGGGTATTTATAGACAATGACAATTATGTAAATAATTAGAAAATTAGGAATTTTTCATTGAAAATGAAAGTCAGCAACGGAAAACAATTTCGTTGCTATTTTTCATTGAAAATGTAAATTAGCAACGAATTTATATTCGGTTGCTAATTTAGCAACGGAATTTCTAAACTAAATTCCGTTGCTATTTTTCTTTTAAAAAAATAGCAACGAAATAAAATTTCATTGTTATTTTGGAAATGAATTATTTTAACCCATATTATTTAGCAACCGAATTATTTTTAGTTGCTAAAATAGCAACATAAAATTAATTCCATTGCTAAAATAGCAACAAAAATTTAATTCCGTTGCTAAATTAGCAACGAAAAATATTTTCATTGCTATTTTTCATTCCAAAATTTTTTCGCCATCTGTTAGCGTTTTATTTAGCAACTGTATAGTAATTCCATTGCTAAATTTTGGCGCTAAAAATTTCCTCCACTTTCAGTAAAGGAAAGCAACCAAATATATTTTCGTTGCTAAATCTAGAAAGTTTAACCAACACTACAAAAAAAAACTGTCAATTAGCGACGGCACTATTTTCGTCGCAAATTTAGCTACGGATTCGCGACTATTTTACAATTCCGTCGTGGGGAGGATATTTTTATTTTTTTGCAATGAATTAGCGATGGAATGAATAAACAATCGCTAATTATTGGAGGGAAGTATACGCGACATTTTTTGCGATGGAATTAGCAACGAATATTTTTGTCGCTAAATTTTATAATTTTTTATTCATGAAATTAGTTCCAGAAAATGTAGCGACGGACATTTTAGTCGCTAATTTTGGAGGGAAAATATAGCACCTTTTTTGCGATGATTTAGCGACGGAAATTTGTCTATCACTAATAGTAATTTGTTACAGTAATACAATTAGCGGCGGAAGTATTTAGTCGCTAATCCATCGCAAATAAATTAAGAAATAATTTTTTTTAATTTCACTCACATAATTTATGTATAGTTTTAAGTAATTTTAATATAGACCATATGAAATGAATATTTTATTTTGTAACAGAAAATTAGAAATTATTTTATAAGTTGATAATAATTTTTTTATCAATTATACCAAAATCTAAAGTTATTTATTTAGAAAATTTATATTTTTAATAATAATAATAAACTAATTGTTACGATTATTATATAATTGCGTGTTCAAGATTAAAAAAATAAATATTTATAAAACAATAATATAAAATTTATTATTTCATTCAAAATAATAATAAAAAAATTTGTAATTAATTTTTATTTTATAAAATTTAAATCAAATATTAAATTATTAGGAATTCTATTGATTTCTTTATCAATTATCCCCAAATATAAACTTATTTATTTAAAAAAAATTACATTTTAATAATAATAATAATAATAATAATAATAATAAAGTAATTATTATAAGTATTATATAGTTATATTATGAAAAATAATAAATATAAATATTTATATAATAATAATATAAAGTTTTTTATTTCATTTAAAATGATTATGAAAAATTTATAATTTTTTTTATTTTGTTAAAATTTTGAGCAAATTTTAAATTATTAAAAAATTTAAAATATATATTTATAAAATTATCCTTGAATACAAGGATAAAATGATGAAATTTGGTAGGGGCATTTTAGTAATTTCAAAAATTTATCCTACATATAAAAATAATATTTTTTCTTCCCTCACATCTCTCCACCGTTTCAATTTAATGCGTATATGATTTTAAGCTTAATTTATTATTTAGTTGAATAAGACAATAGAGTTTAATCCAAGACTTAAACTCATACAAGTCAAAACGAATAAATTTTCTAATTTAATTTCTTCAATTTAATTTCTATTATTTTTCTAAATGAATAAATTTTCTAATATATATACACACACACACACACTTTTCAATTTTATTTCTATTATTTTTCTAAATATTCAAAGCTCTATCTAAACTCATCCTTACCATTTTACTTCACTACGGTGGTTACCTAATTGAGTGGTATGGAAGATTGAGAAAACTTACTGATTTAAAAATGGAGAAATGACTTTGAAATTCTAAACATGGCCAGAGATTAATAAATAAGTTAAGATATTATCTGATAAATTCAAATATATAGTCCATTTGAATCTGCATGTTTACGGTTTGGTTGGATCTTCAAATACAAATTGAACAACTTTTTATACGGAGTAGTGTAAGTAAAGATTCAATGGTTAAGTATTTGCCGTTAGATTGGCCTGATTTTTGTTGAGTACGTTCGAAACTCCTTGTTATTAATTTTGAACGGTAAATATTAGTTTTTAAGGTCTGTAAGTTTAATTTTTATTGCAAAAAAGAGGCTATTTTTTGGATTTTTTACGTAATGACCAGTTTTGTATACGAAAACGATCGGAAAATCATTTGCTGTTAGATTGGCCTGATTTTTGGTGAGTACATTCAAAACTCCTTATTGTTAATTTTGGATGGTGAAGATTAGTTTTTAAGATCTGTAAGTTCAGTTTTTGTTGCAAAAAAGAGGCTATTTTCTTGATTTTTTACATAATGACCAATTTTGTATGTGAAGACGATCGAAAAATCATTTGCTGTTAGATCGGCCTAATTTTTGGTGAGTACGTTCGAAACTCCTTGTTGTTAATTTTGAATGGTGAAGATTAGTTTTTAAGGTTTGTGAGTTCGGTTTTTGTTACAAAAAAGAGGTTATTTTCTGGATTTTTTACGTAATGACCAGTTTTGTATACGAAGACGATCGAAAAATCATTTGCCGTTAGATTGACCTGATATTTGGTGAGTACGTTCAAAACTCCTTGTTGTTAATTTTGAACAGTGAAGATTACTTTTTAAGGTCTGTAAGTTTAGTTTTTGTTACAAAAAAGAGATTGTTGATTCTTTTTGGGTAAATTTTATTTTTATTTGGAGTATAAGTAAAGACGTTTGTATTCATATACTTTATAGAAGCTTTGGTTTTCTATAATTTTTGTTAATCTAACACATGGATTATTATACCAGTGATGTATTTTTCAGTAGAGCAGAATCAAGAGTGATTTGAAGTGAGTTCAATATGTGAATACTTGATCTGTTTTTTGAACTTATTTATTTAGAAAATTTACATTTTTAATAATTTTTTGTCAATTATCCCAAAATCTAAACTTATTTATTTAGAAAATTTACATTTTCAATAATAATAATAATAATAAATTAATTGTTATATTTATTTTATAATTACATTATGCAAATTAATAAAAATAAAGATTTGTAAAATAATAATATAAAATTTATTATCTCATTTAAAATAATTCTAAAAAATTGAATAATTTATTTTTATTTTGTTAAAATTTTGATCAAATATTAATTATTAGAAATTTTAATTATATGTTTACCAAACAATCCTTGAATATAAAGACAAAAGGGTGAAGATTAGTATGGACATTTTTGTATTTTAAGAATGGTAACCCTTTGTAACGCCCCAATTTTTAAATTATTCGAATAATAAATAAATCAACCCGAATAACATGTAAATTTGATAATAAAATAAATATAAAATAAATTGGGTTGAATTATAGTTGAGTTTTGGGTTTTATTTCATAAAAGAAGAAATTCTGGGGTTAAATTGCAAATAGTGTACATTTGGGGGACTTAAAGAGGAAGTTGGCCAAAACGACGTCATTTTGGTCTCTCCCTTTCTCTTCTTCTTTAAGGAACCAGTCGGTTCCTCTTTGTCCCAAAAAAAAACACCAACCTAACGCCACTTTCCTCACCCCTCTCTCCTTCTCCCTTCTCTGGTCCGGCCACCCCAGCCATCGCCGTCGTCCGCCGTCGCAGTTGCCGTGCCACCGCCCCTTTCTTCTTCTTCTCCTCCTCACGGTAGCAGCAGCAGCAGCCCTTTTCTCTCCTCCTCTTTGGCTCGGTTCTCTCTACTCCAGCCTCCCTTGGTGCTAAGCTTCCTCTCCATGAGTTAGGTAAGCTTCTCCTTGCCTTTAATCAATGGATATTGGTGATAATTGGAGGAAAGCTTGCATAATTTTAGATCTAGGGATTTTTACTAATTTGAGGAAAGTTTAATTTATGGTAATTAGATGAATATCTAGTTGATTAATTGCCTAAAATAGTTTTAATTTTTTGAATTACTCATTAATTGTTGAAGAATTTTTGTGGATTTTGGAATTTGAGGGAAAATTGAAATAGTTGATCTATTAATTTAGTTTCAATGGTTCTTGACTTGCTGTTTGCATTTTGGATAGTGTTTAATGCTTATGTCATACTCTTTAGAACATTTTCTATTGCAAATGAGATCTGAATTTAGTAGCAATTGGTCTTTTCAATTAGGTTTGATCGTGACTGGAAAAAGATAGAAGATTTTGTGGGTTCAAAGACTATGATCCAGGTTTGAATGTTGCTTTTCTTCTTTGCAGGTTAACTTTTTCGAAGGTCTTTAACTGATCATTTGCCTTTTTAGATTCTTTTGCTATAGAACCTTAAACTAATAAAATGCACCTTTAGTTTTGGGGTTTCTACTGCAAATCTGATAATAATTAATAAAGGGTTATCCTCAGCCTCTAAGCGATTTATTTAAGGAATAATAAATAAATTCTTTACAGATTATCCCACTAAATTTGTTAATAATAAAAATAATATCTATATGCTACTAAATTTATATGAAATATCTATAAATTTTTTTATGCGATATGTCAAATTGATACTCTATTAATTAGTTCATTGAATAATTTGGAATATACATGTGTATTATCCAATGTTTAATGATTGTGGATTTTTCTGGCATGAGATAACGGATGGAGGCAGATGGTAGGTGAGAGGTGTCCTGTTTCAATTATTAGTATCCAATATTTGCACTATTTCTTGATTTACTACTTCCACTTCGATAAAACTATTGATTAGAATTCTTGCTCAAAGGACAGAAGCAAACTTGGATGAGTCTGGGGGATGTACACTAGCCTCTAACTTCTCAAACCAGATTCCTATGGATAATATTTTAAGGCCTCAGGTATTCCCTGTTAGTTTGCTCAGAAGCAAATATCTCCTAAAGGCCTATCCTTTTGCAGGCAACTCAATAGCCTACTAATTTGTCATGTTGTTACTAGTTTTAGTTCTTTATTTTTGAATTTGTTGCTATTTTTTGAGCTGAGCTTATAGAGAGTAACTTAAAGTAACATGGATAAACAATGTAATTGGAATTCAGCTCAATAACTAGTAGAATAGCAATTGCTCGCAAATGAGCATTGTATTATAGCTGTAATTCTAATTGTCAGATATAGACAACTATTTTCAGCGCCTCAACTGAAAATATTGCTTTATTTTGGGCTCTGAGATTAATGCTTATTATACACAGCCCATAAAGGGCAGGTTTGCAATATAACCTTTTTTTTCCTTGTATTTGATGTCAGAATCATATCTGGATGAAAATTAACTTGTCCATGAGGTTATATTATCATTGGTTTTGCAGGGCAAACTATAGGAACCATGCAGCAATCAAGTGGAAGTGTTCCTATTTTATAGGAGTCTTATTGGTGGTAATTTGGCTAGGCAAAAACTGTATTAAGTACAATAACTTCTTTATCATTTGATTACATGTTCTTAAGTAATCAATATATCTTATTTAAATTTCTTGGGTGTGCATCTGATTGGGAGGTGGGAAATCCACTGGATTTGGGTTGATTTATGATTTAATTGAGAATGCAAAGAAGTATGAGCCTAAATACAGACTCATCAGGGTAAGTTTAACACTCCTTGAGAATGAGAACTTACTGGCATGTTTTGTTTTCTAGCTATATAGGCTGAAGGATTTATACATTCTCACTGAATTGCTTTTCAGTTGGTTTCATTGCATTTTAAAATAAAACAAAAGCTTGGAGTTCTGTTTTATATTGAGAGTCCATGTGAGAAACTTTGCTAATTTCTCAAATTTATATTGTCATTGTTGTCAGATTTTTTGCATAAGTGAATATATGTTCTGTTCATTTATAGAATTTGGTTTTTCGACAATGATTGAGTTTGAAAAGTTTTCACAATACATTATTTTTAGTTAAAAAGAGGGCAACAGCCCTAAAACAGAATTCAATACATTTGATGTATACTTCATAGATCTATTGATGAGGGCAACTTATGATAATACATGTGTTCTCATATTAAATATGCACTTATTTGTCAGGTTTTGATTATTCTCAAGATATTATCTATGCTTGCTAAACTGTGTCTTGTCTTTGTGCAGAATGGGCTTGATACTAAAGTGGAGAAGTCCAGGAAACAATTGAAGGAAAGAAAGAACAGGGCCAGAAGGTCCGCGAAGTCTCTTGTTTGGGTTTTCTTTAGCTTCTAGGTAATTTTGGATGAAATCTTGTGTTGTCTACTAGGTGTCAATTTTGTACTGAATTGTTCGACAGTTTTTTCTTTTTTGAAAGGATGATGATTCATGATGTAAATTATGGTCAAGAGTCTGACGTAATGAGTTTATGAATTCTTTTGTTGAATACCAAGTTCTTCATTGGAGTTTGAGCTATTCTTGAAATTCCTACGTTAAAAGCCTTAGTGAGATCATTTGTAAAATTTAAGAAATGATTCCACCTTGTTCATGTTGAAGCAGGTGGGCCCTTACCAATTCATCATTCGTCTTAGTTTGGTGCAAGGCAGTTTTTTAGCTAATGTGTAATAATTTCATTACTAATAATATAAAATTCAATTATGCAATAAGTTGGCGACGGATTTGCAACAGAAAATCTGTCGCTAATATGTAATAGATATAATTTGAGAAATAATTAGCGATCAAATTAGCGACAAATATTTCGTCGCTAAATTTATTTTTAATTAGCGACGGAAAATGTAGTCGCTAAATATTATTATTATAATTTGGTGACTAATTAGGAATATAAATTAGCGACAAAACAAAAAAATTAGCGGCGAAATTTTTCGTCGCTAAATTAGCGACTGATTTTGAAATCCGTCGCTAATATATTCGCGACTGGCCTTTTAGCGACTGTTCGTCGCGACGTCGCTAATTTACATTAGTGACGGAATTCTGGTAATTAGCGACAAAATTGTCCATCGCTAATTAGCAGTTTTTTTTGTAGTGCAATTTTAGCATCGAAATTTATTTTCCGTTGCTAAATAGCAACAGAATTGCAAATTTATTGCTAAATTAGCAACGAAATTATTTCCGTTGCTATTTTTAAATTTTCTTGTAGTGTTTAATCCATTATCTTTTTCCTAACTTTTCTATGGAACCAACAATGTCTACCTTATCATTATTATTCATATTTTGCCCATCACAATCCTTTTCAACTTTGTTGTCCATCCTATCAACATATTTTTCTCCATTATCACTATCCAATTTCTCACCATCACTGGTGCAATTTTGATCTTCTTTTTCATTTAAATCACCAACTAATTAAAAAATCTTTATTGGAATAAGGAAAATCAATTTCAACGAAGACCATATCTTTAGAAATAAAATATTTGCAAGTTTTCAAGTCATAAAGTTTCCAACCTTTTTGATTCCAACTAGCAAATTTATCCTTATCTCAATTCAAATGATGACCATAGCACAAGCATCCAAAACATATAATGGCTCTTGTCCAAATATGATTTCTTAAAGACTTTTACCACTTAAAAGTGTCAACAATGTTCTATTAATTAATAGCCAGCTTTGAGAATACATTTGCCCCAAAATTCAATGGGAAACTGAGAGCTTGAAACTGCAAGGTTGAGCAACATTTAGAATATAACCGTGCTTCCTTTCCACCTATCCATTTTGTTGGGGAGTCCCAACACATAAAGTTTGGCACAAAATACCATTATCATCAAAATATTCTTTCAAACACATAAACTCACCACCATTGCCATTTCTAACAACCATTGTCACTTTTAACAATTTTCACATCTTTTTTAAATTGCCTTTAGAGTATTGCCATAAATTTCTTAAAAATCGAACCTATTTCATTTTTCTCTATTTAACAAATATATCCAAAGAGCACGAGAACAATCATCCATAATAGTCAAAAAATAAATTGCATCATAAGAAGAAACTTTATAAGATCCCCGTAAATCACAACGGATCAAATTAAAACATTCTTTGGATTTATTATCACAACTGTAAAAAAAATTTCTCTTTTTTGCTTAACTCGAAAACAAACATCACAAGTCTTATCATAATATTAAAACTAACTACTCCAAGTATCGATTCTAACTCCTTGTAAGATAGACGTGTTGGATTTAGGCAAAAAAGAAAAACATAGCAGAAATAAATTCTAAATCCAAGCATGATCCAAGCGGTCCAATTGATTCAAAAGAAGAGTGGATTACCAACCTATTAAAGTGCAGAAATAACTATTTTTAGGTGTTTCTCCAAGGAATGATTACCCTCTATTGATATCTACTGTAATGACTATCCTAAATTCTCTTGTTATCTGTCATCTTATATACTATTTTATATATAACTGAATATACAAAAAACTATTTGCACAATTGTCATGTTAACTTATAGTGTTTACTTGTAAATAAATAAATAAATATATATATATATATCAACATATTGTAAGGGATTATACAAGAAATTATTTTGTAACATTACTCTAATTACTAAACCGTTTATTACATTTTACTTAGAACAATACGATAATTACAAAGACAAAAACAAAAATGTAACTTTATTCTTTGTCTCTTCCTATTTCTAGTGTTGGCCTTGTTGTAGCAGATTTTGTCCTTTTAAGAAGAATTCTAGCTTCATGTACCTGCATGGATAAATATCCGTACTAAACTTACTATCTTAATGGGAAACATAAATTGTGTGGATGACCTCTCATAGAAGTCATTAATAACATACACACATATAAGCATACAACTTTTCGTATAATATAATAATACCTACAGCAGATAATATGTTGATAATATTGCAAAATGTTATGCCACTTACTCTATCAAGCATATTTATTATATCTCCATTAAAATCTCAACTCGTGGTTTAATCACATGCTTATTCCATTAAACTATTTAATAAAACAAATATTTAAGAATATAAAATCATACAGGTTATATATATGTATTGGTGTGCAATCACAAACTTCACCAACATTGTCATAAGTAGTATTCATGTTCGGCTATATTATTCACTACTAACATACTTGGTCATTTAGCCTCTTATTGGCCTTGTATACATTCCCATAACTTTTAATTATATGTATATTTATTTAGTTACTTGGTTCGTGTTTATTATTAGTTTTAGAGATACGCATGACTTTCATATATATGCGTATATATATGCAAGTTAAATTTGCAGTTGAATCCTGACTAGTTGTTTTTAAGGGATTAAGCTTAGTTGGTTGGAACAGACTGCACCAGTGTTGTTCTAACTGCAAAGGAGAGCGAGTTAGCTCTCCAGTTGCTCAGGTGACATTTCACCTTCTTGATTAGATATTGAAAATAAATTTTTCTATTTCGACCATGAATAATAGGCACTCCCAGATGACTCCCAAGATCCGTGCTACAAGAAAAGCCTGAGATCACCTTCAACTTATGCTGTATAGAACTATCAACATTTTGAGAAACAAATTAAGAATGAGGATTTTGCTTTATTCATTCTTTGACCCGAACAGTGACAAGAATCATCCAGCACATCACAAACAACCGACATGGTTTCTTCAGGCACTTCAAAAAATAAGATTAAATCGTGGCAAAGAACAAATAAGAAAGAGATACACCTCTTCTGCCCAACTTAATAGGTTTCCAAAGACCTTCTTCCACTGCCTTGTTAATGGCTTGAGAGAATCTTTCCATGCACATGCAAGACGAAATTGTAAGGAGATAAAAGATCTCCTTGTCTCACTCCTCTGGATGGATTAAAAGGATCAGAAAGGGAGCCGTTCCATAGAACTCTCACACTACTAGCCAACTAGCTATTAACCAAAATAAAATACCTTTTCTTTTTATTTTGCCCAAAAGGCAAGAATTTTCATCTTTGCAATCATCTTATAATTAATTTATGTCGAAATACAAGGAGACAACAATATATTGTTTGGAAAAAAAAAGTTATTTTGTATTATTTTAGTGCGTGCATATACATGTTGGATCAGATGTTTTCACTTGATCCAACAGCATATATACATAATTACAGAATTAGGCCTGGCTTTCCTTGCTACTTTTTCTTTATATATTTCATCATTTTTTCAATTAACACAGTTAAGTGGAATGTATTAAATTTGTTACATGAAGGCTTATGAATGGCGAAAAATAAAAGATTGTGGGCAAAAATTATTTAAATCAATTTTAATGATTATATCGTGATACATGTTTTGGGAGATGGGGCGAGAGTCCAATGATATGATTTTAAAGGAAGGTTGAAGGAAAAAAGAAGAGTGGCGAATCTCCTAGCATTTAGCGACCCTATATAAGATAGGAAATTAAGCATACTCAATTTTCCTATAGACCCCTCTTTAGGTTAACGTTTGAGAAAATTAGTCAATTACGTGTCTAATTTGAGTCTTTTATCCCAAGATTTCGGGTCAAATAATGCGACGCTAGTCTATCTACACCATCTGTCCTTTTGAAGAAAATTTCTAGGATAACCAATTAATGAAAAATTCTTATAAATATAAAAATTTGATATATATTAGAAATTTAATAGTAAAAATTAAATTGATAATATATTATTAATAAATAATAATAAATAAAATAAAATATATAGATAAAAGAAAACACGCACATGGAATTTGTATTATTATTGTATCTAATGAGCATATTTATAAATACTATGAGTTGGTGATAAGTAAAAGAACAAAATTTAAGTATTCATTCACTTTTAATATATTACACATATGATTTATATTCATTGATCTGATTCCTATTTTTTTTTAAAGATGTGTAATTTTATTAATGATCAAACAATATAGTTTTGAATCTTATAACACTCATTGTCATTACAAAAAAGAGATAAATATTAAATGTTAATTTATAGTGGCGATTTTAAAATATAATTTTAGAGAGGTAGATTTGTGTTGTGTATCCTACCTATATATTTTGATGAAAGTGGAGGAAAAAGGAAAATATTTTTTTGAGTGCTGTAATAAACTAATAATAAAGATAATCTATAATCTCATTAAAAATTTATAAGGACACCGTGGTGGCTCCTTTTGGCCCAATAAAAATCTACTCTTGCCTCTATTTTATATCTCAAATGTTTATATATAGTTTAAATAATTGTATTTATCACCGCAAAGTATTTATTTTCAACATTGCTTGTGCTGTGGAGTATTAATTTGGTAGGGCGACCTTCTTTCAGAAACATATTATTATTATTATTATTATTATTATTATTATTATTATTATTATTATTATTATTAATCCAATAAGTGTTGAAGTTAAACTGCACTAATTAATTTACTGATAGGTGAATTTTACATAAAATAAAAATGCTAAACAAAGAAAAAAGAAAAAAGAATTTAGTGTTTGCATTGGAGAAAAGGACAACCGTCCTTAGTTGAACTTAAATGTTTTATGATGAAAGAAAGAGAGTTCACACTTTTTGAATAGAAAGAGAAGTGCTTTTGGCCAAATCTTTAACAAAATGACAACATATCTATCACATTGTTCATGCACTTATTTTTACATTTGGGAAAATCATTGTCTCTTATAAAATTCACACCATCATTCCTTTATGGAGGTCCCTATGGGGTGGTTGAAAAAAACATTCAAAATTCGGTTAGCCCGCAAAATTAAGTTTATGTTTACGTTCAAAATTGAATTAAATTCTTTGATTAATGGATTTTTGTAATTTAAATTTTAATATTTATAATTATTGGATTCAATTTTTATTATTAATTATTTATTAATTCAAAGTTAATCAGATTATAATTATTTATATTTTAATTTTTATATCCTCAAATTTTAACTTTTTAAAAAAATTTATGTAAAATAATCTTTTAAAATATATTTGAATTATATATAATTTTTCAAACAAAATATATCACTACAAGAAAAATGCAATTTAGCAACGGATAATATCAATTTTCCGTTGCTAAAAACAAATAGCAACGGAAAATCCCGTTGCTAATCCGGCTGTTGTTATTTTTAGCAACAGAATTTTTATTCTGTTGAATTAATTCTGTTGCTAAATTCAACAAAATCATTTTCGGTTAATTGGTAAATTTTAGCAACGGAATTGCTATTTTCATTGCTAATTTTAGGAAAGGAAATATTAAATTTTCCGTAACTAATTTTAGCAATCAAAATTTATACATAAATTCCCATCGATAATTGTTGTTACTAAATGTAGCCATTGAAATCATCAAAATTTTGAGAATCTGAATAAAATTTTAATTTCAATGTAAATTGATTAGTCATAAAAAAATATAATACAATTAACTTAATTATAACATAGTATAATCCATAGTCTGAATAAGAATCCATAAAAACATAACATAAACTCAGTATCGATACCTAAATAATACAGTAAAATCTATAACAACCAATATATAGAAATACAACTCAAAATCAGTACCAATACCTAAATATTACAAATATAAACTATATAGTTGGTGAAGGCGAACGATCTGGCTGTTTAGAGGTGACCTTGTTTTTCAACTCTTTCACCTCATTCTTCAGTTGGATTACAGTATCAAGCAACATACTGATAATATTCTCAACCTGAATGACTCTCTCAGAAGGTTCAGAACGCCTACTACAAGCAGCTGTGGATGATACAGAGGAATGCGAATGGGATGTATTTGCAATAGATCCCAAGCCAAAAATCCTTCATTGGTTATTCTTAGCACCAACTACATCCAGAAATATCCGACTCTCATCCACATTTTCAGAGATTTGTCGCTATTGAGTGAGAGTATCTTGTAATTGCTTCTATAATTATAATAGTTACAATGAATTAACTATATTTCATTAAATAATTAATATACAAATATAAATTTAACGTGCATTGAGTTATCTGCAACGGGCATTAACAAATGTCTGACTATCATACTTTTTTGTATAGGTGTACATAAAAACTTTAGGATATGTTGGCCTCTTACCAAAGGACTTTTCCTACATAACCAAATAAACTAAAGTTTATAAGAAATTCAGCAGAATTTCCTTTAAATTTATGATATTTACCTCCTGTGAAATGAAAAACTTATCTAAAAATGTATCATTATCAAACATTATCATTATCCAATAGTTATCAAACATTATCATTATCAAACATCGTCATTATCCAATATTATCATTGTCGAACATTATGAAACATTATCATTGTCCAACATTATCAAACATTATCATTACCTCTTGTGACATAGAAATTTACATATATTAAATCATCATTATCCAATAGTATCAAACATTATTCTAAATTCATACATTGAAACATTATTCTAAATTTCCTAAAATTCAAATACTTATCAGTTTATATGCATGCTCATGATGGCTTAAAGTTCCTCCAGTGTGCACCGCTAAACTCTCTCCATCTGAACATTCCCGTCTATTTGAAGAATTTCCCTCTAAAATGGCAATTGCTTCAGGTGATGCCCAGTATTCCTACCAACGACCCCATATTTCTTCAGAAATAAAAGAAGGTCGTTCACCACTCTTGTGTAATTTAGAAACAAATTCTTTATATCGTTGACGAGCACGCTTTTCCCAAACTTGATAAATGACACCATTAAATTTTGCATCCTAAAAAAATTCTTTCTGAAAAAGAACATAATTTAATTAATGTAAAATACAATAGATATGCCATTAATCTATGAAATCAGTTATTTCATCACAAATAATGCAATTTGTTTTTTTACCTCAAACTCTTGATAGTAAAAATCTCTTGTCTGTAGATAGAGATTCTTCCATACATAACCCTCAATTTCTATCCTCTCTTTGAACTTGAATCTAATTTTTCTTGAGCAAATACCTGATGGAATAAACCTGTGAATATGAACAAAATTAGATCAATTTTAAATTAGATATCCATAGCAACATATATAAACTAATGTTATCTTCTAATACAATATCAGATCAATACTCACATATCATTGATAATCTTAATGTAAATTCTTCCATCAACTCCCTCCGCACCAAGTTGAAAGCCTTTTTCTTCATCCTCGGCATCTACCGTTTGGTTCATTTGTCGGTATAGATCCAAAGTCTGGTGTGGGAGTAGCGTGTGCTGATATATTTGGATTGTTAGACGCTGAATCACTTGGTAGATTAGGAGAGCCATTGGGGTTTGTAGTAGGTGAAGGTGATGCATGATATGGCTTTTGAGAATCTGAATACAAACCTAAACCTGTAGACCCTACAGGTTGAGATGGGTACACTTGTGCCCATCATCTTTATCCGATGTTAATCTAAGCCTAGGCGGCAATAGGTTATTCTTTCTTTTGGGTGGCATGTGTCATACTTGAAACTCAAATAAATATATCATTCTTCTTGCAATAGAACAATATAATTACATCATATATAATAATAATTAATTGATGCAATAATAAAATATTTGGATTATGATATAATAAAATAAAACATACTTAAATTAATCGCTTTCATCACTTAATTGCACATCAAAATCATCCTCTGTTTTAGAATATTCGGAATTAAAGTCTGGCTCATCTTCAAAATTTGGTCCATCTATGGATTCGTCATCATCTCCAGATAAAATTTCCACAAATTCATTATTCGGATCATTTAAAGGTTCATTCTCAAAACATGCATTTATTTCATAGGCACTCGGTTCTTCTTCCATGAATGCTTTACTTTCATTTGTCTTGCTTTTTTTTTTTGACCGTCTTTCAAAAATACCTCTTGGTTTTACTTTGCAGACTGCCAACCAATTTAACTTATCCCGTCTTAAACTAGGATAAGAGACATAATACACCTGCATCGCTTGTATTGCCAATACGAACGGTTCAAATTGTTTAAATCTTCTCTGTTGGTTGATTTCAATGAGATTATATCGATTATGTACTTTTGTTCCAACATTAGGAGTAGGATCAAACCATTCACACATAAAAAGTACACAACATTTTATCGGCAATGCGGGGTATTCAATTCAAGTATCTCAATAATTTTGCCAAAATAATCCATCAGTTCCCCTTGTATGCAAATGCCGCTATTTGCTATTGCCATGCTATGCCCATAATTTTCTGTATGGAATTTGTATCCATTAACGAAATAGACTGGATATGATTTAGCAGTTCGCAAAGGTCCTTTCGCAAGATCACATATGAGCCTATTTTCTATTCTATTTTCAGAAGCCTACATAATTTTAAAAAAGGAATCCTAATCAATAAATATAATAATTTGTAAGTTTAACAGTACTTTATTAAAATATTTCTCGTATTGCAAGTTAAAAACTTACATAATTTGCAAACCAAAGAGAAAAGTTTCTTTTCACTTCTTTCTTGATGTCATCTTGTAATTTTTCCGGCATTAGCTCACTTAAAAATTCCTCGTATTCACTAAAAACATTAAAAATCATCTTAGCTATAAACTCTAATCACCAAGAATAAGAACTTAACAAATTTCAAATATAACTTAAACTTACTACACGAAAGGTTGAATTTCTTGGCAATTCAATAAAATGTAAACATGGATAGCCTCCATTTCTTTGTCTATCAACATTCTTTTTGTTAATCGTCCATGTGTTCGGCCAGGATATGTAAAAATAGATAAGTTATCATCATCAATCCGTGCACCTCCATCGTCATTACGAGGAACTTTTCTTTCTCGAGTGATCACATGTGGCTCGAAATAATGTGAACAAAATGTACTTGTTTCCTCTACTAAATACGCATTGCATATAGAGCCTTCAACTCTGGCCTTATTTTTAACATTTTTCTTCAAGTGATGCAAATTCCTTTGTCCTCCTTTCAATGTTCATGATTGTGTTGAAAATATTTTCAAAATTATTTTTTTCAATATGCATCATATCTAGATTATGTTGTATCAAATTAGTTTTCCAATATGGCAAATCCCAAAATATATTTCATTTTCTCCAACCGAAGTTATGACTTATGGTCCTATTAACCTCTTCAGTTTCAAGGTCTGTGACTTTCAGAAGCCCTAACTCATCAATCTCCCGTAATATATCTTCACTGAATTTAGTTGGGGGTGGAGGTTTTTGTACCATCCTATTCTTAATGAATTTTTGTTTATTATGCCTAAATGGGTGATCTAAAGGAAGAAATTTCATGTGATTTTCAAACCATGATGTTTTACCCCCGTTGGAAAGATGAAATGCATCAGAATCATTACCATAGCAAGGGTAAGCTAATTTCCCTACTGTGCTCCATCCAGACAACATGGCATAGGCGAAAAAATTACTAATAATCCACATCAATGCTGCTTTCAATTGAAAATTTTATTTAAGGGACACATCGTATGTTTCAACACCAAATTTCCACAGATGATTCAATTCAGATGTCAATGGTTGTAAGAATACATCAATTTTATGCTTTGGATTTTTAGGTCCTGGCACAATCATTGTAGAACATATATGCCTCGTCCATATACATCCATGTAGGTAAATTATAAAGAGTAATTATGACTGGCATGAGGAATATTGTTCCCCTAATTGACCAAAAGGTTGAAACCCATTTGTGGATAATCCCAACCTGACATTTCGACTTTCTGCTGCAAACTCAGTATGTGTGTCATTGAAATGTTTCCATGCGAGCACATCCAATGGATTGGTCATACTTTCATCATTCTGTTCATGTTCATTATGCCATCTCATGTGGCAGTAACATCAGAGGCATACAGTCTTTGCAGCCTCGGAGTTAGCGAAAAATAATACATCCGCTTCCAAGGAACAAATTTTTGCTTCCTAGTACACGTTCTTGGTTTGAACTTAGGTTGGCTACAGTATTTGCACTCTTCTAATTCCACATCTTCTCCCTAAAACAACATACATCCCAACCTACAACAATCTATTCGTTCAACGGGCAAACCAAGACCCCGAATAAGCTTTTTTATTTCATAAAAATTCTCAACCAATTTGTGCTCAGGAGGCAATGAATCATTGTACCATGTAAGAATATTATCTAAACTTCATTCAGAAATATGACCTTCAGACTTTATGTTCAATACTCGGGCAATGGTAGACAGTTGAGTCATTTTCTCACAGTTTTGCCATAATTCTTGGTCAGCTGACTCTAGTAAGTCAAAAAATCTTTTTGCATTTGGGTTTGGTTCCTCTTCAATATTTTGCATATTTTCCTGAAAGGAATAACCGGCTGCATCATAAACCATTTGTGCGTAAATATTTTTATTTAAATCCACATTATTTGGTCGATTACCAGCTCTTCTTGCAAATTCATCTATATTTACTGGTGAATATACTTGATTACCCCTAAAGGTGCTACAAATTATTGACTTCCCGTGTCGTGTCCATTCAAAATAATTTGAAACGGATTAAATTCCGTTGCTATTTGAAGATTTTCTTGCAGTGTATATAAGAGAGAGAGTGTGTTTTTTTTTAAATAAACTGCACTTTAATTAAGAATAAAAACCATCAGCTTGTAAGGCTAGAAGCAGAAACAAAGGGGGAGACAAGTCCTAAACACAAAGATTAGGCACCAAAATAGACTGGCGAGCTAACAAATGGGCGCATCCATTCACTGATCTTTTAACAAAACCAAAAGTATGGTTTATATTTGAAAAGGCATGACAATCATCTATGACTAAAGCCAAATCAGAGTTTAGCCTACATCTATTCTTAATAACATTAATCACCAACAAATAATCAGACTTAATAACTACAACAGTGAAAGCCTTAGACTTCAACTAGTTCAAAGCTTCCCTAATGCCCACAGCTTCACTAGTGCAAGGGTCTAGAACACCGGTGAAAGACTTCTAACCAGCAGCAATGAAATTACCCAAGGAGTCCCAAGCGATAAAGCCTAATCCTATCCTATTCAAATGGGAGAAAATGGCAGCATAAGTGTTAATCTTAATGCTTCCAGCTAGAAGAGGTGACCATCTCATAATAGGGTATCGAGAATCAATAAAGTCAGCAGGAGAGTTTTCCTTGTTAGCAGCTAACCAAGCTCCAAGAACATCAGCAGCTAGAGAGGATGATGCTTCCTTCCACACCAAATCATTTAGAGCCCTCCAAATGCACCAAATAATCGAGATAATAGAGGCACATTTAGGAGAAAGCAAATTCTTAAGAACAAAAGCAAACCAACCATTTAAATCATTAAAGTTCCAACCCAAGAAGCCAACATCAGCTTTTATCCAAACACTTTAAGCAAAAGAACAAGACACAAAGAGATGGAAGATAAACTCATTCACCGACCCACAAAGCGGACAAACCAAAATCACTTTTATACATTTCCTCACCAGTGTGTCCCGCAATGGAAGAACCCCATGAATAATCCACCACATAAGGTTTTTCATCTTAGGAGGCACCAGCAGCTTCCAAAAAAAAATTCTAGCAAAGATGGTCCATCTGACTATTAAAATTAGGAGGGGACTGATGAAGTAACTTCTAAGTAGATTTCACCTTGTACACTCCAGTTTTATCATGCATATATTGCTAACCATCAAAGCATCTAGTCCAACTAATGGGAATGCTACTAATCAGCTTTCTATCTTTCTCATTAAAAGTGAGTTGATTACCTCATACTTTCAGTGCCTATTGTTCCAATCAATCAAATCAGCAACATAAAAAGAGTCATAAGAGCAGTCAAGAACATAATTCACATAAGGGTTAGCCACCTCTAGAAGCCAGGGATCATTTTTGAATGAAATAAAGCTTCCATTACCAACATGCAATTTGTATCCTTTAAGACCCATTAATTGAGCCGCAAGAAAACCACACCAAATAAAACTAGGATTAATACCTAACTTCACATCAAAAAAGGAATTATGAGGATGATATATGGCTTTAAAAACTTGAGCCATTAAAGAAGAACTGTCAGAAATCAATCTCCAGCACTATTTCCCTAAAAGAGCCAAGTTGAAATCATGTAAAGATTTGAACCCCAAACCACCTACTTCTTAGGCCAACACATTCATTCCAACGTCATCCAATTGATACCAGACTTTTCACCATTATTAGAACCCTACCAGAATTTATTGAACAAGCACTCCAATTTCTTACACAAACCCAGAGGGAGAAGGAACACAATCATGGCATAATTCGAAATTGATTGAATAACTATTTTCAATAAGACCTCATTTTTAGCCCGTGAGAGAAAAGATTGGTTCCAGCCTTGCAACCTCTTCCAAATACGCTGCTCAATAATGAAAAAGGCTTGCTTTTTGTTTTGCCCAATCAAAGAAGGAAGGCCAAGATAATGATCACGATCGCAAGAGGATGTAACAGAGAGGGTATCACACACTTGTTGTCTAACCAACTTAGAAGTGTTGGTACTGAATTTAAGAGAAGATTTGTCATAAATTTTAACCTGACCAGAATTCGCGGCATAAATACTAAGCACACTCTTCACCACTTCAGCTTCACTCATAGTTGCCTTGAAAAATATGTAGCTATCATCGGTAAAAAATAAATTTCTAATAGAAGGGGCACCTTTAGCAATTTGGCAACCAGTGATCAACTTAGCAGCTTTATATTTAGTAATAAAAGAATAAAGTTCTTTAGCTTCCAAGATGAATAAATACGAGGACAGTAGGTCATCTTGGCGAATTCCTCTAAAAGATGGAATAGAACCTATTAAGGTATTATCATAATTCATAAAATATCGAACTGATTCAAAATACATCTGTATCAAGGAAATCTAATGACTGTGAAACCCAAATGATCGAAGCATATCAAAAAGATAATGACATTCTAACCGGTTATATACCTTACTCATATCCAATTTGAGTACTGCCACTCCATCCTTTCCTTGAGATTTCCTTTTAAGAAAATGCATGATTTCAAAAGCCACCACCACATTATCCGTTATCAACCTACTAGGAATAAAGGCACTCTTGGTATCTAAATAATTGCCGGTAACACATGCTTAAGCCAATTTGCTAGCATTTTTGTCACTATTTTATAGAGGACATTGCATAATGCAATGGGATGCAAATCAACCAATATTTCTATCTTTTGCTTTCTCAGCACAAAAGTTATAATAGTATCATTCAACCTTTCAGGTAACGAGCAAGACTAAGTAATTTTAAGGAATTTTTTAACAAAATTTGGGCCAACAATTTTCTAAAATTTCTGATAAAATTCCGAATTAAATCCATCAACGCTCGGGGCCTTGTCGGGATGCATACTAAAAAGAGCAATTTTTACATCCTCAGGAGTAAACTCAAGCAGTAACCAAGAATTATGTTCATCAGTCACTTTCTGTTCAAGATAATTACTAACAAGACCCGTACTGGACAACATCGCAGATAAAATGTCTATAAAATAATTATTGATAATATCTCCTAGACCAGAGTTCCAGTCATAGAGTTTACCTTTTGGGTCTTTTAGCTAATTAATACGATTCCTTCTTTTGCATTTAGAAGTCACCACATGAAAGTACTTCGAGTTGGAATCCCCCCATTAAACCAGAATAATTTAGCTCGTTGCTTCCAGTACTCTTCTTGTTGGCGGAGCATATTATGATACCTATCATAGGCTTCTTGAAACTCAGCACATTTGACAGTGCCATATCAAAGTCTAGCCCTTCTCATAAGCAGTCAAAAATTCTTTAACTAGCTTCTAAAGTTTCTAATAACAGATTTACCCCAAGCTGCAAGGGCCTTTCTATAAGCATCAATTTTATTAAAAATAGAGCAAGTAGAATTGCTATTCCAGCTAGAAGAAACAACAAACAAGAAGTTTTTCTCTATAACCCATGCATTTTCAAATTGAAAGTGCTGAGACCTATGCCTTATAAGAGGAAAGGAAATATCAAAGAAAATAAAAGAATGATCAGAAGAAGTTACCTCCAAATTGAAAACCTTAAACTGAGGGAACCGATCTAACCAAGCTGGAGTAGCCATTGCATGATTGAGACGTTCCTTAACACACTCAAAATGCCCATTACACCTAAACCAAGTAAACTTATACCCTTGCATCCCTAAATCTAACAAATTGCTATCATAGATTGCGATTCTAAAACCATCCATTAGACGATTAGGCTGCGGTCTACCACCCTTCTTCTCTTGAACATAAACTATATCATTAAAATCACCAATAATACACTAAGGTAAAGAAAGATTAGTAGACAAATCTCTCAACAACTGCCAAGATGCCTACCTTCTACTCTGGTTTGGTATGCCATAAAAGCAAGTCAGCCTTTACCCATCACTATTTCGTAACTTTACCTCAACATCAATGTGATTTCAAAAGTAACTAAGTAATTTGGCAACATGCTTATCTTTTCATAAAAGGGCCAACCCACCACTATGCCCCATATAATCCATAGAAAAACCACCTTTAAAACCCATTAAAGCCTTAATACTATTAACTTTGTCTAAGTTACTGAGAGTCTCAATAAGAAAAATGAACTAAGGCTTATGAACTCTAACATGGTCTTTCAAGATCCGAACTGTGTGTGGGTTACCCAACCCACGATAGTTCTAGCTAAGGTAACTCATAATAGCTGGCGAATTCGGTGTCCAGATCCCGTAAATAATAGGTTTTTTGGCTCAGCTTCATCAGATGGCTTATTAATATATAAAGGCCTACATCTGAGTCCATATCTACCTTATTCTCCAAATAACGATGCTTTAGATCGAAAATAATCACACATTTCATATCCACATTAACTCCTGAATTTATCCCAAGATCCACTAGATTCTTTATAAGTCTCCTTTTTTAACCTCCTTATCATCCTCTTTTTGATCCTCTGTACCTCCTTTCACACCATGATTGGGGCCTTACCATAACAGTTACCAACTTCACCTTCTGGCTCCTTCTCAATCGTTGAATTGGTACCTTTTGACATTGAAAAAGAATTGACAGAGGAGTTTCAAAGCCACGGATTCCCTATAAACATCTGAGCTCTGCGATTTTTAACCCGAATAGATTCATCATAGACTTTCTTAATGGAACCCATAGGATTCTGGAATAGCCTTAGACAAAATTTTTCACCATGTCCCAGCAGACCACAAATGAAACAAAATAGGGGTAGATGTTCATATTGGAATGCAAATCTCACCCATTCACCCCCAGCCTTCTTAAGCTTTTTCTCTTTTTTCAACTTCAGATGCACATCAATGCTGACTCTAATTCGTATAAAACTTCTCCATATACCAGTGAAGTTGTTAGGATCTACAGAAATAAACTCACCCAAGTAATTACCAATCATCTGAGCCATTTTCATCAATATAAAACCCCGATGGAAGATCATGAACTTATACCTAAAAACTAGAAAAGAAGAGCAGAACCTTTTGAGGTTGATCATCTGGTTGCAATTTTTGGAAAACAAGTAATTGATTGTCGAATGTCTGAGGGGCACCATCAATCACCCTTTGCATATCTAGTTCATGGAAAAACTAATAAATAAATAAATTAGGACTTAAATTCTTAATAAATACTCCTATAACAGGCCTCCAAACAGAAGCCAATGTATTTTTCATGGCTATTATATTTATCTATTTATCAGTTAAAAATCTCCCAATTAGGCTCCGTCTAGTAGATGTGGCTTGAGCAACCAGATCTTCCTCTAAAATAATAATGCCTTCATTAGCTTCATCTTCTAAATGTTAAAATTCTCATTCTTAGGATCTTCCATGATAGAACATGACAAAAGAGAATAAAGAAGAGGAAAGAACCAAAAGAGAGAGAACGATACAAAACTTGCTAAAAACAAGACAGGAAAAACCTTGCTAAAAGCAAGACGGATATTATGTAAACCTTTGTAACCTAGTAGATATTTCTCTCTAATGAACTCTTATTTACTTATTATTTTTTCTTTCTTTACAACTAAATTGATTGTGGAAATATTCTCACCAAAATTATTTTAAATTAAAGAGTGTGTTTTGATACATATCTAAAATTATAATTTTTATTTTTATTAAACACATATTTTTATTATTTTCTTATTTTCGTTATATATTAATTTCTATGTGTATAATATTATTGGTCATTTCATGTTGAGAATATTCAACTTTTATATTTTTTTATTACGAGTATTATGTTATGTTTGGTTTGTATTTTTAATTTGAGGTACTTTTAGCAATTGAGGTGGGTTTTGAAATTTATATAATTTTTATATTTTTATATGCTAAAAATTTTTATTGGCTCCATAAAAAATAATTTATTGGTAAATCAAAAAATTATAGATTAGCCAAACTGCAAAAATCAAAATCAATATTAATGAATTGCTTTATAGTTAATGATTTTTTAAAATTAAAATTAACGTACTAGCTAATAAAATTATGGATTAATTACAAAAAATGCCTAAACTATAGTGTGCTTTTCAATATTTGTATTAAACTTCAATGCCTTACAATCTGAGCACCAAACTTACAAATCCCTTTCAATGTTCAAACTCCATCAATTTATCCGTTAGTTTAAACGAAATAGGTTGACTAGGATGCCTAGGTGGACTTAGCAATGAAAACATTCGTCGCTAAAAAATATTTGGATGCCAATTAAGCTGTTATATCACTTTCCTCTTTCCCAGCAAATTAGCGATGGAAATTCCGTTGCTAAAAATATTTAATTTTTTTATATTTGAATTAATTATAATTTATAAATAAATTAAATTATTTAATGTTATCTTTATTTATATTTTTTAAAAAATTAATTATAAATTTTAATTAATGAATTTCAAAAATTAATGTAAAAAATAATTGTAAATTTCAATATAAATAATATAAAATAAAATATT
The DNA here is from genome assembly GCA_037975025.1 of Excoecaria agallocha. Lineage (NCBI taxonomy): Eukaryota > Viridiplantae > Streptophyta > Magnoliopsida > Malpighiales > Euphorbiaceae > Excoecaria > Excoecaria agallocha. The sequence goes on along the minus strand of CM075817.1, from coordinate 12,647,835 downwards.
TAATTGGATGTGCAATTCGCTGAGGGAATTCCTTCCATTTTCAATCCTCGACTAATACTATTTTCGCCCACCCACCATCATTAACTTCTCAAAGCACTGATTCAATTCCTCACTCCTTAGACTTGATCCACCGGCCATTTTTCTCTAATCACACCACCGCCCTTTAATTGCTATTGCTCAGAATGGTTCAAAGAGAATTTCCTGTTTCTTATTCCTGTAACCAAAACGAGAGCAAGTTTTAATCATATAAAAAGAAAGATCAAAATACAAAATGACATTAAATTTGGAAAATAACAAGTCAGATGATCAAATACACAATAACAAGTTCTTTACTTTCTTCATAGTGATAATAACAAGGGAAAATAATGATCAAAATCAATACCAACCACAAGTTTTATCATCATTCAAATATATACAAGTACCCATCATAGTCATAGGAACGAAAAACCCAAAAACGGAGTACCCAAACAAACAGAAGGACAAAAAAGTTCCAGTTTTGTAAGTAGAAAACTAGAAACGGAGAGACCATTTCAACATAGTGAAATAAAAGAAGAACAAAAAAGCCCATATACAAGAAATTATCAATTATTCAAAAATAGAAATCCATGATGACCTAATCACTTCCTCCACTTAAACTGAAAATGAAAAATGAAAACTCATTGTATAATTGAAGAGAAGAAACAAGATCAACAAAGCAAGCTAATTAAGGAGTTAAATAGCGATCAAAACAACAAATACCAATCTCTATCTCTCTGTGCATATAAGTTTCTCAAATAGAATTGTTGAGGTTAAAGAGGTCTGCAGAAGAGAGAAGAAAAGGAAAGAGAGGAGGTGAGGTTTTATCATGTCAAGCAGAAAAAAGGAGCTCCGTAAAAAGGAGGGAGAAGGGTTCAAATATTTTTAAATAATTGTGTTAAAATAAAATATTTTATTATTTTATTATTTTTTATATTAAGATTTACAATTAATTTTTTACATTAATTTTTGAGCACTTCATTAATTAAAATTTATAATTAATTTTTTAAGAAAATATAAATAATGATAATATTAAATAATTTAATTTATTCATAAATTATAATTATAAATTAATTCAAATATAAAAACTTAAATATTTTTAGCGACGGAAATATTCGTCATTAATTTGCTAGGAAAGAAAAAGGTGATGTGGTAGCTTAATTGGCATCTAAATATTTTTAGCGACAGATATTTCCGTCGCTAAGTCCACCCAAGCACCCCAATCAACTTATTTCATTTAAACTAACGGATAAATTGACAGAGTTCCAACATTAAAAGGAATTTGTAAGTTTAGTGCTCAGATTATAAGACATTAAAGTTTAATACAAATATTAAAAAGTATCCTATAGTTGGTGACTTTTTTCGTAATTAACTCTAAAATTATTAATGAACCAATTAACTGGTTCAATATCGAGATTAATATTGAAAAATGAAAATAGTCATCTCTTTTTATTTTTTACATTTAATTATCTCATATTTGATATTATTTATCACAAATGATTGTTGTTGTATTAGGTTTTCTCAATATGTTTTTTTAATGAGGTTTACTTTTTTTATATTAAAATATTCTTATATATGATTTTTTATTTTAAAAATTAGTATATATCTCAACTAAAAATATATTATATTAAGTCATGGGATTGAAAATAGATCAAACTAACTTTTACCGGCTTGAAAATATTCTACAGACTTTCGAAAATTATTCCGATTGCATGGAATATCTTAGAATAATGAATATTAATTTCTAGAAGTGAAAAATAAAAATTTGGATACTTTTAAATTTTAGAATTTTCGAAATAGCAGAAAATATTTCAGTATTTTGAAACCTATTGAAACAAACTCTAATTAGCTTGAAATTTTAAAAACAACTTAATTATAATATTTAATTTTTTTTGAATAATTTTGATGAAAAAATAAAATAAAGATGGATAAGCCAATGAGAAATTGACAAGTGGCACAATAATTATCACTCGTAGTTGGTTATTTGGATTTGAAGAGGAGTCTCAAGATAGCATGAGAAAAGATATTAAATTTTAGAAGCCTAATCAAAGTGTGAACTTATCATTAGGGATGAGCATGGATCGGTTAACTGGTCCATTAACAATTTTCTTAAACTAGTCCATTACTATCGGTTAACTGCTCTATCGATTTTGATTTTTATTTGGTTTTTCGGATCAGTTTATCAGTTAACCACTAAAAATTTTAATATATAAATTTAATAAATTATACAAGTTATAATATTATTTTTAATAGTTCAAAATGCTTTAAAATTGAAAAAATACTAATTAAATAAATATCCATTAAAATAATCAAAATAAAAATAAAATTTTCATAATTAGTTATAAAAATTAAAAATATTCAATATAAAAATAACAATGGAACGCTAATTATGCACATAATTTTAATATTTATTTACTAAAAATATATATTTTACAAAATTATATATCATAATATTTATAAATTACACAAAAAAATATAAGTGCAAAATTTAAAATATAATTCATAATATATATATATATATATATATATATATATATATATATATTCGATTTCGATTTTAGATCGGTTAACCACCTGTTTTTAAAGTAAAAATCATAATATAAAATTTCGATTCGGTTAACCTAAAAATTAGTTCGGTTTTGGATTGATTTTTCGGTTAACCGAATGCTCACCCCTACTTATCATCAATTTAAAATGAAAAATAGAATAGCATATTATTGTTATTTTGTTAGACTAATTTTTGCTATTTATATATTCAGTATTTGTAAAGAGTTCTACTTTTAGAGTAAAATTAAACCCATTGTTCCCAGTATTTTTTCAAAGTCAGATCATTAATTTTGTCCCTGAAATTTCTTAGGAGCATTCTTCAGTATTTTGACCATAAATCTCGATTTACAAATCCAAAATGTGATTTTTTATTTATTAAAAAGCTAAGACATAGAAAAACAAATATCTATAAGATACTTTATCAAAAATAGCATTTTCAAGCCTAAATTTGGTAAAATATTTCGAGTTAAAGGTCAGTCGGCTAAGGATAAGGGGAGCAAAAGTCAAAGTCAACAGTCCTTGATTGACTCACAGACCAAGTCCATGACTCATTCTCGGAGTGTAATTTACACCCGAAACAAGAGAAAAATCCTAGAAATCCAAATTGAGTGATTTATGATCATTGAAAAGCTAAGACATAGGAAAACAAAAGTATAGAAATACATTGTTGAAAAATGGCATTTTCGGATCTAAAAATGGTAAAATATTTTGAGTTAGAGGTTAGTCGGCTGAGAAAAAATGGGGCAAAAGTCAAAGTTAATGGTTCATTATTGACTCATAAACAAGATCTATGATGTGCAATTTACATCCAAAAATAGAAAAGAAAAATTCCCTTAATCTTATTCCGTTTGGGATATTAATTGTGGGTTTTTGAACCACTAAAGTGGGGGGGGGGGTCTTATTCTTCTTCTTCTTTCTTCTGCAACTCAAAAAACATTCATAAAAATTGCAAAAATTTATAAAAATTTGAAAAAAGCCAAAAGCACTCGTTTCTTCGATCTTTGATAGAACCTACAATTGAAGGTAATATTTTTGAGCCCCAAAGTTTTTAAATATTGTATTTAAATTGAATTTAATATTATAATTTTCATTTTTTCCTTTTTATGATTTTTGCTTGATCTACTATTTTATTGCTTTAAATTGTGTTTTAAGTCTATAAATCTTGTTATTCATGCTTAAAAATGAGTTTGAGGGTGTTTTCTTGCTTAAAAATAGTTAAAATGAATTTGGGAGCTTTTCTTAACCATTAATGGCATTTTTCCAGCTTTTGTGTGGGTTTTGGGTTGAGTCACATTCCTAACCATGAGTCATTTGACTCACTCCCTTGGACCATGAGTTATTTGGCTCACTCTTTTGGATCGTGACTCGTTTAACTTACTCCCTTGGACCTAAAGTTGTTTGACTCACTCCCTTGGACCTTGAGTTGTAATTCACTCCCTTGACTCGTGTGGCTCATTCTCTTGACCCTTTTTTTACTCATTTTTTTATTTTCATGATTTCTAATATTAGTTATTTATATTTATATTATTAATATAATCATTTTTCTTGTATTTATTCATATAGTTATTTAACATTGAATCTATTTACTGTCCACATTAATTTTTGCTTATTTATTTATTTATTTATTATTGATTTTATTATTATTAATATTGTTATTTATCATATAGTTTATACAACATGCTTAATGTTAACTATTTACCTAATTATTAGAATTAACTATTTATCTATTATTTATTATTTGATTTAATTCATTATTAACTCAAATTATTATTTTTTATTTTTTTATTTAATGCACATAACCCACTCACACATCGAGTTGGGTTGGAGAACCAAAGTAGGAGATTAGATTAGGATTTCCTTTGTTTTTTCCTATTTATTTTTGGGTTTGTATTATTATTTAATGCCTTTATTAAATCGGTTGTAATAGCTAGTAAAAAATAAATTTTTGCACTTTAATTATGAAATTCATATTAAATATTTTCTACCTAATTAATTGGATTTATCTCATAAAATGGACCAATATCTTATTTTATTCCAAAAATCACATAAAAGAATTTCATAAATGTGCACGAGGGAACCAACATTTCCAAATCAATTAATAGCCCAATTTATGCATGTTTTACTTATATTGTTGTTCTTTAAATGTTTTGTTTGTCATACATAAATGGATTTTCGAAAGATAAATTAAAGACTCATCAAATATTTTCTACCTTAATAAATGCTTTACAGCTTTCATATGCATGCTTTACAACTTTCAACGTGCTTTACTGCACCTTTACTTTTCTAGCATAATAACTCGCATAAGAAAAAGATTAAATAAATTAATCATTAAAACTCATTTATATAACATTAACCAAAGATATAAATAGGAGTGAAGTCTGAACTAACTCTAATTTCGGCTTCACGAGGTTATAACTCATTTTTTAATATTCTATTAGGTGGCGACTCCATGATACATGTCTTGTGGTGTCCAGTAGATGCCCTCGTAGGTTGATCGCCAACAATGAATGGAGATACCCCGAGCCACTATCTCATGCTTTTTTGAGGCCCAAAGCATCGTAGATTGGGTTAAATCTCGATCCATTGCAAAGCAACCAGTCTTCACAAGTTAAATGAACTTTGATCTAGTATGGAATCCTGAAACTGGGCTTTTGAAAGCAAGCTAGATGCCAATGGAGTTCGATGTGCGTCACACTAATGTGGTGCCTTGAAAAAAGTAAAATTAAAAAAATATCGAATAACTATTCAACTTTTGACTAACTTAAGAAATTATATACTTATTCTATAAAATAAAAGGCTTAATAGATATTCACTAATAAATTTCTAATATAACCATAACAAAATCATTACATTGTTGATGTTGAAATAATCTGTCAACGGCTTTTAATATTCCTTAGAGAAACCAATAAACTTGAGGCTAGTGTGAATTGTTTGATGATTAGAGTTATAAGATTTTAAATTTGAGCATTAATTAGAGGGATTGTTTTTAAATAATGTTTTTTGAAACATTATTTACAAAATTGGTGTATTTTGTAAAATATTGATAGATTTGGGGTGTTTTAGATCCCACAGATGGTAGAAGTGGATTCCGATCATGGGGCCCGCATGAAAAAGAAATTGGAGAGCTTGATCCCGTAGGCCATTCATACGGCAAAGGGGGCCCGTTTGAACAGTAGAAGGCAGTGAGAGAAATCTTGCCAAACCTAACAATGGGACTAATATATTATTTGAATTAATGCATTTTTCATTTACTAAATCATGCAAAAAATGAACAAATAATTAACTAAATGAAATATTCATGTTTACAATTACTTATTTCTCATTACTCTAATATTCACAAAAGCTAACTAAAGGTTCCATTTAACTATAAAATTTTTAATAAATGTAAATTTTCTTTAAAATTAAAATTTGAATCAAATTCGCATATAATTTTTAATTTTTAGTGAATCTACAAATGTTATCTAAATAAAACTTTTTTTACCTAATTTACTGTAATAATAGAAATTCATGATATTATAGTAAAAAAAATACCAATTTCATGCAACAAAAGAAAATTAAAAATTATGTTCTAATTTGAGAAGGTGCTCTCAGCCCATGTTCATAGCATTAAAATGATCATAATTCTTATTAAAATTTATTAAGAAAGTATGTATCATAGAGCCACAACACATACACTAACATTTTATTAACAAATTAATTCAAATAATACATTAGTCCCATTGTTAGGTTTGACAAGATTTATCTCACTACCTTCTACTGTTCAAGTGGATCCCACCTCCCCTTTTGTCGTAGGCATGGCCTACAGGATCAAGCTCTTTAAGTTCTCTCTCATGCGGGCCCTATGGTTAGAATTCTTTCCTACCATCTGCAAGATCTAAAACATCCCAAATCTACCAATATTTTACAAAACACATCAATTTTGTAAATAATATTTTAAAAATATTATTTAAAAAAGTTCCTTAATTAGACACCTCATATCATTTTTTTATTAAATATATATGAATATAAGCACAAATAATACCAAATTTGAGGGGATTTTGGTACGATAGTTGATGGAAAAACAATCATAAGAGAGTAAACTATATATTATTTTCTTTATGTCACCTGATTTGACATTTTTAAAGGATTTTTTTAATTTTCAAAAAGAATTTATATATATATATATATATATATATATATATATATATATATATATATATATATATATATATATATATATATATATATATATATATATATATATATCCCTTATGTATACAATAAAAAGGATATATTTAATAAAATGATAATATATAATTATAAAGAATTGATAAAGGATATTTTGATAAATTATAATGAAATAATTTTGTTTATTTTTGTGAAAAGTGAAAAGTTGTCAAGTTGAATGAAATAGAGGGATTAATATATTAAAAATACTAATAAGTGTGAATAATGAACATTGGTGAAAGAACTTTTATTGCTTTTGCAATACTCTTACTATAATAAAGTTAAACTGATTTAAGTGATTATCTGAATTTTTTTAAAAAAATCTTATACTGAACCATCATTAATATCCACTGTCTATAAGTTTTTTCAATAATTGCATGTTACACTTTTACTTATCGATTGATCTATAACTGTCTAGTTTCCTATTCATTAATAAAAATTTTAACAATATAACGACTTAAAAACTTGTCTACCCAACTTGTAAAGCAAATAATTCCACAGCCCATCAGGGGCACAATAGTTATAAGCAATAAAAATATTCATCCATCACACTCATTTCACTGTCACTTCATATCACAAGTCACATATTCATATACATAATTACACTATTTATATACAATCCCAATTGTAACTTTTAGAATAAGGCTACATATATATACATGCCATACAAAAAGAATTGCCAACTACTCTTCTTCTTTTTTAAATTTTAGGCTCCCTTGGATACTTGCTCCACTAAGGTTCAGAATCTACACATAGTAAGCACAATATGCTGAGCATTAAATATGCTCAATGGTGATTATAAATCCATGAACTTCCAGAACATGCATAAATGCATTACACATGTAATATTCCTTAATTATTCAACAAAATATAGTTCTCACTTCACTTTACATTCTATGCTATTAAATACCATCATAAAATTTCATTTTAGTCCCTAATTTTTTAATTAATTACAAAATTGCTATTTTTACACTTTAGTTACAATTTTGTCACTAGTTCACTTATTTTCACTCTAAATTCATTAATTGACATACAAATTGCCAATTAATTCCTATTTTATTATTTTCATATCAAATTATATTTTGGTCCTCCAAAATTACAAAAGTTTAATTTTAAGCCATTCATTCACTATTTTATCATTTTTATCCATGTATTCACTAGTTTATCAATTGTATCTGATAAATTCATTATTTGGATAAATTATCATTTTGATCCTACACTTTTTATTTTCTTTCATTTGGTCACTTTTCACTCAATTTCTCATTTTCACTTCACTTGTTGCACTTTTAGTTTATTTTTACCATTATACCCTGGCACAATACCGGTAGAAATCTTCAGACCGGATATACAGGATATGGATCCCACAGGTCCACAATATTGCATTAAGGAATGATTTCGAAAAATCACTCCATCACTTTTACTGAATACTTAACACTTCACCGAACTATGTAAGATCATTACAAACCTACCATAATAAAGCAAGTCGCAATGACTTGCACCACAGTATGGGTGTTTCTATGGCTAGCCAATCATATCTTGAATTATATTTGAACCGTCTGACCACTACTAAGGGCAAAATCACTTGTCTTACATTCACTTTTCACATTTTAACACTTTCACTTACACTTGCAATTCAATACACTAATCACTTAATTTTTTCATCATTTTTGCATATTTTATAAATTATTTCATTATAATTCATCATTTTCACTTATTTCGTGAATTATTTCATTATAATTCAACATTTTCATTTTAAACATAATGCAATTTCACTTTCTAAAATATTCATATAAATTTCATAAGTTCTAAATAAATTCATGAACACTATTTTACATATTTAAATTTATTTTATGGAATTAAACATTATATGTACATAAAATATACCCAAATATACATTAAGTACCCATTCGATCAAGGTAGGTTTCATACCTTACCAATTCTTTTAATTCCTTTTAAGCATTTTAAAGGTCATTTTCAAGACTTTTAATCACATTTCTAAGCTTAAATTCAATGAAACATGCATTTAACACACACTCACTTAGGTTACCTAATGTAAACATATACAAAATTGAAGAAATTGATAGATTTTATAGCCACAAACCTTATACACTTACTTAACTCCCTTAGACTTTCATTTTCTTATCTTTTTCCTTGGAAACTTGCATACCACCTTAAGAATCTAGAAGGGGCCAAATTTTCACCTAAAAAAACACTAAGATTTTAATCTCTTTTGCTTAAAATAACTTCATAAATGAACTCTAGGTACCTAAAAACAACTATATGTTCCTTTAAACTAAATTTAAAGCTTAAATTTTATATATCCAAATTCAAACTTTTTTACTTTAACCCTTGATTTCATCCATTATTCTCACTTAAATCAAAGATTGGGGACCTTGAAAATCTTGTAAGGAGGCTGAATCACACTTGGAATGCTTGGATTAAGTGAATAATTGAGAGAAGGATTGAAAAAATTTGAGAGAAAGAGAGAAAAGGGATATTTAGCCAAGCTAGGAAAAGAAGCAGGCTGAAGGAGATAAGGATAACACTCAAAAAATATTCTCCTCTTGGCTTTATATAGTGGCTCAAATGGGTTGGATCCCAAAGCCCACTCACCTTGTTTAGGCCCACATGCAATTTTTCTGTGGTTTTCTCACTTTTAAATCCAATTCATCCCAAATTTAATTTCATAATTTATAATATACCTAAACTAGGCTGTACACAAAAGTTTAACTCAATTGGAGCCCATTTTTTATCCGATTCAATCAGATCGGTCCAATTTGACAAATACCAGTGTCATTGAAAAATTACCTTTTTACAGTCAAAATATTTTAAATATCATTTTAGGAATATTTGCAATTTTGGGTGATTTTTAGAGCTTTTTTACTATTTCTAAGGGTTTGGTCAAATTTATGTCAACCTAGTTACTATTCGATAATCAAATAAAATATTTTTCACTTTCAGATGTATTTTTTTATTTCCAAAAAATACTATTCACTATCGGAAAATACTGTTCATGGATGATCCGATATTTAAGCCATTATAGCTCCATTCTTTTCATTCAATTTGATAATTTTTAACTTATTAAACATATCGCGAAAATTATTAATTAGCATTTATTTTATAAAAATTTCATTATAATTTATTAAAATATTTTTTGATTAATTCTCTACAATTATATGTTCACATTATGTTTTAATGCTTTTTTTTTCAATGTATACATAAAGGTAAAATAGAAAAAATGTAATTAATATATTTGAAAATTTGAAAATTGCCAAATTAGGTGAAAGAAAATATTTTTTAAAAATTGGGAAGCCGAAACGACAGTGGTTTAATTAGTCTAAAACAATAAAAAGAATAAAACAACAAAGAAAGTCAACTCCTGAATAGCCAGAACTGACATGAATTCGCAATTATTGGTTATTGTGATCCACCGTTTTTTGAATTATATAAATATTGTGATCCACCGTTTTTTGAATTATATATATATATAAAATACGTACTCGTAATTTTGTGTGGAAATTTGAATTTACATAATTCAGTTATACCATATTACTTTTATTTATTCTATGTTCAGTACTAGCAAAAGGATAATATAGTATATTCAAGACATTGGCGCATAGCGTATGCCATCATTGGATAACATTTGACTTCGTGTATATATAAATATATGTTAACTTTATGACATTTGACTTATAATATTTAGGTTATATGTATTTATTTATTTCTATTTATTTTATTAGAAACAAGAAGCAAATAGCCCAATATAAGAATACAGAACAGTCAACGAGCATTAGAATAATACTTACGGGGCAAATTTTTATCTTTTTTGTTAAGAGATAACAATGTTTTTTATTCATTTTTTTGCCGTTAAATTATATTTTAAATGTTCCTAAATTTTAGGCTTTCAATGCCAAAAACTCAAAACTGTAGAAAGAGATGGGATTGGTTGGGGTATTTATGGAAGAAGGAAAAGCCAGTCATCAATTCTTGTCAATTCTGAGGGATTGCAAAGACAGTTGAGTCCTTGTGTCAGTTAAGCAGCGGTTGGTAGGCCGTGTGGCTTTTCCACTTGCTTTACGCTAAAAATCATTTACAGAATGATAGAGTAATTATTAAAGTGCGTGATGCCATCACCTTAGATGTTGCCCTATTTCGCTCTTCCTTACAATGTTGAAACCTAATATTCCACCTGTAAATCTTATGATACAGTATTGTAATGGCTGAATTGTTTGTTGAAAAAATTATGTAATTCATAGATTAATTTTATCTGATTTTTTAATTACACCAAATTGTGTTTTTTCACAGTTTTCAATAATTCATAGATTATTTTTATTTAATTTTAAAAACTTTCATTTTTAACTTTAAAATTAAGGATGATCATAGGACGAAAAATTCTCGATCCTTACAGAGAGATCCGATCCGAGCGGACCGGACCGGACAATTTCCGAATTTTTTCATCGTAGGCACGGGGATGGAGATAAAAAAATTCCGACGTTAATTTCAGGATGAGGGCGAAAAATGGAGTATCCATCTCGGTATTATATATATATATATATACCTGACTGATATCGGATTTTCACTAGATTTTTGGTCTGCTGCGATGGTACCTGTAAAACAGAGAATGCAGGCGAAGGTCCGACGGGGGACCCTAGGACGATCAAGTCAAAATAGGTATAAGGGGTATTTTTAGTGAAGTTTTGTTAAGAGAGAAGAATTTATTTGATTTTTCTTTATTTATAGGGATGAATCTCCTATATCGGTGCGGAATCCTCAATGCCATAGGAATCTTGTAAAGGAAGGAATTCTGCCTATATGGGAAGTCCGACCAAAATAGAAAAATAAAGGGGAGTTTGTGCCCTAAAAGGATTCTTCTGAGAACGATGTCGTCAGATGCTTATTGCAAATCCTGGGCGACCCAAATATCTACGGATCTAAGCTATGGGCTTGAATCTGAAGCCTAGTCCGGTTATCATAGGTCCTCCCAAGGTATGAGATATTTATGTCAATCCTGAAATACCGAACACTAGCTTGAAGCTATGCGGCCATACTTAACTAAAAAAATGTGACAACCCTTCGATCCTTAAGCTTGCAACAGTCACGACGCAGTGTCCCTTCGATCACAACAATGTCAATAAATATCATAATTACCTTCTTTGAGCTTCATGCTGCAACGCCTGGCACGCTTAATTATCTCATACTCCAAGAACATCCTCACTATCCATTTTTCGGTCATCTAATGGCTTTTTCTCCCTATAAATACATTCCATCAGACTTAAATTTCACCCTTTTTTGCCTCATTTCATTTTTGTGCTCTCTCCCTTCCTTTTGTGATCTCTGCTTCCTTCATCCATCTTCATCACTTGCTTTCCCATCTTTTCTAGGTTAGTATTCTAGATTTTTCCTATCTTCTTTTTCTTACAACTTTCTTGTGTTTATATTTATAAACAATGAACGAGTCTGTAGACTTTAACGAGTTTAGATTAGATGACTTGCTAAATATAGAGACATCGAGCACCTCTACCCCAGATGATTTGGGCAATGATACCGAAGAGGTATGTCATCGACCTCCTATCCAAACACATCCTAAAACTCGAGCACCTAGAGTAAATCCCAGGGTAGAATCCATCATTCAATAATTAAAATTGAGGACCTAATTAACCTTTATACTTCACTGTGTATTCCCGACCAATATAATCTTTGAGCTCCAAGTGAACACCTGCAGGCTAATGATAACTTTAGGGATAAAAAGAAAACAGTGATCTATGAGGCTGATTTTCACGTCGGGATAACTCTCCCTTCTATCCAACTCGAGATTGACTTTTTAAACTTCTATGATCTGACCATCAGCCAAGTTCACCCTAATGCTTGGCTAACCTTATCCACCCTTCAAATATTGATATCCGAGCAAGGCATTAACCTAATTATTAGATTATTTTGAGCTTCATATGTAGTTAGGGTCCGATTTATAACTGAGGATTACAATTATATTCAAGCTCGAGCAGGAAATAAGGTCTTCTCCAGTAAACCAGAAAGCCTAAAAATTGGAAACACGAATTTTTCACTATTGAAAGCGATAAGGATTTTCCTTTTCACACTACTTGGGGATGATTTGTTAATAGAAATGATGATGCCCTAATGGTCAGTGATAATTGTGAATTATACTATATTTTTAGGTATTTAATTGAGTTAATTTAATCTTAATTTAGTTAAATTATTATTTAATTGGTTGAATTTGTGTTTTAAGATTTAATTTTAAGTTTTGGTATTTATCATGATCAAATTGAAGAGAAAATGAATAAATTGAAAGAAAGAAAAAGTTTTCGGCCAATTTCATAATTTAAAAAAAAAGTGGTGGACAATTGTAACGTTTAGTTCAAGATCTTTCACTTGGCCAAGCAAGGAAATCAAGCGGCCAAGTGTGATGCAAAGTTGATCCAGAGAAAGAAGAATCACGTTAAGTCCAATAAGCCATCACTTGGCCGAGTAACTTGAAGGCAAAATCATCACTTGGCCGAGTGATGAAATTGGTCTATAGAAACTTGGCCGAGTACAAGAAGCCAATTACGATTTAACTGCCTAATCAGTTAGAATTCTTTTTCTATTCTAATTTGGAAGCAACAAAAGGCAGTCTTCTTCTCTAACGCCTATAAATAGAAGATATAAACACTAGAATAAGGGAGATCATTAGAGAATTCAGTAGTTAAACACAAATTTATCTTAATTTTAGTTTTACATTTTTTTTTAGTTTGTAAAGAACAAAAGCTTGGAGTAGGAAATCTTCTCTGATTTTCTGTAAATGGTTGATCAAGGAAGCTTATTAACTCTATGTTTTTATTTCTTTTTCTTAATTTTCTTTAGTTTTCAATATATTTAGTAAATAGTTTCTTTACTTTTGCTAATGGATACTTAAATCCTTTTATTTTTATTGTGATGACTTAAGTTGAGCTTTATATCCAAATACTAGTTGGTTATTTCTTAGTTTTAAGTGTACTCTTATCTTTGATTGTGTTAAAATTGATTGTTGATTTATTGATTCAATAACTAAAAATTAGTTTAAACATAGTTGATGATTTGCATGTTCTTGGATTAACTCTTTAGTGTCAATGCATTATTGTTTTCTGGTTTTGAGATAATTATGTATTGAAATTATTGATCAATACTAAGAGAGGAGGAACTAAGAATAAACTGAAGTTAAATTTACTTGCAAAATATTTCAGTGAATGTTTAGGAAGTTAAAACTAGATTTTTATGCTAAGTATTAGATTTGTCTATGAGTTTAATACTTGAATGATATATTTGCATAAAGAGATTTGGTTTTATTACTAGTTTTTTCATAATCATTCGATTATTCATGAATCTTCTCCCTTTTCTAGTTGGGAAAGCAAGGTAGATACCAGGTGTCAGTATTTTATTATGACCTATTATTTTTCCTCAAAATTCCCTGTTAACTAATTAACAACTAACTGGGAGTCAGAATGGATAAATAAAGAGTTAGGTTTACCTCGAGAGGGAGCTGAAATCCAAAATACAGCGTTTCATATTCTGCCACATTATTCGATGCTGGGAAAGACACCCTGACCATTCCTTAAATGAATACTCTTGCCAGGCTAGATAGTATGACTTTTATACCCACTCATTTCTAGAAAATGGCACCGTCAACATACAATTTTCATGTCACCTTATTTGGTTCGAAGGGAAGAGCATAAAGCTCAATCATAAAATTTACCAATACTTGTGCTTTCATTGCTGGTCGGGACTCATACTGGACATCGAACTCTCCTAGGCCAATGGCCCATTCAGTTATCCTTCCAGATGCTTTTGTCTTTTATAAAACCTTCTTGCGATAAGTATTAGTTCGAACTACTACTGTATATGCCTGAAAATAAGGATGAAGCTTTATTGCTGAGTTGACCAAGGCTAAGGCCAACTGTTTGAGGATTTGATATCGCAGCTTAGAAACCCTGAGAACTTTGCTTTAATAGTATATAGGGAATTATTGGGTGCTCTCCTCTTTGATCAGGAACAAACCCATTACTCCTTTAAAAATGGATAGGTACATGAATAAACTCTCCCCTAGTTGTGGTCGACTAAACAGAGGCAGCAAACTCAAAAACCACTTCAAGTCTTCAAAGGTAGACTGACATTATGAGCACTATTCAAAGTTCTTTAGATTCTTCAAAGACTTATAGAACGAAGACACCGTTTAGCCAAGCAAAAAATGAATCTCCCAAGTGCAGTAATCTTTCCGTTTAGCATCTGCACTTTCCTGATCGACCTCGACTGCTCCGATGTTAAAATGGTTTCAATCTTTAAAAGGTTAGCTTCTATTCTTTTCTTTGAAATCACAAAACCAAGAAATTTCCCAGACTAAACTCTAAAAGCACATTTATCTGGGTTCAACTTGAGACCGTACTTCTTCATAGTAAAAAATGTTTCTTCGAGCTCTTTTGAAAAGTCTAATGGAGTTTTGCTTTTAATAATTATATCATCCATATAAACTTTCATATTTCGACTAATCTATCCTACAAATAGCTTGTTCATCAACCTCTAATAAGTGACTTCTGCATTCTTGAGTCCGAATGGCATCACCTTGTGACAATAAGTCACTTTGTGGGTTATAAATTCCATTTTCTCCTTATCTTTTAAACTCATTGGAATTTGATGATAACCCTTCGAGGCATCTAGAAAGGTATATTCTTCGAACTCCACCATCAAATCCACTAATAGATCGATGTTAGATAAAAGGTAACTATCTTTCAGACATACCTTGTTTAGGTCTGTGAAATCCACACACATTCTCCACTTCCCATTAGCCTTTTTTACCAACACTATGTTGAATAACCAATCTGGATATATCACCTCCCTTATGAACCCATTCCTCAGCAAGGTTTTTGCCTCTTTATCTATAGCCACCTATCTCTTCAGCACGTGATTGCATTTTTTTTGCTTAATGGGCTTATAATCTGGTTGTATGCTCAAGGAATGTGAAATGACATTCGGTGAGATGCCGATTATATCTAATAGTTACCAATAATGGCTCAATTTCCAAGTTAGACTTTCTCGAGGCTATCTTCATTATCTTTCCAGGTAACAACTCTACCTCTTATAATGAATTCACTGGTTCTGCCTTTCAGGAAGTGTCAGTTGGAACGTCCATCGTGTCAACTAAGAAAGCCTACTTCACTTCTTTCAAAATTGTAACATATGTTTCGTTGGCTACATTTTAGTTTCCTCGGAGTACGGTTATCCCTTCTGACGCTGGTATCTTCATGACTAACTTTTGAATCAAAATATAAAACGTCTATTATGGCCAACAGTGGCTGATCAAAAATTACATTATAAGATAGGGGTATATTTACTACCATAAAATATGATCTATATGACCTGACAATAGAGTAATCTGCCAGCTGCAAGTTTAAGTTGATCGAACCCTCTACTTTAACTGGTTATTCGGATATTCCGATCAGTAAGACTGTTACTTCATCCATTGAACTTGGCATTCCTAATGCTTTATATGCTTGCAAAGTGATGAGATTCATCGCTCTGCCCGTGTCTACCAAAATCCTATACACCAGGAAGTCTACGATCAAACCTTCTACTACCAATGCATCGTTATGCGATTGTCAAACATGCTTCCCATTTCTAACTGAGAATTGAATGACATCTGAGGAGGAAGGCGAACTAGCTCTAAGTGAGAAAACCTATTTTCCCTTTCATATTTTTGAATCACCAAAAACAACATAATGCTTTCCTCCTGCAATAACGTGAATTACTCCTAGCGAGATTTTTTTACTGCCATTGGCCTCTCCTCTGCCTGACTGCCTTGGGGAAGATCATCTATCTTCACTTTTTCTTCTTTTGATGAACAACATAAGCTTGTTTCTACTTATCTAAAATTATATTTCTCATCAGAGCTATCTATAGTTGTTGGTTTCATGGCCTTTATCTTTATGGAAAGTGCAATATAAATTTTTGTCTCGATTAAAACCCTCCTTCATTGACTTCGATCATTGTACTTCTTGGTTCTTTTTCATCTATGATAAAAATTTTATCAAAGACTTATTCATTTTGATGAATGTTTCCTCACGTCAGTTATTCGAATATGGCTTAAAAACCATGTAGGATCTATTTTCTCTCATCATAACCTGGGAATCCTTCCTCTGAACACCTCCACTATCTCATCCTGATCCTCTAGAGCTATCTTCTTTTGCCTTTTCACTGTATTTTAACCTCCTGGCCTTGTCCATTCGAATATACTTATAGACCTTATTGATAAGTTCAGTGAAGTTATAAAGGGGCTTCTTGCTCAAAGAGTCACTAAAGTCTTGGCATCTGATGTTCCGGCTGAGGGCATTAATAGCAACTTTCAAGTTCAGGTTGTGGATGTCTATAGTCACCATATTAAACCTGTCTATGTAGTTTTGTAATGGCTTTCCTCTCTCTTGTACTACCTAATGCAAATTGACTGAGACCCTAGTTGGTCAGATTGTTGCCATAAACTTTACTTTAAACATCTCTGTGAATTGTCAAAATCAATACATTAAATGCTCGGGTAAGTTACCAAACCAAACTTGAGCGCACTCTGCTAAAGTTTTTGAAAAAAACTTGCAGAGGATGGCATCTTCTATGGTGTTAATTAACTTAGAGTGGTGGAATTGCTTCACAAAGGCTCGTAGGTCCATAATATCATTATATCTAGGTAAATTAGGCAAATTAATGTTTGGAAAAAGGGTTGCAAGTATAGCTTTAGAGAAATGGGATTGGAAGTTATATTGGCACCACATCACTTTATACCTCTATTTCTGCCGCACCCTTTCTTCAACGAGCTTTTCAAGCTCCTCCCTTGTTAGAGTTATTTGGCATCCTACATTAGTCTGGTAGGGGATGGAGTTTAGGTTTTCATTATTCGAGGCAGTGTTTATCCTGGGAGTTTTGGTAATCGACAGGGATGTTGTTTAGGCTGCCATATATGAGAGGGTTACTAGCAAAGTTTAGGCTAACTGAGGGGCTAGGCCAAAGATGGTCGTTACAGGTGCTACGACTGAGGGGCCAGATATGGGGAGGTTTATGGAGTCACCATGAAGGGTTGGTTCTAAGGATAGAAAAATTGGTACGAGGGGTAGTGGTGTTGTGTCACTACGGTTGTTTCTTGCTTGAGCATTTTTATCGTCAAAATTCATGGTGTTACTAGGATAATTAGGTCTATGCTCACCACACCAAATGATAACAGCTCGAAATTACCTAGTTGATATCAGATCTTGACTAGATTTTCGATATGCTTCAATGGTACCTATGAAATAGAGAATGCCGATGAAGGTCCAGCAGGGGACGCTCCGACGATCAAGTCAAAGTAGGTATAAGGGGTATGTTTAGTGAAGTTTTGCTAAGAGAGAATAATTTACCTGATTTTCCACTATTTATAAGATGAATCTCCTATATCGGTGCAAAATCCTCAAGGCCATAGGAATACAATCAAGGAACGAATTTTGCCTATATGGGAAGTCCAACTAAAATAGGAAAATGAAGGGGAGTCCATGCCCCGAAAGGATTCTTCTGAGAATGATGTCATCAGATGCTTATTGCAGATCCTAGGCAACCCGAATATCTATGAATCTAGGCTATGGGCTTGTATCAGAAGCTTGGTCTGATTATCATATATATATATATGCCTTATTTTTTTATTATTTATATTTATGCCATTTGTTTAAAGAAGGGTATCACTGTCAAAAATCCTACTTCATTTTTCCTTTTATTTGTTTGCTCTTTTACTCTTTCTTACTCCTTTCTACCGCCAAGCTAAGCCAAGCCATTTAAGAAGATCCAGGGCTATGGTTGGCTGCTTTGCTCCTCTTTTATGCTTTCTTTTCCTCTCTTTTACTCTTTTTGTTATACTATTAATCTTTATAAAATTTTCTTTCTTTTTTCCTTTTTGTCAATTCAAAAAATGCCCAAACTTTCAATTCTGATGAGATGATGACTTTTTAATCCATTGTTTTTCTTTATTTATTTTTTAGATCTATTTTTTTAGAGTAATTGCCTCTGTTAGTCATCGACCAAAGGAGTGAAGTCGAAGGTCCTTCATTAGGTTCAACTCTGCCAATCTGCAATTGAAGGTATTTTATTTTTTTAGTTTGATTTTTTCAATTTAGACTTTTGGCATTTCTAAGTCTTTAAACTATTATTTTAGGTATTTTGATGATTTGTTGAAGTGGTTCTTCAATGTGTTATTATTCCTTGTAATTTGTTGATAATTTGCAGTCAGTGTATTTTCTTTCTAATTCATCCCAAGGAATGAAGGATTTCATGAGTGAAAGCAAATTAATAGATCTTTTAAATGGATCTAAATATGTTCCAACTTATGACGATAAAGATGGTGATTGGATGCTTGTAGGAGATGTTTCATAGGAGTATGTTTTTTTTTCTTTTCACTATCTAAATTTATTGATTATTAATTAATCATTTTTGCTAACAATAATTCTTGAACCTTTGCAGAATGTTAATTCTTGCAAGAGATTAGGGATAATGGAAGGATTTGAGGCAATAGGACTTGGTTAGTAAATTTTAATTTTTTATATATTATTACTGAATTATATATAATATAATAGAATTAATTCAATTAATTATATAATATCACCTCGAGCAGAAAAATAATAATCAAATTATTGTAATTTTTTTGTTTTTGCAGCTCCTAGAGCTGCGAAGAAGTGCAAGAACAGAAATTGAAGAATTTTTTTAATTATTTTTTTTTGTAATGGAAATCAATTCCATATGTCCATAAATTTTGTATTTATTAAATAATATATTTTAATTGTAATTAATGGTGAAATATTGTATTTTAAAATTAAAAACTTTATTTTTTATGGGGGACGGGGATCCTTGCGGGACGAGGGCAAGGAAAATTTTATCCTCGTTATTCAATCGGGAATAGGGATTCCCCGCCCTTGGCGGGGCAGTGGGTGGGGATGCGTTTCCCCCCTTCGCCCCTCCCCGTGATCAACCTTATTTGAAATGTTAAAAAAGTAGTTATCCTATATATTGCAAATAAGTAGTTTGTCCCTTTAATTTATAGACATGTGTAATTTGGATTAAGTGAATTTCAAATAGAAAAGACAAGTGTAGAGTGGTATAGGGATTAACATGACAAAACAATATCTATTTATAAGGTCTCTAAAAGCATCCAAAATGATGTAAATATAAGAGTCTCGATCCTCGTTTTTATAGAAGCGAAACATCTACATACCCAATTGACGTTGGAGATTTAAAATAAAACAAAAAAAATTTTAAAAAAACTATTACTTCATCATTTTTCCAATTTATCATTTACACCAAATCCTGATTAATCCTGTTAGCATTTATACATCCAAAAAATCATAAATCCAATAATATAGATAAACGCATTTATCTTGTAGCACAAAATCCTTTGACATGATCAAAAGTAAGGAATCTTTCGTTTCACATTATTAGCATGAATTTTTGACAACGAGCATGCATACTAAGATGAAAGCGACTAATTCACAATTTAAATGCCTCTTGGAGAGATAATGAGAAAGACAAATGAAGAATAATGGTTTTTGCATAGATAGTATGTAGAGTGTAATTTCTCTTAGATTTTCTAAACCCCTATTTATAGAGGTAATTGAGAGTTAAAATCCTAATTTAACTCTTATTTCTATTTTATTTAGGAATCAATTATCATAAACTAAATAGGATAGTTATTGTAGACTTATGAGCATATCCAAACTTTATCATCTCCCACTCACACATGATGAAATATTTTTCAGTCAATATCTCTAGTCATATAGGTAAATAAATCGTGTGACTAACATACATAGAGAACACTAGTGCTATACACCTATTAAGGATATGTAGCATCTCAAAAAGTGAAAGTAAATTTTTTCTTTTTCATGTATCACTACAAAAAAATGTTAAAATAGCAACGAAAAATAGTAACAGAATTCTTTCCATTGCTAATTTAGCAACGAAAACCAAATTATGTTGCTAATTAACAACAAAAATCAAATTCTGCTGTTGAAATTGGTTGAAGTTTTTATACTTAGCAACGAGAATAAAAATGGTTATCTTTCTTCATTAAAAATGAAGGGAGTTTTTAGCGCCAGAATATAGCAACGAAAAATTGTAATGGAATGCTTATACCGTTGCTAAATAAGTTGCCAGAAGATGGCGAAAAAATTTTGGAACGAAAATTAGCAACAGAAAACTAATTTTGTTTGCTAAAATAGCAACAAAAAAGAACTTTCATTGCTAATTCAAAATTGAATTGTATTGAGGTTGGTTATTTAGCAATGAAAAATAGTTTTGTTCTAAATTACCAATGCAAAAGATATTATGTTTCTAAATAACCAACCTTAATACAATTCAGTTTTGAATTAGCAACAATAATTCTTTTTCGTTACTAAATTGGCAATAAAATTTATTTTTCGTTGCTATTTTCATTACAAGAAAATTCTGAATTAGCAATTTTCATTGCTAAAATCGGTGGAAGTTTTTAGCTTTAGCAACGAAACAATTTTCGGTTGCTAAATAGTAACAAAATGTATTTTTCGTTGCTAAAATAACAACATAATGTATTTTCCATTGCTAAAATAGCAATAAAAAACACATTAAAAAAATATTCCGTTGCTATTTCATTTTTGCCCTAGGTATAAATTTCTCCATTTTTTTAAGTTCATTTTTTTCTCCTCATTATCTCCTTGCCTCACCATCTTGCTTCTTCCTCTTTCACCCTCACCCTCACCCTCCCCCCCTCTCTCCCCTTTGCCCTTGCCTTTTTTCTCTCTTTTTCCTCTTCGATGTCGGTGCCTTCCATCTCCCACGCTTCTACCTTCTATCTGCCTTGATCTTGGTAGCTTCAATTTCTCCCATGTCGGAAAGAGATACAAAAAATGAAAAAAAGAGTAAAAAGTTCCTCCATTATTCTATGATATTCGATGTTTTTCCTATTTTTCGATATTCAAAGATCACTAACTACACCTTTGGTCCTCCGTTACCATGGGTTATGAAGACGATCCGTAAAAGCTTTCTTTCTTTCTTTTTTTCCATTTTTTGATTGAAGACCTTCTGCTCTTCATTTTTTTCCTACCTTTTTTTTTATCTATGTGTTTGTAAATTTAGAATTAGTATTGTTTTTCTACTTCTTTTCTTATTTCTTACATTTTGATTCCATTTTTTTCTCATTGTGATTGCAATTTAGGGTTATTGATATTCGACATCAATTTCTTATTACAATTATCATAATTTGTTCTAGAGTAGTTAGGGTTTCAAATTTCTCTCAAGAAAAAGTCACTTGCTCTCCATGAGAGGGATTAAGGTTTTGATAATCTGATACACTGCGTGCTACTATTTTTCCTGGTGATTCTGAGGTGTGATTTTTCCTTTCTCTTTTTTATCTCTTATATATCCCTGTATCCTTAATTTTAGTTTGATTGTTCATGTTCCATATTAGAGATATATTGTCAATTACTTGAATTGGTAAATCAATAAGCTCTGCTTGTCTAATTTATGGTTCTGTGATATGTAATTATGCAGTTATTCTCTGATGAATTTAATGAGGGATTCTATTGATGATTTACTGGGACTATTATTGATTCATGGATTCTTACTCTTTCTCTCTCTTAATATTTCCTCGAAGTTTCCTTTGATTTCGTTGTCTTAAATTCCTATGCAATTCATTTAAACTAATGCTCATTTGCATATGTTTACTCATTTTTTCCATTTCTGCAATCTCCAAATTTCATGGTTATTACTCAAAATTTGATTCTAATCATTGCTTTAATACTGATTCAAATCTGAAGAGAAACTATTCCCTTATTTTGTAAGCTTCAGGTCTAATGCCCCTTTTATTTTCTCTTTTGTGCTTTTCCTTATGGGAATTCTTCTTGCTTTCCTTGCATATTCAGTGTTATACAACTTCTTTTAGCATTGGATTGCATTAATAGAGAAATGAATTTCAAGCTTTAATTTACTTATTCATTATGGCATAATTTTGTATGTTATTGGATCCTTATAAGGCATGCTAGAGATTATTTTGTATTTGCTGCTCTGCTAGTGTAGTTGAGTGCAAATTTTGGGCGCTAGTAGTATTCTTAAGGTATTATGCTACCTTTGGCTGATTTTTCAAGATAAGATTAAGGAATAGGTTTTAACTAATCCAAACAATTGAGTATTTTTTTATATAATAAATGCAGTATCAACTTGATCCAAACAATCTCTATTAATGTTGAAAAGGGAATGTTTTACGTGTGAAATGAGTGAACCTGCATCCAGATACTTCTCTTTCAAAGTTTTTTCTGTATCTTTTTTTTTTGATCATTTTAATAGTCATATGTGTGATGTGTTTGCAGATTGAAGATACTAGATGCATTTATATTATAGCATCTTAACTAGTACATCTGTTTTAACCACTTTGTTACATGTGCTCAATTTGGCTAGATAATTTCTAGGACTAAATTCTTCTATTTCAGGAAAGATGTTTTGCTCAAAGAGAGCAAATACATTTATTAAAGTAGCAGTTAACTAGTGCTAATGAGAGTTAAAGGTAACACTTTAAATTTTATTTACTGAACTTAAATAAGATGTTCTAAATTTTATTGTACATCTGTCATATGTGCATCATTTAAAGTAATGGCATTACACCATCATCTAAAAGATACCTTTGCTAACCAATCACTTTAAAGTGAATGTAACCAATGTATGTTCCAGAACTTTAAAGTGAATGTAACCAATGGCAGCGGCTAAATGTCATTTTCTAAATGCTAAGTATGATGAATATGAATAACTTGTTTTGGCTAATTGTTATGATAGCTAATGGTGCAGAGTAAGTTGTTTTGTTCAATCTGAATTGTCGCTTTTTTTTTTATTTTCTATTTTTACTCCTTATGCCATGTTTTGAACACATTTCCATTGTCATTTATGCATTAATATTTTTTTGGACTTGGAATTTCTTTTTTATTTTCTTTTGCAGTTAAAAATATAATATATTTAACTTTTAAAGTCCTTAAAAATTAAAAATCTAAAGAGTATGAACTAAATGTTTATGGCAATTTAGTGTACCTAAAATCTGACATTACAGTGTTTGAGAAGATAATATTTTTTCAATGCTTCACTTCTTTTAACATAATTTGAGGGTTTTGAACTCTCCCAGTATAATTTTGGTTTCTTTTTTGGCAACACACTATCTTAGTCTTTATTTTAGATTATTCAAAGGAGACCCTCCCTTATTAATTTGGATAGGAACTAGCATACAATATGAATTAAAGAGAATCCCATATCAAAAATTATAGGTAAGTTACAGTTAAGAATGACTTATTATTCTGAATAAAGGGTAAATATACAATTATCAAATTCCTCCTTACCTTTGCCCTTGCCCTCTCTCGATCCCTCTCCTTCTTTTTCTTGTTGCTAAAATCAATATAATTGAGAAATTTGATTTTTCAAATTTATTAAATAATAATATTTAATTGATAGCTACTAGCCACCTTACTGCTGCTCTTTTTGTTGGATTTACAGTAGGAACATCAGCAGTCTCCAACACTTAAGGATTGGTTGAAGCTATTAAAAGGAGAGAGAGACGAGCAACGCCTTATTGGTCTGCTATTAGTCACCAAATTTTGTAAAGTAGATGATACTGCTTCCCTTTATATGGTTTATGATGCAGTTGGCATGCGGTTTCTTGATAGGCTCCTAAGGACTAGTGCTCTCTTTGCGTTTTTTGTTTGGTTTCATAGAAAGATATAGAATGGGAAAAAGCACCATGAGTGGCAATGGAGCCAATAATCGTGACGTCTATTTGTAGTTATCAGTTATGATTTATGCTTAATAAGCTTTCTTAGAACTCTATCATTAATAACTATCTATCAAAGTTGTCAAATATGGTAAAAATTTCAATTTTACATTTATATGAATATCTTGTCCATAATTAAGTGTTTCTAACTATACCTATAATGTCCTAAATTATGTGCTGGTGAATACATGTAGATGTGTTTAAGATATAATCGAAATTAACAAAAATGTGAGGGGCAATTTTGTAAATTGTTATATTGGGGTACATATATCTTGTTAGAAAAGTAGTGAGTATTTGATTGGAAGCTTTGTTAGAATTTCATGTTAAATGCATAAATATGCAAAAGAAGAGGGAGTAAAGGTGAAATTTTAGTAACTAAACAAGTGGTCCAATAAAAATTATACATGTGTTTATTCCAAAATGAGAGAGAAAAAGTAAGAAAGAAAGAGAAAAGGAAAAATCTACCTTTTCGTGAGAGAGGGCCGGCCATTCTTTGGCCAAAGGTTTAGTCATTTTCCTCATTTTCTCTTATTTTTTTCTTTAAGTTTTTTTATATATAAGGTGTTGGTATCGTTGGTTAGTTTTTGGAAGTCTAGTAAGGTAAGTAGAGTATGAATTTATGTAATTAAAAAGACTCTCATCTTTTATTTTACCTTTCTTTAGAATATGTATTTATTATTTTGAGTAATGATAAAATCAAATTTGATGATAGTTGTTAGAAGGGGTAGCAAGAGCAAAGGAAAGGGGAAAAAAGAGCACTAGGATGTAAGAGTGGCTAACTTTTGAGGTTTGGGAGTTTTTTTATCCTTATACTATATGTTTATTTGATTCAAGTGGGTTTTAGTACTATAATTACTTTGTGATTGATGATCTAATTAATTGCTACAGTTGTTATTGTAAAAGAAAGATGATTTGTGTCTTGAAGAGTGAAGTAGTGAAAATCTGCTTAGGGTTCATATGAATCAATTTTAGTGTAAAGTGTATAAATCTTATCGTAGATGTCTGAATGATGTGATTCTAGTCGGAAATGAAAGATAAGATATAGATCCACAATTTTATAGAAGAAACCAAGACCTGAATCTACCTCTAAGGCTCTTAAAATTTAACATAAATTTGAATGATGTCTATTGCCCTACTATTGGGAGCAGTCTGTAATATTTTGTTGATATATTGTGATTTATAGCTCAACATTAAGTGATTTTTAATGTTTTGGAAACTAGAGATATAGTGAAAAAATTTATGGAAGACCACTTTCCCTAAAAATATCATTTTCTAGATCAAAAATGATAAACAAGTTGAGACCGGAAATCTACCTCTGGGAAAAATAGATCTCATGGTCAGTAGAAAATTTGTGTTGATCATAACATAATCTAAATTTTAGGCTAGAACCAAAATTGAACCTACATCTTAAGTAGCAGGTATTATCTAATGATCGTGATCCCCTTCCGTAACCTAGGTCAACGTCAGCACTCTTTTGATACTAACTTTGAGATAGGCTAAATTCAGTACATAATCGAAACGATACTTATGTCACGGTTAGTAGGTATAAGCTAATGACCGTGACCCTTCCCTACCTTTTTTTAAACTGGATTCTAAGATTCCAAATTGTTACCAAAACACACCAAGACCTCCTTAGACACTTTTAGAGTGTTTTAAGTGTAAAATAAGAGTAATAAGTGTCATAAAATGAGTGTAAAGCATTAGTGAACATGAAAAATGGTATTAGCCATGTCATGTATCATTGGATGAATGATAAGCATGATGTATTGTATCCTTATGGCACTTGTATATGAATGACATGATATATTGAACTAGTTGCATGCCCTATTGAATGTGTTAAATTTATAATTTTAAATGTGACAAGTATGATATTCTTAAATGATTAGTGACTGTTGAGCCTGAATTTCATATAGTAGTGGATAGATAAGCATGCTTATAAAGGTATATTGATTTCAGCTGCTAGTGTTAACACTGAAATATGTCCAGTGTTCAGATACCTATTGGTATCTAGTGACTTGAGACTAACATCTAATGGTTGATATTGTTTATCAGTATCTAGTGTTTGTACCCATTATCCACCACCAATGGGAGTTTAGGCAAGAAAAATCATTGAATTGAAAATTTTGGATAAGTGATTAGTAGTGGGAATGCTATAGTGTCTCAATATAAATGAATGTTTCTTGGTGATATTATTAGTGCAATTAATAAATGATGGTGTAATCCTTCTTAATACATAAAACTGTTACTATAAGTGTACGTGTATTATGATATAAAAATGCCTGCTATTATGTTACATTCATTGCATATTGTGTTGGTTGTGTTTACGACTTTGCCCAAAGTTAAATTCTATTTTATTATTTTTGCCTCTCCATTGAGTCATTGTTTAGCATGGGTGTTTTCCCGTGTAGATTCATAGGTGTAAATAAAGTGTTGCATGTCTAGGCAACATCTGCTGGCCACAAGAGTAGTGTTTGAAGGGAATTTTGGCATATATCCAGATTTTTGTAATGTAAATAGTGAAAGAATTTTGTATCTCTTGTAAATACAAATATTCATGTATACTTATAAATTCAGAATTTGCAGTAAGATATGTACTTGTATTTATTTGCTATAAGAAGTGTGATTTTTTGCAATGTGAATTAATAAATAGTTTGTTGATGAGAGCAAGCATTACATTATGGTATCAGAGCCATATGTTTAGGCGCTTCTGGACTATAGGATATTAGAGAATAGATTAGACGTGTGTTTATTTGATGTTGTGGCCTAAATGCAGAGGTTGGCTTATGTAGGATAAAGATAGAGTCGGATCCTAGTGAAAAGATAGGTGAGACAGCTGGAAGTGTGAATCCAGTGTATAAAAAGCCTCCTGCACCTGAGCTGCCCCCAGCAAGAGATGTAGATCCTATTCAAGGTAACCCAATGTTAATGCAAGGGTTACTTTAGTTAATAAATAGATTAACTGCCCCTAATGTTCCTACCGATCTTATTAGAAAGAGAGGGGTGGAGGAATGCATAGGTACATCCATAGATGAGTCTGAAGTGGCCAAATTCTAGTTAGAGAAATTAAAGAGAATATTGCAATAAGTTAATTGTTCACCAAATCAATGGGTAACTTATGCAGTATCTTTATTGTAAGATCCAGCTTATGATTGGTGGAAGCTGGTGCTTCAAAATCCACAATGGCCAATTAAGTTGACATGGGATTTCTTTGTCCAAGAGTTTGAGAAAAGATATGTGACCAAAGCTTATTGAAAAGGCCAAATAGAAAGAATTTGTGAGTTTAAAGCAAAGGAATATGACAGTAGCAAAGTATGAGAAGAAGTTTAGTCAACTTAGTAAGTATGTACAAGAGCCACTGATGATCAACAATTTTCAATATAGACAGTTTCACAACGGGTTAAATGAGAGTCTCTGGGGATGCTTGATACTTGTGACTACTATCTAGAAAGTGGATTACTATAAACTAGTGAATGCTTCTTTAAGAATGAAAGAGATTGAATAAGTGACACAGAAGAAAGAACAAAAGAGGAAAATGCAAGATAGCGGGCTCATTGGTAGTAGGAAAGTTTGTGAGTCCCAGCATAAGCAAGCTACTCAAAGTTTAGTTTAGAAGTCAAATCTTGTTGATAGTATCACAACATCATTTGGTAAAAGTAATCCCTCACCTACCTGTGAGCATTGTCAAAAGAAACATTAGGGTGTATGCAAAAAGCTCATAGGAGCATGATTTAAGTGTGGCAACATGGATCACATGCTTGCCAATTGTCCCCAGATTCAAAAGAAACTACCCTCATAAGCAAGTGAAAAAATTACCAAGACTTCTGAGACTAAGAAAAGTTTATCCCCATCAAAAACTGTGG
The DNA here is from genome assembly GCA_037975025.1 of Excoecaria agallocha. NCBI lineage: Eukaryota > Viridiplantae > Streptophyta > Magnoliopsida > Malpighiales > Euphorbiaceae > Excoecaria > Excoecaria agallocha. The sequence goes on along the minus strand of CM075817.1, from coordinate 12,619,407 downwards.
AGGGACCTACTACCTTTGCTACTCTGGCTTGACCGTTTATGATGGCTAAAGAGGATAAGGATGATTCAAAAAGTCTACCTGGTATGTCTTGTTTATTGTTTTTGAGTTATTTTCTGCAAAACAACATTTTTATTTTGAATAGGCTCTCAAGTTCACCATGTGTTCAAAATTGCATCATTTTAGTCTTTGTCAACACATTGTCAAAACTAAGGTAAATATTCGTGTGAGTGGGCTACTTTTTTGTCCAACATGCTCAATCATATAAATAACAGTAAATGTTTACATATAAACATTTGCACTTATATATTGTCAAATAATAAACTTTATTATTATTTATAAATAATAATGTTAAGGGATTACAAAATAAAATAATACAACTCAAATCTTATGCAAACCTTGAGATCTAAATTCTCTCTTAAACACATCTTTTTATACAGGCTTAATCAGTGGATCTGCTATCATATCTTGGATGAAAAAATACTGTAAATTCATTTCTCCTCGTACAACTATATCTTTCATGTAATGATACTTAATGTTGATATGCTTAGTCCTACTATAAAATTTTGGTTTTTTGATATAAGCTATCAATGACTAATTGTCACTGTAGATGGTCATTGTTTCTTCTGAAGTAGTTACTTTTAAATGGTCCATCAACCTTTTTAGCCAAACTACTTCTTATACAGCAGCTGAGGAAGTGATAAACTCAGCTTTCATTATTGACAAGGCTATACATGTTTGTTTCTTGCTACTCCATGAGATCGCACACTTGTCAAGCAAGAAAATGAATCTTGAAGTGAACTTCCTCTCATCCATATCTCCTCCCCAGTCAGCATCTGTGTATCCTCTCAATCGTAGATCATTACCTTCATAACAGAGAGAACAATCTATTATACCTTTGAGGTATCTAAGTATCCTCTTCACTGCTTTTTAATGTGCTTTGCTTGGGTTGGACTAATATCTACTTACTATGCCCACTGCATAGCATATATCAGGTTTTGTACATAATATTTCATACATTAGACTACCCACGGCAGTAGCATATGCATTCCATTTCTTCTGGTATCTCAAGACACATACTCTCGCTAAGAAATTGATTCTTAGCAATAGGATTATCAATAGGTTTGCAATCTTGCATATTAAATCATTCAAGAAATTTGTTGATATATGTCTCTTGCAAGAGAGACAATAACCTTTTCAAACAACCTCTTGAAATCTTAATTCTAAAAATGTAATCTACTTGACCCATATCTTTCATTTTAAATTTAAAGGACAACTAACCTTTGATTTCATTTATATACTCTATGTCATTTCCTGCTATTAGTATGTCGTCTACATACAAAGTCAAAATGATAAATTTATCCTTAGAGCTTTTATAATAAACACAAAGGTCTCCATCAATTATGTTGAACCCATTCAATATGGTTGTCTATGAAATCTCACATACCATTATCTTAAAGATTATTTAAGGCAATAGATTGGTCTTTACAATTGGTAAACCTTATGTTTGCTACCTTTTTCAATGAAACCTCTAGGTTGTTTCATGTAGATTTTTTCATCTAATTCTCTATTGAGGAAAGCAGTCTTTACATCCATTTAATATTGTTCTAAGTCTATACTAGCCATTAAATCCAGAATTAACCTTATAGACGTAAATCTTATAACGGGTGAGAAAGTCTCCTCATAGTCAATCCTTTTTTGGTTGCATAAATCCCTTAGCGACTAGTTGAGCTTTATATCTTTTAATTCTTTCATTGACTTTTCACTTTACCTTGATAATCCATTTATTTCCAATTGGTTTGCATCTTTTAGGTAGATCAACCAGTTCCCAAACATGGTTTAATCTCATAGATGTCATTTTTTCTTCCATTACCTTAATCTATTTATCTTTAGCTGGGTATAAAAGAGCTTTTTGCATATTTTCAGGCTCTTTTTCATCTTTTAGGGTAACTAAAAGGGCTTCATTCAAGCCTTCAATCTTAAATCATCGATGTGGAACACTTTTCCTTTTAGATTTTTATAATTTCAATTCTTGATAAACATATCTTATATGTTCATTTTAGTTTGGAATGCTTCTACTAGGATTGAGATCCATGCTTCCACTGGAGCCAGGAAAACTCCCACTCAAGTAAGTGTCCTGTATTTTTATGCTCCCACTGGAGTCAGGAATACTCTTACTAAAGTAAGGATTCTGAACATTCGGATCATTAGAAAGATGGTTTTAACCTTCTTTAAATTCCCTCCCACTCAGATAGAGTGATCTTGATGGTTCCTCTTCTTGAGTTTCATAGAAAGTGAAGTGTTGACTCACTTCGCATAACTTTAGAAATTCATTTTTTAGGAAAATGATATCTCGTGATTTAAATTCTGTCACTATGCCATTTTTTTGCTCACCCATGAATATGTATCCTTTTAATACTTCAAAATATCTCACAAAAATACTTTTTTTACCTTTTAGTCCCAATCTACCAAATTTTCTTGAGGTATCATGGATATAAGAAGCACAAATCCAAGGTCATGAATGGCTTAGGTTAAGTTGTCAATCAATCTATAACTTATAAGGAATAGATATAACAGACTTAGAGGACTCTTGATTTAGAACATAAATGGTTGTTAATAGAGCATCTCTCTAATAGAAGATTGGCACATTTGCCTCATCCACTATAGATCTTACCATATCTAGGAGAGTTTTATTTCTCCTTTTCACAATACTATTTTGTTGTGGAGTTCTATGAATAGACAACTAATGCTCAATTTCTTTTTTATCACATAAAGTTTTAAATTCATCAGAAATATATTCATGATCTCTATCAGTTCTTAAAACTTTGATCTTTCTATCTAATTGATTTTCAACTAAGTTCATATAACTTTTGAAGCAACTCAATGCCTCTAATTTGTGAGAAATCAAGTAGACATGACCATATCTCATATAGTTATCCATAAATGTTATGAAATAGTAGGTACCATACCTTACCCTCACATTCATTGGACTACAGACATCAAAATGGATTAATTGCAATGAAAATTCAGCCATAGATCCCTTTCCAAATGATTTCCTAACTAGTTTTACTTTTATACAATGTTTACAAGTAGGCAAATCAATTTTATTAAGGTTACCTAATAAACCTACTTTGGCTAGTTGACTCATTCGATCTGGCCCAATGTGATTTAACCTAACATGCTATAATTTCACATTATTCTCATAACTATTTGAAAAAGTAGAGATAAGGGAAAAAATAGATTTGTTTGAATAGTTAGGATCAAAATCCATAACAACAAAACTGTTCAAAATAAAACCAAAACCATATTATGCATTATCTAAACATAAGCGTACATTGTTATCCTTGAAATCTAAATGAAACCAAGTTTCATCAAAGCAAGAATAGAAACTAACTAGACAAAAGCATCTTGACCCACCCTTTATCAGGTGATCCATTACTCATGAATCTATCACCCACAAAGGATAAAATTCAGTAAGAAAGTTAAAACTAGATACATAAATTTCACTTACTCTTGAGTCAGGTAGTGTACCTAATGCGGCACATTGCATTCTCTTGCATAATGTCCTTTCTGTTGGCAGTTGAATAAACATTTCACTTTTGAAATGTTTATCCTTTTCTTGCCTTTTGAACTTTTGTAATTCTATTTTATCTTTTTCCTTTTAGGCTCTCAAGCCTTTTCTTTAGCCTTCCTATTGAAGCTTCTTTTCTTGTTTTGATTAGAACTCATTTTACCAGAATGCGATTGTACCACATGCACTTTGAAATTAACCTTAATTAAAGCCAGACAGTCCTTTTCAAGCTTTAAATATAAAGCAACATCCTCAAATATCTTTATACAATCCTTATTAGTTGGTTGCATCTACATATGCTCTCAATTCTTAGGTAAGAAACGGATAACAGTTTAGATCTGCTACTCATTTATCAATTTATGGCCAACTTCACTAAGCTCACAGGTTATATTTTCAATCTCTCTTAGATGTTTTTGCATTGTATGATCATATTTTTTCTTATAAGTATCAAAAATTGATCACTAATGATCAAAACTTAGTCAAATACATATCTTTGAATTTCTCAAGCAAAGCGATCCACAGATCCATTAGATTTTGACACTTATGGAATTGCTTAGTGATATAATCATCCATTTGCACTTAGTAATATGATGCAAGTAGTGGAATATATCTTTTTTCATACCACATAAGCTTATCGATCTTGCCTATGCTAGGCTATGGTGCCATCCTTAATTTCAACCATAATCAAACTTAAGATTTCTAGAGCCTCTTGATCTTTAAGCACATACTAGATTTTCATCCTCTAAATTTGAAAGCAGTATCGATTTGGATCCTCTCATCACTAATGGAATAATCATTGCACAATATTAAAGGAGATCAAGCAATACATGTTATTTATTATACATCTAAAAAATAACCTAATAAAGCTATCTATTAGACCTAAATTCAAAAATGCTACTAATTGTATCCAATTACCCTCTAAGTCCTAATGTCTAACTTTATAGGTTAAAGTTTCATGCATAACAAATCTTTATTGTTGGATATTAAATCCTTAAACTTAATTAAAAGATATTATCTAAGTCTCAACGTAATTATCATGCAATCATTTTACTTATAAAATCTTGCAAATAAATTAGCAATTAACAATTAAACAAACACATTTATAATAAAAGTTAAATGTCAATATAATATCCAAAAGATAAATAAACTAATTTATTTAATCAAATATAAGCATCCAACAATCTCAAAAAGAAACAAATTAAAATAAGACACACTTGTCTTAAAATAATAATAGGAAATATAAATCTTATCTCAAAAATTCAATAATCAAAAAATGTGACTCTCATGTCAACTACTCAAGGAGACTAGTACATTTCAGAACTAGCCTCGTAATAGGAAATGAATCTTTGGCCATCCTATATAACTGATAAGGAATACCATGAATTCAATTATGTAACCATGGATGATACACAGTAAGTTCACTCCTAAGCTCTATATTAGATTTAGTGTTACTTCTCAACACTTCTTTTCTTGGATATCTTGAGAAAAAAATGGACAATTGATCTTCTATAATTTCCATTTTTAATTTCCATGCATCAAGGACCAAATTTCTCAGATCTAGATGGTGACCAAGAGAGTTTTTCATCACCTTAATCAAGATTTTATCATCATGTCCTTTATTCAGGCCACCTACCCAAATGTACTCTTACATTTGTTCATGCATGTATATTATGTGATGCACTATTGCATCTATATTATTAGCTTGAGCCTTCTTATTCATCCTCATACTGCTAAATTTTTGCACTTTTATATTGGATTTAGCAATGCCTTGAGGAATTCGTGTATAATAGAGAGTGTTTATCATCACTATTTTTATTGCACATAACAAAAAGTAAACAGTAAGTACACTCATGTACAAACATATATGATTGAAATCCATTTCAATAAAAAATAAGGACAAATCCACAAAATATTATTTTCAAATAAATTTGAAAATTTAAGAAGGCATAACAAATAAAAAAATATTTTCATCATTTTTTTTATAAAAATTTTTATTTGGAAAAAAATCCAAAAATTATTTTCTGGTCCTCAAAAAAATTTTAGAAAATGACCAAAAAATCAAAAAATTTGAGAAAATCGTGCTAAAAAAATTTGAGCTGATTTGGTGATTGGAGGAGATCTCACACGTCTCCATGCGTCGATGAGAGTGAGCCTCACTTGCCACACATACGACAGACTCACCATACACTAGCTGAGGCATTCTGCTACTTGGAGTGACCCCATTGGGCCACGTGTTGCCATGTCAGACCCTTGTTTATCATGTGGCAACCACTTATTAGTCCGCATAGATGGCATATGGCATCTAGGAGGACCGACAAATGCCATGTGGCAATCAAACATTGGTCCACATGTCAAATGGGTGGATCCATATATGTCACATGGCATGACCACAGTTTGCCATGTAGGGAACCTTGACTGGACCACGTGTCAACCCTGACACTTAAGCTTGACATATGGCATCACCATAAGATGCCATATGTCAGCCCCTCAATGGTTTACTTATCGTGCCATTCTAACACGTGGCACTACCACAGTGGTTCATGTGTCATCACCTTATTGACCTATATATCAGAATGACAAATAATCCTGACACGTAGCATCACCATAGTGGTCCATGTGTCAGAGTGACTTATCATTTTATCAGTGGCCAATACGTGAGGGATATATGCCCTACGTGCATGCGCCATTTAGAGGTCGATTTTGGCATTTCAATTTCATCCTATAGGGGGTTTTTAGGTCCAAAAACACGATGATGAGGTCAAAATTCAAAAATATCAATTTTTAATTTATGATTATGGACTTTTGGCATAATTTTTGGTGTACATATGCACACAAAAAAATTAAATTCTTAAAATAGCATGAAAAATAGATAAAATTAAAATTTTAGGTGCCCATGCTCCCTATTCAGATATGCCAAATTATATATAATTTATAGATCTAAAATTATAACATGCCAGAATGCAAAAAAAAAAAAATCATGCTCTAATACCATTGTTAGCATTTATGCACCCAAAAAAAGCATAAATCCAATAATATGGATAAATGCATTTACCTCTTGTAACGCAAAATTTTTTTATATGAATAGAAGCAAGGGATATTTTGTTTCACGTTACGTCTATAGTCTTTCGACTACGAGCATGCATGTCGAGAAAAAAATGACTAATCTACGATATAAATTCCCCTTAAAGAGATATTGAGAAAGATGAATGGAGAATAATTGTTTTTACATAGAGAGTGTGTAGAGTGTAACCTCACTTAGGAGGTTATCTAAACCCCCTATTTATAGAGTTTATTGAAAGTTAAAATCCTAGTTTAAATCTTATTCTTATTTTAATTAGGAACCAATTGTCCTAAACTAAATAGGATAATTATTGTAGAGCCATGTGCGCATCCAAAATCTATCAAATCCAATAACATGTTTTCAGACCTTATTGACTTGATTGAAGAGCTTATGCTTAATGATTTAGAAGAGTTTCATCTTCAACTTATTTTGCAGCTATAGAGGGAAAAGTCCTCCTCAAGATCTTGTAGGACTTTAGACAAAGGCCATAACGCTAAACATGAATGTATAAAGGATAGACTACTTCGCACCAAATTTAGTATACCCTTTTGAATAATTATGACAAAAGTTTTGAATGAAAAAACATGTCTTTTTTTGCATTGTTCAAACTCTCTCAAGTTTGATCCATACTTTTAGCAGAAGATTGATGCAAAAAGCAAAAAGAGCATATTTCCATTGTAAAAGTGTGTTGTCACCATACAAAAGTTGGTATGCAAAGTATCAACTGACTCGATTGATGATTATATATATATATATATATATATATAAGGTAGATCATTGCAATTGAATACTTAAAAAATTAGTCGAAGATTTGATTTTGGTATTTAAGAGTGGATACTTGCAAAAGTCAAACTCATGAAATGTCCAACAACTATTACAGATGGGGAGGCCCATGAGTTCCTAGGTATGATGTGCAATATTGATCGCATACATTGGCATTCAAAAAACTGCCAAAAAGTGTGGTAAGGAATGTATTTGAGATGTTATAAGGAAATTCTGACTATAATATTTAAAGTTGTAGTTTTATCTAACCTATAAATATGACATACATTTTTCATAGTGGTCAGTTTGAATAATTAATGACATTAATGTGTTAGACCGATCAATGGTGTTTGAAGAAGCGCTAGAAAGTCGCAATCTAGAGGTAAATTACTCTGTGAGTGGCAACAATGATAATATGATTTATTATTTAACATATGTTATATATATATATATATATATATATATATATATATATATATATATATATATATATATATATATATATATATATATATATATATATATATATATATATATCAAATGGGTAATGATGACAAATGTAATGAGATGGCAACTCTAAAAGGTCACCTGCAAAAAGAAATGAAGGACCGATGAGTTTTCAACTAGGAAGCCTCCGACGATCAAGTTAGATTTCTTGCTATAAAAGGTGTATTTTCTATAAAAAGGAGTGAAAAAAACTTTACATACCTGTTTTTCCTCCTTTTATAGGTATGGTCGACGTATTTTTAGGAAGTAGTGGTAGGAAGTTTCCTTTCTTTGGGCCACTAACTCCTCTTCCCCGGTTCTTAAGGAAGACGTGGGTGAAAAATAACCATTTTCTCCTAGTGGTAACTGTGCCTCTAGTTTTTGACTGGATTGTGGATAGGCTTTACAGTTTGGTTGACTTGAATCATTGGTCGATATGGGATAATCTGAACTTAACTAGTTTTCTAGCTACTGGAGATCTTTAATCTGAACTGATATTTAGGTTCCATTATCATAAGCCCCCTGAGTTGGCAATATTTATGTCCGTAAATGGCGGGTGTGCTCTTGGCGAACGTGCCGAACACACTAAGATGGGAGCTCATGGCTAAAGGGTCGAATGAGCTTGCTGTGGAGCTCTTAATGGGCAGGTCGGGTGAGCTAGAATGGAAGTTTGGGGCCAAAAGGTTGAGTGAGCCTGAATAGGAGCTCGGGGCCAGAGGGCCGTGTGAGTTTGAATGGGAGCTCGAGGCCAAAGGGCTAAGTGAGCTTGCAGTGAAGCCTCACTCAGCCCTTGGGTCACGACTAGAGTGCCATGTAAGTGTGTCATGGAGCTCTTAGCGGACAGGCCGAATGAGCTTGGGCTAGTGACTAAAATGCCGTGTGAGCTCATCCTATTTCGGCGCTTGAGGAACTTGCCTTGTCACCTATCTGGCTGTGTGCGGATCGACGGGCCAACATCAACATTTGCGCGAATGTATTTAACGAGGATCATTATTGCTTCCTAGTTTGTTGCGCATAGGTGTGGTAGGAGCGCTTCGGTTCCTGTGCTTTGCCATAATGGCATGACTAGCACCCCGAATCCTTCGCCACGTCTATGGTTGACATGAATCTAGTTGTAATACCCCTATAAGTACCCTAAGAGAGATAGATGATTATTTTGCATAAGATAGAGGTTAATTATGTGACTAATTAAAGAAAAATTGTAAACTAAGGATGTAATTGAAAAGTTAAAGTAAAAGTTTTATGGTAGAAATGTAATAAGTAAAAAGGTTAAAGACTAAAGTAAGAAACAAAAATATTAAGAGGGAACAAAGTGAACTTTGCCAAGATTTTTATTATTAACCAATAGAAATTGAGCAAGTGGTTGGCTGTGAGTGAAAGAGGCAAAATTGGTCCTCTTCTTCTTGTGGTGGCCGGCCATTTTGGCCAAGAAAAATTAGTTTGTTTCTTTTCTTTCTTTTCTCCTTCGTTTTCTTCTCCTCTCCTTAATGGTGCTTTCTGTTGGGACAAGAGCTGCTAATGTAAAGTCAACTCTAGAGATAGGAGAGAGTCAATTATATTTGAAATTCATTTTCTTTTTGTATTTATTATATTGTACTAAAGAACCCCAATTAAGAGAACATTTTAATTGATTTTATAGAATACTTAATGTAATACTTTGTATTTTCTCATAGTATATTGAGGTGTGCATGTGAAAATAACAATAACAACTAACGGGACTATAAAGGAAATAAATTATCCTATGTAAAAGAACTTATAGAATTAAAAGTTTGGGTGGACTAGTACGGTCCTTACATTTTTGGTATCAGAGCGCCTTGGTTTAGGCGGTTCTGGCCAATAGGAGTATAGAAAGAAATAGTTATAAAAGAATTATGTCAGATGTGTTGGCTTAATACAGCTTGTCCCTATCTTGTTCCAATATAGCTTAAAGATGTATAAGTTGAAAGGCATTGGGAATGGAGATTAAAGGAATCAGTGACTTTAGGAATTCGAGTCCAAGTTACTCCAATCCTTTTTATAGTATATCAAGATGAAATTTAAGCAGTGTTGATATAGAGGACCGTAATAGAGATATCATGAATTCCCAGCTGAGTTAGTGCCAAGCATCGAGGCACGACCATTTATAGCTTTATTCTATTCGTTGTGTGGCTATGCATAACATATTTGTTCTTTCCTTTTTCTTTACCCGACCGTGCATGGCCTATGTTTTCTTTGCACGATCGTTTATGTTTCATTTGGCCTTTCTTGTTTTCCTAATCGGATATGATTTTTAGCATTGCTTTATCGATCGGGTTTGAATTCCAATATTATTTTTCTAACAGATCTGCTATATATATAGTATTTAATTCTTCTTTGACCAATCGGGTATATGCTATTCAGTTCCTTTTTGACTGAATAAGTATATGGTTTTGTCCTAGTTTAGTTTTCTCTTTAATCGATTGGATATATGAGTTTCAGTTTTTCTTTGCCCGATCGGATATATATGTATAGCCCTCAGTTTTTTGTTTTGCCTAACCATATATGGTTTACAACATTTCTTTGCTTAGTAATCCATGACCTTATTCTTCTTACAGTGCACAGTTATATGTTCTATCCTCCTCATGTATACTTATCCACTTAATAATAGGACACTGCCAAATCATGAATAGAATATTATGAGTTTACAAGTTTATTAAGAAGCTCTATGATAAGGATGAATTAAGTTAGCAGTGAATATGGTGATGATAAGTATTTATTGAATGACAGTGAATATGCCAGTCGAATATTGATAGATTTTGGATAATGGAATGTGTATATGTATATGATGGTATAAAAATGATACTCTAGGTTTGAATTGGAAAGTAAATGATAGATATAGAGACTATATTTTTTTATGATATATGAAAGCGTGTAAAGGGTAAGTACATGTATATTAAAGGTTATGTCTATAGAATATACTATGAAGCTAAGACATGACAGTATATATGCAAATATATGTGGAGTTGTTATGGAAAAATTTGAGGTTAATTGCTATGCTCTGTAAATCTGTCAGTATTTCTTTCACAGTCATGGGCAATTGATGAAATATGTTACAGTGGGAATGGGGTAAAACATATGCATTGCATATTTGCACTTCATTGCATACATGAAGCATCATTCACTCATACAATACAACATTATATGACATGTATTTGGCCTCGGTTGAAAAAGGAAACTGACAGGTATACGTTGAACATAGTAATGGTATGATCGTCTGATTAGATCATCTTTATTTGGAGATAGAGTTATAAGAAAAGCAAATCAAAGCAAAGACAAAATGAAGAGAGTGTTATAGTTATAAAGAGATAGAGAAGAGATAGATTGAATTCAAGTGTGATACAATATAGAAATGTATATGAATTAAGTAGAGAACTAGTAGAGCCAGTAGAGACAGTATAGAATGTAAGATAAGTGGGAAAGATATATGAGCATAGACAGAAGCATATCAATGGTAGTGTTATATGAATATAGGATACTGTCTCTAATGTACAGGTATGAATTTCGAGGACGAAATTCTTTTAGGGGAAGAGAATTATAATACCCCTAAAAGTACCCTAAGAGAGATAGATGATTATTTTGCATAAGATAGAGGTTAATTATGTGACTAATTAAAGAAAAATTGTAAATTAAGGATGTAATTGAAAAGTTAAAGTAAAAGTTTTATGGTAGAAATGTAATAAGTAAAAAGGTTAAAGACTAAAGTAAGAAACAAAAATATTAAGAGGGACCAAAGTGAACTTTGCCAAGATTTTTATTATTAACCAATAGAAATTGAGCAAGTGGTTGGCTGTGAGTGAAAGAGGCAAAATTGGTCCTCTTCTTCTTGTGGTGGCCAGCCATTTTGGCCAAGAAAAATTAGTTTGTTTCTTTTCTTTCTTTTCTCCTTCGTTTTCTTCTCCTCTCCTTAATGGTGCTTTCTGTTGGGACAAGAGCTACTAATGTAAAGCCAACTCTAGAGATAGAAGAAAGTCAATTATATTTGAAATTCATTTTCTTTTTGTATTTATTATGTTGTACTAAAGAACCCCAATTAAGAGAACATTTTAATTGATTTTATAGAATACTTAATGTAATACTTTGTATTTTCTCATAGTATATTGAGGTGTGCATGTGAAAATAACAATAACAACTAACATGACTATAAAGGAAATAAATTATCCTATGTAAAAGAACTTATAGAATGAAAAGTTTGGGTGGACTAGTGCGGTCCTTACACCTGTTCTCCTATATAAACTTCGATCCTTACACCTGTTCTCCTATATAAACTTCGATCCTTACACCAGTTCTCCTATATAAACTTCCCTTTAGTTGAAGGAGACTCTTTTGCTCTGCATTTTATCATTTCATTTTCTACTCTTTCTATTTCTTCGAAGCTAATCTCTAAGGCCAAGGTTTGAGAGCCAGGATTTCGTGTTTTGCTAGTCTCCCTGCTGGTATCATCACCTCTAGCAGGTTTGTCTACATTCCTCTCCCTTTTCTTCTATTTTCCTTTCCCTTAGCCAACTTTGAGAACCATGAGTTCTGCTGGTGACTAGAGTGAGAGAATGGGGGAAAACGGGGACACTCCTAGTATCAGTATGGATTCGGTTTCCTATGAAGGAGGCCGGCCTTTCAAATTTAGGCAATCTGTTGCCCTGTTTACCACAAGGAAAGTGCCTCGCTGTTTGGTTTTCGGCCGGATTGTGGATAGGCTTTACAATTCGGTTGACTTGAATCATTGGCCGGTACGGGATAATCCAAACTTAAAGAGTTACCTAGCTACTTGAGATCTTCAATCCGAGCTGATAGTTAGGTTCCGTTATCAGGTAACATTTGTCAAAACAATCTCTTGACTGCAGGGAGATAAAAAAAATTATTTGGAAAATATCAAGACGGTAAACGAGAGGATGTGGAGCAAGCATTTGGAGTGTTACAAGCTCAAATCACAATCATACATAGCCCTGCAAGATTTTGGTACAAGAAAAACTTTGTAAGAATAATGAGAGCATGCATTGTACTCCATAATATGATTATTGAATATTAGAGAAATACGTAAGTCGCGAATTTTGATAAAATCATATTTATTTTGATAAATCTATGTATTCTTTTTAAAAATTAATGAAATGTGAATGAAATCTAAATAATTTTAGGCATACTTGAAAACATAATTAAGAGGTAAAATAGTGAATTTTTACAATCGTTAAAGACACAATATTAAGAACAAAATGGTATCTTTAAATTAAAGGTTAGTGGCAATGATATGAACAGATAACGTGAATTTATAGTACTATATTGTATGCCACTTGTTTTTAGTGTAGCCATTTTAGCATTTATATGTAAACACCAATAGCCTCTTTCTGATGGCGTTACAAAATCGGTAGAATAGCACAAATTTTTAAAATTTTGAAATATATTTGGACAATTTTTTTTAAATAACGAATTTTTATAAACTATAAAAGCAAAATAATACCTCCTTTACTTTGATATGTTTGAAAAAGAAAAATAAAATTACATTTAGTCGTTATATAGTTGTTCAGCGTACAAATACATTTATTATATACACATTTACACTGCTTACAAATACATTTATTATATGCACATCTACACTCTGATCATCTATGTATATGCAATTAAATATTGCAAGTACATGTATAACACATGTACACGCGTAATACCATAACCATTTAAGGTTAGAGATGATCATGGGGCGGAGAATCCCCATCCCCGATGAGGCGAAAAATTTTTGAAAAATTTTTTCGTGAGGACGGGGACGGGAAAAAAGTATTTCCCGACTTAGAATTCAGGGTGAGGACGCGGATTGTCGTCCCCGTCCCGAAATTTTTCACCCCCGAAATTTAATTATATTTATATACTTTAATTTTAAATTATATTTAATTTTAATTTTATCAATTATTAAAATTTATATTAGTTTGATTTGTAATTGAATTTATATTTTTAATTATTAAATATTATATTTCAATTATAATTAATTATTAAATGTTATATTTTAGTTATAATTATTTTTTTAAAAAAATAAAAATATTTTTTATGCGGGGATGGGAATCCCTGTAAGGATGGGGATTCCCACGGGAATGGAGACGGAGGAAATTTTTCCCCGGATATACTATCGGTCCCCGCCCCGGCCTTGCACGGGGCAATAGGTGGGGAGGTGTAGAAGTTATAAAGGTTTATTAGTTAACTAAACTAAAACAGCTTGCTGTTTTAGTGTAGAACAAGTTGTCTGCTAACTACACTAAAACAACTTGCTGTTTTAGTATAGAACAAGTTGTCTACTAACTACACTAAAATAACTTGTTGTTTTAGTGTAGAATAACCAGTTAGCTGTTTTGTTTGTTTTGTTCATAGTTTAGTTAACTAGCTACTAGAGTTAAATGGCCGTTTTCCTTAAGTTAATTAACTCTAGTTAGTTTTCCTGAGTTTACTTATGTATATAAATCTTGTTACATGTGTATGAAGTAATATAATAGAAATACAATTTTTCTTGATCTTTTCCTTATTCTTCTTCGTTTCTTAATTATAATTCAACATGGTATCAGAGCAAGGTCTAGATCTTCCTTGTTGTTCTTGAATTTTTTTTTCAGTTTTTAGATCTTAACACATGGAGTTTGATTGAGTATTCTCACGAAGTTTACTTCCTCTATTTCATCTTTGTTTTTAGAGTGATTTCTTGAAATTACTTGAGTTATTTCTTGTTTTACTTGAGTTGCTTATTTTCAATGACGACTACTCAGATCCAATCTATTGGTTTTGATAATCTTAGATCGTCTTTGGTCTTGGTACCTCTTACTGGGACAAATTACAGAACCTGGTGCAAATCCATGAAGTTGGCTTTAGCTGCGAAGCAAAGATTAGGGTTTGTTACTGGAAAAACTCCTTAACCCTCTAAAAACTCAGACGATTTTGAGGATTGGTGTGTAAATAACGCGCTTGTCATTTCCTGGATTCTTAATTCTTTATCGAAAGATTTATATGATTTTTTCATTTATGTTACTACTGCAAAGGAGCTTTGGGATAAGTTGGAGAGGAGATTTGGTGAATCTAATGGACCAATGAGGTACCAGATCAAAAGAGAATTGAATGTTACTACTCAAGGAAATAGTTATGTTTGTACTTATTTTACTAAGCTCAGCAGACTGTGAGATGAATTGTATTGCATTGTACCTTTTCCTCAATGTGGTTGTGGCTTTAAGTGTGGTGTGCATTTAAGGAGTTAAATGAACTACATGAATCAGATATGATACTTCAATTCTTGTTAGGATTGAATGAAAGTTACAATAATGTTACAAATCAGATTCTACTACTTGATCCATTGCCTAATATTGATAAGGTGTATTCAATGATTTCCAATGTCAAAAAAAAGCTGCAGATTAGTATGTCTGTTAATGAAAATAGAGAAAATAGTGCCTTCTTTGTTGGATCAAACAAGAATTTAGGAAGTTCAAAGTTATCGTCATTGAAGAAGAAAGAAAATGCAAATAAGGGAGACCGGTATTGTACTCATTGTAAAACAGAAGGGCATACCAAGGAAACTTGTTTCAAGATTATAGGTTTTCCTGATTGGTATCAATAAATTAGACAGAAAAACAAGAAGATGGGGCCTAAGACAACTAGTCATAAAATTAATTGTAATATCCCTCATCGGTTGGAGAGGAGAATGAAGTAGTCCTTATAAGGCTATGGATACCTCTCTCTTGTAGACGCGTTTTAAAATCGTGAGGGCCTCGGTCCAAAGCGGATAATTTCTACAAGCGACCATCTGGGGACGTTACAGTTGGTATCAGAGCTGGGGGTCGGACCATGTGCCAGCGTAATACTGGGCCTCCGAGCCAGCGAGGACGCTGGGCCTATTTAGGTGGGATGGATTGTAATATCCCACATCGATTGGAGAGGAGAACGAAGTAGTCCTTATAAGGCTATGGATACCTCTCTCTTGTAGACGCATTTTAAAATCGTGAGGGCTTCGGCCCAAAGCAGATAATTTCTACAAGCGACCATCTAGGGACGTTACAATATGGCTAACACTCCTCTTGATGGTGATGATAGTGATGATTTAGATCAGCAGTCCATGAAGAATTTTATACAACAAGAGATTTCAAAAATGCTTAAAGGCAAGCAAGTCGTTCAAACTGAGTGCATCAATTTTGCACAAGATCTTATAGGTACAATTTCTTATGTATCTCATGCCAAGGTTGGCAAAAATGATTGTTGGATTATTGACACGGGTGCTAGTAGTCACATTAGTTCTACAAAACATCCGTTTAACAGTCTCAATTCTTTAAATGTGCCTAATTCTGTTCATTTACCAGATGGAACTGCCAAAATTGTTTCTTTCACTGGTGATATTTCTCTTGCTGACAAACTCCTTCTTAAAAATACTTTGTTCATTCCTTCTTTTAAGCATAATTTGTTATCTGTCAGTAAACTCACTACATTTAGTTCTGTGATTTTTACTTTTTTTCCTTCCTGCTGCGTCTTACAGGACCAGAGGACTAAAGTCATTCTTGGAATTGGAAAACTCAAGGGCAATCTTTATGTTCTTGAGCATGATTTGTTTTCTCCAGACGTTATTCATGATTTTTTTTTCGGTCATTAAATCTGATATTGTACTTACAAATAGTTCATCTTTCACTTTTCATCTCCATAATTCTGTAAATACAGTTGTTCATAAGTCTTGGTCACTTTGGCATAAAAGACTTGGATATCCTTCAATTCATGTATTGAAACACTTGCATTCATTGAATAAAATGTTTGATTTCCATCATTCTAATGTTGTTTGTGATGTCTATGCTAAATCCAAACAAACTAGAGTATTGTTTCCTATTGTATCTAGTCATACTTCCAGCTTATTTGAAATGGTACATCTTGATGTATGAGGGCCCTATCAAGTGAAATCTTTAATAGGAGGGAAGTATTTTCTGACTTTAGTAGAATATTTCAGTGAGAGCACTTAGACTTTTCTTATGCAGTCCAAGTCTCAAGTGCCTAAATTGCTGGATACTTTTGTTCGAATGGTTTTCACTCAATTTGGCATTAAATTGAAGGTAATAAGAACTGATAATGGGGGAGAGTTTGTGGGACGATTATGTCAAGATGTTCTTCTTGCTCATGGAATATTGCATCAAAGATCTTGTGTGTATTCTCCATAACAGAATGGGATTATAAAGAGGAAACACAGACACATTCTTCAGGTTGTCAGGTCTTTGTTATTTCAAGCTTCAATGCCAAATATGTTTTGGGGTAAAGCCATATTACATGCGACCTACTTGATCAATAGAACTCCTATTCATGTTCTTGACTGGAAAACTCCTTATGAAATGTTGTTTGATTCTTTACCTGATTATGATAGCATTAAAGTGTTTGGATGTCTTTGCTATGCGACTAATGTCTCTCCACATAGAGACAAGTTTGTTGCTCGAGCATGTAGGTCTGTTTTCCTAGGCTACATTCCAGGAAAAAAGGGTTTCAAGGTGTATGATCTTTATTCTCATACTGTCATGGTGTCCAGAGATGTTGTGTTTCATGAGGATTGTTTTCCCTACTCCAGTATCTCTTCCTTACCTGAATCGAATGATTTGCCTATACCAAATGTTACCTTACTTCCTGAATTCACTGAAACACATGAAACTCCTATTCTTTCACCCTGTTCTTCTTCCACAATTGGTGTTTTGGATGGCAATTCAATGGATGTTGTTGTTGCCCCTCACACGGTTACTCATAGAAGAAGTTCCAGGCCTACAAAAAGGCCTAATTGGTTGCAGGATTTTGTAGTCAATACTATTTTTCTTGTGTCATCGCCACATTTTCCTTCTACTTATCCGTTTAAAAAATCCTCTTCTTTGTCTCCTGTTACAAATCATTTTTTAGCCAATATCACCATGCATCAGGAACCTTCTTCCTACAACGTTGCAAAAGATAATCCCAACTGGATTAAAGCCATGGCAGATGAGATTGAAGCTTTAGAAAAGAATCATACTTGGGAGTTAACTTCTCTTCCTCTCGATAAGAAGCCTATTAGTTGTAAGTGGGTTTTTTAACTCAAGCTTAAGGCTGATAGAAGTATAGACAGGTATAAAGCACAATTAGTTACAAAAGATTACACTCAAGTTGCTGGAGAAAATTACCCAAAAAGTTTTTCTCCAGTAGCTAAAGTTGTCACTGTCCGAATTTTCTTCACAATTGCTGCAGCACGGGATGGTATATACAGCAGATGGATGTCAATAATGCCTTCCTTCATAGGCATTTAAATGAGGAAATTTACATGGATCCACCACCAGGTTATTCAAAAGCTGGGCTTGGTATGGTGTGCAAGCTTAATCGAAGTTTTATGGGTTGAAGCAGGCTTTCAGGCAGTGGAACTCTGAGTTAACCATTTTTTTTATTTCTTATGGTTTTATTCAGAATTCTCATGATCATTGTTTGTTCACACTTCGTCAGTGGGATATTTTTTTAATGCTGCTAGTTTATGTAGATGATTTGCTTATAAGTGCACTTCTTCTATGGCGATTGCTCATCTTAAGGCTGCTCTAGATGTCAAATTTACTATCAAAGATCTGGGTGATGCTCATTATTTTCTTGGCTTAGAACTCATTCGAGATGATCGTGGGTTATTTATTAACCAAAGGAAGTATGTATTAGATTTACTCACTAATATTGGTCTCCTTGGGTCGAAGCCAAAGGTTACAACTTTGCCATCTCATGTCAAGCTGTCAGCTGATGGTGGAACTTTACTTGCAGATCCTCATGAATATAGGTGAATCATTGGAAGATTGCTTTATCTAACTTTTACCAGGCCTGATATTACGTACTCTGTTCAGCAATTAAGTCAGTTTGTTCATCAACCTAGAGATTATCATCTCAAGTGTGCTCATCATCTCCTTAAATACTTGAAGCAATCTCCTTCTTTTGGTTTGTTTTTCCCTTTAGATAATTCCTTGTGTTTGACTGCTTTTTGTGATACTAATTGGGCTTCCTGTGTTGATACTCGAAGATCATTAACTGGTTTTGTTATTTTCCTTGGTTCTTGTCCCATTTTTTAGAAATCTAAGAAGCAAACTACTGTATCTCATTCATCAGCTGAGGCCGAATATCGTGCTATAGCCTCCACTGTCTATGAATTACAATGGATTTCTTACCTTCTTGCTAATTTGCAGATGCCTATTCAGCTTCCTATATCTTTGTGGTGTGATAATAAAGCAGCCTTGCATATTGCTTCTAACCCTGTTTTCCATGAGAGGATAAAGCATTTAGACATTGACTGTCATGTTGTTCGAGATCAATTTAAGGTTGGTTTTATTGATTTGTAGCATGTTTTTTCAAGTCTTCAAGTTGCAGATATTTTCACCAAGTCGTTGTCTCTTCCTATTTTCTCCAAACTTTCTTCCAAGTTAGCTCTTGTTGATTATCACCAAGATCCAACTTGAGGAGGGGATGTAGAAGCTATGAAGGTTTATTAGTTAACTACACTAAAACAGCTTGTTGTTTTAGTGTAGAACAAGTTGTCTGCTAACTACACTAAAACAGCTTGCTGTTTTAGTGTAGAATAACCAGTTAGTTGTTTTGTTTGTTTTGTTCACAGTTTAGTTAACTAGCTACTAGAGTTAAATGACAATTTTCCTTAAGTTAATTAACTCTAGTTAGTTTTCCTTAGTTTACTCATGTATATAAGTCTTGTTACGTGTGTATGAAGTAATATAATAGAAATACAAGTTTTCTTGATCTTTTCCTTATTCTTCTTCGTTTCTTAATGATAATTCAACAGGAGGCACTCCCTGCCCCCGCCCTGCCTCGCGATCATCCCTATTTATGGTTTAATATTAGTAGAAAATTCTTTTAAATCAATTTTTTATATTATTATATTTCTAAATAAATAAAGTGAGGGCACAACTGCCCCCTACTTACAGCGAATGGCTCCCACCGCTAGCCATCGATCTCTTCTCTTTAGAACACTTTAATTAGTTGTTCTTTTCTTTCTGTCTTTATACTCAGCATTCAACTTTCTCCTTAAAATAATATTTCCCTTATTATTTTTGAAGAGTTATTTTTAGAAATTCTTTTCGTTACACTTTAAAAGTTATTTTTCAAATTAAAAAAATAATATATTTTTTCGTTTCAAAATATTTAATGTTATTTTTGATACACATATTAAAAAAAATTAAAACATCTCAATATTTTTAAAAATATTTATAAAATATTAAATTATCATTTTATTAATCTACATAGAGAAAAATGATTAAAAAAATATCAAAACCATCTCCTAAAATGAAACGGATGGAATATGTTGAAATGAAAGAAAAGGATTATATGTAATCCGGTAAAGGAAGAGTTTATGATCACATGATTCGAGATGGACTTGGTAGCACAAAGAAGAGAAAAAAGGTCTCGATGATGAGTTTGCGGAAATTATGAGTCAATTTTATTTATAATTATTGGATTTATGTCTAATCGTCCAAAAGTAACTGACTTATTTTTCGTGATTTAAATATTACTGAATTTATCATATTTTTACAGAAAAGTCATCTTAACCGATTTTCGATGATGATTTTTGTAAAATACTGACATGTCACGTCACACTATATGTCTGGATATATATGACATGACATATCAGCAGCCACATCATCGAAAGATGTTACATCACACGACATATTAGCACATCATATCCTATATTTGGACACACGTGATCTCTTCCGATAACGTGGTTGCCAATGTGTCGTGCCATATATATCCAGAAGTATGACGTAGAGTGCCACATCAGCATTCCAAAAAGAGTTATCGTCGGAAACTGGTCAAGATAATTTTTTTGCAAAAAGGTAATAAGTTCAGTGATATTTAAGTCACGAAAAATAAGTCAGTTATTTTTAAATGATTAATCATAAGTTTAGTTACCATTGATGAAATTAATCTTGAAAATTGTACATTGAATTGGTGGATACATGATATATACGATACAAATTGTGCTACACCAATTGTGCTTTTTTCTCTTTTAATAAGCATGTTTTACCTTATAGCCAGCCCAGATTAACTTTGAAAATTAAATGATATTGTAAATAACGTATAATTAAAAATTAGTTGAAACTTTTGCATACTTCCAAGGTCAATAGGATCTGAAATTCTAACATGTTTCTCTAAAAAATAGATATTTAATAAAAAAACCTTCTAGTTAATTAATTACAAAATAAGTCTAAAACTTTACAATTTAAATACAACGGTAAATAATATTTTACATCAAGAATTTTGTGACTTAAATTCAATAATGTTAGTTGTTCCACCGGATAAATGGAAGACGGTCAAATTTAAATATCTATTTGAGCATTATTTAATTTTTTTTAATTTTATAGGGATTAAAGTTGTTTTTCCAAGCAAAGTTGAGGGATTCCGTTAGTTAAGCGCAAAATCGATCCGAAATTGAATCGATTTTTTCAATTAACCGATTCAATAGATTTGGTTACGATTTTTAATTTTTACATTTTAATTTTTTTTGTTTCGGTTTAAATTTTTGGATACCGGTTAACGATTAATTTACGGTTAATCGGTTCATATATAACATATATTATATTTTTATTTTTATTTTTATACTTTAAAATTTTTTCATTTTTCTTCTATTTTTCTTTCAAACTTACATAAAATAATATTTTAAAATATATTTAAATTATATTTTTATTTTTATACCTTAATTTTTTTTTGTATAAAATTTATATAATGCTTTAAATTAAATTTATATTATATCATTCTTTTTAATTATATAATAATATTTATATGAAATAACTAATTAACTTTTATATATGTTATTTTTTATCATATATAATAGCATTTAATTACATTTTTTTATATTTTAGAGTATATATTTTGATATTTAATATCATCCAAAATTTTATTTGACTTAAAATTAAGCATGTTAATTTTCAATAAATATTAAATTTATTTTATAATATTAGCTATTAAGTTGTTGAAAATAAATTTTGACTAGTAATTTATATTTATTTTATAATTTTTAATTTAAATTAATTTATGTATTTAAAATTAAATTAAATATTATCTAATTTTTATAATTTTATATTATAAATTTTAATGATTAATTAAAAATATTAATTAATCAAATTAAAAAAATTAAAATTGATAGATTAATTAATCAAATTCAATAAACTGATTAATAATTAATAATTTTAAATAAATTAATTATTTTTTTTACGGTTAATTGATCTATTCTCACATCGACCGTTAGTAATTTGTGCATAACAATGCCTGTCACTTTTCAATGCACATGGATAGACATAAAACTTGATTAAAGACAACAAATAATTTAGTGAATTTTAATATTGTAAGGGTAGGATTACACTTTTTGACAAATTTGAATGGTAAGAATATAATTTAATAAAAATAGGGACAAATTGGTGAAAGAGGGAAGTTTCTTGAAAACTGAGAATTTAGTAAGGAGTAACTGTAAACTTCTGAAAGAAAAAACAGTTAAAACAGCGGGCAATTGATAAGAGAGAGAAATTATTGAAAGAGGGGTATGTGGGTAAGTGTATCTATATATATGGGACACGAAGCCTATGAAGAAGAAACACAGAAACAACACGAATAACAACACTGCACTGCTGCTCTATATAAACATAATATAGCAGAAAGCAAAAGGCCCATTAAACGCTCTCTTTAAATAAATGGATGCACTGCGTAACAGAGGTTTGTTTAGGGTTTCTGTGTGCGGCCAAGAAGAGATAGAGCAGCTATCAAGAGATGGCAGCCATTACAGTCTCTCTAATGCTGTTTTACCTTCTCTTGGTGCTAGAAGTAACCGCAGAGTCAAGCTTAGAAGCTTTATTATTTCTCCTTATGACCGCCGTTACAGGTCATTATTGCTTCTTCTTCTTTTTTTCTTGATCTTTTTCTTTGTGATATTTCTTTTTCTTTTAAAAAAAATTAATTGGTTTTGAGTTGTTCTTACTCAACTTGTATTATTTGGTTATTATTTTCTGCATTATG
This sequence comes from Excoecaria agallocha, assembly GCA_037975025.1. Classification (NCBI taxonomy): domain Eukaryota; kingdom Viridiplantae; phylum Streptophyta; class Magnoliopsida; order Malpighiales; family Euphorbiaceae; genus Excoecaria; species Excoecaria agallocha. Next base: position 12,596,533 of record CM075817.1, on the reverse strand, counting down.
TTTTGTGGGGATGATGAAAAAGAATGGCATTGAATCTCGTCAGCTTTGTTTATTGCAAATTTGCAGTAAAACTTTGTTTTGTTTATTATATTGTTATACAGTTTTATATTATTTGATGTGGTTCCTCATCTTCTGTTTTTTTTTTTTTAAATGAAGGGTAGAGGATTTCAAAGTATTTTCTTGTCTTTTTGTGTTAGTTGTGAGACAATTACTTTTTGAATCTTTTGCAATTTCTTCAACTTTGTTTGCATTTCATATTCTGTTTTCTTGTTTTCTTTTGTCCTCCCATCTTTCCTGTTTGTATTTTGGTAAAGGGACAGTTGGTTTCTCCTTTATTTTTCAGTAACTTCATTTTTCAGTAACTTCAAGATGGAAACTCTTTTTCTTTCTTTCTTTTTTTTTTTTTTCTGTGGGTGGTTTTGGGGATGTTGTTTTTCTTGCATCTTTGCTATGATTAGTTCTTTTGGGAGATTGTTTTTGGATTCAGTGAATCTTTGAGTCAGCTGGTGTGATAAAGTTTTTACCTTTTGTATTTGTTTGATTCATTCCTTAGAATCTTGGTCACCCATCAGCTTTCGGTTGATTAATTAATAAAAGTTTTTCTTTTTCTTTTTTGATTGTTCTTCACATGAGCTTGGAATGTTGAAATTGTATATAGAGGGAATAGTCATTTTTAATTTGTTAAGATGATATTGTTGAATTTTCTCGGAGTCAGACCAAAAGATTGTTCTTAATTGGAGGCCTAGCAAATCGTCTGGTTTGACTCCTACAGAAAACATTCTTCACGTTCTCTGCTATATATATATATATATATATATATATATATATATATATATATATATGTATAACCTTTTCCTGTATTGCCCAATTGCTAACTTTTCTATTTCAAATTTGACTTTTATGAGGAAATTTTATCAGTTTTAGTTTCAGTGAGTTTGCAACTTTGTGGCAAAAGAAAGTGATTGTTGTAGAGAAGAAGTAATATACTAAAATAAGTAAATGGTTTCAACTCCTTTTGCAGAATATGGGAGACATTTCTTGTTGTTCTGGTCCTCTATACAGCTTGGGTATCCCCATTTGAATTTGGGTTTCTTCAAAAACCACAGGGACCACTCTCCATCACCGATAATGTTGTGAATGTATTCTTTGCTGTGGATATTTTGCTCACCTTCTTTGTAGCTTACCTTGACAAGACCACCTACCTACTTGTTGACAACCCAAAACAGATTGCTTGGAAATATGTTAGTTCATGGTTTGCCTTTGATGTCATTTCTACAATCCCATCTGAACTTGCTCAGAAAATCTCTTCTAAGCCGTTCCTATCATATGGCTTATTCAACATGCTTCGCCTTTGGCGTCTACGGAGAGTTAGTGCCTTGTTTTCCAGGTAGAGAGTTTTGAACTTTGGTAGCTTGGTTAGCTCCTAAAGAAGTTGTCATTTGTTGTTACTTTGTAATAATGCGGATTATGTGAATTGAACAGATTGGAGAAAGATAGGAACTACAACTACTTTTGGGTTCGATGTGCTAAACTTATTTGTGTAAGTATTCAAGATAAAAATGGCTTTGATATGATTCGTGAAGGACAATTTCTTATTGCTACTTGGATTCTCTTTGTAGGTTACCCTTTTCGCAGTTCACTGTGCTGGATGCTTTTACTATCTTATTGCAGCTCGTTATAAAATTCCGGATAATACTTGGATTGGATCATCCTTGGGAGATAACTTCCAGGAACAAAATGTGTGGATTCGATATGTGACTTCAATTTACTGGTCTATTACTACTCTAACAACAGTTGGTTATGGTGATCTGCATCCTGTGAATACAAGGGAAATGATCTTTGACATCTTTTATATGCTCTTTAATCTTGGATTGACAGCATATTTGATTGGTAATATGACCAACTTGGTTGTTCATGGGACTAGCAGAACTAGAAAATTTGTGAGTATTTCTTATTCAGTATTATGGTTATCTGCTTCTGATTTTTGTTAGCCAAGCTAAAAATGCTCACCATTTCTTGGATTCATAATTAATTCTATGAGGTTTCTCATGTAATTTTAAAATTTCCAGAGAGATACAATACAAGCAGCTTCAAGTTTTGCTCAGAGGAACCAACTGCCTCTTCGCCTGCAAGATCAGATGCTTGCACATCTGTGTCTGAAGTTCAGGACAGATTCAGAAGGACTGCAGCAGCAAGAGACTCTTGATTCTCTTCCAAAAGCAATTCGTTCAAGCATTTCTCATTATCTTTTCTACTCACTACTGGACAAGGTTTACTTGTTTCACGGGGTTTCCAATGATCTTCTTTTCCAACTGGTAATTCACTCAAAATTTGTTTGAATTTTGGATTTCGTTTGTAATTTTGTTTATGGGAAGTGAGACTTTCTTTTCATAATTACTTACATCAAAGAGTTGTTTGTTTCCTGTAAATGAAAATGTAAAAAGGTTTCAGAGATGAAAGCCGAGTATTTTCCCCCAAAAGAAGATGTGATTTTGCAGAATGAGGCACCGACAGACTTCTATATACTTGTCACTGGTGCTGTGGTGAAATGCCCAACTTCATCCTCTTAGTTACCATTATCTTTGCTTTACATTGCTACTTAGTGAAATTTTCAAATTCTGTTTTGTAATATCTGAGTTTCTTGCAGGATCTTTTGGTTTACAAAAATGGAGCTGAACAGGCAAGTATTAGCAGTTGAAATTCACTTTGTATCGAGACCTTTGCGTTATAATGCATTTGTACTGAATCTCTGATGAATGGTTGCAGGTTGTTGGGCAGGCAAAAACTGGTGATCTTTGTGGTGAGATTGGGGTGCTCTGTTATAGGCCACAACTTTTTACAGTGCGTACCAAAAGACTGAGCCAATTACTACGGTTGAATCGTACTACATTCTTGAATATTGTTCAGGCCAATGTTGGAGATGGGACCATAATTATGAATAATCTCCTTCAGGTGAGTAATGGTAAATGGATTTGGTGCCATTTAATTCATAAGCACAATGCATATCCTTCCTTGAACGTTGAGCTTTCATAATACCGAGCTGTATCTGGCGGTGAAAGCTTGATATTGTTTTAAAACAACTTTATTTACAATTTCTGTAATGTCGGTTTTGTAGAATATCAAAGTTTAAGTCATGTAGAGGAATTCAGTTTGATGTTTTTACTTGTTCATGGTGGGGCAGCATTTGAAAGAACAAAAGGATCCAATAATGGAGGGAGTTTTGCTGGAGACAGAGAACATGCTTGCCCGTGGTAGAATGGACCTACCGCTCAGTTTATGCTTTGCTGCTCTTAGGGAAGACGACTCCTTGTTACATCAGTTGTTGAAACGAGGTCTCGATCCAAATGAATCAGACAACACTGGTCGGTCTGCTCTGGTATGCAAAATTTCGATCCTTTGTTTGCCCTTTCCAAGTTTATATGTGATTTGATCTTCAATACTGATGCTGCTCTTCTTTTTCACTTGATGTGTATCAGCATGTAGCAGCATCAAAAGGAAATGAGAATTGTGTGCTTATTTTACTAGATTATGGAGCACATCCTAATTCTAGAGGTAACTTCTAGTCTCTTGCTATATTCTTAAGAAGAGCAATTTTATTTGAACAATTTTCTGTGTACACATTCACATTCTTTGGCTGAAAGCAAATGTTGCAGTGATGCTGATGCATTATTACATCCATCCATCATACTTGTGTTAGTTGGATTATTGACTTTCAATATATTTGCTGAATTGGATGAAATGGAAATCAGTTGACCTTCTGTTACTCTTTTCAGGAACACTTAGTTGCCCGTTTAGCAGAATAGATTATATAGGGATCATGCATTGACTAATTTCATTTGTTGAATTAATTATCCAAATGGTTTCTATGATTAAGTCATCATGTTTCTTTCTTTAATTGGTAAACTCAATAATGAAGATGTCTCATTCTGCTATTGTTTAAAAAAATGCTATTCAATACCTGGCACCGTCTTTGCCATAAACTTCTAAAGTCAAACCTTATATTTGCATCTTATCCTGACTGGTTCATGCTCTTTCAGCAACTAGGCATGTCAATATTCAATGAGCCGTCCAGGTTATTTTTTTAAAGAAGAAACTTGGTCTATGTCATCACCTGTAACTGTGCTTATTACAGTTGATGGCGTAATGTAATGTTTCTAATTTCCTACATCGTTCAGTACTTTGACTAATTGGATGCGCATGCAGACTCGGAAGGGAACATCCCACTGTGGGAGGCAATGCTTGGTGGTCACGAAGCTGTGACGAAATTGCTGATAGACAATGGTGCAAGCATAAAATTTGGAGATGTTGGTCATTTTGCACGCATTGCTGCTGAGCAAAACAGCTTGAATTTACTCAAGGAAATTGTTCGGTATGGAGGGGATGTGACATGCCCGAATAAGAGTGGGACCACAGCCCTCCATGTTGCAGTTAGTGAAGACAACACTGAAATAGTTAAATTTCTGTTAGGCCAAGGTGCTGATATTGATAAACCAGATATCCATGGTTGGACTCCCAGGGATCTTGCCGACCAACAAGGACACGAAGAAATAAAATCCATATTCGAAACTTGTAAAGAGCCTAAAACTAAATCTGTTGCTGCAACTCCTGAGAAGCCAGAGCAACAGCCTGGAATTCGATATCTTGGGAGATACACAAGTGAGCCGACCATCAGTAATGTGTCCCGTGAAGGTTCATTCTCAGGTGCAGATAGATCATGGAGCCAAAACCGTCCAAGGCGCAGAACTAATAATTATCATAACTCACTATTTGGGGTGATGTCAGCTGCTCACAAGGGGGAGAAGGAATCACCATTCCCAGTTAGTCCTGCTATAGCTGTAGATACTTATGGAGCCAACCCCGGAAGAGTAGTGATTAGCTGCCCTGAAAAAGGAGAAATTGCAGGGAAGCTAATTCTAATCCCAAAAACGTTGCAGGAGTTGCTTGACATTGGTGCAAAGAAGTTCTGTCTTACACAGGCCAAAGTAGTGAGCAAAGATAGAGCTGAAATTGAAGACATTGAGGTGATTAGAGACGGTGATCATATTTTATTCGTAAGTGATCAACCGAAAGAGACCAACTCCCAAAACTTTCTTCCTGTAATAAGTGATCAAACACAGGAGACCGAGAATTTTTATTCTTAGAATTCTTTTTTCGTCTCTGAAAGAGTTGTGTACACCACCTTGATCCAATGTAAATATCATAGCCTGATATGGATCTAAAGATGGTGGTGTGCTTCTTGTATTTTAAAAGCCTGTACCATTCACACTTTTCTCTTCAATCTTTCACCAAAAGAAATTCAAAAATGGCCTTCCTCTTCCAGAGTAAGGATCAGGGGAAGTTGGATATTCCCGTATTCAAGCAGAAAGAGTGCTTTTGGCGTACTCCATAGTTAAGACAAATAAAATATAAGAAAAAATATATGTTCAATTGCATACTCCGTCTCTACACTGTCATACAGTGGATGCACCTGCATTACCATTAATACAAATAGATTTTCAATTACAAAAACATATAAGGATCGAATTGGAACAACATGCAATCACAAATATTATAATGATGACAGATCATAGAAATAGCCTGGGTAAGCCAGAATCATCCTACGCAACTAGTCCGCCTAAGACAAACAGTCCGGCTAACATCCTACGCAACTAGTCCGCCTAAGACAAATAGTCCGGCTAACATGATACAGCTCATGTCCGAACTCAAAAGTCCGGGACCAGAAAATAACATTCTCAGATGCCACTGTTATCTTTAATGGTAATAGAATTCTTTCGGGATTCTAGCTTTGGTGGAGCGAAAAATAACCTTATCTAATACTCCAATTTAGAAAGAAAAAATCTCTCCCTATTTAGGATTCAAAATGCATTCAAACTCTATTACCTGCCTATATAAATAGAAAATTTATTTAGGATTCAAAATATAATCAAACTCTATTATTTACCTATATAAATAGAGAATTTAAAGATCAATTAGGTATACCCTCTCTTAATTTGACAATCGAATTTTAAATAGCTAAATCCAACAAGCAGTCCGAAATTTTTGGAGTCATCAAATGAAGGTTTAGATGCTAGGTGGATTAAGAAGAAATGAATGGAAAGGGGTGAAAAGGTAGATCTTATGAAAATGATTTAACATATATAAATTTGAGCGTTGCAGCCATGATTGACGTTGCAGCAAATCTATCTCCGCAACGACCGGGATCCTTCATGCATCATTTCAAAGCCTCCTAACAGCAGTAGCAACAGCACAACATAGAGGAAAAGGCCATTTTAACCATTAATTCAGGTAATGCCATTCAATTGATTTGGCCAACAGACACCTCCATTTTCAAATTATAAATTCGATGGATGTCATATATTTAATTTTGAAGCAAGCTCTGAGGTGGGAGTGGAGCGTCCTCAGTTGAGCAACCACAAATTCAAGTCCCTTTATATCAGTGGTTTAATCCCTTTTGGAAGTTGAGCAACCACAAATTCAAGTCCTGAGTTGGAAGTGGTGTGTCCTGAAGAAACCAAAGTCGGGCTCGAATGTCAAAATGCTTTTTGGATATTTGATAAAGTGCTACTTTCAATCCTTTCTCTATTAAGCAAAATTTCCAAACAGTTACAAAACGCGGAACATTTGCAGCTTAAAATCCAGAAGGACTAGATACACTTCAAAACATCTTTATACTTTATCAACCCATGTAGGATCACAAAAGCTTAAGCATTTTCAGGCGTTCTTCATGTTCAGAATCCAATTTTGGTGGGGTATAACAGCCATGAAGATCCTCTACTATGTATTCCTGTGAAACTTTTAACAGTAAGTACTCCAAAATTGTGGAGACCCCAATCTACAAAGGTCTTAGTGATCCAGTTCAGTGTCTGGATTGTAAGAATAAGACAGAAGTTGACAAGAAGCATTTTGTAATTTACCTTCGTTAGCTCCCTCTTAGTAAGGATGTGATAGTGTCTCTGCCAGATCTTCTGAATGGCCATGGTGGCAGCAAGGAAACCATAAGCTATGCCAAGAATGGCAAAAATGACAACAAAAACCAAAACCAAGGCAAAGCATGCCTCCATAGAAGCCGGAAAGCAGTCTAGGATTCCCCATCCATAGCAGCAGTTCTGGCAGCCAGCCATTCGTGGATCATTAGTATTAAGGGAAGAACAATGTAGTATGAGGCCAAAAAACCCAAGAAGCACAAAGAACGCCAGCACGCCTGGTGCATTTATAAAAAAAGCATCATAAGTAAAGGTCAGTCAGCAGCCAACAGCACTCCACACTATAAAGATATGCAAAATGTAATGTTGTTCTCCATTTCTGCATTACTATAAAATAGACAGAAAGAAACAACACAAATATACTGCACTAGGATATATCAAACAGCCCAAACAATCAAACAAGTCACAAATTGATAGAGAAGATGCTACAGGTCATGATGAGCCCCAAGCCCACAAGCCCACAGCGTGGAAACTGTATGCAAGGAAGCCCAAGTACCGGATGGAAGAAGCAGAAAGGGAATAAGCAGTTACACGAGTTAGTTATGCAGGGGAGCTAATAAAAGGGAGGAGAGTAGCGTGTGAGGTTTTTATGCAGAAAAGTATTTTGTAATTGATTGGTAGGAAGAGTGAGGGAAGGGTGAGAGCAGCTCCAGAGGCTGTTCTACCTTGTACCTGAGGGCCCTTACTATATCTTGTTATTTGTTCTTATTTCCTTGTAAGAAGATACTGAGAACTACACTGTATTTGATTCATTAATACAGCAGTATACATTTTCGTTTTCCATTCCTGTGAGTTGTGTTTGCTTGATTTTCCTTGTTATCATTGTTGCTATCATTGGTCCGACCTGCCGGATCCGCGACCAACGAGAGGAACCTCAGGGGAGAAGCCGCCAAATGGGTGTGGCACAGGAGAAGAATCCAGAAGGGAGAAGCCGCCAAGTGGGTGTGACCCAGGAGAGAAACCCTTGGGGAGAAGCCGCCAGTGGGTGACAAGCCGCCGGGACGTCGGCTGTTGAGGGAGGGGGCAATGTTACGATCCCACATCGGTTAACTGACTAGGCAGTTGGTGGCTTATAAGGGTGTTGAGCTCCCTCTACTGATAGAAATTCCTTTTGGTAGATAAGGGGCATTCACACTTATGGACCTGATGTTGTCCTTCTCTATCAGTGGTCCAACCTGCCGGATTCGAACCAGCGAAAGGAGAAATGGAGACTTGTTTGCAATCGGTGATGGTTCGATTGGATGAAACAGAGAAACAGCTGGGCGATTTGACTGTGTCTGTAAATTTTCGAATGGGGGCAACAAAGAACAAATTAGGAGAATTAACTACTTGTGTGCAAGAATTAACCAAATCGGTGACAAACCTTCAAACTCGTTTGGCCACCTCTGAGCACCATTACCAAACAGATAGAAAACATGATGAAGATTTCAGGTCTCAAATGTTAAACTGGATTAAATGAACAGACAAATGGCCTTTTCAGGCAAAGGAATTCAATTCTCAGGAAGAGACACTAGTGGAAGGAGGAGGGAGTCGTCAAGGGCCAGATTCCACCAGGCGCATGGATTATCAGATTCACCCAAGCCACTTCGCAGATCCAATGGCTTCATTGAAGAAGGTGAAGCTCCTGATGTTCAACAGCACAGATCCTAGAGGTTGGGCAATGCGAATTGAAACGTATTTTCGCTTGAATCAGATTCCATCTGATATGTGTGTTCATGTGGCTGAGATTTGTATGGAGGGACCAACCATAAACTGGTTCTCTATGTTGATCGATGTTTCACCGACGTTTACATGGGAACAGTTCAAGGTGGAGCTGATGCGTCGATATGGGGGTATCCATTCTTCAAGTCCATTCGAGGAGTTGGCTGATTTGCGACAAATAGGGAGTGTGGAAAATTTTATCGAGCTGTTTGAGATGACAGCAGCTACTGCTCCTGGGCTACCAGAACCACAGTATGTGGGATATTTTATCAGTGGACTGAAAGAAGAAATCAAAGGATGGGTAAAAGTGCATAAACCAAGAGATCGGATTGAAGCTATGCGCTTAGCTCGCACTATTGAAGCATCTCTGCAGCAGGGACGAGGAGGACTGTATTCGAAGCTCAACATGAAGGAGAAGGAAGGGGGTTCTAAAACTCGGGTGACTAGTGAATCGTGGGTTGGAAATACTCGAGTGGGCTTTTCCCAAGCCTTACACAATACCACCTCAAGCCCAAGTCACAACAAGAGCCCAATGGGTTACTCAAACAGCCAAACTAACTCGGTGTCTTTGACCTCCGACTCTAACCGATGGGGGCAATGGTGCACCGGTGTACGGAAGCTCACAAAAACCGAGTGGGGAGAAAGAAGGCGGAAGGGCATGTGTTTTCAGTGCGGTGAACGTTATTCGCCTCAACACAAATGCCCTAGGGCACAGTTGAAGGTAATGTTGCTGGGCGAAGGAGAGGAAATCGATGATGAAGAAGAATTTTACCAGGTGGAGAACGAAGGGGAGGAGAATCCTATGGATGGGGAATGCAGGGTGTTGGAATTGAATCATTTTCACCACAACATAGGAGTACCCGATCCATCTGAAAAGAACTTGAGAACCATCAAGCTGAAAGGGAGCATCAATGAAGTGTCGATCGAAATGTTAGTTGATAGCGGGGCCACTCACAACTTCATTTCTACCCAACTAGTTTCTGTATTGGGACTCCAGGTCAGTTATATTAACTCTTTGGGAATAAGGTTGGGGGATGGGAACGTAATTGTTGTGGATAGATGTGTAGGAATTCCCATTTGTTTCAGCAAATACCATGGTTTAATTGATGCTTTGGTTATTGATATTGGCGGTCTGGATTTAATTTTGGGAGTAGAATGGTTAAGAACTTTGGGTGATATTACTGCAAATTGGGCAACTGGAAGTTTGAGGTTTGTTCATCAGGGACAGAAGGTAGAGGTCCGAGGAACTAGAACCAAATTTCAGGGATCGTTGCAATGCTGGTTGGAAGGGCATTTACATCAACTGACAGCTGAAGAAAGTAGCTATCCTTTGGAGACTGGGACTGCTTTGGACCATTTAACAGGGAGACAGAAAAATCAAATGGGTTCTCTGCTCAAGCAGTATAGTGTGGTGTTTACTGAGTTGGATGGTCTCCCACCTAGGCGTGATATCGAACATGTGATTAACCTGCAACTAGGCTAGGGTCCGGTATGTGTGCGCCCATATCGTTACCCTTACCACCATAAGGCAGAAATTCAACGCCAGGTAGAGGAAATGTTGAAGAAGGGCATCATTCGACGCAGTCAAAGCTCTTTCTCCAGTCCGGTTATTTTAGTGAAAAAGAAGGACCAGTCTTGGAGAATGTGCGTCGACTACCGTGCTCTCAATAAGGTGACAATACTCGATAAATATCCGATCCCTGTCATTGAGGAGTTACTGGATGAATTAGAGGGGGCAAAGTTCTTCACCAAGCTAGACCTTAAGTCGGGTTATCTTCAAATCCTTGTACGTGCTGAGAATATTGAGAAGACTGCTTTCCGTACGCATGACGGCCATTACGAGTTCCTGGTTATGCCTTTCGGCTTAACCAATGCTCCAGCAACTTTTCAATCCGCCATGAACGACATTTTTAGGCCATTGCTATGGAAGTGTGTTTTGGTATTTTTCGATGACATATTAATTTACAGCCACACATGGGAGGAACATTTATGTCATGTAGAGTTGGTTCTAAAAAAACTAACTACCAACCAGTTTGTGATCAATTGTAAGAAGTGCAGTTTCGGTCAATCTTCCATTGATTACTTGGGTCACGTGATTAATGGAGATGGAGTCTTAATGGATCCCAGTAAAGTCAGTGCTGTGCAAAACTGGCCAATTCCCACCATAGTCAAAGGGGTGTGTGGTTTCCTTGGATTAACATGTTACTACCGCAAGTTCATTGAGAGGTACGGGAAGATAGCTAAGCCACTGACATAGCTTACCAAAAAGGAGGGTTTTAAGTGGAATCTAGAGGCTCAAAGGGCTTTTGACTCTCTCAAGCAGAAACTGGTTTCAGCTCCACTACTGGCCTTGCCCAATTTTTCCAAACCGTTTCAAATAGAATGTGACGCTTCAGAAAGTGGTATAGGGGCTGTCCTCATGCAAGAGCGATGACCAATCGCCTATTTTAGCAAGGCTCTATCCCCCCAAAATCTGAGTAAGTCTGCCTACGAGAAGTTATGGCCATGGCGCTAGCTGTGTTACATTGGAGACCATATCTGCTGGGCAAACCTTTTGTGGTGTATACTGATCAACAAAGCATACGTCAACTACTCCATCAGCGGATTTCTACAGCATAATTGGCTTGCCAAGCTAATGGGGTACCAATTTGAAGTCCATTACAAGCCCGGAAAAGAGAACCGAGTTGTTGATGCCTTGTCTCGGGTGGCTGGAACTGCAGGAGACTTACGGCCTATGGCAGTCACTCCCACGTGGTTAGATGTGCAGGAGCTGTTCCAAGAAGTGGCCAAAGACCCGCATCTTCAGAAAATCATTGCTGACTTGAAGCACGACCCTCTCACCCATCCGGGTTATGCTAAACGGCAGGGAATACTGCTTTATAAAAACAGGTTAGTGCTTTCATCAACTTCTTCCTGCATTCCTAAATTATTGCATGAGTTCCATGCTGATCCTTGTGGTGGGCACTCAGGGTTTTATAGAACCTATAGAAGACTAGCTTTTTTTTTCTACTGGGTTGGTATGACAAAAACCATCCAGCGTTTTGTTCAGTCATGCGACATCTGTCAGCGTTATAAGGCATCAACCTTGGTGCTTGGCGGGTTATTGCAACCTCTTCCTATTCCAGAGCAGCTTTGGGAGGACATATCCATGGATTTCATCACTGGATTACCACGGTCAAGCGACTTCGATACGATTTGGGTGGTGGTGGACCGTTTGTCCAAATTTGCTCATTACATTCCCCTCAAACATCCTTTTACTGCTAGGACATTGGCTGAGACTTTTGTACGAGAGATAGTCAGCTTACATGGCTTACCTAAATCCATCCTCAGCGACCGTGATCCAGTGTTCCTTAGCCGGTTTTGGAGAGAACTTTTTAAGCTATAGGGTACAAACTTGAATTTCAGCTCAACCTATCATCCACAAACCGACGGCCAAACGGAGGTTGTGAATAGGTGTGTTGAAACCTATTTGCGTTGTTTTGCCACTGATCAACCACGAACTTGGGTGTTTTGGTTGCCTTGGGCTGAGTTTTGGTATAACTCAACCTACCATGTGTCCATTGGTACTACTCCATTTGAAGCCATTTATGGTCGCAAAGCACCAAGCGTATTTCAGTTCGTACCAGGCAAAGTTCAAGTGGCAGCTATTGCGAAAGAGCTACAAGATAGAGATGAAGCCTTACGTCAATTAAAGGCTCACTTAGTTCGAGCTCAATCACAGATGAAGAATCTTGATGACAATCATCGAGGTCATGTGGAGTATGCAGTAGGCTATCAGGTTTATGTTAGGCTCAGACCTCATCGCCAGCATTCGGTAGTATCCCGCATTACACCAAAATTGGCGCCACGATTTTAGGGTCCTTATTCCATCATTCAACGCATAGGACCTGTGGCCTACAAGTTGGACTTACCGCCCGATGCTCGAATCCATCATGTTTTTCATGTTTCTCTGTTGAAGAAGTCCATTGGAGCTGTGCCTGTATCTTCTTCCATTCCAGCCGATGTAGAACCAGTTGAGGCACCTGCTGTTTTTCCTGATTGTGTGTTGGCTAAAAGAGTTATCAGCAGAAATGGAGAGTCCATACCCCAGTGGTTAATCTAGTGGCAGGAAGGAGGAGCCGACAATGCCACTTGGAAAGATGAGTTCATGATTCATAATCAGTTTCCTGCTTTCAGTCTTGAGGACAAGCCTGCTTCCCCACCCAGTGGCAATGATAGAGAAGATGCTACCGGTCATGATGAGCCCCAAGCCCACAAGCCCACAATGTGAAAAGTGTATGCAAGGAAGCCCAAGTACCGGATGGAAGAAGCAGAAAGGGAATAAGCAGTTATACGAGTTAGTTATGCAGGGGAGCTAATAAAAGAGAGGAGAGTTGCGTGTGAGGTTTTATGCAGAAAAGTATTTTGTAATTGATTGGTAGGAAGAGTGAGGGAAGGGTGAGAGCAGCTCCAGAGGCTGTTCTACCTTGTAGCTGAGGGCCCTTACTATATCTTGTTATTTGTTCTTATTTCCTTGTAAGAAGATACTGAGAACTACACTGTATTTGATTCATTAATACAGCAGTATACATTTTCGTTTTCCATTCTTGTGAGTTGTGTTTGCTTGATTTTCCTTGTTGTTATCATTGCTGCTATCACAAATTGACATTTTTATGAGATTATTTCTTGCGAAACACGAAGGCAAGCAATAATTCAAGCAAAAACAGATGCAAAGCCATTACAGATTAAAATTGGTGAAAAATATGTTGGGAAAATGCCAGTCATAACGGGAATCTGCATATAAAAGCTTTCAGTGAATTCTAGGAGTACATAATAAAAAGATTAGTGAACAAAATTCGTGTGTCTTGGTGGACCAATGACATCAAATATCACAGTGAAGCACCTGGAGTTTCATTTGGACACAAAATTTGAAAAGAGGAACATTATCATCCATAACATTCATTAACACCACAAAGAAAAGCATTACCATCGAGCATGCAAAACAAATAGATAATATAATAATCACAAAGCAACTTCCAAATCCATAAAACATACCTATACAGTAATAAAATGGTATAGGATGTTTTGACAGGATTCGATCCCAACCATCACTAAATGAATTTCTAAAGGCGCCATCCTTGTCCATAAGATATGCAAAGCCACCCATTGCAGCAATTAACTGCAGGGGACACATTCTTCTCAGATATAAAGTTTAACAAAAAAGAAGACAGAAACATAAGCTCAAAATTCAAGATGCGTCTTAAGCTAAAACCAAACAAAGTGCTGATGCAAAATAGGTGGATCTATCTTGAACATCAATATCTTTACACTGGAAAGAAATGTCTGTTAAACTAGTTCACACCATTAAATCTCAATAGCAAAGATCAAATTCCTCCATGTCATTATATTCTAAACGAAATATAAAGATGGGGATGAAGACAAGCAGTTAACATGCTTGCCATTTTGTTTATGATTTTGAAAACAAGATCCAGACAAATACATTGTTTTAGAGTCAGGAATTCCACATCAGTCTTAAGTTATAGCCCTGTCAGGATTCACTTTTCCCCCTTCTCTGGGTGAATGACGAAGAAGGAGGGTGAGGCTGGTTGGCGGTTGTGATGAGATGAAAGTTCCACTCTCACAGGTCCAAAACCCTCCTTCACATTATAAAATAAAATAATAAGAAGAAGAAGAAGGCACTCACAGTTTGCACTGCCAAAAATACAATGATAACATCTCTTGTCACAAAAAGTCTGAATTTCATTTTACGCCATGAGTTATCCTCAAACAATTCAACTCGAAGAAGAAATTGTGCTTTACAAGTTGTGCAGTGAGAGAAAGCAAATCCTTCCTGCCAATAAACAAACAGAGAACCAATAGAGGATATCATTAGATCAATTTAAACAATAAAATCGAATATTTATCATTCATTCTAAATCACAGATAATAGCAATCACCTTAACTGAGCGCCAGTGATCGAGACATGACCTATGAACAAACTGCTGGGTGCCTTTGCACATGCAAGGAGATATTAATTCATCATCTAAAAAATCCAATAAACAGCATCAGCCACTTAAAGCGGAGAAAAAAGCATATAAAACAGCAAAAAAAAATTTCACCACACTATAGAAGCCAAGAATAAGTGACAGTACAACTACAACTAAGCCTTTAATCCCATACTAGATAGAGTTGAATATAAGGATTCTCTGTTTCCAAATCTCCCTGCCAAAGCTAGATCCATCTCAATATTAGTAATTTTAGATCTTTAGACACCATTCCTCTCCATGTGATCCTAAGCCTACCTCTATTCTTCTTCCTACCTTCTACTACTAAACTCGCATTTTATAACTGAGGTGCCTAGGGATCTATGTAGCATGCGTTCAAACCATCTTATTTATTTTGAACCCAAGAATAAGGGACAGTATTACTAAAAAAAGAAACAAGGAGAAACATTGTAGAATAACATCAATTAGCCGACATTACATCTCATTAACTATTAAAAATACTCTTCCTCAATAACTTGAGCTTCATACGTGAAGGCCGATCTCAAAGCTGACCCAAAAAAGAAAACAAAAACAAAAGGAGCAGAAAAAAGATTTGCAGTCAACAAGGATAACAATGCAAGGAACAGACAGCTAAATTGTATCCATGGAGTAAATTGTTACAGACTTCAGAACTGACAATCAAGGAGGTTCAAGTCAAGGAATCAGAATGATATAAGGAATCAATGCACAGAAATTAGTTAGTCGCAGATGGATAGAAAGATAATCTGAGGATTTGTGAGTTAGCAATAAGCAAGGACCAATAAACAGGCACTGCCTTGAGAGCTAAGCAAGAACTGGCATCAAATGCAATTAGATAGTTAAGTTAGATGTAAACTGTTAGTTAAAATTTGTTAGTCTACATGAGAAAAGCGTGTCAAACAATAGAACAAGTGCAAAAAATAATAACAGATACCGATTTGTCAGACTATTGACGAATTCAATAAAAATTACAACTGCATCTGCAGTTTTCTCTCCGTTTTATCCCACTAAATCTCTTATCTAATCCTCCTTCCTCTTCTAAATTCTTCTGTGATCTCTAAACTCAATCAGATCTCAATTCTTCTTTGAACTTCAATGGAGAATTCATCCAATTCTCAGCTGTATTGCTTATCCATTATTCTTTCCTCAGGTGCTTGAGCTCAAAAAGCCTTGAGATCCTAACACAGAGGAAATACATAGAGGACGCACTGGAGTCAACTTTATGATAAAGTTATACACAACTGTTATCTCTGGGCGGCAATTAAGCAGCATAGTAATCAGGTGCAAGTTAACGCAGCTAAACACCTTTATACTAAATAGTTTTTCATCCATTTCTTAACAATAAATCCAAAAAGGAAGGTCTGAGTTCCCTTCAATATGCCTTGGATTATCGATGTGATCCAACCAACATTGAACCTTGAATTGTTTCTCCTCTTAAAATATCACAAGACTAATATAGAACAAATACTTACATTACTCAAATATTCAATTAGCAAATAAGACCAAAGCAACTACATGGTAGTCAATCTAATGTTTTCTCACACCGATCTTCCTGCTAAGTTGGACTATATAACCCCTCATACTGGGGATGGAATTGATTAAACGACATTTAAGGTATTCGTGCAACAGTGAGGTCCAATTCTGTTCATCTACTGAACCAATTCCTTCAAGTTTTGCTCACCAGTTCAACATAATCACTCATGAGAAACTATATTATAAATCAAACAAAATTCACCAACCACCAATCGGAAAACTAATGAAGGGGAGTAAAAGAAAACTCATAAGAATGTTGATACCTGGTTCGCAATCGCTCTCCAGACATATGCGACAGCTAGGAATAGAGCCATTTTCGATATCCTCTACGGTGTTAATTTCAGTAGAACTTTCTGGTGGCGGCGATGACGAAGTAGCCTGGTTTTCTAGCAGAGGTTCGGAGTCACTTGGATTCCTTTCCGTACCTACTGGCTCCAGCTGCACCTCCCCTTTCATGGAAACAGAGGTTTTAAAACCCTAAAATTACCAGAAATCACCTAAAGCCGAATTCAAAATAACCGAGAGAAAGAGAGTGAAGATACACAAAGCCCTACAGAATCTAGTTGCTATTTATAGGTCTGAAGATCAGAAAACGATGGAAAGAATTTTCAATTATTTATCTAGATTTTCAAATTTGATAATGCTTAAGCTGCCAAACAGAGGTAAGAATCTAGCAAACAAACTTATTTCTGTGAAATCAATTGTTTTTCAGATGAAAAATTACGATAATTATTAGGAAATTAAAACTCATATAGGAAAGTATGTAATTATATATGTAAAAATATATAAATTTAAAGGATAGAAATATA
The DNA here is from genome assembly GCA_037975025.1 of Excoecaria agallocha. NCBI lineage: Eukaryota > Viridiplantae > Streptophyta > Magnoliopsida > Malpighiales > Euphorbiaceae > Excoecaria > Excoecaria agallocha. Next base: position 12,579,505 of record CM075817.1, on the reverse strand, counting down.
GAAAAATTTGAGGTTAACTGCCCAGAAATTTCCTGAGAGAAAAAGTTACTCAAAACTTCCCTGACGAATTTGGGAGACAGAAGGTCGTGAGGCCCTTTCATATGACTGGCGCCATTATTTAGTTTGCGCTCGTGGCGTAGAGCGCACCGCCTATGTCTTGCCTTTGTCTTTCGCGTACGATCCCCGTCGTTTTTAATAGAGTCAATTTGATATTAACAATTTTATTAATTAATTCATCAATTTAAGTTAATTGTCATATCAATTAATTAGCTTTTCATGGATTTATTGATTAATTATTAAAATTTTAATATATAAATTATAAAAATTAAAAATTTATCTGATGTTAAATATATTTTGAAAATAAAAAATACAAAAGAAATATAATATTTATTAAAAAATTAAAAAAAATAAAATTTGTATAATTAATTATAAAAATTGAATATATATATTTAAAATTAAACTAATAATGGAGTGTCTACATATAAAGAATAAATAATTTTAATTAAAATATAATTTTTTTATTTTAAAAAATGTGTCTGTTAATAATATTTTAAAAATTTTTATTATATCATAATATTGATGAAGTGTAAAAATATAAAAATTTTGAGTGTAAAAATTAAAATAAAAATATAAAATATACATAAATTAAAGATAATTTTTTAAATAATGCTATTTAATAAATAATTTGTGAAAATAAGGTATGTCATATAATATTTGCGGGATTGAGGTTTAATGGCGAAAGCACAGTAGTCTGTTGCGTCATTGGATCAAAGTCTATCTCGGGTCCCGCGCCTGAAGATGCAGCCACCTGCTGCATTATCCATATAGGTGCTGACGAAAATGCAGCCAGGCATTGTGATGTCAGTCCTATCTGCCACTTATCCAATGACGTTCTGCAATGTTGCATTTTTCATGTTCGTCAAATATTTCCATCATCACCCTATTGAAAACTTTTTTACTGAGCATCTATATAAGCTTCGGATGCTTAAGCTCATTTGCATCCGAAGCAATTGATACTGAAGTTCATTTGTATCTGAAACAAATAATCAATTGATGAAAGTCCTAAAAATTAATTCATGCATTAGAAGTTTTTATAACAATATTATTATATTTTCAGTATTTTCGATTGAAATAAGTAAAATTTTTCATTTGATTCGATTATTTATAATTTAATATATTAATTATATTTGTGATATAATGACATTAATTTTTTATTGTATTTATTTAAAAGTAAGAGTACGGCCCAAGTCAGCCCATTACCAGCATCATCCCAAACCGGCAACACATGTGATTGAGGGAAGCTAATAGCGCCCCCACTTATTTTTACTTGCTCCCCGAAATTTTGACCCAAAGAGCATCCGCATTTGCGGCCAATTGACAACGAAGCTTGATGAATAAAAAGCAAGGTTATGATGTTTAGCCTTCCTAAGACCCAAGCCACCTTGCTCCATAAGCTGACGGACTTGTACCCCAACTAACAAGGGGGATGCTGTGATTAATCTGGTCAGCGCTCCAAGTCTTCGAATAATTATTTCAATCTCATTACAGACACCGCAAGGAAGATTAGAAATTTGCGTTGCATAATTTGTAATAACGCAAAGTTCTAATAGCAAGCAACACGGACTTTGTAAGGGTGACACGGCTAGCTAGGGAAAGGGTTTCTGAATTAAACCCATCCAGCTTCTTGCTGCTCTTCTCAATGACGTACTGATAGGTGGGAAGCCTCATCAAGCGGCATCTTATGAGAGAAATAAACATGAGACTTCGAAGCACTAACTTTATGACCCAAGCTGACACAGAAAGAATTAAGGACATTCTTTTGATTACTGTTGATTCTATTGGGCTTTCTTTGCATAAGGGTTTGAGAGTGGAAATATTTTATATTGCTATCACCACTAGCAATCCAACAGCTTGTGATGTTCTTTCTTTTCAGTAACTGCTAAACCCATTTTTTCTTTTCTCATGTGACGATAGAGGCTTCTAATAGAAACCCATTGCTTCATTATATCAAGCCAATATAAACTACCATGAAGCTAGCTATGAGCCATAATTAAATGCACAATCCCACTATCTCTTAAATCATATAAATAACAATGAGGCATCGGTAATTGCTCATCAATTCGCTATATAATCATATGTCCATCATTCAAATAACCACCACAGCAAGCATTGTATACCTCCTTAAGGTTGGAATTTGTATATGCTTCACTCAGTTAATTATTTCATATTATACAAGTTTTTTCCTACATTAGTCGTATACTAACTTAATCATCAGAATGGCTATGCATGAAAGTAAATCCGAAAATAAAATATTTCTTCTTGGCAATTTATATATATATATATATAGGGCCTACTGAATAAAGCATTTAAAAATAATCGAAAATAAAAAGTTATCTAATTAGGATTAAATAAATTTGAGTCACAATCCACAAAAGAAAAAATTGCACGTAAATTAATATGGTAAAGAATTGGAATTAGCCACTTAAAGTCATTCTGAATTTATCGTAATTCGTACATATCACGCCAAACATCAACCAATTTCAATCTAACTTCAGAAGTTTCCGAAGACCTCGAAAATTCTGTTTTATTATAACAAATTCTGAATGAATTGAATTTTTTACCTCATTATTACACAAGCATGGAGGACGGATCTGCACAATAAATTTTACAATATTTTCGAAATTGAACAAAATAGTACTATACAGAATTACAGATCCAATCGACGAAACCATCTCATCTCTTTCTCTACCCCTTCCCTTTCAATCCAATCCTCATACCCTGCAATATAATCAGAAAACAATTTAAACAAAGGAAAAAAATGAATTGAGATCTAAGTGAAAAATAAATAAATAAATAATATTACTGTTGAAATTCTATATTGATGTAAGATGCAGAAGAATTGGCAATAGCTCCGAAGGCGGTTTCCGACAAGACAACGGTGGTGCCGGAGACGGAGGGCTGATTTGGCGTAGAAAGAGCATAATCAACGATCTTTACTTGAATAGTCTTATCAGGTTGGCAAGAGCTGGCATCCGTAGCACTAATGCATCTCACCAGATATCCTCTGCCACAAGATGCGCCATTGTCCCATAATCCATCTCCGGCCGCCGCGAAAAAATTATTTGAAGGAAATTGCGAGGCATCGTCGCCGTAGCACCTAGTGGCTATTGAAATTAAAAAAAAAGGGATTAAAAATGAAGGCACGCATATAAACTGGGGGATCGGTGAAGGGTACTTACGTAAATATGGAGAGGCATAGAGGGCAGCGGTGCCGATGTCAGCGCGAGAAGGTAGATTAAGATGGGAGATGAGAATGAAGATGAAGGATCCAAATCGTAGAGTGTACATTTTGATTTGTTTTGGGGCAAAAATGGAAAATGGGACTGCATTACATAGTTGGAAATATGCTTTTTATTTATTTTATTTTATTTAAAGAAATTTGATATTTGGAAGTCAAGGGACTGTTAAGTTGTAGTTTTGTTTGAGAAAGCGTTAGATAGACGGCTGCGGGCCTCTTCTTTGAAGATTCTAATTACGGCTTTTTGTTAGCCGTTGGGCATCGCATTGTTCATTTAAAGGAAGAGAGAATCCCAATTACCATCATCATATTTTGTTTATCTACTTAAATTAAAAATTTTCTACTTTAAATTATTTTATTTTAATTTTATCTTGCCGAATTCGAAAAAAATACATTCACCACTGAACTCGTGTTAATAAATTTTGATTCGTCATCAATTTGAAATTTTAAAATTTTAACAGAAAATGTAATAATAAAAAATTTATTTTTGTAATATTTTGATTGATCAGCTAGATACACATTTTAAAAATATCTTTTTTTTTTGAAATTTGAATAATTTTTTTAGTAAATGTCGAATTATTTAATTTTATGTTTATTTTAAGTGTACATGTATTTTATTTTAACTTTGGTCTTTTAACCGTCTTGGGCTTTTCTTTCCCTCTTAATTTCATTCTCTACCTAAGGCACCTTCCTTTTACTGAAACCACAAATGAAGATTCATGTGTTTTGGAAACTTCATTGGAATAAATATCCGAAACAAGTAATTCGGTTTCTTTAATTTTAGAATATGTCGCATGTGTATATAATTTTTGACAAAAGCGAATATGGGTTATTTTCTTGATTTTTCCAGGGTCAGCATTGGAAATCGGGACAAACATTCCATTAATTGGAAATAGGGGTGTTCAAAAATCCGATCCGAACTAAATATTATGGTAGGATTATTAGGGTTGGAAAAATTAAGGTTTTTCGAATTTCAAATCAGGACGGATTAAACCCAATTCATCCGAATAACATACTTCATTCTCTTCAAAAAGCAGCATTTTGTGTGTTTGTATTCATCGGACGGATTCGGATCAACCTGACCCGAACAACCCGAATTTCAATTTTTATCATATAAGTTAATATATGTGTGTGTGTGTTCGGATTATTCGGATGGCGGTCGAATTTTTGCGGGTTATTTGGAACCCACAAGGTAGGATATGATTAAGATATATAGAAAAAATCGAGATTCTGATTATTTGAATCGGGTTGATCCGAACCTACTGAATGAACACCCCTAATTGCAAACCAATTAGAACACGGTATGACAAGAACAATATTTGTGGCCCATATCTATGACATGAAGGTCAAGAAAAGAAAAGATTAGCAGCAAAGCAGATTTTCCTTTTTCTTTTTAGGCTTTTTTAACAAATCCCACATAAAAGAAAAAAAAATTCATATTTGCATACTTACATTTTTTTATCTTCCGTAAATATTATTTTTAAAATTTTTTTTCTTAATTGCCATTTTTTATATTTCAAGTTTCAAAATTACTCCACTATTTCAATCTTTTTGATTCTTCATAAATGTAGCTCTTATTCAGGCACTTCTAATTCACAAAACGAACCATTATAACTCTATTAACTGTTCATTTTCAATTTTCAGGCATGTTGGGTTCTCATGCATAATTGGCTTTGGGTGGCAATAGGTACTCTTGCTCCTCCATTTTATAACATTGAGTTTGAGAATTGCACAGTTCGCATGCTCATATTTGGTTTCTTGAATACGTTGTATTTGTAGATTAAGATTTTTTTTTTTAATTTTTGAATAAAGGGTCCAAAATAGTACTAAGAAAGCAACGAATCAGCTACATGGGGATGGCCATGCTCTTGCAAGTCTATAAGCAATTAAATTAGCTTGTCTTCGGACCCAACGTGAAGAAATATTGCATCTTTGATATACAAAAGACTTACCAAACCTTGATCTGTTTTCAGAGAACGATGGAATCACACAGCAAACTTTCTGAGAGTTTGTCCATTAAAATGGTAGTAAAGCCCAACTGTCATATTTGTAGCTAAGAGTTAGTTTTCTCACATTACATTGTATTATTATACAAGTCAATACATGAACACATGGACTTCATTTATGTCAGAAAGTTCCTATTTTAAGTGGGCATCTGCTTCAGTAAGAAAGGAAAAAAAGAAAAAAAAGGTTATCTTCTTCATTTATTCAAAAGAATTCTTCACAAGAGAGTGAAAGACCCTTTGCTGGCTTGAAACCATCTAGTTACACCCAAGTTACATGTATCTGATAATAATGTCTGATGTTTGTGCCTATCTTTTAATGATAAATGCTGAGGAGGTTAGTAATTTATCGTCAACAAACATTCATAGCAGGGTTTTTTGAGTTCAGTTCAGATGGAGCTCAAGAAAGCATTTGTAGATCTCCGGTGCATAAACTGATGATAATTTTGGTTGCCTTGAGTTGAATTTTCAAATTCTGGTTCCCATTCCTAGATAGAACAAGTTTTGGTGCTTATTTTGAAATGCCGTGATTTTCAATTAGCGTAAGTTTTTTTCTGGAGCAAGATTGTGACACTTCTAACAGGTGCAAAGTAATCTTTTAGCAGCAGGGTTATAGTGGAGAGTTTCCTTGGAATATTCCTATTAATGTGTTTAACAAATTGTATTTCACTAATTTCAGATACTTGTCATGAATATAATGGTGATTGTCAAGATTTTTTTTTTTATTTATTTTGATCGAGTAAACGTCATTCATATGCTCATTAATCTAATTCTGGATAATACAGTTTCAACGTTGCACAAGCAGGTGTTTGATCACCCAATTCAACATTTCATATGTTAAAAAAGCAAAATCTAATTATGTCCAAGAAATTTGCAGAATTTATTAACTACTACACTACATGGGGGCAAGCTCGCTAAAAGCACAACCGATTGGCAATGTTTTGCAGCAAACAAACATCTCCTAATACTCCAAGTATTAGCAGATTCAAAACCCACTTCACTTTCTTAATGTCTGCTCTTGGCCTCCAAAGCCCTACCCTATAGGCGTAGCTCAATATTAGCTTCCTCTGCAAAATGAAAATCCGATGCTCGAATCAGTAATATTCAGTACATCTGTTGAAAGTTAAACAAATGTACAAGAACCCAACAAAGGGGCAATGGTTCCCATGGTGAGAGCATTTTGACACTATTCACTACTATAAGCCAAAACGTAAGTGTTTTCAAGAATAGTTCATGTTAGCATAGAATTTAATACAGTATATTTGTTTTGTACAAATACAGTATATTTTCTTTTGATAAAATTTAATACAGTATATTTTTTTGTACATAAAAAAATACGGTATATAATCTTTTGTACATAAAAAAATATAGTATATGATATTTTGTACATAAAAAATATAGTTTATAATCTTTTGTACATAAAAAATATAGGGTATGATCTTTTGTACATAAAAAACACAGTATATATTCTTTTATACATAGAAAAATATAATGTATGATCTTTTGTATATAAAAAATATAATACAGTTTCTTTTGCAAATAAAAAAATATAGTATATTTTTTTGTACAAAAAAATACGCTGTATGATCTTTTGTACATAAAAAATACAGTATATTTTCTTCTACAAATAAAAAAATATAGTTTATGATCTTTCGCAAATAAAAAAAAGTATACTTTCTTTTGCAAATAAAAAAGATATAGTGTATGATTTTTCGTACATAAAAAATTGCATTGTATGATCTTTTGTACATAAAAAAATATTATATTTTCTTTTATACATAAAAATATAGTGTATGATTTTTGGTACATAAAAAATACAGTATATTTTCTTCTGCAAATAAAAAAAATACAGTGTATAATATTTTGCAAATAAAAAAATCCGGTGTATGATCTTTTGAAAATAAAAAAAAATACAGTATATAATCTTTTGTGCATAAAAGAATATAGTGTATTTTCTTTTGTACATAAAAAAATATAGTGTATGATCTTTTGTACATAAAAAATACAGTATATTGTCCCTCTCCCTTCTTCTTCTTCTTCTTCTCAACTTGCTTGGAGAAGTATTTGTCATCAAACTTATCAACATTAATTCCACTGATGTCAACCTTGGTGGAAGTAGCAATCACATATGATTGTTTCACTCTCCTTAGAGGGACACCATTAAATCTTAAATGGTCCTGAAACAGAAGGTAAAGATAAATCATCTAACAAAGCCGAGCAGGATCAAACAAAAGAAAAAAAATAACACGGATTAAACTGTTGTTGCTATTATGGAGGATAAAATGCTTGCACAACAGGTTTCCTGAATTTTATAATAGTAAGAAGATTTTGTAGACTATATTAACAGCACATACTTGAAGATGCAGCAACAATGGCATTAGAAAGCAAAAGTGTTTGTGCCACCGGGATAGAGGCATTACAAAGTTAGAAATTATTATCACAATAACACAGCTTAACAGCATAAATTTAAGGAAAATCTGTTTATCATGTAAAGAAGACTTCATACATTGTCAAAGCATGAGCAAAAACAAGAGGAAAGAAAAAGAAAAAACAAACAATACTCATCAGTGACCAAAAGCAACCCAGAGGAAAGCTGCTTCAAGAACACAGCCCTCTTGCCATTGAACCTTCCCACAAGAATGTTTAATATCCCGATCCCACTTTTTAACTATGTCTCTTGAGCTTCTTTGGAGTTTGGAGCTGGTGAATGGAAGAAACGAAGGCGTTAATGGTGGTTGTGTGGGTGCATTTTTTTCATTGTCATGATCTAAAGAAGTATTATAATGAAAAGTGAGATATGAAAAAGGAGCATATTTGAAATAAATCTCATTATAAATGTATTTATAAACTATAAAAAGGTAATGACAAAATCTTGTAAAATAGGGTGGGGTATTTACGAAAACAAAATATAAAACACTGGTATTTTATGTAATTTTCTCTTTCTTTTTTCTCCAATTTTTACTAGATTAGGTACATACAATAATAGTTTCTTTTTGCTCAATATCTTTAAATTAATCTTCTAGCATGAATTATAAAATAAATTATTTGTAATAACTATTTCATGGTTGACAAGTCGAGTTAGTATTTGATAATAGATTCTTCCATCCGATTTACACCTAATATTGCAGATTACTATTATATTTTAAATTAAATCACAACTTAAATTATTAGTGCTATTGAGTTTTCTTTTTCTTTTCTTTTCTTTTTTTTTTTTGTTCATTGAGTTTTAATATTTAGTTTATTGTTTACATATATCGAATACTTACTAGGAATTTGTGATGCCAATTGAAGTGCGTGTGTGCATATCTATATATGCAAATCAATTGGAACACCATTAACAGTTAATTATAATGGAACACCTTCAATAGTTAATTATAATTCCATAGGAAGTGAACCGTACCAATAATTGAATTCATGTTTGTTTACATTTGTATAAAAGTATGTTCTTCCAAGACCAAAATTCATTCTTAGAAAACATATTTTATATCGAAACTATTGCAATGTTTGAAGGTTTAGAACTAAATCGCCCTCCCTCCCCCCGACTTTTTTAATCCATCCGAATTAATTAAAGAGGTCGTGGACCCTAGAGAGCATAGTAGACACTATTTCAGTTAAAAAGATGTTTAAATATAAGGATATAATAAAAGATGACACCGAAAATCAAATGAAGCAACACTTGAAATTACAAGAAGAAAGCATGATTACAAAGAAAATCCTATTGCCAAGCCCTCTGTCTAAAGGAAGCCTAAGCTACCGCGTGCCTTAAGGCTTAAACAGAGCCCCTTCCCCTGAGGACGAGGAACGATACCATTCCTCGGACACGGTGAATAAAAACCACATGCATTACTCCAACTTAGGTCCAAGCACAAAAAACCAACCCTGCTAATATTTCCACAGACCGAATGGGAGACTATTTTGATTCTCTCTATTTGCGTTCCCATTTGTTAAAAGAAAAGAAAACATCATAGAAAATTTAATCTTTTAGTTTACTTCCAAAGCTTCCTCAATGACATGTTCTTCTCTGTCTCCTTCTTCATGACCTTTGCAACGGCCATTTCAAAATCTTCCTGCGTCACGTGCACCCTTCTCTCCCTAAGAGCAAACATTCCAGCCTCTGTGCACACAGCCTGTGATTGCAGAACAACACAACACAAGTGATGCAGCCATACAAAAATTATGTGATTGCAGAACAACACAAGTGATGCGGTGATACAAAAATTAAGTTCTAAGCCACTTTCAGCCTTGTGCTTATGTTCTTGTCTGTTATGCCTAAACAACAAATGCCAAAACAATTAAATGGCAACTGAGCCAAAATTTACAAATGCCATATTCAAGTGGGTCTGATCAATATGTGGAGAGAAATTACCTTGAGCTCTGCACCGGATGCACCATTCATCTTCTCTGCAATCTTCTTCAGATCAATCCCACGCATTAAGTTCATTCTTCTTGAATGGATTTTCAGGATATCAAGACGTGACTGCAAATTCATTAATCAAAACATTACTCTTTTAAATCCAGCTGAAGACAGGAGAGTCAAACCAGCGATAATGAAACATACCTCCTCATTTGGATTTGGAAATTCTATCTTCCTGTCAATTCTTCCAGGCCTAAGGAGAGCTTGATCAAGAATATCAATCCGATTAGTCGCCATCAAAACCTATTCAAAAGTAAACAGAGCAGGTAAGCCATATAAAAAACATAAAAAAAAAAATAATATTCTACAATCTTCTCAAGGTATTGAAGGTACCTTGATCTTGTTTGATGCTTCAAATCCATCCAGCTGATTGAGAAGCTCCAGCATAGTGCGCTGCACTTCACTGTCGCCATTTCCACTTCCAGATTCCATTCTAGCAGATCCAATACTATCAATCTCATCCATGAAAATGATGGATGGAGCATGCTCCCTGCAGCAAAATTGAAAATTAAGAAATCACGGGTGAAAGATTGGAAATATAATGCAGAACTATGCAACCAACCAATCCACTTCAATTAAAACAAGCCTTCAGACTAGGCACACATAAAACAACCAAAGCATATATGAACTTGTCAGTCAGTATTTAGCATCCAGGTGGGGATGCGGATATGTGGGTGTTTGAGTGGGTGTATGGGGGTGGGTGGGTGGATGTGAGAGAGAGAGAGAGAGAGAGAGAGAGAGAACCTGGCCATGACAAAGAGTTCCCTGACCATTCTAGAACCTTCACCAATGTACTTCTGAACCAATTCAGAACCAGAGACTCTAATAAAAGTGCAATCAGTATGGTGTGCTACTGCCCTAGCTAATAGCGTTTTCCCCGTACCAGGAGGCCCATAGAGAAGAACACCCTGACAAAAGAAAGAAAGCGAGATTTAGACAGATGCTATAAAACAAAAAAAATTAATTAACATACCAATGGCGCAATAACATTGTATCACCTTTGGCTGAGCAATCCCAAGAGACTCAAACAATTCAGGATGTTTAATTGGAAGTTCAATAACCTGTAGTGATTTTTTTTTTTTTTTTTTTTTTGAATAAAGGGGAAAAATTATGATGTTAGTTATGAAACCAATCAACAGCCATAAATTAACAATCAAGAATAAATGAAGTGGATAGAACAAGTGAAAGTATATAACCATACCTCCTTTATCTCCTTAATTTGTTGGTCAAGACCACCAATCATGTCATACGTAGAATCTGGAACCTTTTCAACTTTCATTAGGTTGACCAATGGATCCACTTTGCTTGGCAAGATCAAGTGAAGAACATAGCTGTCATTACGAAGGGCAACCCTTGTCGATGGTGTGATCTTTGTGATATCAATATTCTTATCAATGTCAACAACATATTTCCCTTCTGGATGAACCTGGAAAGCAAACAAGGATGTAAATAACAGAAGCATCCTAATTTTTATATTAGGTTCATGCAACATATTCAATGATTTGGAGGTTTTCTTCTTTGAAAACAAGACTCAACATAGTATTCTAGAGTTCCAAAATGTCATGCATGACATGCTGGTGCGATATGAGTCTTAGACCCTTGGAACCAAAGATGTCAAAAACACTTCACTATATGTTATCAGTATATTATATCAACGTAAAGAAGTAAACCCAAAATGAACGTATTAAAATCACATAAAACTAGAAATGTGTTAAAGACGAGAAAGCTCCAAAAACAATATAAAATAGAACTAGTATTGCAAAACACCAACCAAACAGTTATATTTGTAACATACATAACAAACCTTTTAACTATCTATTTTGTAGTGAATAATGACTTGGGTTTCTCATTTGATCAAGACCACTGATTCCTTTATGCAATTTGAAATAATTATTGACTTATTCCACAAAGATGCATATATCGTATGCAACCCAGGCAGTTTATCATAAACAAGGTTTTTGAGTTTGCCTGGTTCAGGCCAACACAATTGCGGTTTTTGAGTCTCAGGCAATATCTAAAACAAGACATGCATAAAAAACAACAGGCTGGTAAGAAAAAGGACTATCTCCCAGATTATGAGATACCAGTAATATTATTTAAAAAAAAATATATCACCTTTGAACTATATGCACATGATGTCTGCATAGCAAACATTGATAGTCAACATAAGAACAGCACATGCATAGAAGTTGAAGAAACTCAGTACCTTAACCAACACCTTATTTTTCCCCATTACTTTTACAACTTCACCAACATATGAACCAGGCTCCTGCAGCAACTGTAGCTCTTCTCTAAGCATCCTCACTGGCAACAAATATATATATATAATTTTAGTAAATGTAATTGCCAATTGAAAGATTTAGAAGCTCCATTCTAAGTTGCTAGTAAACTAGGAGAACAAATTGACATAGAACAGCAACGAGATTCAAAAACCGAGTCAAGAAATTGTAGCCTTATATGTCCACGCAGATCATGATATCTCTACCAAATAACAGAAGTAACCAGATAATAGAGGTCATGCTTAGCCATAGTAAGGAAAGGCAAGAAGTTGCTAGCATTCAGTTGCTGGATGCTCCAAGAATATGGGAGCATCAAGTAAATATAGAAGCACAACCTCGAGGGTAGCTAGCATTCAGATCTACATAACACAAGCCTTCTGGGATTTGCCATTCAAATCCAGTAGACTTGTAAAACTGCGTTCAACTAAGCTGAATAGATATTTCACGAGCAACAGAAGGCCATGAAGCTCACGGCCAAACTCAGTACTTAACCTTAAACTTACTTAAGTACCTCTTAACAGAATATGTGGAAGCTGAGCTCGGGAAAGCAAATCATTGAAACTCAATTAGTGCAGCTCATTGAAAACCCTGTCTAATTGACGCAATTCCAGTTGAATAAATAGCGATACTTAAGCACAACAGCTATTTTTGTAGATCGAAGCAGGTACGAGATAGCTATACCATTCCATATCAATTGTTATCATCGAAATCTAAATCCCAATACTACTCGTCACAAAGTCGACACATTTACCAAGAAAATCGAGAGCACAAGACCCTAGCTAGCAAATTCATAAGGCAACCAAACGAAACCCCAAAAACCCAATTCAAATGAAAGACCACAAAACTTAAATTCATAAAAAGATGAGAAATTTGGTGAACGTACCCCTTGAATTGAGCTCATTACGCTGGGCTTCAAGACGATTAAGATTGTGAGTCTTTTGACGGACCTGAAGCTGCAGTTCATGGATATGTTGGAGGTAGTATTGCCTGAGGCCCTCCCCTTGCTTGCCGGCAGGCTTGGCGGAGCATGTTTCCTCAACGATCATAGAATCAGGTTGTTTCGTCTCCACTCCTGCAGTCGCCATTAATTGAGATTTGCAGGTTTCGATGAAGATTGATATTTTAATTTTGTTAGGGGTTTTCTTTGAGAACAAGTATGAGAAATATGCGATCTTTTCGGTCTTCTACCTTCTTTGTGCTTGGTTAACCGGTTGGCCACATTTATAGGCTCTCTTTCGATGGGCCTTAACCCGTTTCCATATCCAAGCCCAATTTGGACGATTATTATATTATACTGAAAAATTCATTGGCTTTTTCTTTCTAAATTAAACCCATAAAATTGCTTAAAAATTAAATTAGTGGCATGATTACACAAATATGATTTTAAAAGAAATTACACCCTTTTGTAACTTTATTTTCTAGGCAAAAACATATCATTGGGTTTGGTATATAAAGCGATGGGAGCAGTTTATAATTCATTAATGCACGGTATATTATAAAATAATATAATTTTTACAATATTATAATTAAAAATACTGTATTTTTATAGTTTTTTATATTTTGTTTAACCATATATTATTGTATAATTTTATTATAAAAATAACATAATTGCTCCTAATTTTTAATAATATTAATTGTTTTCTATTCTATTTATATTATTAGTATTCTAATTTCAAAATTGAAAAGTTAAAGACTAAAAATAATTAATTTCTTTATACTTGTTGTTCCTAAACTAGAAAACTTCCTTCATAATTAAATAAATATTTTGTTTCATCATATGATTGTCCTCCATTTTTTTCAGTATTGAGTTTTATCTGATGTTAACATTTCTACTTCTTAATGATGTTTGAGAATTGTCTATATAAAAAGAAAACTTCCAGCAATTTTTTAAACAATATAAATAAAATGTTCCCAATTTAAAAAAAATAATATATATATATATATATATATATATGCAATTCTCGTATAAATAAAATAATAGATCCAAAACTTAAATATTCCCATTTTTTAACAAAAAAATAACAAATTAAAAAAGACAAATTGAATATTAACATATTTCATATTTTACCAAATAAAATAAATGATAATCTGGGAAATATTGAAAGTAGGAAGCACATGTGAGTCGATAAGGTTGTGAATGATTTAGAACCTACAAGAAAGCTAGTCCAGTCGGTTTGACCATTAGCACTTCAAAACTTAAGTTAGTAAGAGACTTAAATAGAAAAATAGAGAGTGTTAAGAGTGCAACACTTGGCAGGGGTGAGTATGGACTAGTTAACTGATTCATTAACAATTTTATTAAATTAGTTAATTAATTTCAGTTAACCACTATATCGATTTCGATTTTAATTGATTTTTCGAATCAGTTTATCGGTTAACCACTAAAAAAATTTAATATATAAATTTAATAAATCATACAATTTATAATATCATTTTTAATAGTTAAAAATGCTTTAGAAATGAAAAAAAATACAAATTAAATACAATATCCATTAAAAGAATCAAAAGAAAAATAAAATTTTCATAATTAATTATAAAAATTAAATATATTCAAAATGAAACCAATAATAGAGTTCTAATTATGCACATATAATAATAATAATAATAATAATAATAATAATAACAACAACAACAACAACAATAAACCAACAACAGAGTGTTAATTATGCACATAATAATAATAATAATAATAATACGAAGAAGAAGAAGAAGAAGAAGAAAATTTTAATGTTTATTTACTAAAAATATGTATTTTAATAATATTTTACAAAGTTATATATCATAATATTTATAAATTACACAAATATTAAAAAATATAAGTGTAAAATTTAAAATATAATTTATAAAGTATATATATAATCAGTTCAATTTCGAATTAGTTAACTGCCGAGTTTTAAAAGTAAAAATCATAAATCTAAAATTTCAGTTCGGTTAATCTTAAAATCAGTTAGGTTTTCGGACTGATTTTTTAGTTAACCAAAATCTTGATTTTTTTGCTCACCCCCTAACACCTGGTGCCCTTAAAGGTTAGGCTATTTACAGTGGATTTTGGCATCAGATATTGAGGCACTTCAGTACCTATAGATAGTCGGGCAAGGTAGGTATACCAATCGTAATGGATAGGCTCTTGTGAGATGACAAGACAGAGGAAGGCTTTGTTAGACCGGCCAGTTAAGTCAAGTGATGTGACAATTACATCTTCACCATGTTCCTCTTAATCCGATCAGATTGGTCAAGGAGGTGGCTGGATAGGGCCTAGATCATGGATCCTTCTTGGGCCTTGGTCCAGGAATACATTGGCCCTAAGATAACAATGTGAGCATTATCATTTATCCCCCTTCCCTCTAGATAATCTGATCAGTACTAGTCGAATGCCTCCAATCAGTTCATTCAGTTAAAGTTTTGTTGACTGGACTTTTTAAATTCTGATAGAATTCTGGATGTTTCCAGATTCTGAACCTGGATGTTATTCTGAATCTATCTTTATGTATGCCTTATGAGTAACTCTTCGTTAATGGCATTATCTAAGAGGGGCACCTCATACTCAGCTTTGTCCAATCATAGGTAGCCATATGGCAAATTTGTTTTGTTACCTGCATTTGACTTGCCGAAGAAGCCATCTCCTGCAAATATAAATAGTCAGTTTAGAAACACTTTCTTACCTTTTTAGAGATTCGCTCATCTTTCCTTTCTTTGAAGCACTGAGTTTTCTTCCTTCAAGCTTTCAAGCTTTAGCTTCAAGATTTTCTTCACTTCCTCCAAACTTTCTCTTTAAAGTTACATAGTATTTTAGTATGATCTAAGTCAAGACATGGTTGAGAGCAATGTTGCGAGAGTGATTAAGCATCAATTAGGGGATTGAAATTTAATTCATCTATTGAAAATGCATCTATCAAGAAAATAAGTACTTTAATAAAATCATCAATTATATGACTGGAATTTAATACGTTGATCGAGAGAACATGGATTGAAAATATGAATAAGATCATCAGTCATGTGATTGGAATTTAATATGCCAATTGGGAGAACATTAATCGGGAAGGATAGTAATTTGTACATCAATCATTTAGATTGGAATTAAATTCCTAGATCAAAAACACAACGATCAGGAAAAATAATAACTTGTACATCAATCATTTCGATTGGAATTAAATTTCTCAATCGGGAACTTATCGATTAGGAAAAATAATAACTTTTACATCAATCATTTCGATTGGTATTAAATTTCTCAATCTCAGGAATATGGATAAAATCATCAATCACACGACTGAGATTTGATATGTCGATAAGAAAAACACTGGGAGTGTAATAGCCTGAATACCGAATTAGCCGTGAATAATATTTTTCAACAGTGAATAACGTATCCGAACTAAAAAGTACACCCAAAGGTGAAAAATATTTTATTAGATCATCGGAAAATATAGATCACGGATAGTTCAGGGTTAAACTTTGAAGTGAAATTGATGTCAAATAAGCCTCCAAAAGTCAAAAATATGAAAAATGAAACAGATCAATTTTAGATTAACTGTGTTAACAAAAGTTTGATCAAACCATTAAAAATAGCAAATGAAGTTTAAAAATTTTCAAAAATTTCAGATATGCCTAAAATAATGTGTAGATTATTTTAGCTATAAAAAGTAAATTTTTCGGTAACACTGATATTTTTGAATTGGACCAGTAACGGACTTCGATTGGGTTGAAATTTTGTGTATGGCCTATTTTTGATGTGATAAGAATGATAAAATTAATTTTGGAGTAATTTGGAATTGAAAAGTGGGAAAATTTAATTAAGATTTATTAATGAATAATTAATGGGCTTTGGTTAATTTATTTAGGTCGATAACCCAAGCCCAAGCCCATTAGAAGACACTATAAAAGACAAAAAAATCAGAGATTTTCCATAATATTTCGCCAGCTTCTCTTTCTTCTCCAAGCCGAACCATTCTCTCCCATTTTTCACCATTTTTTTCAAATTTTCCTTCACTTTCTCTCTTAATTCAAGTACAAGAAATTATCTTCAATCTCTCTAATTGCTTTATTAATCCTCAAACCATTGATTAAAGGAAGATAAGTAAGAAAAATTAGGTGATAAAGTGTTAGGGGTCAATTGAAGGTAAGAGAAATTCTTGATTTTAATTTTGTTCTAAAATGCCTACTACTAGTTTTAGGCACCTAAAGTTCAATTATGGTGTTAATTTCAGCAAAAAAGATCGAAATAATAGGGTTTCTTTGATGGAATTTTTAGATCTATGTAAGTTTCTTTGAAGATGAATGATTTCTATGGTTTAAGGCTTGAAAAAGGAAGCTTAAGGAAGGTTAAGCACAAGAAAAATAGCTATTAACTAACAAATCCTTTTATTTCCCTAAAAATTTCATGATTTTCCTTTAGGTATTATAAGAAAAATTTAATAGAAATGTGTATAATTGAAATTGATGTTAGAAAAGTGTAATTAGACCTTAAATAAGCCTAATTATAAGCTTAATTTGAATGAAATAATTTTGTATAGTAAACTTAATGTGTAGGCCGAAATTATGCTTAAAGAAAATCTAAGTGTATTTTGATTAGTTTTTGATGATTTAAACCTTAAATTGATAGTAAACATGAAATAAATTGTTCATGAATTTTTAGAGAATTTATGAAAATTATTTTGAATATTTTTGGAATAATTAAGGAATTATGTAACTAGTGAAAATAATAACTTTTTGTGAAATAATGCATGAAATGAGTAAATAATATACTTATGGATTTTTATAGAATTTATTTGAATATTTTAAAGAAAATATTTGAATATGTATAAAATAAATGTGTTGAATTATTGAGGTATAATTCATAATTTAAGTGAAAAATAATGAATTATCCTGATATAATTCATAGAGTGTATAAAAAAGTACTGAAAGAATAATTGGCTAAAGTAGCAAAATGAAAAGATACTGAAAAGTATAATATGTAAAGTAATCGTGGTGAATTATGATGACATACTTCACAAACTATATATAAAGTACTGAAAAAGTGACTATCAGAATAATATAAAAGAAAAAGATATTGAATAGTTAAAAGTACTGAAAAAGAATTGACTGACAAAATATACTGTTTTGAAAAAGTATTTGCAATTGTTGAAAATTTGAAAAGTATTTTGAAAGTAAGTGATTTTACCCTTAACAATAGTCAGACAGTAAAAGTCTTACTCAGGATATGATTGGCTAACCACAAGAACACTCTATATCGTGGTACAAGTCATGCCGACTTACTTTGCTATGGTAAGATCTCTGATCTCCATAGTATTTGTTTTTTCTGATATCTGATCTTTGAGATTTGGTCTTTTGGGATCACTTCTCAGTCTGTATGTGATCCTGTGGGATCCACGTCCCGTATATCCTATCTGAAAAATTATTTCGGGATTGTACTAAGGGCATTATAATAAGAATAAGTTAAAAATGCAAAAAGAAAGCTAAAAGTAAAAGGCAAAAATGGAAAAATGACCTAATTGAAATAAATAAAAAATTTAAGGGCAAAATTGTAATTTTTTCCAAAAATTGAACTTAATGAGCAAAAGTCATAAGGAAATGATTTATAAGGGTAAAATGGTAATTTGATGGCCAAACTGTCCAAAAATAAACTTTTATGGAGATAAAGGATTAAAACATAATTTTACATAAAAAAGTTAAAATAAGTACCAATTGGTATATTGTATGCCAATTATTGTTTTGAAAATAAAAAATTTATAAAATAGTACCAATATTGCAATTAAAAGTTTAAAAATGGCAATTTCGTAATTAATTGAGAAAGTAAGGACTAAAAATGAAATATTGTATAAAAAGTTTAAATGAGGATCGAACGGAAATTTTGTAAGCCAAAAGTTAAATGAAAAGTAAAAATGAGCAAATTAATGGAAATTTTGCAATTGAAAATGCAATTATGAAAAATTTGCAATTAAAATGTCAATGTGGCATTTTGCAATAAAAGTGTGTAAAAAGGATATTTTTGTAATAAATGAAGAATAAAAAATTTAATTAAAAAGTTTTCCAAAGTAATGAGATTCCTTGGTATTGAATGTTAAAAGTATTAATAATTGTATTTTAATAAATAATTAATAAGTCGAAGTGAAAATAAATAAATTAATGGCAAAACCGTAATTAAAGTGTAAAAAGGGTAATTCTGCAAGTAATAGAAAAATTAAGAATTGAATTAAAAATTTATCATAATAGTGACAACTAACAGCGTAAAATGCCAAATGAAATGATAACTATATTTGTTTGACTAAATAAGAAAATTTGTATAAAAAGTTAAAGTTTACCTTAACTAATGGTTCATATGCCAAAAGTCAATTAAAAGATAAAAATAAAAAAAGCACTAATGATTTTCTAATTAAATTGCAAAAATGATATTTTTTTGTAATAAATTGAAAAATTTAGGACCAAATTGAAAAGTTTGCCAAAATTTTAGTAATAAATTGAAAATATTGTTAAAATGTTAAAAAGTGCCTTTGATAGGAAAAATATGATTTTTAGCATAATTAATGTGATTATGCTTGTTTGGGAAAATTCTTTGTTTCATAGTCATCACTAAATATGTTTAGTGCTCAGCACGTAGTGTTTACTGCATGCAGATTCTGAATAGTAGCTGGAGCATGGTGCACAGTAGAGTATAGATTGAAGAGTAAAAGATAGTTATAATTATTTTATATTTTGGCATGTATATATTTAGATATTTGAAGTAAAGGATTAGACTGTATTTGATTAGTAAATTGTTATGTCTATAAATGTGTGATTTGCCAGGAAGTGATTTTGAATGGATGTGTTTGTTATGTGAATAAATGTTTGGAATGTATATGTGTTGTTACAGATTGTTATGCCTCTAAGAGGCTACGATTGTTGTCTGTTTTTCAGGGAACTAATAAGTTTATAGTCGTTATGCTGCTGAGTTTTTGGTAAAATAAATAGTATTTTTAGATAGCTATAAGTCAACGACAAGTCAGTTAGGAGTTCGAGAATGACTAAGTATTGACGGTCAATGAATTTTGATTAAGATTATGATGTAAAAAAAAATTTACGTCCAATCGCTTAAATCGAAAAAGATTGTTTCATTAAGGGTGTTACAGGGAGCTTCCCCTTTCAGGACTTCTATTTCACCTTTTGTTCCCTTCGATCGGTGAACTTTATGTCTCCGATCATTCCATCTTATTGGTTATACTCTGTTGATCTCTAAGAGCTTACCATTCATTCTTAGCACATCATCTAATTGAATGAATTGGTTTGCCCTATCCATTAGATCTGTAAAATATGTCGAAAGGGTGAGTGATGATGGAGCCAAATAGCTGTGAACATCTTGTGTTCCTTGCCAGAGTGTTTGTGATTGTATCAGGATGTAGATTATTTATCTCTGATGTTAGAGTTTGAAACCTATTGATATAGTCTCTTAAGCTTTTATCGGATCTCTGCACCAAGTTGCATAGGTTGTTGACGGTCTTTGGAGTTCTGATTTGCACTATGAATCTTGTGACAAATAAATCTCTGAGCTACCTAAAGGTATGGATTGATTTTAAGGGAAAATCATGGAATCAATCCCAAGGCATCACCTGCAAGAGTAGTTGGGAATACCCTATCATCGAAAGAGTATATCTATATATGAGTTAGATATTCAGAGATATGGCATTTTGAATCAGAGTTACCTGTATATCTCAACATCTTTATTTCTCTGAATTCACTCAGCAGTTTAACCTCTCGAATCTCCTAACTGAAGGGTGAAATTGTATTCCCTTTGAAAACTGACTTCTTAGGATGACCAAGATTGAACTTCTTAACCTGTTGCAAGAACCACTGCTCATTCCTGTCAAAGGCTCCATCTTTTTTTTCTTCCTTCACTTTTTTCATCAATCTCCTTTTGGGAGTGCACATAAATTCCAATCATTTATCTCTAATGAAGGGACTCGTCTCTGTGTATGAGTCATGTGGTGTCTCCTCTTGGTAGTGCACATATACTAAAGATCATCATACATGTCAGCTAAGGGAAATCACCTTGCTGCATTGTAATTAGCATAAACTTCTTTGTACATTTTTCCCTTACCTTTTCTCCTATCAAATTCTTAAAACTCCGAGCGGATTCCTATTCTACTTCTTTGCTCCTCGATCCTTATCCCTGCATTTCTCGACCTATGCATTCTATGACTTTCCACTTCTATATCTCTGTCAGAGTTTGGGGCCACTTGGCCTTCTTTATTATTTTCATCGTCTACTTTGTAAAATCACTCGAGATGGCCCTGAAGTCTTTAGCTACCAGTGAGGTAAAGTCTGGCTAGGCCACAAGCTCATTATTAAACACTAGTAGCAAATTATTAATAAGAGTTCGTATTAGAGATCTTTGTAGAGGTCTTATTGGAGACCTTGCTCGAGGCCTTATTGGAGACCTGGGTAGGGGTCTCATTGGAGACCTTGATGGGGATTTGTTAGACTCCCTTTCAACTTGGGATCTTAGTTGCCTTCTATCCTTATTATATTGATCCTTGGTTCTAGATTTTAAGTGTTCCGACATGGCTGCAAGCGTTCCTCTCAATGAAAGCAACAAATGATAATCTAGGTAATATCAAAAGTAGGAAGCATATGTGAGTCGGTCGGGTTGTGAACGATTAGAACTTGCAAGAGGGCTAGTCCAATCGGTCTAAGCGTTAACACTCCAAAACTTAACTCAGTAAGAGATTTAAAGAGAGAAAATAGAGGGAGTCTCAAAAGTGCAATACATGGTGCCCTTAAAAATTAGGCTATTTATAGTGGATTATAGCATCAGATATCGAGGCATTTGAGTACTTATATATAGTCAGGCAGGGCAGGTGCACTAACCGCAATGGGTAGATGGCTCTTGTCAGATGACACGATAAGGCTCTATCAGGCCGGTCAGTCTAGTCAAGTAATGTGACGGTTGTATCTTCATCGTGTTCTTCTTAGTTCGATCAGATTGCTCAAAGGGATGGTTGGATAAGGCCTAGATTATGGATCTATCTTGGGCCTCGGTCCAAGAATATATTGAGCTTAAGATAATAATGTGAGTATTATCAATAAATAATAACGTATGAAAAGAAAAAGTTTAACTTGTCAAAAAAAAAGTTTTTTTAAAAAAAAAAAGGAAAATCATACCTTGCTAGATAAAAAGAGCCACAAAGGAACTATAAAAATTAAAAGGCGAAAATTAAAAATAAATAAATAATTTAAAATGTGAGAATGTAAGAAAGAGATGAATAATTAACAAAATTGGTTAAGTTAAGAATGAATTGATTATTAAATAAATTAAATGATATAGTAAAAAAGAAAAAGAAAAAGTTTAAAAGTTAAAAGAGTAAAAGTAATTTTATACAACAATGTATTTTAAAATTTGGGGCTTTAACGATTGTTTAATGGCAATTCATGTTGGAGCAGCAAAACAAAGTAATTAGTTATACACAAATTTTAGCTTATACATCAAAGGAATGAAAATGTGAAAACACACTTAGCTTTTGTTTGCTTTTGGTTGAATGGGAGTAACCGAAAGTAATTGGGGAGTAATTGAATGAGAGTAAGTTAAATTTAATCTATTTGATTTATCAAAAGACAGAATAATTCAAAATAAATCAAGATAACTTGAATTTTTCAATTTACTCTCTATACCCTAAAATATTTATCTCCAAATTGAGAGTAACTACAAATTACTCTATAATTCAAAAAATATATATACAATTCTTTTCTAAATTATAAAGAGTACCTTAAAATTACTCTATATTTATTTTAAATTAATCAAATAATGAAAAATAAATGGGATTAAATTAAATTTATATTACTCTCATTTACTTCATTAAAGTACATTAAATTTCTTTTCAAGTTACTACCATCCAAAGAAAAGCTTACATCTTACTACTAGGAATGATCACGAAACGGGACAGAAGTAGGGCTAGGATTGTCCCCGAAAGTATTTCGGGAAGAAAATTCCTCCATCCCTGTCCCCATGTGGATTCCCATACCCGTATAAAAAATATTTTATTTTTTTAAAAAATTAATTAAAACTAAAATATAATATTTAACAAATAATTATAATTGAAATATAACATTTAATAATTAAAAATATAAATTCAATTATAAATTAAATTAATATAAATTTTAATAATTGATAAAATTAAAATTAAATATAATTTAAAATTACATTATATAAATATAATTAAATTTAATTACTAAATTTTGGGGGCAAAAAAATTTTGGGATGCAAATCACAATTTTCATTTTCACACCGAATTTTAAGTCAAAGAATATTTTTTCTTCTTTTTTTCCTCATGAAAAAATTTTAAAAAATTTTTCATCTCATTTTGGAGCGATTTCCCACCGAGGTCGAAAATTTTCCGTTTAACGATCATCTCTAATTACTACGGAAATATAAGCTAGAAAGGGCCGGTGAAAAAAATATAGAGAATTGTAGGGGCTAAAATGCAACAACAATAATGTTGCGAACTTCGAGGAGTAAAAAACGCACAGTTACAAAAAGAATTGTAAAATAATGATAGTTTGGTAAATTTTGGGGATGAGTAGGGTTATTTTAGTAAAAGGGGAGTGACTATTACAAGTCTTCTTCTGGTAAACGAAATGTCCAACAAATCTTCTCATAAATCGAAACCCCCAAGTCTCAATTCCTTCTCTCTCTGTGCTGGTCCTTGTGCGCTGTTCGTCGATTGGCAAGCCGCCGTTGTACTTGCATTTTTGGGGATAATTCATTGAATACTATCTTCGAATTAGTATTTAGTTTGGTGTTTTTGGCGGGAAAAGATGTCAGGGAAAGGCGCCAAGGGTTTGATAACGGGCAAGAGCTCTGCTGCTAACAAGGACAAAGACAAGAAGAAACCCATCTCTCGCTCTTCTCGCGCTGGCCTTCAGGTTTCTCTCCTTCTTGGTCTTGATTTTACTCGATCGTTTAAGGGTTTCAGGGTCTGAAAGTGTGTCGTTTTTCTTTAATTCTTGAATTTGTTTTTAGCGTTTGATTTAGTTTTAAGCACTTGGTTTTGACCTTAGATTTTACTGTTATTTCCTTTTATAAATGTGATCTAGTTGGAAATTTTTGATGGAGAATAAGGTGTACGATTCCTGCGGACTTCGTTCCAAAGTTTGAAGTTATGAGTTCCTACTCTTCAGGCCGCCAGGGGGATGCTTTGGGATTCTTAGCAAAACTACAAAAATAACCCCCGACCTTTGGATTTTTTTTTTTTAAATTTAAACTCCCCTTCTCTTTTTTCATACAAATTAATCATCTAAATGAAATTTGGATATGCTAGAGGGATCCACTTAGCACCAACAGTACAAACATGTAGATATTGTGGGTCCCAGTAGCAATTTTCGCATCAGATTTCAGGGTTTGAATTTAAAAGAACTTTGTAGATCACAGTTCGAATTGTAGGAAAAAAAGATGGTTTTTGTTGAGAAGATGCTCAAATATTGGGGTTTCTTTAGTAATTTTCCCAAAAAGAATTGGGAAATTGAAAGTTAATAGACCAAGTGGTGAATTAGTGGTACTCCTGCTAAGCCAATTACTCACTTGGGAAACAAGCATAAAGAGGAGCTGGAAATTATTGATCTTTTGAAGGGAATGTAAGCCGTAATAACTGTATCTCTCTACACACCTTCCCTGTTTTTGTTGGTCTGGTGGCTTGTGAGCGGCACTTCCAGATGATTGAACTTTTAGTTGGCTATGCCTGTTTGCATATTCTCTTTAGTGTGTGTTTAAGTATTTATGAATTGCAACCTCGATGGAGGATGCTGAGCCTGAAGTGATTCTGCTGCTTAAGGCACTTGTGAACTTCATGTGCTTTGGTTTAACTTGCAGTTCCCAGTAGGTCGGATCCATCGTTTGCTAAAGACAAGAACCACAGCTCATGGAAGAGTAGGAGCTACAGCTGCTGTTTATTCCGCTGCTATTTTGGAGTATTTGACTGCAGAGGTATTGGAGTTAGCAGGAAATGCGAGCAAGGATCTCAAGGTGAAACGTATCACTCCGAGGCATTTGCAGCTTGCAATCCGTGGTGATGAAGAGCTTGATACTCTGATCAAGGGTACCATTGCTGGTGGTGGAGTCATCCCTCACATTCACAAGTCGCTTATCAATAAATCATCCAAGGAATAACTCTGATCCCCAAGGAGAAAAGAATTTGTCGCTAAATTGTCCATGTTTCCAATAATCATGCATTTGTTTGAAACCTGCTTTGAGATTAGGGTCGTGGATTTGTGTTTGAATTATTAGTTTATACTTGTTTTCATTTTAGTTGGACTGTAAACATTTCTTATGTGTTGCGGAGGTTGGACGATTACATTCATTTGACAATTCCAACTTATGTTGTAAGATAGTTGAACTTTTCACATTACCCTGATGGCAAACTCAAAACGAGTATCGGCCCAAAATGATGCACTCAAAACGAGTGGGTTCTCTTTGGACTATCTTGTGCATAGGATGCACCAACCATTTGCTGCTAATTGCTAAATATGAATAGTTTGCTAACGTGGTTCAACGGAGGGCACTGTAAAATCATTCGGATACGGCGAGAATGCAGGCTATCATATTGTCCTTGCACCTTTTACACCGTGTGCGGGTGTGTGTTCTACTGGTGGTATTGAATGGACATGGTAAAATATAGTGTGATAATATTATATATATTTTTTATTTTAACACGTTGTATTGAAATAGATATTTAATAAACAAAACACGTTAGTCCTAGAATTTAATGTATGTTAAGTTAATAATACTACTATTTTATTCAAATTTGAATTTGAACATTTAATGTATGTTATAATTTAAAGTATAAAGATTTAGTGCAATAAAATAAAGAAGGGACAATGAAAAAAAAATTAAGTATTGCAATTCAGGAATTTGGAAATGATTTTGACTTATTTGTTAAGATGTTTAGGAAAATGACTGTTTTAATAATTTTTTAATAAGAGAGAAGCCAGGAAAAATGAAAAATAAATATCTTGATAAGAGGGAAAAATAAAATCAGGATAATAGAATATAATGAAAAATTTAAAAACTAAGTCAGGATGTTAAAAGAATAAAAATCAAGTTAAAATTAAATTCATGATTTTGAAATCACGAGTTTTACCTCCAAATACTATTATCTAATCAAATATCACACTACACCACGCTTCATCATACTTGACCATCATCCAAATAAAAGGGTTAAAAATTCTGGATATGCAGCTTGAATTTCCTTAGAATTACCAAGGAAGATGAGGACTAAATATGCCCTAGCAGTTTAGAAACTAAACAATGGAATTGAGAGGGTTTGTTTTCCTTTCCAAAATGAAGTGAAAAGATTTTTGAACTTTTTTCTGACCGATTTACCTCCAAAAGCCGTTGACTTTATTTTGGATGAAAAATATAATTGTCAAATGGTGTTAATGACAACCAATAGAATGATGACACATAATCACTCACGTGACATTTTCTTCCTTGGTCAGCATTAATTAAAAATTAAAAATATATATTATATTTTTCATCTAACATTTAAAAAAAAAAAACTCTCTTCTTCTTCTTCTTCTTCTTCTTCTTCTTCTCTCTTCTTATTCTCGTGTTCTTCTTCTTCTTCTTCTTCTTCTTCTCCTCCATACATTCAAACACTTCCAACATTAAAAATAACAAAAAATCCAGAAAATTATTATTTTTTTAATTGAAGTAGTTCTGAAAATTTTCATTCAAAATCAAATCACCTGCAAATTAAGAAAACTAAAGTTGACTAAAATAACGCCAAAATTGCATTACATTCATCAAATATTGTTGTCTTAAAAATTGTCCTAGCACATAGTTGCTGGTTAAATCTATAATAGGAGACCCAATTAAATCCAAAATGATCCGTTCACACCTTAAGCAGTTGCTCCCTTCTTCCTTGCTGATGACTAAGTGCCTTCTTTGAAACCACCCTTGAACTTGTGAGAGAGAAGGCGTAAATACCTCATCCTTCCCGTGCTAGTTATCTTTTTTCAAATGACCTTTACACTCCAGTTTTATTTCCTATTATGGGCAACAAGGAATGCATAGACAATGCAACAGGTCTTTTGAAGGTGTAAGCTACGGCTGCCGCACCTTGCAATTTGCATAGAGGGTGTGAGTCTTGTTCCTTCTCTTACCAAAACTCCTTAGAGTATAAATCTAAAGAGAGAATATGCAGAGAAGCCCCACCTTTAAAGTTCTAATTTCTAGATTAAAGAAAATCTAGGAAATTGTAATTAAACACACAAGAAATTTGATTCTTAATTGTTTTTACTTTCTATTAAATTAAGTTTTAATAAAATTATGTAAAAAAAACTTTAATAATTAGATAAGAAATCTATTTCAATGGAAGTTTAAAATCGGCTGAAAATCAAACCTTCAATACTGGAATTCGAAACAACATAAAAAACATAAACAAAAATAAATTAGAGATCCAAAATCCATTAACCAAAACAAAATAGATTTAGAGTATAAATCTAAAGAGAGGATACAAAGGAAAAAGAAAAAAAAAATCATTGGCTAATCGAAATTCGCCGGTCTTAAACAATGATGGCTTTGTTGCCATCTTCTTCACATACTAGAAAATAAATCAAAGATGGTGAAATTAAAGGATAAAGGGAGAGCCGTAGAGGGAGTGGATCGTTGTTGGTCGGTGATTGAAGAAGTAATTAAAGGAGACGGCACCAAAGCAGAAAGTTGCGAGACAGGAGAGAATAAAAGGTTATGTTAGGACAGCATAAGGTATAAATTTGAAAATTTCTATAGTAGACAATTTCTAGGACAAATAAATCTAAAAATTTGAGGATATATTAAATTTTTTTTTTAGATTTGCTAGGTTTTTGTGTTTGAATGTTCGGAGAGGAAAAAGAAGACGAGAACGAGAAGTGAAAAAAGAAGAAAAGAGCTTTTTTTTTTTAAATGCCAGATGAAAAATATAATATATATATATATATATTTTTAAATGCCAGATGAAAAATATAATATATTTTTTAATTTTTAATTAATGCTGATAAGGAAAGAGAATGATACATGGATGCTGATGTCATCATTTTATTGGATGCTATTAATATCGTTTGCCAGCTGGATTTTCCATCCAAAAAAGAGCAATTTCCAGGGCAAAAAAACCCTCTTGACCCTTTGATTTTTCAGAGTTGTTTGCAAAACCTGAATTGGAAAAGAACAAAAATAAAACACTTGCTGTCGCCAAACAGCCTTTTAGTCAATGAGAAGCCTCTTGGTCTTGTTTTTTTGGAAGACGGTTGAAGAATTGTCATACTCATGGCATGTGGCATCAGCTCCCATCATTCGGGCATTAGATTCTTGCTTGCATGATTGAGGCTTTCCTGTCCGCATCCCTATAATTTGTATGTAAGGAATTAATGTTCCTATTGTGAAAGTTAATTAAGCCAGCTACCCAAACATTGGACATTGGTGCCATCAAGGACAAATAAGCTAGCTATAAGATTGAGAAACATACATGTTCCTATTGAGCATTCCCAAGATCCATATCTAATTTCCTTGTATTGAGTCCAACAATGGGAGGAAGAGGTGCATTGCCAATTGGTAAATTTGTGTCAGAATGAAGCGGAAGAACCATCTTAGGCATCTGAATTTAGGACTGCTCACCGTGAACAGATGCATCTGCAGATGAGGTATGGCAGAATAATGCATAATGCTGTTAAAAGCCTACTGGGTCTAATCTACAGGACCTCCATTCTCAAATAAATTTTATTATGTCCTGTATGATTCATAAAATAAAAACACAAGCAACTGGATCTGTCATTAAAAGCAGAAATGATATTCCAGATCAAATAAGTTACAAATTCGAATTTCAGACCTCTGAATAAACTGGTCCTAATTCTACAATGATTAAAAAATGCCTGCCAGAATCCAATCAATTCACAACTACTCAAGAATCTCATTCCATAACCAATCCGTCTGGGGCTCAGATAGCTGATACCTTCGGCACATCAACTGGGAACTGATGGATCTCATCCATCCATGGATTCTTTTCCTTTGCAGGGTTTATGGTCCTTAAAGCCTTCCACACTGCACTGTTACACTTAAACCCTGAACCAAATGCTATTTGCCATGTTCTATCTCCCCTCTTCATCCTTCCTTTGGCTTCTGAATAAGCCAATTCATACCAAAGGGAACTGCTTGAGGTATTGCCAAACCGGTAAAGTGTCATCCTTGATGGTTCCATATGCCAATCAGATAGCTGCAAGTTCTTCTCCAATTCATCCAAAACAGCTCTTCCCCCAGCATGAATGCAGAAATGCTCAAAAGCTAGTTTGAAATCAGGGATGTATGGCTTGATCTTCATCTTTAAAAGTTTCTTACCTACCAAAGTGGCAAAAAATAGAAGCTGTTCGGACATAGGCAGAACAAGAGGGCCCAATGTAGTGATGTTGGTTTTCAAAGCATCGCCAGCAACCGCCATGAGATCCTTTGACAATGTAACACCAACCTTCCCAGTGGAGTCTTCTTCTTGGGTAACACAAGTAAAGCACTTATCATCAGCACCCTTGTTTGTACGGACAGTATGTACTAATTGGTACTTTGACCTTCTTCTGTCAGACCGTTTGTTAGAGAGCAGAATTGCAGCCCCTCCCATTCTAAATAAACAGTTTGAAACCAGTTTTGACCGGTCATTTCCAAAGTACCAATTCAATGTGATGTTCTCCATGCTGATAACCAATGCATAGGAGTTGGGATGGACCTGAAGAAGATCCTTAGCAAGAGCTACCGAGATCAGACCTGCACTGCAACCCATCCCGCCCAGATTGAAGCTTATTATATTCCCTCGAAGCTTGTAATGGTTAATAACCATGGCAGAAAGAGATGGAGTTGGATTGAACAAGCTGCAATTCACAATCAATATTCCAATATCTTTGGTTTTAATGGAAGTCTTAGCCAACAGCTCATCAACACAACCAAACATCACCGCCTCGGCTTCTTTTCTGGCTTCCTGCATGGAGGGGTTGGGAGGAATGTTGAGGACAGCTTCAGGAAGGTAAGTTGAATCTCCAAGGCCAGATCTCTCAAGGATCCTCTGCTGAAAATTAAGATTCTCTTCTGTAAATGTTCCAGTCATCCGAGATTGATCCATGAAAATCCTTTTGGTGCATTTACGAGACTCTTCAGGCTTGTAGCAGGAGAAGTTGACAAGGTATACTGGCCGAGGACGAGTCATGAAATATAGTGTGAATAGGAAAACGAGGAGAGTTGAGCAAAAAATCACCGAGACGAGGTTGAATTGCAGATGCTCCCAGAGGGTATAAAGATCTTTGAGAGAAAAAGTTGAAAGCTGAGCAGCAATTACAACTACAAGAGGCGAAAGGAACAGGTACATTGCATGAGTGATGAGGTAATGGTAACCCAACTTGACATATTTTAGCTTCACGGATTTTTTGAAATCAGGAAGGTTTCGGGATGATGATGGTTGGATCAAGGGTGTGTTTGGCTTTGGTTCTGCCATCTCTCCCTGTCAAAGGTTCAAATTTAGTTAGAAAAGAGAAAATATGTGAGGCATTCAGAATATAGTGAATTGTAATCAAGCAAAGAAAAAGTCAATGAATAAAGATCAAACTGAAAAAGATCCCACGATCTGTAGCAACAAAAATCTGAAATCCAATTCCAAAAAGACTTTTCAGCCAAGGAGGATAGCATAAAGGTTTTAATTTTTTTATCCTACCTTTTTTGGATAATTCCCACTAGAGTTTCAAAACCTCAGGTTATCCCCCCAATCTTAAAATCGACGCAAACAATGAAAAGAGGAAACTACCAGAACCTAACAACTGAAAATCTCAAAAAAGCAAACAATTTTACTTCATTCCTATACTAAAAAACCTATATTTTATTGCTAAAAGAATCAATGCTTTCGAATTAATCCGACGGTTAACCTTTATTACAGATCCAATCAGGCGAAACCAGGAAACCCACATCAGAATTTCAAATAAAAAACAAAAAATTTATATATTTAGAAAGACCACAAAAAAAGGAAATCCAATCGAAACATAGATCAATCACAATTCCCATTCAATTAAACAAAATCCCAGATCCGAAAAAGAAAACTCACAAAACAGAAAAACAAACAACATTAAGCATTACAATTAAAAAAAAAACTAACCTTGATATGGGATTTCCCCAGACGGATTGCTTGAACCTCTCAGGAGAAGCAAAGAAGAGAGAGAGACGTGGGGAAATAAAGCTAGATTGGAGCTGCCAACGGAAAGAATAGAAATAAGAAACAGAAGATAGGACTATATTTAAATTTTGAAGTTTTGTTTTTTTGGGAGAGGTCGAATATTATTTAAAAAGCGGAATAATGTAATAGAAGGAGAAGGAGAAATAAGTGCGTGAAGAGAAATGGGAATAAAAATTGAAGCTTTATAGATATGTCAAAAAAAAAAAATAGTGGAGAGAAGGTGATGAGAAGCCAACTAGGATTAGGAAGGTGAAGAATTAGACGCGGTTTTTGCATTCAAAATGGAACGGGAAGAGAGAGAGAGAGAGAAGGTCAGAGGCAGCGCCATCTGCGTTTGAAATCTTTGACTGGCAGCTCCGTTTGTTGTTTACCGTTCCTGTTGTTGGGCGATGTTATAGATAATATGTTCCTCCGTCCGTGGAAAAGTTGGAACATCTATCGGTCATGTTTCTTCTGGATTTCCAATTGCCTACTAGATGATTTTTATGCTTACTTTGTCATTATTTTTTCTCACTGTATCAACATTCTTGTATCTTGTTGTCCAGAATGGAGCGCTTTTTTTTTTTTTTCCTTTTTAAATGTTAATAAGTGTGAAAAAATTGTACACATTGTTTGGATAATTGTTTTCTAAGAACTAGATTGAATTAAAAAAAATCAATTAAAATAATTTATAATTTTTTTTTGATTTTTGATAATACTTACATATCGTTTATAGTTTAACAGCGTCTCTAAATAGATTGTTATATGATATGATTTATTAATATAATTTTTTTTAAATATATTTGAAAATATAATTTTTTGATAATATTATATTTTATAATTTTTATTCATAATTTTTAAATTATAAAAATATTTAATTTTGAAAGTTATTAATTTAATAATTATTTGTTATTTTTAAACTTAATTTTACTATTCTCGTAGTCTTTATCATATCATTAATTTTGTAACAATCATGAATAATTTCTACAACCTTCAATTACTGCACTCCGATATTTTCCCATTCTTCCACTGCACTCACATATTCATTTTATCAAGGATGAGCAAAAAATCGAAAATATGATTAATCATAAAATTAATTCGAAATCGAATTATTTTTATGACTAATCGATTCGATAGACTCGATTATAATTTTTAATTTTTATATTTTTTATTAATGATTACGATTTAGATTTTTAAGTATCGGTTAATCGTTAATCCACGGTTAACCGATTCATATATATATATATATATATATATATATATATATATATATATATATATATATCTTCAATTTTCCTCTATTTTTCTCTAAAATTTACATAAAATAATACTTTAAAATAAATTTTTATTTTTATACCTTAATTTTTTTATATTTTCCTATAAAATTTATATAATACTTTAAACTAAATTTATATTATATCATTCTCTTTAATTATATAACAATATTTATATATAGAATACAATTAACTTTTATATATATTGTTTTTATCAAATATTGATATTCATATTTTACTTTATAACATTTAATTACATTATTATCCAAATTTTTATTTGACTTAAAATCAAATATAGTAATTTTAAATAAATATCAAACATATTTTATAATATTATCTATTAATTTATAAAACATAAATTTTGGCTAGTAAATTATGTTTGTTTTCGTAATTTTTATAGTAAATTACTTTATACATTGAAAATTGAATTAAATTTTATTTAATTTTTTTATATAATTTCATATTATAAATTTAAATGGTCAACGAAAAAATATTGATTAACCAAATCGAAAAATTAAAATCGATAGACTGGTTAATTGAATATAATGGACTGATTAATGGTTAGTAATTTTAAAAAACCGTTATTAATGAACTGATTAATTTTTTTGCTCATGAATCGATTAATCGGTCCATACTCATCCCTAAATTTTATCATTCTCACGGCAGGTTCTTCCTTTTCTCTCTTTTTTTTAATAAGCATTATTCTTTTGTGATATTTTTGAATTATTTATATTATGATGTATTTGAATTATTTATTAAAATTTTAAGTTATAATATATTATGGTAAAAAATATTTACTTTATTATTTAAAAATATTAGTAATATTTTATGATAAAAAAACAAAAAATAATTATCTTAAAATACTAAAAGTTATGAAAATATTTATATTTTTAAAAAATAAAGGATAATTATATCAATTTATAATAAAATTATATAATACCATACAGTTAAATCAAATAAAAAAATTATAAAATTACATATTATCATATATTTTTTTTAAATATCGTATCATTAAAATTATATTATATTATATTATAATGAATCAAGCACTAGCACCATCCAAACATATCGTAGAAGACTTGAATTCAATTTTAAGAGATTGTAAGCCCATTAAACAGGGTCATGGGTGAAATCCCATAATGGTCACACCAATGGCCAAAAATACTCAAGATTTATAAATAAAATATTTTTAAAATCTCCAATATTATGATCTTTTTCTATTCTTTTTAACTGTCCATTATATTATATTTTTAGATGAATTTAAATTTTGAAGCATTTTTCCTCGAAACCTATTATTTTATTTCTTTTTTTTTTTCAGGATTAGGGTCCGACTTCCTACAAATTCTAACTACTTAGACTAGGGTTTGATTTCCCATAGGCTCTCTCTAGTTGAACTGTAGTCTAATTTTCCAAAGACTCTCTTCACTTTTTTGTTGTTTTCAATTTTATTATTTGGCACTTTTGTCAATAGTAGATGTCGTTCTTCCATCACTACCATTCATTATTCACCGTTCACTATTCACTATGGATCATACGTTCTTCCATCATCCATTTTTTTATAAACTAGTGAATAGACATAAGTGCATAAGAGTGCCTAATTAAACAATTTTCTATCAACCGTTCTTCACAATTAGATGTATAAGGGATAAAAGCATATCGTCCGTTCTTTAAGGTCAAACGAATGTTCTTTCATTATATGTTTATTACAATAGATAAAACATGCTTTCATAGTTCATTCTTCACAAAAAAGAATGTAAATATAAAGGCATAAAAATGTCTAACCAAACATTTTTTGATGTCTATTCTTTGTAGGTTGATGCATAAGAGGTAAAAGGCATTGATGATGGGATGAACTCCTAGCTGCGATCGAGCACCTGAAAAGGGTGTATACACTGTGATCTGAATCAGTTTAGATCATGATTATCCAATTATGAGAAAATAACATATTACTGATAACAGGTTCGAATCTCGAAACTCCGATCATGACATTCTTACTTTTTTTTAATGATTTGTCATGATTTTCTAAATATTTTCAGATATTGCTAAGTGTTTTAACAAAACATAGTTTTAGACCTTCGGTGGTGACAGACTGAGGAATACCTGTCTATGGATTAGTGATGAGGGATGACCATCTCTCCTTGAGGGATGCCCGTTCGTGGCTCGAAATAAAAAATTTTTCACGTTTTCCTGGATTTTCAAAAAGGAAAGTTTATCTTTTAATTTTTTTTTGAATTTACAAGGGCAGATTTGAGGAGGTTTGAGTTGGATTTCAACTCAAATTATTCCTTAGGTATAAATTTTTAAATCTAGGATTTTTTAAAAAGGAGGGGGGGGGAGAATGATTATTTTTTAGAGCCACCTTTAGAGAAGAAGAAAATCTAATTTCTCTTTCTTTCTAAAGACTCATTGCTCTATCAATCTTTGTTGAGCACACACACCACATACAAGCGAATGTCATATCTTCTTTTGAGAATTAAGGAGCACAATTTGGTATAAAAATCTGGACTACAGAATTTATAGAGTCAGAATATCTTCTAAGAGTAATATTTTAGGCTATTCTCTTACTTTTTCTCTCTAGAATTCAATTGGCATGATCATTGAACTCTTTAATGCATGTTAATATGTTTTAATTATTATAATTGATTGATATGTATGTTTAAATGAGGTGTGAGGTGTTTTGGGGTTGCTAGGCATAAGAGAGGCATATTTTTATGTTGATTTTCTCTATTTTTGTATATGTAAAACTTCAATTTCGCTCTCTTAATCTTGTAAATATGTGTTTTTGTATGCATTTTATGTATGATTTGTTGTTATAATATGTTTTGGCATGATTTAGATTATATAAATGCATGTTTGGGGCTTGGAATATTTTTTACATGATTTTTCTGCATTTTTTAGTTTTGTCCAGAGGTGACAGACAGGAAGACAGACTGAAGGACGGTCGTCTATCATTCGATGGACGAAGCGTCCTTAACCTATCTCTCTGTCTCGTCCTTCGCTCCTTTTGTGGTCGTCCCTCCCTCTTTTTGGCCATCTTTGACTGTTTGTTTAGGCATTTTTGCATATATTTTATGTTTTTATGTATTTTTTTACATCATTTATTCATTTCTCACAATATGTATGCATTAATTGATGTGTTTTTGCTTATGTACAGTATATTTGTGTACTTGAATCTATTTTATTTGTGTAAGTAAGTCTAGGATTATTTTTATTATAAATACTAATGCATTTATTTTGTGTGATTTTTTTGAGTAATTGTTACCTTTATAGCTTTAGAGGGTTTGTGATTTTTTTGCATGGGAAATCGTGCTTCCACACTGGTCACCATCTCTACTCCCTGATCGTATCGATCATTTTTTCTTTTATCTACTTATTATGGCTTCGTTTATTTATTTATTTATTTTTGCCATTATTTGTTATTTTATTTGGGATGTATTATTTTATTTGGGGTTATAATAGTTAGTAAAAAATGAATTTTCAAGCATGTTAAAATAAAAAACACTTAAAATATTTTTTAGCAAATAAATTGGATTTTTTTACAAAATCTGGACCAATGTCTAATTTTTAGCCCAAATTCATATAGTATGTAATAAAAGTATTTTGTAAATATGCATGAGGGAGCCAATGCTTCCAAATTAAATCGATAGCTTGTTTTATATATGTACATTTATCTTATTTTGTATTATTTTTTGGGACGATTTGCCTCTATAGTAATTTTTAAGTACAGTTTTATTTTAAGCATTTATTTACCCTTTTTTGATTGAATGGGATGCTTTAAATTTTATTGCATGCATTGTGTGAGAAATAAGAGGGGATTAATTTTAAAACTCGAATATAAATTAATACCTAACCAAAATGCCTAATAAGAGGGATGTTCCGAACATCAATCTTTGTTTGGACATTAAAATAAGGTTAAGAATCAATTCTCGATGTCCTATTGGATGGTGACTCCATGACATTTACCTTTTTGAGCCTATTAGTAGATGCTTTCATGGATTAATCATCAGCAATGATTTGATCTTAATCCTTTTTTATTATGAAATGATCAATTTATAATTAAAAATGAGCCTCCTCCAGTCTCAAATCCTAAAAGCGAGCCTTTGAGAGCAAACCTGAAAGCAAAGGGCAACTCCGGTACTTGTCACTGTACAACTCCACTAGAGACTAAAGAAACCTTGCTCCAAAAAGCATTTTAGTTATGTTATTCATAATTGGATTTTATTATTAATCATGTCTCTTCTTTAAACTGCATTTCTTGTATATATCTTAAAGCCTCAGAATAAAGTTAGGCATCCCTTTTTAGCCCCAGTGCTATCTTGAAACATGCCGTACGTTCACTCAATGTAGAAAAGTATCAAAGAGATCTATCAACCCAAGTGTAGTACCAAATGGTATATGAAATGGTGATCCATCAGTCATTATGCTCGTGATGAGCTACATTTATTGGCAGGGACCATGCTTGGATAGCCTTAAAATTTCATCACGCTTGACTCAAATCTATATAATGACAATAGCAACTTTTCATAGGTTATATGATTATAATATTTTTTTACTTGCTATATGGACCCTTATATATTAATCGAACTCAAATAAATTAGGAGGATACCATTCAAAGGCTACCATACCCCGATGAGCTCAACCCAGTCTGTATGAGTTAGTCAAAATACATAATAGTAAAATCCATATGCCTGCTTTTTCAATTAAAGAGGTTATGCTGCTGATTTCTCATCGTGCACCATACATGTATATTTGATACCTTATTGACCAATGGGCTAAGTCCATCTAGAAAAGAGATCGCACAACCCTTGTGTAGGAGTAATAAGGTTGGAAGCTATTACTCTGCTTTTGTGTGGTTACAATTGACATCTAACAAACATGCATTATATTCGTGCATCATATAAATACCATACCGATGCATCATATAAATACCATATCGATGCATCATTCCTAACCTTTGATTTTTGCAGCCATCATAGACTCATATAGGTGATCTAAAGGGTTAGAATGAAGCTTGGTTCAGAGATCTATATCCAATCTATTAAGATTGGGTTTAGATTTAGATTTGGGTTCATAAGTCAATTTTAAGTTAGGTTTAAACCAGTTATCAAAAAATAGTCAGGAAACAAGTTTAAAAATGGAAAATAATAAAGTAAATAAGGCTGAAAGGGGAAATAAGATTGGGAGAGTGGCTTATGACACCACTATGAGGTTTTCATTTGTGAGGAAAAGGATGAATGTTACTCCTATTGGGACTTTGATAGTGAGGGATAACTTAAACTGTAGACTGGATAGACATCTATAGAGTTTAAGGAAAAAATGTTGGTTATGATTAATGGGATAGTGGCTTATGTAACACTTAATATCATAACTCAGCCTGTAGCAACCGTTGGCAAGATAACGGAGCCAACACATGTTGGGAACACTACCCCAAATGATTCTACAGTGCTTTGAGATCCATCTAGAAAAGAAAGGAGGTATGATCCTGAGGATGACTTTATAGAGGAAGAGGATGAGAACTATATCCCTCCAATAATGAACATGAGGATAAAAGGTCCTAATTCTGAGGATCTAACTTTTTAGAAGATTAAAGCTATGTTTAGGCTGCTATTTGCCGGTAAGGGGATGAACCCCGAAGATAGGAATTTAGATGGAGATGAGTCATTGCCCCAAAGGTTCAAAATGCTTGATTTGCTAAGGTTTGATGGCACCTCAGACCCTTCAACACATATCAAGCAGTACATGCTGATCATGAAGGGAATCATCTTATCTAAGAAGCAAAAGGTAGAGTATTTTTGCTTGAGTATGATTGGGCCTGCAATAGACTGGTATCATAAATTAGATAGATGGACTAAAGAAGTTTAGGACCTATTGATTGAGGAATTCCTTAAGCAGTATAATTACAGTATAAGAATAAAGATCACCCTGAAAGACCTTGTGTTACTCTAGCAGAAGCATGATGAGTCTTTCCATGAGTATCTCATCCTATGGAGAAATAGGGTGATGGAGATGAAAAGGAAACCTGATATAGCTGATCTGGCCAGGTTATTTATTAGGAATGCAAGTTCATACTTGAAAGATGGTTTGAAGATGAAGGGTTTGAAAGATTGAAAATTTCTGAAGGATGTAGCCATAGAAGCTGAAGGAAAGTACTTAGCAAATAGTGAAAATACGAGGAGGAATTTTGACAATAACAAAGTTGTTGGTAAGAGTAGTAGGTAGAATAAAGCTAGAAAAATTGTAGAGATATGCACCATAGAGGCTGGTCAGAAGTATTATTCCAACCTGGGTGAATCACTGTCTTATATTTTAAATAAATTGGTTAAAAAGGGAAGCTTCAGCCTTTATCATCGAGATCTATGAAGAGTTAAAGGTTTTCCTACCATAGAGAAGATCAGTAGTGTGCATATCATCAGCACACGGGGTATCTAACTGATTATTAATGCACTTTGAGGAACAAGATTCAAGATTTGGTAGATATCAAGTCGGTTTCAGATCCTGAGAAGAGGGTTAAGAATATAATGCTATGCCCCCTCCAGTGTACATGATTGGATTGAGCTTGCCTAAGTGATATGTAATAAAGGACCTAAATGGGAATGAGTACTTGGTCGTTACTCGCTCTACCCCTAAAGTAACAAAGCTAGTTGAAGAAAAATGGCTAGTTTCTATAATCAACTGTTGGGATACTCCTATAGAGAGTAAGGATGAAGGAATTTTAGTGCCCATTGATATCTCGAGTTCAGCCAATAAACATGAGAAAAAAGTCAAAGCAGTTACAAGGAGTGAAAGAATGACCTCAAAAATTGAATAATAGCCTACTTCTATTGTAGTGCCTATAAAAAAAGGAAATTAAGGATGATCAGATCATCAAGAAGTTAAAGAAGATACAAGCTCAAATGGATATTTAGGATTTATTGAGGCAGTATCTTTCGTATAGATAGAAGTTGGTGAAGGTTTTGAGCGATGCTACTGTTGCTACCACTATCTCGCCTTCTGAATTACTGGACTTGGTTAGAGAAGGAACCGAGAAGAATGTGATATACTCTGACGCTAACTTTCCTGTAGAAGGAATAAATCATAATCGTCCTATTTACATCAAGGCTCAGGTTAATGGTAAGCACACAACTTATGTGATGATAGATCCTTCATTAATGGCTATCTTTTGGTGGCAATTTCAACCTTTGAATTAAATGACCATATGATAAGTAAGTT
Organism: Excoecaria agallocha; assembly: GCA_037975025.1. Lineage (NCBI taxonomy): Eukaryota > Viridiplantae > Streptophyta > Magnoliopsida > Malpighiales > Euphorbiaceae > Excoecaria > Excoecaria agallocha. The sequence goes on along the minus strand of CM075817.1, from coordinate 12,539,856 downwards.
TAATTTGACTATCTCTACCTATGATAATTCTAAGAGATAGGTTGCTTAAACATTTAAGGCTATGGCGAAGATAGGGCCTATTGAGACTGAAGTCGAGTTTGTAGTCTTACTTATTCAAGCAAATTTCTCCATGCTTCTTGAAAGGTCATGGTTTCATAAGCTAGAAGGAATGCCATCCATATTGCACCAGATGATTAAAATTTCTCATGATGGATAGGTGGTCACTATCAAAGCAGCAAAAGAGAATTAGGTTTCTGTGCTTGAAATAGCCAAACAGCCATTCAACGAGTTTCACGTAAGAGTTATTAGCGATGAAGAGAATGAGTATAGCTTATCTGACAGTCCTCAAATGATTAATATACTGAAAAGTTGAATTTTTGTCTAGTGCTGGTGTAGGCAATAACTCTCAAAGACCTCAGACCGTTATGGCTGTTAAGGGTCAAATGGATAAGAAGGGGTTGGGCTTTATAAGTTTCAATAAAAAAGGTAAAGAGAAGGAAGCAGTGAAAGGGATTCCATTCATTTCTCAGAGTTTCATACTAGCTTTAGGCCTGTGTCTTTATTGTGTAAAGAATGAACCTTAGATGGTAAAAAATAAGCTGGTGTTAGGATTTGAGATGTTCAATGATGTTTTTGACTGGGAAAAGGGAATCATTAAACCAGTTGAGAATTTTAGGGATGAAGAGATTCTGTTGCACCATTCATCTTGGGATAAAAAAACCAGAGAAAGTTCTAATAAAGAAGCTGCTTAATACTCAACTAAAAGGCAAAGAGAAGGCAAAAGCCGAAGAATCATCCAAAGGTTGTCTAGAAGCTAGAAAGTCATCTAATGCTAGCAAGATTGGAGAGGATACTTTTATTGATGTTGTTTATGTTCCTAAACTTTTTGATAGGAATAATGTTTGCTCTTTTGATTACATTAACGAGATGAATAATTTTGTTTAATTGTGTGATCTTTCTTCTGATTTCAATATGCGTGATCACGATCATAAAGCATTTATATTTGATATTAACTCAACAAACACATGTTCATTTAATCTCAAAACTAAGAAAAACCTAAAGATTTTATTAGCATCAGATATAACTCCTGAAGAGAAAGAAAATTTTGAGAGAATATTGAAAAATATGAAAATGTCTTTTCCTGGATCTATAAAAACATGCCAGGAATAGATCAAAAGTCACCAAGCATGCCATCCCGACATATCCAAAGTACATGCCAGTTAAGCAAAAACTTAAAAGACTTAGGCCAGAGTGGGCTGAAAAGGTTAAAGATGAGGTCAGAAAGCAAATAGAGGCTAAGTTCTTAGTGAAAGTTGGGAGAGTCAGGATCTGTGTAGATTATAGGGATATGAACAAAGCTTGCCCTAAGGATGATTATCCATTACCTCATATAGATGTTCTGGTTGATAGTTAGGTATAACTTTGTGGATGGATATGTTGGATATAATCAAAATTTGAATGAGATATTGGATAGGATCAAAATAGCTTTCATAACCGAATGGGGGACATATGCCTATCGGGTTATACATTTTGGGCTTAAGAATGCAGGTGCTACCTATTAGAGGATGGCAACTAAGATATTGGATAACTTGATTCATAAGAAATGGGAGGTATATGTGAATGACATGATGATCAAGTTAGTTACTAAGGAAGGTAATTTTGAGGCAGTAGAGAAGTTCTCTCAAAGGATCAGCAAGTATAATCTTTGCCTCAACCCTAAAAGGTATATCTTTGGGGTTACTTCAGGTAAGCTTTTAGGCCATATGGTGAGCCAGAGAGGCATAAAGATGGATCCTGATAAGGTAAAAGCCATTAGAGAGATACTAGTACCCCAGAAGGAAAAGGTCAGAGGGTTTTTGGGTGAGATCCAGTACATAAGTAGGTTCATTGCCAAGTTGACTTCGATCTGTGAATCGATATTCAAGCTACTTAAGAAGGATCAACGAGTAGTTTAGAATGAAGATTGTCAAAAGGCATTCGATATCATTTGGGGAATATTTGTTACACCACTAGTACTAAGATCACCTCAAACAAGTAAGCTTCTAATTTTGTACTTGGAGTTAGAAGATGGTTTAGTAGGGGCCATAATGGCATAAGAGGATGATTTTGGGATTGACTATGCAGTGTACTATCTTAATAAGAAGTTTTTTCCTTATAGGGTGAAGTATATAGAAGTTGAGAAGATCGGTTTGGTAGTTATATAGGCATCAAAAAAGCTGAGACACTACTTTCACTCGTACAGGATGCAAGCTATGGGTACTTACATGAGGCTCCTTCATTGTTAGGAAAGATGGAAAGGTGGTTGATCCTTCTGTAAGAGTTTGATATAGAATGCATCACTAGGAAAACCATTAAAGGGAGATTCATAGCAGAGTTCCTAGCTGATCAACCTCTATAAGGGGAAGAGGTGACTTGTGAACTCCCCAATGAAAACATTACAGCCATAACAGTTTAGGGCTAGTAGATGTACTTTTGACGGAGTTGTGAATAACAAAGGAGTAAGAGTAAGAGTGATCTTGGTTACTTCAGAGGGAGAAAGGATGCCATTGGCCAAGAAATTAAGATATAAAGCCACAAAAAATGAAGCAAAGTATGAAGTTTGCATGTTCGAGTTGAAAGCTTTACTGGCTATAGAGGCAAAGTTCGCAAAAATATTTGGAGACTCATCTCTGGTAGTGTATCAAGTAAGGGGTGAATGGTCAGTGAAATAAGAGCATTTAATGCCTTATCTCAGGTACCTAAAGGTTCTGAGTAGTCGATTTAAAGTTTGTACTTTTGGGTATGTGCCTAAAGAAGAAAACCAATTAAAATATGCCTTAGCGGCTTTGGTGTTAATATGGGATAATCCAAAAGGGATAATCATAAAGCCTGTGCTAATCTTAAGCTCTGATAAGCCATGTTTCGAAAAGGAACAAGTCATGGATATCGAGGTGGATGATGGAAAGCCTTGGTATTATGACATACAAAATTACTTAAAAAGGTTAGTATTCCCTGAGAAAGCTACTGAAAAGGACCAAAGGATGATTTGTAAGCTATCTATATAATTCATTGCTGTAGAAGGAGTGCTTTACAAAAGATAGCCTGATAGGATTCAACTGAGGTATTTGGATGAAAAAGAAGTAAGGAAGGTAATAGAGGAAGTATATATGGGAGTGTCTTGAGCCCATATGAATGGCTTAGCTGTGGTAAAGAAGATCATGAGGCAAGGTTTCTTTTAGCTTATAATGGATACTAATTGTTCTAAGTAAGCCAAAGAGTGTTAGTTATGCCAATAGTATGCAGACCTAAGGTATTTACCCATTTTTGAGTTATGTAACTTGATATTGCCATGACCATTCATTACATGGGGAATAGATATTATGAAAATGATCTATCTGCCTACTTCGAATAGGTATAGATTCATTATAGTGGCCATAGATTACTTCACCAACTGGGTGGAAGCAGAATCTTTGAAAAGGTGGATGCACGAGACATGGCTAAGTTCATTGAGAATAATTTGATATGCAGATATGGCTTGCCTCATCATGTGGTGTCAAATAATGGGTTACAATTTTCAGGTGATATAACACCTTCTATACAATTTCTAAGTCCATATTATTTTATTAATACCTCGATCATAATTAATTTATTACTCATCTAAATTAAAATATGACAGCATGACGGCTTAAAATTCACAATACCTATAATGGCTTCAATACTGGACCAGTCATGAATAGTACTTTTCGATGGTGAATAATGCTTTTTGGGCTCGAAAGGACACCCGAAAGTCAAAAATATTTTATTGTACCATCGAAAAATATTGGTCATGGGGAGTCCGGGGTTGAAATTTGAAGTGAAATTGAGGTCAAATGGGCCTCCAAATGTCAAAAATACGAAAAAGGTAGCGATTCAATTTTCCTGATAAAAAAGGTAACTTGATTTTGCATAAATAATTAAAAATAGTAAACGAACTCCGAAAATTGTCAGATTTTTAATGCCTACATGAATTTTTGTATAGAATATTTTGGTGATGAGAATGAAATTTTTTGATGACACCGGCAGTTATCGAATCGGATCGATAACGGACTCCGATTGAGCAAAAAATTTGCGTACTAGTTATTTTTGATGTGATAAAATTAATGGAATCATTTTTGAAGTAATTTGAAGTAAGGAAGATAAAGATTTTGGTTTGGACCTAAAATGAGCTTAAATTTATAATTGGGCTAAACCCATTAACCAAGCCCATAATTAGGCCCATTTAAGGGGTATATAAGGAGAGAAAATCTGAAAAAATTTCTAGATTTAGCTGGCTGCATCTCCTCCTCCTAAGTTGGCCGAACTACTCTCCATTTCTTCTCTCTTTGATTTTCTTCTTCTCTCACTTCAAATTACTCACAATTTCCAACATAAAAATTAAAGTTTCACTTCTCTAGTTCACCCTAGTAGCCTCAATCAAGTGCTTTGAGCAAGGGAAGGCTAGAAATCAAGTGGTTAAAGAAATTGGGATAAGTTGGAAGTTAAGAAATTCATGGATTTAAATTATTTCTTTGATATTTTCTCATAGATTTTGAGGTGTAGTTTATGATTTTAAGCTTGGATTTGGCATTTGAGATCAATAGAATGAAGAAAACTAAGGTTTAATGGGCTGTTGTATTAGGTTTGGATAGTGAAGGAAGAAATTCAAGGGATAAAGGCAAAGGGAAGGAAGGTTAGGCACCCTTGATCAAGTGATTATGGTATGTGACTAATAAATCTAAGTATTTCCTATTTATTTGAATTAATTCTCTTTATGTAATTAAGAAAAAAATTGCTAAATTGCTTAAATATTGAAATTAAGTTGGTATGAATAAGTTGGAAAAAAAATTGGCCTACGGGGTACCGGAATAATTTAAGTAGGTTATGGGTGTTACATTTTGAATAGGCGAGATGGATTGTAATATCCCACATCGGTTAGAGAGGAGAACGAAGTAGTCTTTATAAGGCTATGAATACCTTTCTCTTGCAAACGCGTTTTAAAATCGTGAGGGCTAAGACCCAAAGCGAAAAATTTCTACAAGCGACCATCCATGAACGTTACAATACCTAAACCTATAAAATTCAAATTTACACTCCCAATATAATTTCCTCCAACTTTCACAACTCCAATTAATAACACAACACTTTTATAATTTCATCTCAACATACATATCTACAGTCATTCACATCCACACATAACCCATATTACATCCATTCATCAAATTCACAAAATACTTAAATTATATGCCCATTTACAATAACTTGTCATAAACTTTCTTAGTATTTACATATAATTGCATAACAAAAATCAAAATGTGTTCTTCTGGGTACATGCTACATCAAATTCTTCAGGTGTTGGTCCTGTGGTTTCTGTCCCTGTGTGCAGTTACAATAAACAGCACCCTAAGCAACATAATCGCTTAGTGGTGGATACATCTACACAAAATTTCACATAATTTATTATATTTACCAAAATTAATTGATCCATTATTATTTTAATTAAATTCTCATAGCTAAATAACTTCCAAATTTATTCTTTTTATACCCAATTTCTCCTTTAATTGTTTCAAAATTTTCTTTCTTATTTAATTTCAAAAATTTCTCAGTTCGGGTGAAAAATTACCATTTTATCCTTAATGATTGATTTTTTCAAATTTTGACCCATGTTTGACCATTAAAGTTGATTTTTTTTATATTTTAACCAATTTAACTCTAATTTTGATCCGGTTAAGTTCCTTTGACTCCTATTTAAATTTAATTGTATAAATTACATTTTAGTTCCCGTCCACTTTCACTTAGATGAAAAATTACGGTTTATTCCTTATAATTTTTCAAAATTATGATTTTGCCCTTTCTTAATCAAATTGACCATTTTAACCATTTTAATCATATTTTCAACATTAATTGGCCATTTTGTCACCAGTTTATCGTGTAATTATGTTTTTGCCCTTATTTAGCATATATATCTCATTTTTCATCTTAATTCATTCTTATTCATATTTTTAACATTATTAAAGCTGTAATTACCCTTTTTACTCAATTTTATGTAAAATTACCATTTTATCCCTAGTTGTGGACAATAGAAAAATCATGAACTGGATAAGCGGATGACCAAATCCAGTAAGTGGGAGTGTCTATACCACTAGGGGGTATGTGGCTACTCCCCAGTATATTAGTAATTGGGCCTGCTAATAGTATATCCATTCTTTCTCAGTATAGTAGCAGTATAATGACAATACAACAATAGAACAACGTAAGTTAAGTGCTCCTGTGGCTAGCCATACTATCCTAGGATCCTAGATTACCCATCGAACACTAAGGGCATAATAAATTGTTACATTTTCATACTTCACATTATTGTTAAATTGTTATACACACTAATAACATTATGTTAACATTGTCATGATTTAATTTCCACTCATTCAAGCTTATTAATTGTACATTTCATATATATACACATAATATTACAAGGATATAATCAAAACAAGCCATTATACATATATAGGCCATTCGGCCACTTAACACTTTTATGCTTACACAATATTTTCTTCTTCCTTTGCATGCCATACAAATTTCTATACCCATTTCAAGCATCATTAAGGTATAATATAATTAGTTTGCACTAAAATTCTTAAGTTCCATCAACTTCCATCATTATGTACCCTTATACATATTCATAAACATTTGTTATTTTTCACTTTAATCAATCTTAATGCCTTCCTCATGCCTTGTATTGTCTAATTACAACCAATTATTGCATTTAGCATCAATTTACTTTACATTTAACCTTGGCACACCATTCGGCCACCTATGGTTTCCATCTTTTCACCTTGTTTTCTTCACTAATTCAAGTTCATATTAGTTTAATTCATCATTTTATTAGATTGTATTAATTTACTTCATCAATTTACACTATGGCATATAGTTACATAATGTAAAAATTAAGGGTAATTCATTAAAATAAATGAAATTAAATGTAAATTGTATTCACTAACCTCAATTTGGCTTGATTTTCACTTATTCTTCTTTTTCTTTTCCCTTTCCTCCTTGGCTGTTCCCTTCCTCCCTTTTTTCTTATTTTGGTCGAAATTGAAAGGAAAAGAAACACAAGATTAATTCATGATTTTAAGTAATTTAAGGTCACCACTATAGTTCCCTAGTCCAAATCTATATGCTCATGCAATTTTTCCTTCAAATTTCCCCTAAAATTCATGAAATCATAAAATTGCACCTTAAGGTTCTTACTTTAATTCCTTAATTTCTTGGTCCCTCCTTGATGTAAACTCTTTTCTAATTGAAAGAGGATAAAATTTTGAGTATTAGGTTGCAATTAGGGCTGGAAATTTAGAGAGAGAAAGCTTAGAGTGGAGAAAAATGGAAAAGAAAGAACAAGTGAAGGGTTCATATTTTAGAGGAAAGAGAAAAAGAAAATACTGAGATTTTTGAGAGACTTCTAGATGTCTCTAACCCTTATCTCATGGCCTATTTATATATAAAAGGAAGGGCCAAGATTCACTTATTTACTATTGAATCTAAAGGCTTTAAATTTAGCCACTTGTCATTCATTCATGCACTTGGGTTTACCCTACTAATCTAAAATTACTCACACATGATTATGGCTCTATATTAGTAAGTCATGTCTCTTTCTAGGGTCAAATTCCTGGATTTGATGCTCTAAATGATCCGATCTCGATTTTGCACCCCGAAATATAAATTTTTGTTTTTTGTGTCAGATTTTCCCAAAATTTTTCTCAAGTGTCACTACATATTCAAGAACATATGATAAAAATTTTAGCCCATTCTGATATCATTTCGGTATAATTTTAGCTTCAATAGCTTGTGCAACTGATCCAAAATCCAAAATTATAGAATTGCTGAAATTGCCATTTTTTAGTTCCCTGGGTGTATTTACATTATTTATAATATGTATGTGAAATATGAAGTCCATTGGAGGTCTCTAGGGTCCCCAAACATGTGGTCAAAGTTTTGGTCAAACTTACACCGTTTGCCCTTTTGGAGGCATATTTGATCTCAATTTCTTCTCAAATTATACCACTAGACTCCGTTTAACATGTGCTTTCATAATTTATCTTTAGCTCACACTGCCTGTCGCATCATCCATGCTCGAATTTTCTTGGCTTGGGCACGTTTAACCTTACTCTTTTCAAATTTTTTTATCTTATTCAACCCTGATCACTCCAAAACCTATCCTAGATAATTAATCATGCTATATAGCATGCCACGTATGATAAATGAAAATTTAGGGTGTTACAGCACTCCCCCTCTAAATAAAAGTTTCATCCTCGAAATTTACCTGAACCGAATAAGTGGAGATACTATTATCTCATCGTTTCTTTAGGCTCCCAGGTAGTTTCTTCCACATTGTGGCATGTCCAAAGCACTTTGACTGAAGGGATTTGCTTATTCCATAACTGCTTAATCTCCTGTGCTAAAATCTTTACTAGCTCTTCATTATAGGACAAGTTAGGTCTCAATTGTATTTCTTTTAATGTAATGACATGAGAAGGATCCGAACGATATCTTCTTAGCATAGAAATATGAAATATGTCATGGATCCTTTCCAATTAAGAAGGTAAATTTAACCTATATGCCACTGGTCCCACACGTTGTGTTATTTCATAGGACCCGATAAATCGAGGACTAAGCTTACCTTTTTTTACCGAATTGAAGAACCTTCTGCCATGGTGAAACCTTTATAAATACCTTATCGACCATGTTGAATTCTATGTCTCTTCTTTTTAAGTGTGCATATGATTTCTGTCAATTTGCGGCTGCCATTAGATTATCTCATATCAGCTTCATCTTTTCCTATTTTTCTTTGATCAAGTCGGGTCCCACTAACTTGCTTTCACTCAATTCTATCTAGCATAGGGACGTTCTGCATTTTCTCCTATATAATGCTTCATATGATGCCATTTTAATGCTAGATTGATAACTATTATTGTAAGCGAATTCATCTAATGGAAGATATCTCTCCCAGTTGCCTCCAAACTTTAGTACACAACACTATAGCATGTCTTCTAATACCTGTATCACCTACTCGGATTGGCCATCTATTTGTTGATGGAAAGCCGTACTATAGTCTAATCAGGTTTCCAGTGCTTCTTGAAGTTTTTACCAAAATCTGGAAGTGAACGGTGGATCCCTATCAGAAATTATGGATATTGGAACACCGTGAAGTCTCATAATTTCATTCACATAGATTTTGGCAAATCTGGATAGAGAGAAATCCATTCTCATTGGAAGAAAGTGAGCTGATTTAGGCATCATGTACGCAATTATCCTGATGAAGTCATGCTATCTTTTTGTTAGTGGTAAACCAGATACAAAATCCATAGTAATCCGCTCCCATTTCCATTGTGGTATAGTGATAGGATACAATAATCCTGAAAGCATCTGATGCTCGGCCTTAACTTGTTGACAAATTAAACATTTTGTTACAAAATCCTCTATCTCCTTCTTCATTCCTAGCCACCAGTATGATTTCTTCAGTTCTTAGTACATTTTGTTACTACCAGAATGCATAGCATATGGGCTATTGTAAGCCTTTGTCAAGATGTTCTTCTCCAATTCTGCATCATTGGTACATATATTTAGCCTTTTTAATACAAATAATCATTATAGACAAGTGAAAATTCGATGCTTTTACATGCTTGCACTCACGGATGGAAGATAATAGAGGCTAACCTATCATCTTGCCTCTAAGTAGCTTTTACATGTTGAATCCAATCTGGTTTTACTTGCATTTCAGCCACAAGTGCCCCATCTTATGCCACATTTAATTTCAATTTCATTGCTCGTAGGGCCATTAAATGTTTCCTGTTGAGTGCGTCATCTACTATACTCACTTTACCTGGATGGTAGTCAATCAAACAGTCATAGTCTTTAAAGAGTTCTAACCATCACCTTTGTTAGAGATTGAGTTCTCTTTGTGTAGGTAGGTATTTCAAGCTTTTGTAGTTAGTATAGATGTAGCACTTCTCCCCGTACAAGTAATATCTCCATATTTTCAAAGCAAACACAATGGCTGCTAGAACATTGTCATAGCAAAATAGCGACAAATATTAAGCGACAACGCTTAGTTCTCACTAAAATTTGGCGACGACTTTTTGTTGTAGCTAAATTTTGCTACAATGACTTTTGTTTCAAAATGAAGGTCGTCACTAAGTTGTCGCTAAATTGATTTAGCGATGAAAAAACATCAGTTAGCAATGACTTTTTTCGTCGCTATTTTGCATTTTTTTAGTAGTGAGATCGTGGGTGGGGTGGTTTCTTTCATGTGATTTTAACTGTTTGGAAGCATATGCCACCATGTTTCTTCCTGCATAAGTACACACCCTAACCCATTCCTGGAAGCATCACTATAAATAACATAAGATTTATCAAAAATGGGTTGAGTGAGCATAGAAACCTCGGTTAACATATTCTTCAACTTTTCGAAACCTTACTAGTATTTTTCAGTTCACTCAAATCTGGCATTCTTTTGTAGTATTTTGGTAAGTAGGGAGGTTATCATAGAGAATTCTTTCACAAACTGCCTATAATACCTAGCTAAGCCAAGGAAGCTTCGAACTTCTAGAATATTTTTAGGTGGCTTCCAATAAAAAATGGCTTCAATATTCTTGGGATCTATTTTGATGCCTTCTGCTAAAATCACATGACCAAGGAAAGCAACTTCATTCAGCCAAAACTCACATTTACTGAATTTAGCATATAGCTGCTTGTCCCTTAGAGTTTATAGTACAATTCTTAGATGCTTATCTTGGCTCTGGTGTCTTGGAATATACTAGAATATCATCAATAAACATCACCATGAATTGATCTAGATAAGGATGAAAGATAAGATTCATCAAGTCCATGAAAGTAGCCGCTTCATTAGTGAGCCTAAAAGGCATAACCACAAACTCTTAATGGTCATATCTAGTATGAAAAATAGTCTTTGGAATGTCTGCTTCCTTCACTCCAAGCTGGTAATAGCCTGATCTCAAGTCAATCTTTGAAAACGTGCTGGCACTTTTCAGTTGATCAAACAAATTGTCGATTCTAGGTAATGGATATTTATTCTTAATGGTCACTTTGTTCAGCTGCCTATAGTCAATACATAGTCTGAGGGATCCATCTTTCTTTTTCATAAATAACATCGGGGCTCTTCAAGGGAAAACACTTGAATGGATGAAGCCTTTTTTTAATAATTCTTGCAGCTGAATCTTTAATTCTTTCAATTCTGCTGGTACCATATAGTAAGGAGCCATAGCAATAGGTGTTATACCTGGTAACATACCAATATTGAATTTAACTTCCCTTGCTAGAGGCAATCATAGTAAATCATCAGGAAAGACATCAAGGAAGTATTTAACTATGGGCACATCACCAACTTGCGATTTTTGGGCTTCGAATTCAGTGACAAAAGCTAAATAAGCCGCACACCATTTTCTAATACACATATGTGCTGTAGTGGCTGAAATAACATTGGATAGGAAGTCAGATCGTTCCTTTACAACCACAATCTCTTGATCTTTTGGAGTTTTCAAGGTGATTCATTTTAAGTGATAGTCGACAATCACCCGGTGTTCATAAAGCCAATCCATCCCGAAGATAACATCAAACTGTCGATAATCACCTGGTGTTCATGAAGCCAATCCATCCCAAAGATAACATCAAACTTGTGGAATGGAAGTTCGATCAGATTTACAAGGAAAGTAGCCTACTGCATTTGGATAGGACAATCCCTATAAACCTTGTTCACAAGTACATTGTGACCCAAAGGATTACTCACCAGAATATCCTGATCTAACTGTGTTTTTTCTAACCCCTTCCCCTATGCAATTCTAGTGCTCAGATATGAATGTGTGGATCCAGGATCTATCAGTGCTCAAACAACGTCATCAAAAAGGTAAAATTTACCTATAATCAGATCCGGTGAATCCTGGTCCTCCTAGCCTTTGACTGCATAAGTCCTGGCTAAAGATGGCCTGTCCGGTGCTGGAGCACTACCTTAGCCTGATGTAACCCTATTGGATCCTCCTCTACCTCTACCTCAGGTTGAAGGAGCACTCTGTTTGCCAGCAAGAGTTTGTGCAACTGGTGTAGTGGCTTATGTCTGTGCTGTGGGGCAATCTCTTCTCAAGTGCTCTTCAGATCCACACCTCAAACACGCCCCAGTCAACTTCCATCATTCACTCGAACGTCGTCGCCTGCAGTGCTAAAAAACTGGTACCTCAAGTCTACTAGAACCCTGGCCTCTAGGAACATTACCCACTGATGCTGTAGAAGAGGGTGCACGTGCTGTGGTATGCTGACTGGCTACTGGTGTAGCTGAAGAATCCTATGGGAGAGGTGCAATACAACCCCTAATTCTTTTATTGGATCCACTGCCTGATGCCCCTAAAGCTGGCCTTCTTTTTTGCAAAAATCTGGCCCGTCTACTCACTTCTTCCTGCTGTAGGTCTCCATTTTGATAACTGTATCAACTAGCTCTTTTTTATTTGTGTACTCTCACACAACTAGAATCTTTCTCAAATCATTGTGGAGCTCTCTCTTAAACAGTAGACACATCTTTTCAGGAGGAAACCTGTAATCCTTTATATAGAAGCTGAGTCTCAAATTTTCGGTCATATTCTTGGACCATCCGAGTACTCTGGCCAATCGCCAAAAAGCCTTCTCCATAGATCTCAAGTACTCTCTACCCACATACTTGTCTCAAAATTGCTAATAGAAATAATCCCAGGTAACCTGCTCAGATAGGGTATGGTGCTTAATTGTGTCCCACCAAATGTAAGCTGATCCCTAAAATAATGCAATTGTTTCCTCAAGCTTTTCTTTTGGCAGACTATGGGTGATGTCAAACAATCTCTCTATCTTGTTAAGCCATTCTTCTGCCTGCTTGCTGTAATTGGATCTTGACCATAAAAATCATCTGAATCCAATCTCTTTTACTTTTTCAGTATAGATCTCCTGGATGGCTGGGGTGGTGCCTGCTGCTGAGGCTGAAATCTCTAAAAAAACTCTGTCATCATCCACATAAGGTCAGCTGGTGCAGGAGATGAAGGAGCCTGATGCACTGGTATAGGAGTGTGCTGGGATGACTGTTGCGATTTGGTACTCGATATCGATTCTTGTATTTTTGGACTTGCAGAAGCCTTACTCTTAGCATCACTCATTAACTCAGTAGCCTATCTATAGCCAAATGCCATTGCCAACACTGAAATGCACAAGGGGCGGGTAAGATTTAAATTCCAGCATTTATATCACAATAACGTGGCATGTACATATATCATATACTTGTTCATTTTTCCCCCCAGACAGTTTCATATACTTTAACTCCGATCTTAGGATTGCCTAAATCATGCTTTGATAACATTTAATGTAACGCCCTCTATACAGTTTCTAAGTCCATATTATTTCATTAATACCTCGGTCATAATTAATTTATTACTCGTCTAAATGAAAATTCGACAGCATGACGGTTTAAAATTCATGATACCCAAACCTATAAAATTCAAATTCACACTTCCAATATAATTTTTTCCAACTCCCACAACTCCAATCAACAACAGAACACTTCTATAATTTCATCTCAACATACATATCTACAGTCGTTCATATCCAAAAATAACCCATATTACATCCATTCATCAAATTCAAAAAATACTTAAATTACATGCTTATTTACAATAACTTCCCATAAAATTTCTTAGTATTTACATATAATTGCATAACAAAAATCAAAAGGTGGTCTTTTGGGTACATGCCACATCAAATTCTTTAGGTGTTGGTCCTGTGGTTCCTGTCCCTACGCGCAGTTACAATAAACTGCACCCTAAGCAATATAGTCGTTTAGTAGTGAATACATCTACACAAAATTTCACTTAATTTATTATATTTACCTAAATTAATTAATCCATTATTATTTTAATTAAATTCTCGTCGCTAAATAACTTCCAAATTTATTATTTTTATACCTAATTTCTCCTTTAATTGTTTCAAAAATTTTATTTCTTATTTAATTTCAGAAATTTCTCGGTTCAGAAGAAAAATTACCATTTTATCCTTAATGTTTGATTTTTTCAAAATTTGACCCATGTTTGACCATTAAAGTTGACTTTTTTTCATTTTAATCAATTTAACTCCAATTTTGACCCGGTTAACTTCTTTTGACTCTTATTTAACTTTAATTGTATAAATTATATTTTAATCCCTTTCCATTTTTCCTTAGGTAAAAAATTATGGTATAGTCCCTATAATTTTCCTAAATTACGATTTTATCCTTTCTTAATCAAATTGACCATTTTGACCATATTTTCATCATTGATTGATCATTTTGTCCCCAGTTTATCGCGCAATTATATTTTTGCCCTTATTTAACATATATATATATATCTCATTTTTAATCTTAATTCATTTTTATTCATATTTTTAACATTATTAAAGCTGTAACTACCCTTTTTACACAATTTTATGTAAAATTACCATTTTGTCCCTAGTTGTCGACAGTAGAAAATCATAAATCGGATAAGTGGATGAGCAAATTTAGTAAAAGAAAGTGTCCATACCACTAGGAGGTATGCGGCTACTCCTCAGTATATCAGTAATTGGGCCGGCTAATAGTATATTCATTATTTCTCAATACAGTAGCAGTATAATGATAGTACAATGAGAGAACATCACGGGATAAGTGCCCCTATGGCTAGCCATACTTTCTTAGGATCCTGAGTTACCCGCCGAACATTAAGGGCATAATAAATTGTTACATTTTCATACTTCACATTATTGTTACGTTGTTATACACACTAATAACATTATGTTAACATGATTTAATTTCCACTCATTCAAGCTTATTAATCGTACATTTCATATATATACACATAATATTACAAGGATATAATCAAAACAAACCATTATACATATATAGGCCATTCGGCCACTTAACACCTTTATGCTTACACAATATTTTCTTCTTCCTTTGCATGCCATAAACATTTCTATACCCATTCCAAGCATCATTAAGGTATAATATAATTAGTTTACACTAAAATTCTTAAGTTCCATCAACTTCCATCATTATGTACCCTTATACATATTCATATACATTTGTTATTTTTCACTTTGTTCAATCCTAATGCCTTTCTCATGCCTTGTATTGTCTAATTACAACTAATTATTGCATTTAGTATCAATTTACTTTACATTAAAGCATGACACACCATTTGGCCACCTAGGGTTTCCATCCTTTCCACCTAGTTTTCTTCACTAATTCAAGTTTATATTAGTTTAATTCATCATTTTATTGGGTTGTATTAATTTACTTCATCAATTTACACTATGGAATATAGTTACATAATGTAAAAATTAAGGATAATTCTTTAAAATAAATGAAAATTGTATTTACTAACCTCAATTTGGCTTGGTTTTCACATATTCTTATTTTTCTTTTCCCTTTCCTCCTTGGCTTTTCCCTTACTCCCCTTTTTTCTTCTGTTGGTCGAAATTGAAAGGAAGAGAAATGCAAGATTAATTCATTATTTTAAGCAATTTAAGGTCGCCATTATAATTCCCTAGTCTAATTTTATATGCTCATGCAATTTCTCCTTCAAATTCCCCCTAAAATTCATGAAATCACCAAATTGCACCTTAGGGTTCTTACCTTAATTCCTTAATTTCTTGGTCGCTCCTTGATGTAAACTCTTTTCTAAGTGAAAGAGGATAAAATTCTGAGTATTAGCTTACAATTAGGGTTGGAGATTTAGAGAGAGAATGCTTAATGTGGAGAAAAATGGAAGAGATAGAGAATAAGTAAGGGGTTTGGATTTTGGGGGCAAAAGAGGGGAAGATACTGAGATTTTTAAGAGACTTCCAGATGTCTCTAACCTTTATTTGATGGCCTATTTATATGCAAAAGGAAGGGCCAAGATTCACTTATTTACTATTAAATCTAAAGGCTTTAAATTTAGCCACTTGCCATTCATTCATGCACTTGGGTTTACCCTACTGATCTAAACTCACCCATAAATTTAGCCCATTCTGACATTATTTCGGTATACTTTTAGCTTCGACAATTTGTGTAGCTGATCCAAAACCCGAAATTACAGAATATTCGAAATTGCCATTTTTCAGTTTCCTGGGTGTATTTACACTATTTATAACATGTTTCTGAAATATAAAGTTCATTGGAGGTCTCTAGGGTCCCCAAACATGTGGTCAAAGTTTTGATCAAACCTACACTTACCCGTGAAAATTTTCTTTGTTTGCCCTTTTGGAGGCCTGTTTGACTTCAATTTCTGCTCAAATTACACCACTAGACTCCTTTTAGCATGTACTTTCATTATTTATCTTTAGCTCACATTGTCCATCGGGTCACCCATCCCTGAATTTTTCTGGCTCGGATACGTTTAACCTTAAACTATTTTCAAATTTTCTATCCTATTCAATCTCGATCACTCCAAAACCTATCCTAGGGTAATTAATCATGCTCTATAACATGCCACGCATAGAAAATGCATATTTAGGGGTGTTATAGTTAAAACCAAGCAGATGCTCATCAAATATAGAGTTCAACATCATAGGTCTTCCCCATACAGACCTCAGGCAAATGGAGAGATCGAATCTAAAAACAAGAATGTAAAAAGAATTCTGGCCAAGATGGTACGGACGTACAAGGGTTGGGTTGATAAACTATCCTTCGCACTGTGGGGTTATAAGACCATAACTAGAACTTCAATAGGAGCCACTCCATTCTATTTGGTATATGGGATGAAAGTAGCACTGTTAGTAAAAATTGAGCATTAGTCTCTAAGAGTAGTTTTAGAAGCTAAAATACCAGAAGCAGAGTGGACTAGATAAAGATTGTCGTAGCTTAACCTGTTAGATGGAGATAAAATGAGGGCTTATTATCACAATCAAGTTTACCATAAGAGGTTATCTCATTCATTTGAGAAAAAGGCTAAGAAGCATCCACTGAAGGAGAGAGACCTAATGTTCAAATAAATAAGACCAGGGATGCTAGATATTTAAGGCAAATTTAGGCCCAAACAGAAATGACCAGTTATACTCAAGAAACTGTTATCTAAAGATGTTGCTATTTTATCAGATAATCATGGTAATGAGTTCAAAGAATTCATGAATTTCGACAAATCAAAAAGGTTCCATGGCTAAAGAATGAAAGAGAAAAAAAAATAAATGCCCCGCAGGTTAAAAATAGAAAAAACTGCAATCTTGCTAAAATTAGATGCCTTGCCAAGGTGAAAATCGAAAAAAAGCATCCTGGGCAAAAATTAGAGCCTGAGAGAAAATAATCAATCAATAAAACCCGAAAGAGTTGATCGATAATCGGAGTTATGATGCTTCTAAAGTTTTATTTTGAGATTGATTAATATGTTTCATTGAGATAAGGTCAAATATTAATCATGTGTATCGAAATCAGAAATAAATGTCATACATGTATTCATAAATGTCATCTAAGTATTTGAAGATAGTATATTCTTATCACTTGTTCAATAAAAGTAAAAACATCATTTATGAAAATATTTAATCTAATATATCAGTATTACATCTCTCTCTCCATCTAGGTGCCTCAGGTGAGAAAGTTTGTTGTTAATAGCTGGGCTCCTGACCCATTGCTTGTATGAGTCGGATGTGGTGAAATCACAAGCATCAATATCAGAAATGGTAATCTTTATTGGAAGTTGAGTCCAGATCCTCTGATAATACTTTATCATGAAGTGAGTAGTAAGAATGCCTCTATGAAAACCCATTGGATGCCTAACAATATCCTATCTACCCTCGAATTAGCAAATACAATAGGCAGCAATATAGAAAATGGCTTAATGAAGTCCATGCAGAGGAACGCATCCAAACTCTCCATCCCTGACCATAAAAGTAATAGGCAACCAGGGACACCTAAACCTAATGTCAGCATTTGTCGAACGACCCAATCAATCAACAACATCTTGAACTGATTGAAAATCTTACTAAAGATGCCTAGTTATAATATGCCTCATAGGGTAAGTCCATGTGACTTTAACTCGAGGAGGGAGCTCTAACAATATTTGCAGCTTCTCACAAAGCCATGCTTGAAAAGAAAAGCCGCTGGGGTGAGTTGGATTAATCTTAAACAAAAATAAGGTATAAAATGCATGAAAATCCGAAAGGATACGTATTTCAATAAGAAAAACTAGTATAAAAACCCACAAGGGGCTTACTCCATTCAAAAATAAGGACGTACCTGAAGAAGCATAAGGCTACCCATAAGAGAGGAAGAAGAGATATGTTGATCAATAGACCTATGGTGAAAGTCATCTAAGCAAATGATGGTCTCTATCATGATTAAGGAAAATGGGTTATGCCCTCGATGTATGCCATCCACAACACTGAACAACCCATAATTTGGAGTGATGGGATCCCTAGCATGCACCAATAGGCATCGAGCAAGGCAACAAAGTAGTACCACATCAAAGCAGAAGGTGGAAATGTCATCAAAGTTAGCCAAGACATCAATCAGCTACTCAAACAAACATATCTGCCCATAGGGTACCAAATTCCTAGACTCAAAAAGAAAGAAACCTAAGGCATGGACCACCTCTCTAGGATAGCTAACTACAGGAGAGGATAACCATGGTTGAACATCAAGATGAAATATGACACCTACCATAGTAGCAAACTCTTCAAGTAAAGGATATAGCTTCTAATGAGTGAATTAAAACATGTGAAATCTTGGATCCCAGTACTAAAGAGCAGTAGATAATAAGTTCTTATTTGGAGAAATTCTCCTCAGAAACCTCAAACTTGAGTAAGGAGCCAAAAGAAGGTCTTCCTAAATTTTTAATTCATCTAGTAATCGATGCAGTTTTACAGGTCCAGTAGTCATGGTGATAGAATTTCTAAGTAGTTTAAGCTCAAGAAGAGTAAATGATAATAAATGATTGAAAGAAAAATAGATAAAGAAAAGAAAGAAAATGAAGAGAGAGAAGAATGCTGACGGAAGCTTCTTGAAAGATGAAAAGTCAAAGGCATAAAACCCAAGAAAATCAAGGATAATTTATAGAAAAATGATAAGGGATGGTCGTCCCTCACTAGAAGTAAGCCACGGGTAGCCCGTACCTCATCTCTGAAAGGTCAAGAGTTTCACATTTGCATGTCCTATGCATTGCACATACATATTAGTGCATTTGCCTTTGTTTATATTTACAGGGGATTTAAAAGGCCTAATGACCTAAATATTCAACCCTAGAAGATATGGAATTTTTGAAACATAAAAATTATTTATCGATAGAGAAATGACTAATTTCAGAGGGTATTTCAGACTTTTGGATACCTGTATGTAGTAAAATGCAATTAAAACCTATAAATATTGTAAAAATAATATTGTAACCTATAAAAAATGTAAATTAATTTTAGATGGATAGAGAACAAAAAATCAATAAAAATAGTAAAAAATTGGAGAAAATGGAGTTAAAATGTGAAAAATAGGAGAAAATTAAGAATGAAGGGCATTTTGGTCATTTTAGCCTGAAGGACAAGACACCTTTCCTTCCCATTTGTCGCTAGGCAACGGATGGGCTTCCCATCCCTTGCTTGATTCTTGTAATATAAAGGTAATTTTCTTCATTTTTTAACCAAAACTCTATAACCTCCGACGTTCAAGTTTTCTTTACGATTTTTCAAGCAATTCTCTCACCCGATGTCCGATTTATGAGCCATTTACACCTATGGACTCCTAGAAGTGAGGTTCACTTTAAAGAACATCATTTTTTTACGATTTTTTTAATTTTTTTTATTTCTACCTTTTCTAAAATGCTTCGTAGAATAACATATCCATAGCCATCCCAGTCGGTACCTGCTTATATGACGTCCGAGCAGGCTATGAGATACCAAGCTCTTAATCAGGTTCAGTATAGGTCAAGCAGGTTCATGTCCAGATAGTTCCTCGAGGGCTTTGGATTGCTTCAGAAGGCTAATAGACTCTTAGTTAGTGCAGATTAGATGGACTTTTTTACCCCAGCTTTCAAGATTTATTAAGATATGACCAGAGAAGTCTCGGCTACTCTATGGCATGGAAGGTATCAGTGGTCAGATACTCGAGAGAGGGCAGTGCGGTTTAGAGCCTTAGGGATACAGTATAGTGTTACCAAATGTATATTTACAGAGGCCATGAGACTTTCGAGTAGACCAGGTATTGTTACACATGCCAAATTGATGGATAGGGATAGATGGAGGGCTATGACATTGTTAGGAGCTATCTATGACTCAAACAAGGTGAAGAGCATGAATTTGGCTCTTTAAATTTATAGGTACTTTAGAGCATTTTATTTGCATCATACCTTGGACATACTTGGAGTCCAGGTAACCTTAATTCGGCTGATATCACCAGTTTGTGGGGAATGCAGGAAGGCCAACACATAGGTATCACACACAAGATTCTCATGACATTGAACAGGGTGGCATTTTTCCAGGGACTCAGATGTATGTGGTAGGAGTCATCATGAGATTATTACTATCTCTAGGAGCACGAGAGGAAGACTTTGGCAATCCCATCCTAAAAAGTATCTATATAGATCTACAGACGGTAGTTACTATGAGTATGGTAGAGCCTATAGATGGATAGAAAGGCTAGTGTAGGCTGCTTACAGTGCCAGAGACCTGAGATAGATATGGCCTTGATCCTATAGTCCCAGATGCAGTGGATGAGGAGGATGGATAGGGTCAGGCAGCAGACGAGGCATCGACAGAGCCTCAGGTACCTCCAGAGTAGCTGCCTTAGTAGGAGAGTTAGCCAGGTGAGCCTCATGAGGCAGAAGAGCTTTAGAGGTAGGGTTAGATTTTGATTATGCTTTTGACATGTAGATTGACCTGCATGACCTTTTAGGTGGATCACCATAGATTTTAGCACACCTCAGATCTCCTGTCAGGCATCAAAGGTTGCCAGCTATGAGGAGATTTTCCCCATATAGACATCCAAGAATGTCATCTCCATGACACCCTTATTTCATGGGCACCAAGGGGCATCTACCTCAACTTCACCTTCACCTCCTGTCCCACCATCTCCGATTTACACACCTTTAGTGCTTTCTTCTGATGACATCTTCAGGAGGTTAGCAGCATTAAAAGAGATATAGAAGGCCATTCTTTACAGCTATACAATCCTTGCAGATACTGTCAATGACTATTCAAACATTATAAATAAAGGTGTAAAGCCTCAGAACGGATATGCAGATGGCAGGATGCAGATTTGATGAGTCCCTATAGGTAGTTCATGACTCTTTTACTTAGCTTAGAGATCAAGGTACTCGTATAGAGATTGAGATTCTTGAGGTTTAACAAGTTATGGTCGAGATTGATGAGGAGTTGAAAAGGTACATCGGGTACTTGAGAGGAGATCTGATGAGATATTTAGAGCACCATTCTCGAGTGGTCCTTGAGGTAGGTCAGGGTTTAAAGAGTCTCACAGGTGTGATAGCATAGGTCTTACAACCTTTGACATTAGCAAGCCAGGCTTCAGGTTTGTATTTGAGCAAGGAAGAGAGTAGCCACTAGCAGCACCTCAGGCTATGGTACCAACCAAATTGCCAGCTCCTAAACCCCTACCAAGGGTAGCTTATTGCAGGGCACTGGGACCATTTTAGTGGATTATTTTGTATTTAGGGAGTTTTCTTTTTTTATACTCAAAAAATTTTAATGTATATAAAATTAAAAAAAAAACATGTATTTGTATAGTTTGTATACATTTCATATCTATAGTTGTCTCTACTCACACTTGTCACTTAGAATTGAATGGATAAGTAAAGAAGAAATAGAACTAATAATGAAAATGGAAATAACAATGAAATACATAAACATGATAAAAATGCTAGATCCAATAAACAGGACACTAATACTTAATACTTTTCATAACAGGTACTGAGAACCCCACCTGGGGCATATGGCTATTCTTTCAAGGAAAATTCAAGAATTCTTCTTCACCATAAGGAATCACCTGAACATGTTGAAATAAAAGAGATGCATAACAAAGAAAAATACAAATATTTTTAGATTTTGAGAAAATCTTTTTCATATTTTAAGAGGGACCATTCACCATAAGTTGGGTCCACCCTCACCATCCAGTGAAGCATGAGATGTTTTGATCAGAACACACTAGAAGTTAAGGTTGTGGTTGATAACAAAGAACTATTGGATAAGAGGCAAAAGTCTAATCATAATGTGGATCTTAGAAAGATGCATAAGAAGGGTCGGCCACCCTGATGATGATGATTTTCCCTATATCTGTGTCAATTTATAGAGTGGTGACATAATTATTGGAAAATATGCCAGAATGGATTTAAACATCTTAATGACACCTCACAGATGCATGTTTTCCAGAAGAGCTTCCAACATCTCAGTGATACCTCATAAATGCATATTTGCTAGAATGGATTCAAATATCTTAGTGACTCCTTACATATGCATACTTGCTAGAATGACTTCTAGCATCTCAACAATTCGCCAGTAGATAAATTTATACATATGTGCTAGAAATCTCCCCAGTGGATAGATACACATTTTGCAGAAATATCCCCAGCAGAGCTTTACTTTAGAAGAAAGCAACCAAATTTCTCAGAAAGAACAACCAATAGGCCAGCTAATGAATGACATTAATCAAATACTACTCTAATTACCTCACCTATAGTTGCAGGTTTAATCCAGTTTCAATCAAATACGATATATCATTTCGACTCTACATGCTGACAAACTGGTGTTAGCCAAAACACTTTTCAGTAATTTGATTTTGCATGCCCTAGAAGACCTTTATTGTCCCAATTCTGCATGCTTTGAGTGCTAATTGGACAAGTGAAGACTCACCATTTTAAATGAAGCTAGTATCAAGTCATTTCAATTTTACATGCCCTAAAAGCTAATTAGACCCATTCAATTCTACATGCCCCAAACATTAATTGGACAAGTGGAGTTTCACTGCCTTTAATGGAGTTAGTCTCCAGTTTTGATTCTGTATGCTCCAAACGTTAATCAAGCAAAAGTTTTTGTTGTCTCAATTTTACATGCCTCAGACACTAATTAGATAACGAAAGACTTGCTTCCTTTAATGGATTTAGTCTTAAATCTTGATTCTGCATGCCTCAAATGCTAATCAAGAACTTCAAATGATAAGTCAATTAGAGATTCGTTACCTCAGGTACGTATCTTTTTTCCTTATACTCTGAATTTTACCTCACTTTGGTGTCAGTGCACTAGCTTTCCAAAATTGTGGACAACTGTAGACACCATGACTTGAGGTAGCCTAGACTAGGATCGCCCGATGATGAGGAAATAAAATATTATTGATAAAGGGTTTAGATCTAAAAGCTCCAATCGTTAAATTCTCACTTTTTCTTTAAGATTTATCATGATTTTCTAAATGTTTTCAAATATTGCCAAGTGTTTTAATAAAATATAGGTTTAGACCTTTAGTGGTCTGTGGGACACTTGTTTATGGGTTCATCTCTCCTGTGCAGGCCAAAACCAGTGGTATTTTGGAAAATTTAGGATTTAGTGATGAGGAACGGTCATCTCTCATTGAAGGATGCCCATTCCTGGCTCAAAACCTAGAATTTCCCATGTTTTTTGGATTTTTAAAAAGGAAAGTTTATCTTTTAAGATTGTTTTTTGGATTTACATGGTTTTTATCTCCAGATTTGAGGAGATTTGAGTTGGATTTCAACTCAAACTCTTCTTAGGTATAAATTCTTAAATCTAGTTTTTTCAAAAGGAGGGAGAAGGATTAATTATTTTTAAGAGCCACCTTTAGAGAAGAAGAAAATCCAATTTCTCTCTCTCTCTGAAGACTTTTTGTTCTATTAATCTTTGTTTAGCATACACACCACATACAAACGAATGTCATATCTTCTTTTGAGAATCAAGTAGCACGATTCGGAGTAAAGATCTGGACTATATAATTTATAAAGTCAGAATATATTATGAGGGTAATATTCTAAACTCTTCTCTTACTTTCTCTCTCTAAAATTCAATAGGCATACTCATGGGACTCTTTAATGCATGTTAATATGTTTTGATTATTATAATTGACTGATGTGTATGTTTAAATGAGGTGTGAGGTGTCTTGGAGCTGCTAGACATGAGAGAGGTATGTTTTGATGTTGATTTCCTCTATTGTTGTATATTTAAAGCTTTAATTTTGCTCTCTTAATCCAGTAAATATGTTTTTTGTATGCATTTTATGTATGATTTGCTGTTATAATATATTTTGGCATGATTTAGATTACATAAATACATGTTTAGGGCTAGAAATATTTTTTACATGATTTTTTTGCATTTTTTGATTCTGTCTAGAGGTGTCAGACGGGAAAACAGACTGAATGATAGCCATCTGTCATTCGACGGATGGGATATCCTCAACTTGTCTCTCCATCCTATCCCCCGCTCATTTTGTGGCAGTCCCTCACTCCTTTTGGTCATCCTTAAATGTTATTTTTAGGCATTTTTATATAAATTTTATGTTTTTATGTATTTTTTACATCATTTATTCGTTTCTCATAATATTTATGGATTATTTGACATTCTTTTGCTTTTATGCAGTATATTTATGTGCTTGAATTTATTCTTTTTATGCAAATAAGTCTAGGATTATTTTTTATTGCAAATACTAATTCATTTGTTTTGTGTGATTTTCTAAGTAATTGTTACCCTTATAGCTTTGGAGGGTTTGTGATTTTTTTGATGGAAAGTCATGCTTTTACACTGGACACCATCTTCACTCACTGTCATATCGATTATTTTTTTATTTTATCTACTTATTATAGCTTTGTTTATTTATTTTTTTGCCATTGTTTGTTATTTTATTTTGGATGTATTATTTTTCGTAATTGTAATAATTAGTAAAAATGTTTTTTCAAGCACGTTAAAATAAAAAGACATTTAAAATATTTTTTAGAAAATAAATTATATTTTTTTATAAAATCTGAACCAATGTCCAATTTTTAGCCCAAATTCACATAATATGTAATAAAAATATTTTATAAATATGTATAAGGGAGCCAATGCTTCCAAATTAAATCAATAGCCTATTTTATATATGTATTGATCTTTTTTTTGTATTATTCTTTGGGATGATTCGCCTTTGTAATAATATTTAAGTATAATTTTATTTTAAGCATTTATTTATTGCTTTTTTGATTGAATATGATGTTTTAAATTCTATTTTATGCATTGTGTGAGAAAGGAGAAGGGATTAATTTTAAAACTCGATTATAAACTAACACCTAACTAAAAGGACTAATAAGAGGGATGTCCCAAACATCAGTCTTTATTTAGAAATCAAAATAAGGTTGAGAATCAATTTTCAATGTCCTATTGGATGCCGACTTCATGATACCTGCCTCTTTGAGCCTACTAGTAGATGCCTTCATGGATTGACCGTCAGCAGTGATTTAGACTTAATCATTTTTATTATGAAACGACCAGTTTATGATTAAAAGTAAGCCTTTTATGGTCTCAAATCCTAAAATAGGGCCTCCGAGAGCAAACCTGGAAATGAAGGGCAGCTCCTACACGCATCACAAAAGGTATAGAAAATTGGTTTGGGTATTCTCACAAGGGAAGCTCCGACGGTCAAGTCAGTGATTTGATGATTCAGCAAGATAATAGGCAAAAGCTTATTTTTCATACTTGATCCAAGCTCTATCTATAAGCTCGGAGTTCTTCTTTGTTTAGAAAGTTACCAGTTTAGAAAGTTCTTCTTTGTTTAAGGAGCGAATTTGAATTCTAGATGATACCAAATAGATCCTCTTAGTGTTTAGTGAATTGGGTTACTGAACCAGGCTAGTAGCTCTTTATGAATAAATTGGACTGTTACTGGGCCCTATTATCTTAAGTCCCTCCCCCCTCAAGTATATGACATTTATGTCACATACATTACTTGAAACATTCACTTCAAGAATCGATGAAGTAATGCCTCAATCTGTATCAACGCCTTCAATAGCCATTAATCATGGCACCTAGATTGTCAAAAAATTGTGGTTGGAGGATGTACCTGAAAGGAAAGTGGTATTTTGTTTTATACGTCAAGCAATTATGAACATCTAGGCTATCACTTAGGGACGAAAATCTAGCCTCCACGTGTATGCTAGTTAGGTGCCTAATCTTGCTGTATAAGCCCTTTTTGATTTTTAGTTTCCATTTCTTTATTGTTTGTCCCTGTTCTTATCTTTGTTCACTTCTCTGCTTGTTCCTCCCATTTCTTAAGGAATTTTCACTTTCGTTAGAGATTTCTTGCTTTCCTTTTTTATTCTCCACGAAGCTCACTCAATAGGTTTGTTTTGCATTTTATTTTCCTTACCTTTCTTTTTTTTTATAATGTAAAACACATTTTGAGTGGCTCTAAGGCTTTCAAAACTTTTGGAGAGGGAGTTAGGGCAGGCAAGGGGTTTTTAGGAGATAATCCATCGAGCTCTTCTAGAAAAGGTTTGCCATCCCCTCAGAGGATCAACTATTCGATTTTGGTCAACTTGTAGCTAAAAGGCAAAGAAAGCCTCGACCACTTCTATGAGTTAGGATCATGATCTCAACTATGAGGGTAGATGAACTTCTCAACTTATTTGAGCAGTTGGGGCCTTTGGATCAATATTTGATAAGTGTGCCCAAATCTACACAAAAGGCTAACATCTATTTTGCTGGCAAGAGTAAGGTCATGATATACGAGGCAGATATTGAGGCCGATGTTTGTCTTTCTTTAACTAGTTTTGAGGTAGACGTCCTAAATTTTTATGGTATGACAATTGATAAGCTTTATCCTAATGCCTGGCATAATCTCTCTACCCTACAAATATGGCATGCAGCTCATAACATACCCCTAACCCTTAAGCTATTCCATGCTACCTATATGGTGGGCTTACGAGTTATGACTGAGGACCATAACTATATACAGGCTCATGCAGGGTATAGTGCCTTCATCGGTAATCTGGACTGTAAAACTCTTATATCACTGTACCAAATGTATAGTGATCGGATGTCACAACAGAAAGACATTCATAAAAAGACAATGCTAAATAGTCTGCTAAATTTTTTTCTTTTAAATCATATGTACAAACACATAAAAATAAAAAAAAACCATTTGGTAAACAATATTTAATAAAATATAACATAAATGCATATTACATCTGATACCTTCCATGTACACATATATACATGCCATGCCAAAACATCATTAAATTTGTCTCTGAACTTGATATGCATTGTAGCATCGATTACCATCTTCTTATCATTTTTACCTGAACGTAGTTAACAAACTACATGTTGAGCATCGAGATGTCCAGTAGTGGACACATATCCCAAACTTTCCACAAGAATTATTATTCACACATACACAGACATGTATGCATATGCATATACATACACATATGCATGCTTCCATGAGCATTCTTTAATATTAACTGTTCATTTTATCATTTTGATGTGTATTATGCAATCATGCACACATATAGTCAATCATGTAAAACTATTGTGATCATTCTATATGATACATTGGTTATTTTTGTTTTTCTTTACGCTTATCTTTCAGTCATTTCTCATACTAACTTTCAGATACAATTAAGCACGTTAATATTATTAATTGATCATAGTATGAATTTCACTTACTGCTCAGTATGCAATTACAAATTTTGATTTTTTAATATAACATTTTCTCATTATGTTACATTTTAATGCCCATTTCCTTTCACTTCTTACAGATATGCTTACTTACATTTCGATTTCATTTGGAAATTTATTTTCATTCTTTTATTTCTTATACATTCATTTGATATTTTAGAAATATATTCATTTTCCCTATACAATTACGTACTTATTCAATTGCTTATTTAAAAAATAATCTTTTTATTTCAGTCACATACACTCTTAAGGTTAATTTTTACTTAGGATCAAAAATTTCTTACTATATAATAGGGCTCAATTACAATTTCATTTCTCAATTAACATTCTATTGGCTAATTATAATTTATTCCTGCACTTTCGCTAAATTACAGTGGTACTTTCTTTTATAATTTATTTACATTAATGTGCTTATTTGATATATAACTTATCATTTTATTTTAATTACACCGCTTTATGGCGAATTGCATGCAAATTCTTAAATTTTTCACTTGGTTTTCAAAACTGTCACTTTACATTTTATTTACAGTTTTGCCAGCAGTTCACTTATCATCACTTTAAATCTATTATTTTACATATTGATTATCAATCAATTCTCATTTTAAATATTTTCATGTCAAATTGCATTCTAGTCCTTTAGGACTACAGAGAATTTCTTTTAAGCTTTTCATTTCTATTCATATTTCATATTTTGCACTTTTATGTCATTATTACTATTATGCTCTCAGTGTATTTTCGGCATAAATCCTCATACCGGATATACAAGATATGGATTCCATGGGCCAACAACAGTATAATACAGTAGGGGATGATCTTGAAGAATCAATCCACCTTAGATCAAATCAGAATAGAGCAGAACAGTTAGAACATATACTATGAGTGATTATTACAATTCTATCATAGCAAAGCAAGTTGCTATGACTTACACCGCGATATAAGTGTTCCTATGGCCAGCTAATTATATTTTGAGCTAGGTTAAACTGCCAGACCACTACTAAGGGCAACATTTTTACTCATTTCAGAATCATTTCTATATTTTTGACATTTCAATTTGCTTTTTCATTTCAGAATCAGTACATTGTTCATTCAGATCTTTCTTTTCATTTTAGAATACTGTCAGTCAATTCATTATTTTCATGTCAATGGAATGATCATACAATGATTTCTAGTTATTTCAGTATGCTATTTATGCAGTTCTTTCTTTTCAGTTTAGTTCTTTATCGCTTTTACACATCTGACTTTTCTCTTACTTTTGAGTTTTAGTACATTACTCACTTGACATGATTATTATTCTCACCCATTTCATGATTGATTTACTTTTCTTGGATTCACTTTCATATTTTTAAGACTTTCGCATACTTTTACCCTATTTTTCTTTTACTTATCAATGACTTTTATGTTATTTTTATACATTTTATGAATTATCTCATTATAATTCATTATTTTCACCCATTTATGAATTATTTCACCATAATTTAACAATTTCATTTTTAAAAATGTTTATATATATTCCATATCAATTATTATCACTACATTGGCATACTTTTGAATTTAATCTTCAATTTTTCATTTG
Organism: Excoecaria agallocha; assembly: GCA_037975025.1. NCBI lineage: Eukaryota > Viridiplantae > Streptophyta > Magnoliopsida > Malpighiales > Euphorbiaceae > Excoecaria > Excoecaria agallocha. The sequence continues at coordinate 12,510,638 of CM075817.1, read as the reverse complement.
ATTGCAAAATCGTCCTTTTTGCACATTAATTACAAAATTGCCACTAATTTATTTATTTTTGCTTCACATTCATTTATTGGCATAAAAAACTTCCGTTTGATCCTTACTTTAATTTTTCATGCAAAATTTTATTTTAGTCCTTTTTACTTTACAAAAGTTTATTTTTGGAATGTTATTCATTAAATTACCATTTTACCCCCTTTCTTATTATTTCTCTACCAATTTTGCTCATTACATTTAATATTTGGGAAATTTATTGTTTTACCCTAAAACTTTTTATTTCTTTTCAATTAGGTCCTTTTTACATTTTAAATTTTATTTTTATTTTTATTTTTATTTTCATACTTTTTATTTACATTTACCATTATTTCTTTCTTTTTCACACATGAACTTTCATACAAGAAAAAAAATTCTATTTGGTCCTTAAACTTTGCTGCTCTATAATTTTACACCTCTAGTTCACATTTATTCACAAATTTTCCCTTGAATTTATATCTTATATTTTTAATTCAGTATACTTTGATGGAATTACAATTTAATTCCTAGAATAATTAAATTACCATTGTATCTTTTTTTCCTCAATACTTTACAAAATTTTAATTTTTTCTTTAAACTTTCAGTTCTTTCATTTAAGTCATTTATCATTTTAATTTCCATATTATTTTTCAGTTTTCTTTACCAATTTCAATTACTTATTTATTTCAATAATTTTGTCAGCCAGTTTTTTCAATACTTTTACACGGTTTATGAATTATTTAATCATAATTCATTATTTTTTATTTATTTAATGAATTATTTATCAATAATTCAATATTTTCACTTAATAGATAAATAAATTTCATCTCAAAAATATTAAATTAATTTTTATAAATTCTATAAAAATTGATGAACATATTATCTCACATCTATTATCATTTTAAAGCTTAATTTCATCAAAATACACAAAATAAACCTTAATTTTTTTAAGCATAAATTCGACCATAATGCAAATTTCACTTGATTTTTATTTTATTTTTATTTAAATCATTCAAAACATCATTTTTATTCTTCTAAACATTTCTATAACAATTAATTTAATTATTCATGCATTAATTTCATACATACATACTAAACATAACCTAAATCACACTCAAATCAATGGAAATTAAGGGATATTTGTATCCACTCATCTTAAATCTTATCCTTCTAACTTAGATCTTCACTTTCAAGCCTTAAATTCATAAAACAACTTCTCTATAAACTAATCCTAAAATGCTAAAAAATTCAAGGATATAAAATTACCATTTCCTTTACTCCAAAATTAAATCTAACATCATAAAATGAGCTTTACATACCTTAATCTATCTATATAAACCCTTAAATCAAATTATAGAACTTGGTTTCTCTTACCTTAATTTTGATACATAAACTTCAATCCTTGATTTAATCTACTTCTTTCACTTCTATTAAATGCTGAAAACTGTAATAAGGTTGTAGAGAAGCTGAATATGATTTAGGAGGCTTGATTTTGGTGAGTACTTAGAAGAAAAATGAACAAAATTGGTGGATTTAGGGAAAAAAATGGGTTTGGCCAAAGGAGAGAAGAAGGAGATGCTGGAATCTGGAGTATTCTCTAGATTTTTGATATTTTAGGGTTTAGATATCTTGATTTTCGGATTGGGCTGGCTCAACCAAAATGGTTGCGCCCAATTTAAGCCCATCTTGATTTTTAAACCCATTTAATGCACTCTAAATTATTTCTCTCTCTTTTCAATTTTAAATTCACTCAAAATTAATTTCATAATTCTTAAAATAATAAATCAAGCCATCATAAAATTTTTAGCTCAATTAAAATCAATTTTCTATTCTATTCACTCAAATCAGTCCGATTAATAAATTTTCGGTGCTACCGAAAAATTAATTTTTTCTACCAAATGATTCGACACCTTATTTAGAATCCAACTGAAAAGTTTTACAATTTTTGAAGATCATTTGCTATTTTTAAAGCCTTGGCCAAATTCACGATCAATTGATTACTATTTAAACCAAAATCATTATTTTTTTCTTACTTATTATGTTCAAACCTTTCTAAAAATACTTTCAAAATTTTTAAAATATATTCATTAGACTTCAAGAATATTTTTGAGTCAATCGGAGATTATTTTTTAATTTGATCTAGTTTTACTAGTCCGATACCATAATTTTTCGTATCGTTGAAAAATTACTTTTTCTTTACCATATGATTCTACACCTCATTAAATGTCATTTGAAAATTATGATGATTTTTAGAGATCATTTGTTATTTTTAAAGTTCTGATCAAATTTTAGTTAATTTAGGCACTACATGAACCTAAACCATGAAATTTTCATATTTTCAGCTTTTAAAGACTCATTTGATCTCATTTTTAATCAAAATTACATTTTTAAACTCTTGATAACCTCTTCTTTCAAATGGTTTAATAAAATATTTTTTTTACTCTGAGAAATACTATTCATCCCGATGTCACTGTTCACAATCGAAAAATATTATTTTCGACTAACCTGATATTTGGACTATTATATAAACTCCCTCAAGAAATGGAAGAACCAATTTTTTTTTATCATCAAAAGCCTTCATAAAGACTTCCCTTTTTTGATTATTTAGGGTCGGTATATGAACCACAATGATGAGATATGTGACTGTTAGAGGAAGAAGAGAAACTACTAGCTTGGTGAAGGTAAATAGTTTAGAATAAGTGGGATATGAGGAGATTACTCGAGCCTCATATTTCCAAGCCTTCTCGATGTAAAAAGAAGGGTAAACTAGCTTTCCTTTTCTTAGTAAACATTCCTAATATAGTTTTTAATTTTTTTTCTTTATAACTATAAAAAGAGGAAACAAGCTAAGCACAACTGATGTTGTGAGAGCCAAGAGGTAGAAGGCTAACAACTCGGTTGATGCTACGCCCTAGACTTCTGCTGCTTGTAGCCTATCTTAGTGAGCGGGGAAATATGTACTCCTCAGTTTGTAGAGGTTGTTGAAGACCAACCCTCGGGGGAATTTCAAAGTTCCTAAACTAAAGGCTTTACTATGGAGTCACCCTCTTATGATGTGCAAGAGATTTTAGCCGAGGCTAAAAAATTAGATGAAAAGGATCTCCATACATTTACTGCCAAGGTTCCAAAATTTTAAGGAAAGCAGGGAATGACCTACTCCGAAAAGGGTGATGACTTTACCACATTTACGTACTTGGTCTCTTATGTGCTGAAAGATGTAGGTTCGCTCGTTAATCTAAATGTCAATTAGCTCTCTTCGACTATGAAAAAGGCACTAGGTTGAGGTAAGGTGTTATCGATTTAGTGTTTTCTCTATTTTATTTTATTGTTTAACTTTTTTCTTTGGCAGTGGTCGTTGATTGCCGGCACCATCATTGCCAAGAATGATCTCACTAATCAAGAAATGGTGCCAAGCTAATCAGGCTTTAACTAGTTCACTTGCCAAGCTGAATAAGGCCGAGCTTAAAGTTATCAAAGTTAAGAAGAGGGCTAACAAGGCTGAAAAGAATACAATAAAGCTAGAAGGGTCTCTTGCTTGGGAGAAGAAGGGATTAGGGTCATCAGCGATGAGCTGGAAAAGACCAAATCGAAAAAGGTAGGGCTGGAAATGAGATGCTCGAAGTTGGAAGAGAAATCAATAGAAATAGTAGCAGATAAGGGCCTAGCTTATAATAATAAGTAAGCTTTTGCTGTAAAATGGAAATATCCCGGCCTTGAATGTTCTGCCTAGATAAAGTGTATCCGAACAAGGACTAATTATATTTATCGTTCTTTATTTTAATGAAAATTTCTCTTCTTTTTCGAACTTTGTTTGCTTAGCTTGAGTACAAATTGCTCATTTTGCAAAACTTAGATTGATTTATTCTTAGGTTAATTTTGTGTTTTTATCGAAAAATCGAAAGAGTTTGTTTGTTTATCAGAATCATGCTCAGTTAGCGAGAGTGCCGATGAGCATATATATAAAAGAAATATTTCTGATGTGAAATAAATTTTTATTAAATTGAACATTCTAGGTGAACATATGCTTGTAGGCGATACTATTGGTGAGATAGAATTTATTAAAACAAAACAAAATGAATTGATGATAACGCCTAACATACTTGTGAAAAAATATATTGAAATAGCAATGATGATGAACTACTGGCGGTATTGCTTAAGACTCAAAACATTTCATGAGTATGGAAGGATCTTGCTTGAGAGATCCTTGAGCCTATGAGTGCCTCCATTAAAAACTTTATGAATTTGGTATAGGCTTTCCAGTTTTGGTTTAACTTATCAACCTCTACAAAAAGTCGCACTGTGATGACCTTTTTTAGGAGATAGTTGTACTACTTGAAAGTTCTTTAGCTTTACTCTCTGATCATGATATAATGCCATGCATTGCTTATATGCCGTCGGTTGAATTTACACAAGTTCTTTTTGTTCTTCTAGTCGATCGAGGTGATAAAATAGATTGGCTTCATTTTTATCATCGTATTAAGGGTTCGGATACTTGAAATTCATATCTTGTATGGAATAACTGCTTTAACTCCATATGTGAGAGAAAATGATGTTACTCCAGTTGATGCTCATGGTGAAGTTTGATAAGCCTATAGTACATTGTTGAGCTTGGCCACCCAAAGTCCTTTAGCTTCATCTAACCTCTTCTTTAGCTTTGATAGGATAGTTCAGTTGGTAACCACAATCATTCTGTTAGACTGGGGGTTGTATACCAAAGTGAGGCATACCTGGATATTTAATTCTAAGCAAAATGCCATAAAAGCTTGGTAATCAAACTGCTTCCCATTTTCTGTGATGATAGAGTGTGGGATCCTGAATCTCGTTAAGACAATCTTCTACAGAAATTTGATCACGTTTACAGGTGTGATAGTGGTAAGGGGTTCGACTTCTACCCACGTAGTGAAATGGTCTACCGCCACCATCATAAACTTTCACTGCTCGATTGCTTAAGGGAAAGGTCCTAAAATGTCTATTCCTCATTGGGAAAAAAGCCATAACTGTGAATTAGTTTTTGTTGAGTGGAGCTTTGGTGTTTAATGTCTGTAAATGTTTGGCACTTATCGCACTTTTGAACCAAATCCTTTACATATGTTTCTATTGAGGGCTAATAATATCCTTGTATATATATATATATATATATATATATATATATATATATATATATATATATATATATATATATATATATATATATATATATATATATATATATATATAAAACTGCTTTTGTGTATAATGAGATGAAGATTTTGGATAGGCATGAGGATGGACTGGTTAACCGGTCCATTAGTCAAAAAATTAACTAGTCCATATATATCAATTTTTTAAAAGACTAACTATTAACTAGTCCGTTGCAATAGATTAACTAGTCCATCGATTTTGATTTTTCGAACTGGTTAATTAATTTTTTTTGGTTAACCACTATAATTATAAAATGCAATTAAAAATTTAAATTATTAAAATACTTAAAAATAAAATTTGAATAACAAACAAAGGTCACATAGCACGACAAAAATCACGAAATCCGTCATGTTCCAGAAATCTAAAAGGAATCTCATAAAAAATTATCATTTTAGCTAGACATGTCCTACAATCTTCTTAATCAAATTTTCAATGTGAAAGTGTATGTGTAGTGCTAGCCAAACTTTCACTTGATAAAAGTTTAAATGTCAATATTCTTTGGCTTTTTTCTACATTTGCTGGATATTTTTTACACCTACTCAAGTGATTACTCAAAGAACTAGTGCCATTAGATGATGGACATGCAAGACACTTCTCATAATATTTGCAAGTAGCCCTTTGGTCACTACTATTGTTGCTGGCAATTTTTTCAAAATGATTCCAAATCCAAGATTTTCGCTTACCACTCTTCTTCGATTTCGGAAGTGGCGGTTTTGTTGAATTTCCACCTTGAGTTGCTATCTCTATTTGAACTGGTTGAGTACACTCTTCGTTTGTTCTATATTCTTACTGTTGTTATCCTTATGGAGTGGTACTTTCACTGTTGGCTGTAGAATTTTTAGCAGTACTTGACAAATTCATTATAAATTCTAAACAAAATAAAAACATAAAGTGTGATGTATAATATTGAATTTATTAATCTTATTTATCATGAATGAAATCATGAATATCAATTAAGTGAAATGACATTTTTCTGCACATGAATCTTGAAATGTAAGATTAAGTAATAAGAGGACTTAACTAGTTCCAGTAAATTATTAACCTCAATGTACATTAAATTAGTGTTGTTGGCAGGATATATATCTACATTCTCCATTTGGTACAAAAATTAATAAAATTCAAAGTGGCTAAATAAGGCACATGATTAATATAGTAAAATGATTCATAGTTTATAAAAAGTAATAAATCAAAATTAATTAAATACAATTAACTAAAAATAAAAATATTTTTTCATGATGATGTGTCATTAACATATATCCAAAAGCATATATGTGTATAATTATGTCATAGAACGAGCATCTCATTAGCTATTTAACAATTATATATGTCAGAATTTTTAACTCTATTGTTTCCCTTTTCTCTTATTAAACTACAAAACACACAAATTGAAGCCATAAAAATATAAAATGTCCAATTTTGTTGGATTAATATTAAATAACATTCAACAGCCATTGTTTTTCTAAACATATCTTTCAATTTTTGTTGTTCTTTTAAGTCAAAAAATCCTATCAAAGACTCTGTTAGTTATGGAATTGACCATATAATAGTTGATTAAGGAAATTAGTTTAGCACAAAATTTTAGCTTTAAAATTAGTTATAATGGTGGTGGCTCAAGCTACTGAATTTGATGGATATGAGGTTTGTAACGCTCCCAAATTTTCATTTGTTGTACATGATTTATTATTACGCATGATTAATTATTTTATGATTAGTTTAGTATTGATTAAAGTTGATTAGGATAGAAAGGTTGTAATGAGTGCTCCGTTAAACGTGTCCGGACCAAGGAAATTCGAGAATGGGTGACCCAGCAGATAATGTGAGATTAATGTCAAATATGAAAGTACATGTTAAATGGAGTCTTATGGTAAAATTTGAGTGATAATTGACGTCAAATAGACCTCCAAAAGGGTAAAAGAAGAGAAATTTCACTGTTCGACGTAGGTTTGACTAAGCAATTGGAGGCCTTAAAGACCTCCAATTGAATTCAAATTTCATATACATGCTATTCATAGTGTAGTGACACACGGGGAATTGAAAAATATCAATTCTGACAATTCTAAAAATTTGAGTTTTGGATTGCCCGCACAGGCCGTTGAAGCTAAAAGTATATCGAAACGATATCAGAATGAGCTGAAATTTTTATCATATTTTCTTGAATATATAGTGACACTCAGGGAAAAATTTCAGGGCAATTTGATATCGAGATCAAAAATTCATATTTCTGAGCGAAAAATCGAAATCGGGTCATTAGGAGGGTCAAATCCGAGAATTTGACCATAATATTTTATATGAGATGATATTTTGGTGTAAGGATCATGTGTGTGTGAGATCATGATGGTAGGATAAACCTAAAGCCCTAGATGAGTGACAAGTGGCCAATTTTGATGCCATTGGATTAAATAGTTACACAATTAATCTTGGCCTATCCTTTTGCAAATTTTTAGCACCCTATATAAGGATGAAATCCACAGGAATTCTCTGGAAAAATCAATCATCTTCTTCCTTTTTCACCCACAAACCCACAACACTTCTATAATCACAGTTCCTCATACACATCGCACACATCTAATCCATACTATATTCATTTGCATCCATCAAACTCATAAATTAGGTTAATATTACATGCCAATAATTCTCATTCTTGACATAATAATTTACATATAATTACAAGACAAAAGTTCAAAAACATGATCTTCTATGTACATGCCATTTCTTCCTTCAATTCTCGTTCTTTGGCACCTGTCCCTGCGCACAATCATAAAACTATACGCTAAGCAAATCTAATTGCTTAGTGGTGGATACACTTACAAAGAATTTCAGCTAACTTAATTTGTTTATATATTTCAATTTAATCACTATTATTTTATTCAATTCTTATAATTTCATAAATTCATAATTTATTCATTTCATATCCAATTACTCATTAGATAGTCTCAAAACTTTTATTTCTTATTTAATTTCAATAATTTATCAGTCAGAGTAAAAATTTACCATTTTATCCCTATAGTTGACTTTTTTGTTATGTTGACTGACTTTGACTTTTGGTTGATTTTTTTCATTTTTATTCATTTTAACTCCGATTTTGACTCAGTAAATTTCTTTCGATACCGATTTAACTTTAATTTCATAAATTACCATTTAGTCCCTGAAAATTTTTCTTAAGTGTAAAATTATCGTTTGGTCCCTATACTTCTTATTAATTACAAATTTTTTTCTTTATAGTCAGATGGACTATTTTAATTCTTTTAATTATATTTTTACCAGAAATTGACTATTTTGCCCTTCATTGGATGTAAAATTTCAATTTTACCCTTATTAAGCATATATACTTCTTTTTCATCTTATATCATTTTTGTTCACATTTTCAATATCTCTAAAGCCAAAATTCTCTATTTCATACAGTTTTATATAAAATTTTCATTTTGCCCCTAGTTATTGACAGTAGGAAAATCTATGAACCGGATAAACGAATAAGCGAATTCAGTTACCGGGAGTGTCCACACTGCTTGGGCGTATGCGACTACTCCTCAGACTATCAATAATAAGCTGGCTAACAGAAGCAGAATAATCAATATTTTTCAGAGCAATAACAGAGTATAATAATATAGAGACAGAACACCGCGGGGTAAGTGTCCCTATGGCTAGCCATACTATCCCAAGGTCCTGGATTACACACTGACACTAAGGGAATAACTTTTTATTTCATTTCCATATTTTATATCATTATTATATTATTTTTCATGATATATAATTGTCTTATAGTAACCTACACAGAATTAATTTTCCAATCATTTAAACTTATCAGCTATACCTTTTTCAGAGATATGCAGAATATCATCAAAATATAGCCAAATCAAACTGTTTTACTCATATTGGCCATTCGGCTACAATGGAAATTTTCACATTCATAGCTTTTAATCATTCCTTTCTATGCTATATTTATTTTCCTATTTATTTAAACATCATTATAGCATAATATGCTTAATTTGCACAAGATTTCTCAAAGTATCACCACTTCCATCATTATGTACTTATATACATATTCACATACCCTTATCATTTTTCATTTTTATCAAGTTTATTATTCTTATCATATCTTATATTGTCCATATATAATCAAAAAAAGAATTTAATATTAAATTACATGGTAATTACCCAAGAATTTCTATTCGACCATCACTAGGGTTCACACTTTCAAATTGTTTTCTTCACTAAATCAAGTTCATACTAGTTTAACTCATCACAATATCAACTTATCTCAATTTAATTCATAAATTGGCTTGTCCAAAGGACTTTTACCAATGGAATTTAATTATTTCGAAGTTATCTGACCTCCCGTGCTAGGATTCTCACCGGTTCTTCATTATAAGATAGGTCAGGTCTTAACTGAATATCTTCAGAAGTGATAACATGGGAGGGATCTGAACGATATCTTCTTAACATAGAAACATAAAACACGTTATGGATCCTTTCTAGTTTTGAAGGTAACTTCAATCGATATGCTACTGGTCTCACTCGCTGGATTACTTCATAGAGTTCGATGAATCTGGGACTAACTTTACCTTTTTTGCTAAACCGGAGCATTTTTGCCATTGAGAGACTTTCAGAAATAGTTTGTCACCCACATTAAATTCTATGTCCTTTCTTTTTAAATCTGCATAAGATTTTTATCTGTCAGTGGCAGCTTTTAGATTATCTTGGATCAACTTCATTTTTTCTTCAGTTTCTTTAATCAGGTCTGGTTCCACTAGCTTGCTTTTGCTTAATTCTATCCAATATAGAGGAGTTCTGCATTTTCTCCCATATAATGCTTCATAAGGAGCCATTTTAATGCTGGAGTGATAACTGTTATTGTAAGCAAACTCAGCCAATGAAAGATATCTTTCCCAACTGCTTCCAAACTCTAGCACACAACACCACAATATATCTTCCAACACCTATATCACTCATTCAAATTGGCCATTTGTCTGAGGATGGAAAGTTGTACTGTATTCCAAGCGGGTTCCCAATGCTTCTGAAGTTTTTGCCAAAATCTAAAAGTGAATCATAGGTCTCGATTAGAAATTATGGATAATGGAATACTATGAAGCCGCACGATCTCGTTCACATAAATCTTTACAAATTTAGTTAAAGAAAAATTCGATCTTACTGGAAGGAAATGAACAGATTTAGTCATTCTGTCTACAATTACCCAGATAGAATTATGTTATCTTCTAGTAAGGGGTAACCCAGACACAAAGTCCATAGTGATCCATTCCCATTTCCATTCTGGTATCATGATAGGATGTAATAACCCTGAAGGCACCTGATGTTCATCTTTAACTTATTGACAGATTAAGCATTTAGTCACAAAATTCGCTATTTCTTTCTTCATTCTTTGCCACCTTAGGATTTCTTCAATTCCTAATACATTTTGTTGCTACCAGGATGCATAACATAAGGACTACTGTGGTCTTCTGTCAGAATGTTCTTCTTCAAATCTGTATCACCGGTATACATATCCTACCCTTGTAATAAAGGCAGTTATCACGACCACGCGAGAGCTCAGTGCTTTTACCTGCTTGCACCTATGGATGGGAGATAATGGAGGCTAACCTATCATCTTGCCTCTAAGCAGCTTTGATTTGTTGAAGCCAATCTGGTTTTATTTGTATTTCAACCACTAATACTCCATCTTGTGCCATGTTCAACCTCACTTTCATTGCTCGTAGAGCCATCAAGTGCTTCCTGCTGAGTGCATCGGCTACCACACTTGCTTTACTAGGATGGTAATCAATCAAACAATCATAACCCTTCATAAGTTCTAACCATCATCTCTATCACAAGTTGAGCTTTTTTTGTGTAGGCAAATACTTTAAGCTCTTGTAGTCGGTGTAAATATAGCACTTCTCCCTATAAAGATAATATCTTCATATTTTCAGAGTAAACACAATAGCTGCCAGCTCCAGATCATGTGTAGGATAGTTCTTTCCATGTGGCTTTAGTTGTTTGGATGCATATGCTACCACTTTTCCTTCCTGCATGAGTACACACCCCAATCCATTCTTAGAAGCATCACTATAAATAGTATAAGGTTTACCTAAAATGGGTTGAGTGAGAATAGGAGCCTCAGTCAACATATTCTTTAGTTTCTCGAAGCTTTGCTGAAATTTCTCTGTCCACTCAAACCTAGCATTCTTCTGTAGCAGCTTAGTAAGAGGGAAAGCTATCATAAAAAATCCTTTAACGAAACACCTGTAGTACCCAGCTAAACCAAGGAAGCTTCGAACTTATGCTACATTTTTAGGCGGCTTTCAATCAAGAACAGCTTCAATCATTGCAGGATCTACTTTAATACCTTCTGATGATATCACATGGCCAATGAAGCAACTTCATTTAGCCAAAACTCATATTTACTAAATTTGGCATATAGCTATTTATCTCTTAATGTTTACAGTACGATTCTCAGATGTTGATCATGCTCCTCTGGTGTCTTAGAAAAAATCAGGATATCATCAATGAATACAACTACAAATTGATCCAGATAAGGGTGAAAGATACAATTCATCAAATCCATTCACCACAAACTCGTAATGCCCATATCTCGTGTGAAAAGCTATTTTTGGAATATCTATTTCTTTTACTCCCAGCAGGTAATAGCCAGATCTTAAATTTATCTTGAAAAACGTATTGGCACTCTTTAGTTGATCAAACAAGTCATCAATTCGGGGTAATGGATATTTATTCTTGATAATGACTTTGTTCAGCTTTCTATAATCAATGCACGGCATGAGAGATCCATCTTTCTTCTTCACAAATAATACTAGAGCTCCCCAGGGAGAAACATTTGGGTGGATGAAGCCTTTTTCTAACAATTTCTGCAGCTGGATTTTCAATTCTTTCAATTCAGTTGGCGCCATATGATAAGGAGCCATAGCAATGGGTGCTGTGCCAGGCAACACATCAATACCAAATTCAACTTCTCTCGATGAAGGCAATCCCATTAACTCATCAGGAAAAACATCAAAAAAGTCTTTAACTGTAGGCACATCACTAACTGGTGCTTTCTGAGCCTTAGTTTCAGTAACAAAAGCCAAATAGGCCATACACCCTTTTCTAATACATATGTGTGTTGCAGTGGCTGAAATGATATTAGACAGGAAATCAGATCGTTCTCCTGCCACCATGATCTCTCGATCTTCTAAAGCTTTCAAAGTGATTCTTTTTAGGCGACAGTCAACAATCGCTTGGTGTTCATAAAGCCAATCCATTCCCAAGATGACATCAAACTCGTGAAATGGAAGTTCAATCAGATTTGCAGGAAAGGTGGCCTATTGTATCTATATAGGACAATCCCTATATACTTTGTTTACAACCACACTGTGACCCAAGGGGTTGCTCACTAGTATGTCCTGACCTAACTGTGCTTATTCTAACCCCTTTCCCTGTGCAATTATAGTGCTTTAATAGGAATGTGTGGACTCGGGATCTATCAATGCACAAATAGAATTACCAAATAGGTAAAACTTACCTATAATAACATCCGAAGCATTATGATCCTTCCGAGCTCTGACGACATAATTCCTGACTACAGATAGTCTGTCTGAAATTAGAGCACTGCCTCTGCCTGATGGGGCCCCACTAGGTCCACCTTTACCTCTGCCCCGTGCTGAAGTAACACCCTATCTGCCAGTAAAAGTCTGTGTAGCTAGTGTGGTAGCCTGTGCCTGTGATCTGGGGAAATCTTTTACCAAAAACTCTCGAGAGCAGCATTTAAAACAGGCCCCTGTCACTCTCCAACAATCACCTGAATGTCGGCGCCTATAATGCTCACAAACTAGTATCTCCGGTTTATTAAAGCCCTGGGCATTACCCACTGATGCTACAGAGGAGGGTGCTCAGGCTGAAGTCTGCTGGGTAGGTGTAGGAGTAGTAGAAGAATCCTGAGGGGCAGTTACAGTGGAACTAGAAACCCTAGTCTTTTTACTAAACCTATTGCCTGATGCCCTTGAAGCTGGTCTTCTTTTCTACTGAAATCTAGCCTTTTTACTAATTTCTTCCCGCTGGCTAGTTTTCATTCTAATAGCGGCATCCACTAATTCTTTCTTATTGGTGTACTCTTTCAAAGCTAGGATCTTTCTTAAGTCATTATGGAGGCCTCTCTCAAATAGCTGGCACATTTTTGCTGAAGGGAACTTTTAATCTTTCATGTAGTAGTTGAGTCTCTCGAACTCTTTGTCATACTCCTGTGTCGACCTGCTACCCTGACGTAGTTGCCAAAAGTCCTCCTTCATGGATCTCAAATATTGTCTGCCCACATACTTATCTCTGAACTGATCATAAAAATAATCCCAAGTAACCTATTTTGGCGAGGTAGGCGTCTGACTGTGTCCCACCAAATATATGCTGGTCCCTGAAATAGAGCCATTACTCCCTCGAGTTTCTCCTCTGGTAGGCTATGTGTAATCTCAAATATTTTGTCCATCTTCATCAACCACTCTTCTGCCTGTGTGGCTGTAATCAGCTCTCAGCCATAAAAATCCTTTGCACCCAGTCTCTTTAACTATTCTAGAATCAATCTCCTGCATGGCTGAGGAGTGCCTACTGTTGAGGTTGAAATCTTTGAAAGAACTCTGCCATCATTCGCATCACATCTGTCGGTGTAGGGGGCGGAGGAGTCTGTGCCACCGATGCAGGAGTAGGAGTGGGCTGAGAGGGCTGTTGTGATCTGGTGCACGGTGTAGACATGTTTCTGGACTTATAGAAGCCTTGCTCTCAGCATCACTCACTAACTCAACAGTCCATCGGGAGCCGAAAGCCATAATCAATACTGAAATGCACAAGGGACAGGTAAGGTTCAAATTCCAACATTTACATCATAGTAATATGTCATGTACATAATTCACATATTCATTCATCATTTTTCCATTTAATTTGATACCTACTAACTCCGATCTTAGGACCGCCTAAACCTGGGAAACGAAGGACACGATGAGACAACAATATCTATACCTCTTCAGTCCAGGTAAATTTCGAGGATAAAATTTTTTTTAGGAGGGGAGTACTATAATGCCCCTAAATTTTCATTTGTTATGCATGATTTATTATTACGCATGATTAATTATTTTATGATAAGTTTAGCATTGATTAAAGTTGATTAGGATAGAAAGGTTGTAATGAGTGCTCTATTACATGTGCCCGGGCCAAGAAAATCCGATGATGGGTGACCCGACGGATAATGTGAGTTAATGTCAAATATGAAAGTACGTGTTAAATGGAGTTTAGTGGTAAAAGTTGAGTGATAATTGAGGTCAAATAGACCTCCAAAAGGGCAAAAGAAGAGAAATTTCACGGTTCGACGTAGGTTTGACTAAGAATTTGACTAAGTAATTAGAGGCCTTAAAGACCTCCGATTAAATTCAAATTTCATATATATGCTATTCATAGTGTAGTGACACACGGGGAACTAAAAAATATCAATTATGAAAATTTGAATTTTCGATTGGTCACACAGGTTGTTGAAGCAAAAGGTATATTGAAACAATGTTAGAATGAGCTGAAATTTTTATCATATGTTCTTGAATATATAGTGACACTCGAAAAAAAATTTCAGAAAAATTCGATATCGGGATCAAAAATTCATATTTCAGAGCTTAAAACCAAAATTGGGTCATTAGAAGGGTCAAATTCGAGAATTTGACCATAATATTTTATATAAGATGATATTTTGGTGTAAGAATCATGTGTGTTTGAGCTCATGATGGTAGGATAAGCCTAAAGCCCTAGACGAGTGACAAGTGGCCAATTTTGAGGCCATTGGATCAAATAGATACACAATTAATCTTGGCCTCTCCTTTTGTAGATTTTTAGCACCCTATATAAGGATGAAACCCATAGGAATTCTCTGGAAAACTCAATCATATTCTTCTTTTTTCACCCACAAATTCGAGCACTCATTTCCTCACCCTTTCCTCAATTTTTCTTTTTTCCTAAGCCCCATCTCTCCACATCTTTAGCTGAAATTACATCGCCATGCTCAGAAATCACTGATATTTACATAGAAAAGAGCTTTCACCAAAGGAAGGCAAAAAAATATAAAGTATAAGGTTAAAACCCTTAAATATTCTTTAGTAATTTTGAAAGATTGAGCTAGAATTTAAGTAAGATTTTATTCCAGCATATAAAATAGGGTTAGGAGAGCTTGTTAGTGATTTTATATTGTCCAAATTAATGAGCTAAACTAGTGTTTTTATTTCTTGAAATTTCGGCCAAAAGAGGAACCAAAAGGGGAAGGCCATTCTAAGGAAGGAAAAGGCAAGGATAAGGTGGAATAGACATCAAGGAGACTCAAATAAGGTTAGTGGATATAAATTACAATTAATTTCAATTATTTTGATAAATTTCTCTTGCAATTCCTATTTTGTAACTATGTGAATTAGAGTTAATTGATGAATTAACTTGAGATAAGTTGATATTATGATGAGTTAAACTAGTATGAACTTGATTTAGTGAAGGAAACAATTTGAAAGTTTGAACCCTAGTAATGGCGGAATAGAAATCCTTGGGTAATTACCATGTAATTTAATATTAAATGCTTTATTTGATTATATATGGACAATATAAGATGTGAAAACAATAATAAACTTGATAAAAATAAAAAATGATAAGGGTATGTGAATATGTATATAAGTACATAATGATGGAAGTGGTGATACTTTGAGAAATCTTGTGCAAATTAAGCATATTATACTATAATGATGTTTAAATAAATAGAAAAATAAATATAGTATAGAAAGGAATGATTAAAAGCTATGAATGTGAAAATTTTCATTGTGGCCAAATGGCCAATATGAGTAAAACAGTTTGATTTGGCTATATTTTGATGATATTCTGCATATCTATGAAAAATGTACAACTGATAAGTTTAAATGATTGAAAAATTAATTCTGTGTAGGTTATTATAAGACAATTATCATGAAAAATAATATAATAATGATATAAAATATGGAAATGAAATAAAAAGTTATGCCCTTAGTGTTAGTGGGTAACCTAAGATCTTAGGATAGTATGGCTAGCCATAGAGGCACTTACCCTACGGTGTTTTGTCTCTATATTATTATACTCTGTTATTGCTCTGAAAAATATTGATTATTCTGCTTCTGTTATCCGGCTTATTATTGATAGTCCGAGGAGTAGTCGCATACTCTCAAGCAGTGTGGACACTCCCAGTGACTGGATTTGCTTATCCGCTTATCTGGTTCATGAATTTTTCAACTGTCAATAACTAGGAGCAAAATAAAAATTTTAGATAAAACTGTGTGAAATAAAGAATTTTGGCTTTAGAGATATTGAAAGTGTGAACAAAAATTGAAATTTTACATCCAATAAAGGGCAAAATAATCAATTATCGGTAAAAATATAATTAAAAGAATTAAAATAGTCCATTTGACTAAAAAGAGAAAAATTTGTAATTAATAAGAAGTATAGGGACCAAATGGTAATTTTACACTTAAAAAAAAATTTCAAGAACTAAATAGTAATTTATGAAATTAAAGTTAAATCGGTGTCGGAAGAAATTTACTGAGTCAAAATTGGAGTTAAAATAAATAAAAATGAAAAAAAGTCAACCAAAAGTCAAAGTCAGTCAACATAATAGAAAAAGTCAACTATAAGTATAAAATGATAAATTTTTACTCTGACTGATAAATTATTGAAATTAAATAAGAAAGAAAAGTTTTGAGACTATCTAATGAGTAATTGGATATGAAATGAATAAATTATGAATTTATGAAATTATAAGAATTGAATAAAATAATAGTGATTAAATTGAAATAAATAAATTAATTAAGTTAGCTGAATTTCTTAGTAAGTGTATCCACCACTAAGCAATTAGATTTGCTTAGAGTTTAATTTTATGACTGCGCGCAGGAACAGGTGCCAAAGAACGAGAATTGAAGGAAGAAATGTCATGTACATAGAAGATCATATTTTTGAACTTTTGTCTTGTAATTATATGTAAATTATTATGTCAAAAATGAGAATTATTGGCATGTAATATTAACCTAATTTATGAGTTTGATGGATGCAAATGAATATAGTATGGATTAGATGTGTATGATGAACTGCAATTATAGAAGTGTTGTGAATTGTTGATTGAAGTCTGGGAGTAGGAGGAATATTATTGGGAGTGTAATTTGACTTTTTACAAGTTTGAAAACTAAGAAAAATTAAGCCGTTATATTGCAAATTTTCCATTAAAATCAAAATAACAACTTATTATTTATAAGAGTATTAATGAACAATGTAGGTCTTAAATTTAGTTAAGAAGGCATTACAAGGTTTTTGGAAAAGTAGGAAGACATCATTAACGAATTTCAGCAAACCCAACAAACATGTGTACCTGTTATTTCTTGTTTTGCATGAATCTTTAAGACTAAACAAGAAATTAGTCTGGCCAAAATAAACATCTGCAGCAACACGAAACATCTACTGGAGAACAAACAACTGCTGAAACTAACTAGGCCAAAATAAAACAAAACGAAACAGAACATAAAAACAAAAAAAGATGAACTGGCCTCAGGAAACCGCACACCCAATAAACACTCCGAGATCGAAGAACTCATTGAAATTTCAACTTATTCATTCACATACAGCTCCTACAACAAATCTTTATCAACCAACAATGAAGAGTACCCTCACCTTAAATTACCGAAATCTTGTTAGCGAGATGGTGGAGATAAGAGAAATCGCAATCATGAAAGAGAGGGTACTTTGTGAATTAATAAATAGTTGCTACATTCCGATTGGTGGAGATAAGAGAAATCGCAATTTGTGAATTGATAAATAGCTGCTACACTAGGATCATGATCCTTCAATTAAATCTCAGCTAGATCGGAGTACGAAGACGACAGAGGTAAGGAGATTAGAGTATAAAGACCGTCAGCGTGAAGGAGAAGGGCAAATTCATGGACTAAACGTGGGCGGCGGCTGTCGTGAGGGGAGAGGCAGAAATAGAAGAATGGGGTTTAGTTTAAGATAGGACTTATATATATATATATATATATATATATATATATATATATATATATATATATATATATATATATATATATATATATATAAAAAAATAAATTAAATCCGACGGTTAATCAAAACCGACGATTTTTTAAAATCGTAGATCGAAACAGAATCAAAAACCGAAAATTCATATTTTTAAAAATTTTAACCATTTTTTTTGTTCGGTTAACCTTAAAAATCAATCCGTTTTTGAATCGATTTTTCGATTAATTATTTTTTCGATTTTTTCTCTGAAAGGCCATGAGAGAGATGAAATTTTGAATAAATTTTAAAGTTTTATATTCGGATTGATTTGTCAGCGGGTTTATGTTTACGTTGGAATTGGCGCATACGATTATGAGAAGAATTCGCATGAAATTCGGAGGTGTGTAGATGCTCTTTTAGGTAATTGTTAAATCAATTCCCTTTTAAGCACGTTAAATCATAAGGTATAATTATTTGGAATTAGAGCAAAACTTTTGGTTGTTTTGTGCTCTCATTGATTAATAGCTCAGGCTTAAGAGATGTTAACACTTGATAGACAACATCAAAATTGTGTTTATTAACTTATTCGCACATATTGAAATAATCACTGCTGTTTTCTCAAGAAAATTGCAAATCGAGTTCTTGAGAAGGATGCAGATGTGCTTGCAAAAACCGAGGTAACTTTCCTGGGACTTATTGAACATGAATTAAGTTGAGTTCTGAAACATGAGCCATCATGGACCAATTTAGAGGGGCAGAGGGGGACTTGGCCGATGAGCAATCATGTCCTGGAGATGGCAGTGGGTATATTTGTTATTTTTTATTATTATTTTTTTTATGCTTTGCTATATTTAATTTTAATGAGATGGATTAGAATAATGAATAAATGGATTTGAGAGAAGTTTGGTAGTAATTTCACTATTCGTAATGGATTCGGATAGCCTTTTTAGTTATTTTTTAATAGAAATTGATTTTTGTCATAATATTTAGATTTAATTTTATTTATCTTAATATTTGTATTTAATTTGATATTTATAGATGCAATTTCATTATAAATTTTCTGTTTCTATTTATTTTGATTTTATATTTTATTATTTTGATTTATTTTTAGAAAAATATTGATAAACAGATACTTAAATAGATAATATACAGTAGTAGTAAACAAATTTTGGGATGATATAAATGGGTATGGATAAATTTTGGGCATTCTATCCTTATCTGTCCCAATTTTGCCTCCTAAAATATTTTCTGGATTCATCTTTGGGAGCCATGGGAGTATTTGAAAAAGGTTGGCTTTTAAACCTGATAGAGAAATTTTTAAAAGGATATTCTGAAGTTAATTTCGTTCAAAATTATTTAATTTAGAATAAAATTACCATGCAAAAAAAAAAAATATCCGAGAAATATTTAAACCTAAAAGAAGTGAAAAAATGTCACTTTGGCTAGCAAAATAGGATAGGACCATCGGTACTCCACAGGGGCGCTCCATGCAAGTATTTTTCTCCTAAACCTGAAAATTCAGTCACTGACTTTAACATCTCTAGAAATGCCAACTTCTGAAAACTAACAAGTAATTGATCTTTAATATGAGAACAAGCACATGTTTCATCTTACTACTTACACTGGAAATAGTTGAGCTAAACTCAAAACTTATAGGGGTTAAAGCACAAGAACTTATTTTAATATCAAACATTTCTCACAACTGGTTCAATTTGCTTTATCAATCTATGTGCTGCTGGTTTCATTTGTTCTATAAATTTTTACAACCGTCGACCGAGCATTTTCTTCATTTGCAGTTTAGCTAAGTATCCTTGCAGAATGCCCGTCATAAGATGATAATCTTTCTTGCGACTCTATTCCAGTGAGAATTCTTCCAGCCATATTAGCACTTCATTCCTCTTCAATCCACCAAACCATAAATCAATACAGAAAAATTATTTATGTTCGTAAGTAGAAATTCAGCAAAATGGAAGTCATTAAATTAACATGACCAATCTATATACTTCTTCATCACAGTGGAAAATTAGAGTGAGAGCTTTTATCAGTTTTGCAAATTAATAAAGCAAAAACAATTGGAAATTTCTTTTTAGAAAAATACACAATATATATATATAGAGAGAGAGAGGACAGGTTTCAGCAGTTCATAGTTGCATAATCCAGATTCCAGACAAAGTTATCCCATCTAGTTGTTATAATCTCAGGGGGAGAACTTCCCTGGTACCAAAGTACTTATTTTTTCTACTCATCCTGAGGAATCACATTTCAGATTGCCTACAGGTTGAAGGCACATTTCAATCAAAAGAGTAAAGCCAAGCTGAGCGGGAGAAACAATGGAAATGAACTTCCGAACTGATAAAAAAGAAATGCCATACCATTGTAAAGCTCCATGTTCGGCCTGGATCATTGTATCGAGCAAGAAAACAACCCGTCTTAGGCTTAAGTCCATCTGCAACAAGACTTGATCGCAGTGCTTTCTCTTTCTCACGTACAACATCTTCAGTTGGTTTTCCACTGAACTTGATTGCAGCAGCAGTGCCTCCTTCCACCTCCCTTAAGCTAATTTTCTCTTGATTGGGATCTGGTAAACTGGTGAATGAACATAATTATATCTAAGCTACTCATTTTATTAGCAGAACATTTGGATTTTAATCTGAATTAAAACTTACTGTAAAGCAAACTTCTAGAATTGCTAATTGTTTTAAACTTATAGGATGAATCCATTTCTACCAATTTTCATCAGGAATTTTAGGTGCCCCAAATTTATGAGCTTCAAGAGGTCACCTGCTTAATTTTTTCTCCAGCGGGAGAACTATTTGGATGGACACCATGGACAGGTCTGCACCGTTGGCCTGGGTGAAGACTGGTGTAGTCATCGGTATTTTTTCTGCCGTTGAATTTTTACCAAATATATACCTACAGTTTTAGCATCAATTATCCACACAACACCAAGTGAAGGAAAGAAATTCTATTGGATTTTGACAGATACTAACCCAGTAACATCATTGAATCCAGTTGAGCCAGACAATTTATCTCCTGTAGTTTCTACCACTATAAAGGGGGCATACTGTCTCACCTGTTGTGATTCACAATCAGAACTTTGACATTTATGAACTTCAAGTAATTATACCAACTTCTGAATATATAAAAACCTCATGTCATTTACTAGGGAAGCCGACTATTCAGTGGCAAAAGTAATAGAACCATCACAAATGTACCACTTTAATATGCTGGCGAGTCTTTTGGTTTCTAGTTTAGTTGCTTCTACTGGGATCCACCTACCATGGATGCATCATGTGGTCCTCTGTCTATATTTAGTATTAAAGATATAAAATTTTTTTTGACAGATTATCCTTGTGAAGAAAGAAGAAATATTAAGCATATTCATCGTCCCTACAAACTTAAGTTATGATCACCAAGTTTTCCAGAAAAAGGAAGCAAACAAGAAGGAAAAATTTACTTTGGTAACAAAACCACACCTACCAGCAAAATGAATCTAAAAGGATTGTACAATAAATAAATAAATAAAGACAGACGAACCTCATAATTTGCAGTCCTTTTCAGTATCTCATATTTGGGGGTTTCCAAGTCCGGAGTCTTGTAAATCCTCAACTACATAAAAAGTTATAACATACTCCTAAGAATTAACACTAAACTGCATCTTCTCTGAAATTTCATGCAAACTAAAAACCCATACCTGCCTAAATACATCCCACAAACCTTCAAATGAGAAGTACTCATTATTCTTTATGGAATCCCAGAAGTCCTACACATTATACAGGAATACATTATTTACATATTGTCACCATACCATACTTTCAATTTTTTTTGCCAATTATATGAAGGAAATTGTTTACCAAGTGGCTGCAAAATTTCCCAGAATCTGGGTTAACACCCATGACAGATGTTCCTGTAAAGACCAATTCTGGTTTCCATGGCAAGAGCATGAACGTCATCACCATAGTCCACCTGGTTGTAATCTCATAAGGTCCTGTCTATAGCAAGCACATCAATCAACACAGCCAGAGCCATACCCAATTGAAATTTTTAATAAACTAGCTTCAATTAGAACAGCTGATACAAGAAAATAACATTCAAGTCAGCAGGTTATCTTCAGATAGAGTTATGCCTCAAGATGCACAACCCATTTCACTGAATTACAAGTATATCACTTATAAATTCTAATCATACACTATATAATTAAAAATAATAAGACATGCCCATCATCAATATCATATATTAGAAACAGAAGCCGAAGCAAAGTTACAAACCTGTTTAACCCAGTGCAAGAAAAACTTAGGCTTGAAGAGAAGCTTCAAAAGAGCAATGTTAAGGAGATACCCACGTATTGTATCATGCCTGGTTATGGGATCCCTGAACTTAACACGCTCATCATAAGCCGTCTGATCAATGCCTTGATCATCGAAGAGGTGTGGGAGATCATCATACAAGAAGTTCACCAACTGTTTAACGTTAACAGAAGTGGATTCTGCAGGAGGGCTCTGCTCCACCAGACTCAGCCTAAGGGCCCACTTAGAGTTGCCATTGGTTCCTATTGATAAATGTCTTGCCCTGAGCCGGCGGTATGAGTCGCGGGCCGCCGGAATGGGACGGAAAAAATGGAGGAAATGTTGAGTGGTGGACATTAGTTGGTGGTGCTGGGTATACGTGGCAGTGGCCTGAGCTATGCAGACTGTGCTGTCATATATAGGAAAAATGGTTGGCTGGAATTAGTTCCAGCGTCCAATGACCTAACGTTTTCCATCAGTTTCAGTGTTATTATTCATATTCGGTCCTTGTTTTTTAACCTTTTTCTATTTAACATTTAAATATTTTAATTTTGTTCAATTGAGTTCATTAAACATGCATCAAGCATGATATTGCTCAAGTGATTAGCGCTAAACAGGGCTCTGAATGTAAGAAGCTTTCGCTTTTCTATCATTTCAACAAAATTGAAGAAGTTATTTTCTGATATTATTTTTCATACTCTGAACATGAATCAAATTCAACCATAGACAATTCAATTTATACTATCGATTTGATTTATGACATTCTTCTATTAAGTTCTAATATGTTCTAATTTTCTCTATTCGCTTCTCTAGCTTTTTTTTTTTTTTTTCTTGGCTCTGATTGATTATTGTTTTATATTTGTACTCTAAATATTTTTCACAAAAGTTAATCAGTTTTTTTTGATAATATGAAAAAGTATTTTAAGTATTTAAAAGATTTTTCTTATTAGTAAAAAAATTTTAAGTTAATAAATTGGACTAAATTTTTTTAAATAAAAAGCTAAATATTTTGTTCTGTATCAGCTTGCATTGATTCTATTTTCGTTAGATTTATTTTAAAACTAAATTTTTTTATTTCTATATGATAAATCATAATTTTTTATAAAGATAGTGGGTATTTTTGTGTAGCAATGAACAAGAAACTTGATGACTATGGAGGTAAATTCCGATCGGATTGGAATGGAAACGATTTGCAAAAAAGGAGCTTGAATTGTTCGGCTGTACTGGGCATTGACACTCTGATATTTAAGTTAGCAAAGCATGAAAGATTCTTTAGAGAGAATGCTTTTATTACTTAGAGAGAGAAAAGGTGTGTTTCTTAGAAAAGACATAGAGACTGGAAAGCTTGAACAATATTCTTAAATAGTTGACCTACTTTATAGCAGATATGACCTATCTTGTAGGTGATGATGATTAGATGGTAGTGTGTGTCAGATAATTTTTGCTTGTTAAAGAGAGATCACATTTGATTGGACGATCTCGATTCCCTTGTTTGACTATCTAGCTGATAGAGCTTTCATAGGCCTTTATCTTGGGCCTTCTAGGGGCCTTTGGACCTTTCGTTTTTATTTTTTATGGTATTTTCATTTGTCTCCCGCCATTCAGTTCGATTGAAAAATCAAAATTGTGGAGCTTTGACAATTCTTGTGTCCATTTGATTGCGTCATGGCCAATGATAGAGTCCCTTAAATTTGAGACTAAGATGTAGTCATGTTGACAAATATTCAGCATCTTTCGAACTACCTCGATCGAGACAATCGATCTCAATAAATCATTAGTCGAGGAGACTGAATAATCGATCAGAATTAATGAAGTCATCAGTTAGGGAGACTGGAATAAGTACGTCAATCGGGATAATTCATCGATCGAAATCAATGAAATCATCAATCGAGAAAACTGAAATAAGTACGTCAATTGGGATAATTCATCGATCGAAATTAATAAAATTATCAGTTGAGAAGATTGGAATAAATACTTCGATCGGGATAATTCATCGATCGAAATTAATAAAATCATAAGTTGAGAAGATTGGAACAAATACGTCGATCGGGATAATTCATCAATTGGAATTAATGAAATCATCGATCGAGGAGACTGTAATAAGTACGTTGATCGGAATAATTCATCGATTGGAATTAATGAAATCATCAGTCGAGGAGATTGAAATAAGTACATCGATCGAGATAATTCATCGATTGAAATTAATGAAATCATTAGTTGAGAAGATATGAATAAATATGTCGATCGGGATAATTCATTAATTAAAATTTTATCCTGTAAATAATTTTCATAATTATGGATTATTTTTTCAAAGTTTGATTTTCTAACCTGTTTGCCCAATGCTTTTTCGGATGCTTTAGCTACTTGGGGGCCATCTCAAAATTACGACTCCCCTTTTTCTTTCCCAGCTCATGGGTCTAATGCTTTGTCATCCTGTTTTCAATTTTTTTGAGTTTAGAAGTGCAATGCAAAGTTACCCGAGGGTCATGAGTCATTGCCGATCATTGCTAGTTCTGTTTGTCCCCTCATCTATTTGATGGTTGACTGGGCTATTATTACTGTGTTGTCCCTCTTTAGAGGGTCAATCGAATTTGTAGAGATCGACAGTTATGGCTCTTCTAGCTGTCTTTGTTTGCTATATTTGCAATTTCTATGGAGAAGCAATTTAATGGTTAGGTGGGAAGTAAGGTTACCTGGCAGGGCTGTTGGTTATGTCGCCCACTTAACCATATTTCTTGGATCCGTTGCTCAAGGATAAACTGCATCTCTATGAATTGCCATTTCGCCTTGCTTGATTCTAGCCTGACTAATCTATCCTGCCACTTTTAAGGGGTGGCTTTCGTCGTGTTATCTGACTAGGGTGATGGAACTTTATTCATATGAACGCTAATTGGCTCATGCCTTTTTTGTCTACTTGAGTTAAACTTGAGTGATTTTGTCTCGCCAATTAATTAACTTGGCATTTTCATCAACTGCCATTTTGCTCCCTTGTTTCTAATGGTATTCGTTTCATTTTCTGCATCAACAGCTAATTTTCCTCCATGAGGCTTTAGTTTTTTATTTAATGGGTTTTGACATGTGGAACTTTCATTAATGCCCTTTAAGATGCTTGAAGGCACTTATAAATGGGCTTTTTATATTTTTCCTTTACGCTTTCTCATCTTCTATTTCTTTTTACAATTTCTTTTATTTTCTTATTTTTTGATTATGAAGCCTTAGGACCTTTTGTAATTTTATTTTTAAATTTTCCATTTTAAAAACATAAATGAAAAGTTAGGCCCTTGCTTATCGGTTCATGACTTGAGATAGCTGATCATGCGGCCTCCTACCTTTGTTGCCCTTCCCTTTCAACCCCAAACTTTCTGCTGATCATAGTAGAGGATATATGTTCGTATTTTCTTCTCCATTTTCATGATGCTAACCTATCAAAAGGGAGCCTTAATCAAAGGTGGTTTTTGTTGCGAAGGTGGTGGTTAAGGTGGCAAGATGACTCTTGTCCTTTTTTCTCCTTATTGTTTACTTCTTTTATTCTTCATTTTTTGAGCGAAAAGCTCTTTATCCATGTATTTTTCTTGGACAAGAAGATCTTTATCCATGTACTTTGTACTTTGAACTTTGAATAAATTTTATTCTTTGAATATCTCATATTTTGCTTTTTTTTTTATCAATCTAAAATGTTTAAAGGACTAAGCAGAAAGATATTAATAAAAGATTATGAAAGAAATATGATATGAGTTTGGAAAGCTCATAAATAGTGTGTATGTGTGTTTAGTTTTATTAAGTATAGTATTTAATATTTTTGGTATTTTATGCATATTTTGTTGCTTTTATGTGTTTTATGTATTCTTGGTTGTTTTATTTGTTTTATAAGAGTTAAGGAATCAATTTGGAGCTTAAATGGGCAAATTTGGAAGCACTAATGAAGGAGTGAAGAAGAAGCCCTATCGCGAGCGCGACAAGGGATGCATGTCTAGGGCAAGAGATGAGGAAGAGAAAGGTGCAAAGAAGAAGCATGACCTGTCGCGAGCGCGATAGGAGGCGGTTAAAGGCAGTTAAGCTTGAAAAGTCACCTAAAAGGACACCAAGGTTCACCAAGGATTGTATACCTATGGAGAAGCACTTGAAGGGACTTAATGCTTGAAAATCTATAAATACCTTGGAAGTTATAATAAAAAAGGGGAGATCTATCATTTTTATTTTTCTTATTTTGAAAGTGTAATTAGAGAACAATAATTGTAGATTTTAGTTTCAGTTTTATGGCTTGAAGAGAAGGCAAATACAAGGGAGAAGACTACACTTTGTGAAATGAAGAAGAGTTGAGAAATTCCCTTATTTTATTTCTAATCTTTCCTTCTTCTTTGTTATTATTATGAATTCTTTTTAGGAACTTGAATTTCAATAATTATATTTATTCATTTCTCTTTCATTTATCTTTATATGTAGAATTTCTTATTAATACTTTATTGGTATCATTATAATTAATGAAGACAACCTTAGATGGCAATTCCTTCTCTGAAAATCATCATAGTGGTTATAAGTAAGAGAGTTAGCGAGAGCAACATCTTTCTGAAAGTTAATAGAAAATTCATTATCAAAGTATAGTTTGAGAGATCGCATGTGGAGATAGTTGTTATAGGTTGGTTTTTATTTTTTGAATGTGTGTTTATGTAATTCTAGTCTAAATGCTAGAGCTGCAATTTAGAACCATAAATGCATGTTTAAGGCATAATCTTAGATGTGAGAGCTGCGACATAGAACATTATTCCAACTTGGCTTGCATGATAAAGATTAAATTCTAAATAAGAGAAAACTAACAAGTTCCATATTTGTATAAATCTTACATTCATCACATTCATAAGTCTTCTATGATCATCATTAAAGTAGAATAATATTTTAATTTAGTGTAGTATAGTGTTAATAATAGTTTTAACTTGCAAATTAATGAGCATTGTAAACAAGATTAAAATTGAGTAGTAATAGTGTACAATGTTAATCAACATTCCTCGTAAGATCGATATCTGAAGTACTATAATTGGTACACCGTATACTTGTGGTATTTAAGCTTTTAGAAAAAGCATAACAAAATAACATGATTTGAGTGGCACTTATCTTTATGGAGATAACAATTTATTCCGATCGATTAGGGCATCCGATTGTAACTCTTTCGGTATTCAAAATGTATCATTCTTTCTGGGATCACCTTTAATCGAGCCTTTAGAATCAATAAAGTTTAATTCATTAAGACTTTGAAATGAGTTAATGGCAGTGTGATTCATCGCCTGACAAACATTAACCATAGGCTCTGCCCGATCGAATCGGTTCATGAGCCTAGGAACTATTAGGCTTTTTTATAAGAGATATGGGGATGCACTCGAGTGCTTGAAGTATGTATACCAAGGTGTCAGAGTAGGTGAATGGTGACATGACATGGGATAGGTTGGGGGCATGGGTTCTATAGGGTGTCAGTGGATTATGAGACCGAAGGTCCCATCAATTCGATCGGATAACATTTGATTACCTTTCAGCATCTATTTACACCAGGTTTCTTTGTAAATGATTTTAGGGTTTTGAGCTAAGACTTGCTCGGGCCCAAATATAATCCAACATCACCAACAATCATACTTTGCCCGTGCCTTTTGAGGAGTGGTGATAATTAATTACCCTTTTTAATTTCTTCGATTTTTACGGTCTTTTATTATGACCATTTATTTCTTTTGACTTCTCATTTATGGGGATTTTCATGTATGTCTTCATACTTCTATAAATAGAGTTGAGCTTTTAGTGTTCTTGCCTATCTATCATTTCTTTGTTGTCTTCTTTCTTTCCTGTTTTTCTGTTTATCGCTTGCTCTACTTCGCCTATGGAACCTTCTTATTGTCTCTTATCCTATTTGATACTGCTATTTTAGGAAGATGAATGAATGGTCAGTTGATTCCCTACCATGGCATCACTTACTGTACTGGTTGATGCATTTTCCCACTTTTGTTGCTTCCTTCATCCTTATCCTTTCAGGTCGTGGTTAGGCTTCTTTCATTTTTTAGGTTCTGATGTGCCATAAGTGGGAGATGTTTACAACATCTTAGAGGATAGGGAAATAGTAGCAATGGAAAGTAGATATAGGGATTGTAAATGTAATATTTTTAATGAACTTATTATTCTTCCTTTATTGCTTTTTATTTGTAATGTGTACATCTACATATATTAAATTGATCGGAAGAGTATCAATTAAGCAATAATATACCCATCGATCTTTCGATCGGGATAACAACAAATTTCATCGATCTTTCGATCGAAATAACAATAAATTTCATCGATCTTTCGATTAGAATGACGATAATTTTCATCAATCTTTTCATCAAGATAACCATCATGATCTTGTCAACCTTCCAATTTTTGCATTCTTCCTGCTTTGGAGATTAATGAAGGGGCATCTTTTTGGGGCCTTCTTCAGTTTTTGGGGCTAGTCTAGGCTTTGTTGCCTAGATATCCTTGCTTGATGAATGTAGCTTGGCTTTTTTGCTTTCTGGCTTTGATCATATGAGGGAGCTTTAAGGGGTTTTTTCGTCTCCTTTTCTCCTTTTCTGTTTGATATCTCTCTAGTTGTCTTCATCCATAAGATGCTGCAATGATGTTATTCCTTTTTGGAGTTTTCTTTTTTGATTCAATTTCCTCTTTTTATTACCTTCCAAATTGATCGGGTTTGTAAAAGGAGTGCCGTTGCATATGGTGAAAGGTAGACCTTCCCCTACTGTTGTAAGGGGAAGATGCTTTAAGGACAATCTTTTAGCTCTAATGCCATGTCTTGCTTAATTTGCTTGAAGATAAAGAGGGAGGCAACTGTTTCATCCATCCCAATATTTTTTCCAGTAGGCTACTTCTATGAGTCTCCTGCGCCATTTGTGTAGTGGATTGAAAGAGGGATGTTTCGCTTTCTTTCAATCTTGGCATATAATTTGCCGCTTTCTTTCAATCTTAGGATTTTACCTTTACTTACCCAACTTCTCATGTAGTCTCGGAGACTTTCACAAAATTCATGCATTTTGCCTTTCTCTTTATGGTGTTTGACTTTTCCTGTACGACTTCTCATGTAGTCTTGAAGACTTTCACGAAAATTGTATATTTTGTTTTTCTCTCTGTGGCTATAAATCCATACTTTTCAGTGAAATGTTGAAGCTGGATGCTCTAGCTCAACTATCGACTCTCAAAGAAAATACTAAATAATAAATCACAATTTTTTATAAAGATAGGGGTATTTTTGTGTAGGAATGAACAACTAACTTGATGACTAAGGAGGTAAATTTCAATCGAATTGGAATGAAAAGGAACTATAAAAAAGGAGCTTGCTCGACTATACCGAGCATTGACATTTTGATGCTTAAGTTAGCAAAGGATGAAAGAATCTTTAGAGAGAGAATGCTTATATTACTTAGAGAGAGAAAATGCGTGTTTCTTAGAAAAGAATATGTTATTTATAGAGTTGGGGAAGCTTTAGTAGTATTCTTGAATAGTTGACCTACTCTGTGGAAGATATAGCCTATCTTGTAGGTGACGGCGATTAGGTGGTGGCATGTGTCAGACAACTTTTGCCTATCAGGACAAGATCACGTCCGAACAGATGACCTAAATTCCTATATTTGACTATCTAGCTGATATGGCTTTCATAGGCCTTTATCTTGGGCCTTTCAAGGCCTCTGGAACTTCAATTTTTATTTTTTTATGGTATTATTACTATCTACATCAAATTTTATAATACTCAATTCATCCATTCTTTAAGTATATTTGGAGCTAATATAGGGTATCACAAATCCAAAAGCTTTCCACCTATTCACTTATACTACTTACTAGCATGAAAATTTTTCTTGAATTGATTACATCTACAATTACCGAATTATTATACTTATAATCGAAAAATAATAAAATAAAACCTTTGTTTTTATAAAAATACTTGAATTTATTAAAATATAATAAAAAATTACTTTAATAAGTTTCTACCATTGAACTATAGAAATACCAATATGGAACGATAAGCCAACATAAAATGATCAGTCATTGACAATATAGCACATTAATGACATGTCGGATGCCAAGAATAATTTTTAATTTTACTTCACTTATTCTTATTTGAAAATTATGGCATCCAATTTTTTTTTTAATTTTTGGAAATGTATTATGATAGTTACAAATTGTGTTTTATTTTGGCAGGCCCAAATGGACTCCTTTTAAGGAAGGGCATGACTCCTTAAAATGAAGCAAAATTCATTTAGTTATATATCAAAAAACTCATAATTTACTTTTTGAACTTTAATATTTTTATATATTTGATATTTATACTTTCAAAATTATATATTGAATCTCTGAACTTTTATGTATTTATATATTAGATCCCTATAGTTTCAAAACTATATATTGGAACTCTAAATTTTTACATATTTACACATTAGATTCCTATACTTTTAAAATTATACATTGAATCCCTGAATTTGTATATTAGAACAAATTAAGTCTAAACAGATGTTAAAAATAATAACATTTTGTTAAAATACACGTGACTTTAACATAACGTGTATTACATTGTCATTTGTGTCATTCATTTTAGACTTAATGTGTTCTTTTTGAAAAGTTTAGGGACTTAATGTGTAGTTTTGAAAGTATACGGATTCAGTGTATAAAAATATTAAAGTTCAGAGACTAAATTATGAATTTTGCTTTAATTATTTTTATGCTTTTATTCGATTTAATTTGTGTAATAAGACTCATTATCATTATCATCATCATCATCATCATCATCATCGTCATCATCATCATTATTATTATTATTATTTTGGTTTGTGTGAATTAGATGCATGGCTAGAGATGTATGGGATTTATTTTGTATATTTTTCAAAAAAAAAACCTTTTAAAAATCATGTTTAACATAACCTTTTCAAAATTAAAAATGATTTGAAGGTCCAATAAACTTACAACTAAAACATTTTTTATACAATGTGATATTTTTTATTTTTCTTTTGGGTCCAAAGATTATCCAATTGATTTTTTTTTCAAAAAAAATATTTTTTTACTACAAATGGTTGAAAAAAAAAGAGAAAATGATTATTATTTTTTAGATTTAAATAGAACTTTTTAATTAAACCATTTTTAAATTGATTTTCTTAACATGCCCAATGATGAATGGAGCCTATTAAGAAGAAAATCTTGTTAATATCTTTAAAATATTTTTGTGACCCAAAATGTAGATTAACGGTATTTGAAATTGATAGAGTTTGGGTGTGCCCATGACTCTATCAATATTTATCCTAATAAGTTTAGGATAATCAATTCTAAATTCAAAAGGAATTAGAATTCAACTAGGGTTATGACTCTAGAATTCCTCTATAAAAAAGGATTTCAGAAAATCTAATTGGAATTCTGAAACTATCGTAAAAAATTTTAGTTTTACATATCAAACTCCTCTCCCATTCTATCATTCTCGATTTTTTCCAAGGGGCTTTTAAACTATGGAATCATCATATTTTTTCTAGCATAACTGCTTCTGATTAAAGACTTTTGCTAGTAAGATAAAAATAAGAGATCTTGTGCTTTCATATAATAGTATCTATGCTACGAAAGGTAAATATGTTCACTATCGATTATTATATTTATGCTATTTTAGGTGTATGAATCCTTTCATTAGTATCAGAGGCTGTATTTTTGCATTCTAGCATGTTTTTATTTTAGATCTATAATTTATATGAAATTGGTAGATATAAATAGGTAACATGAACACTTATTTGATTATTATTTATGTGTTTGTTGATGTTATTTTTGGATATTTTTTTATGTGTATATGTACATTGAAAATTGGGCAAAAAGTTCATAATAATAAATTAAAATTTGGTATTTTTGAATTTTTACCTCATCATCGAATTCCTAGATCCCAAAAATCCACCACTAGTTAAAACTCAATTGTTGAAAAATGCCTCTAGGGCAGCTTGTGGAATGCACGCATCACCTACGCTGGGTATGTGCCCCTCACGTATGTGGCTAACTGTCATAGTGAAACATCACTATGATATATGGACCAATAGAGGCACAACATGTGGACCACTATGGTGGTGCCACGTGTCAAGGTGATGTGTCATTTTGACACGTGGATTAATAGGGGATGACACATGGATTATTATGGTGGTGCCATGTGTCACCACATGTCAGGGTTATGTGTCACTCTCACATATGAACCACTGAAGGGTTGACATATGGCACATTATGGTGATGTCATGTATCATGCTAACGTGTCATATGCTAGCCCATGTCCCAATCCCAATCTACCACATGACTGACTATGGTCATGCTACGTGGCACGAGTATATCCATTTAGATGCAACATGGTACCATGTGGATTAATGGCTAACTATACGTGGCAGACTGTGGTCATATAGTTGGCTACAATGTGTCAGATCGAGGTCTGACATTATGACACATGGACCTATGGGGTCTTGCCACCTGGCAGTAGTCCTCAGCTGACATGTGAATGTACCTATCACATTTAATTGCAGAAGGCATACCCTCACCAACGCATGAAGGTGTGTGACCCCTCCTCTTGCCATCAAATCAGCTTAATTTTTTTAATCTGATTTTCTTAAATTTTTTAATTTTTTATCATTTTTTGAAAATTTTTTGAGGACAATAAAAATATTTTTAGATTTGTTTCTAAATAAAATTATCTTGAAAAATTGAAGTAAAAGTGTTTTCTGCCTTCTTAAATTTTCAAATTTGTTTGAAAATTATTTATGTGGAAGTATCTTTATTTATGATTGAAATGAGTTTCAATCATATATGTTGGTACATGAGTGTACTAACTATTTATTTTCTATTATGTGTAACATAAATGGTAATGATAAGGACTCCCAAATGTCCACGGACTCCTCAAGATGTTGCAAAAACTAATGCAAAAGTGCGAAAAATTTGCAAAATAAGGATGGATAAGAAGGCCTAAGCTGATGACATTGATGCAATAGTACATCATATGGTATTTATGCATAAACAAACGGAGGAATTAATAACAAGACCTTGATTAAGGTGATGATGAACTTTTTTGGTCACTATCCAGATTTGATGAACTTGATGGTTGAAGCATGGACTATAGGAAATGAAAATTATAGAAAGTCAATTATCTATTTTTTGTTTAAGGTAACCAAAAAAGGAGTGTTAAGTAGCAACACTAAATCTGAGTTGGTGCTTAGGAGTGGATGTACTGTGTATCATCCATGGCTTCATGATAGAGTTCATGGGATTTCTTATCATTTGTATGCAATGTTCAAAGATTCATTTTCCATGATGAGGCTTATTCTAGGATGTACTAGACTTCTTGAGTAGTTGGCATGAGAGTCAAATTTTTTATGTTAACAGATTTTTTTGAGATAGGATTTATGTTTCCTATTATTGTTATTTTTTAAAAATAAGTGTGTCTTATCTTATTTTATTTACTTTTGGCGTTATTGGATGCTTATTATTTGTTGAATATATTCATTTATTTTTTGGATATTATATTGGCATTTAACATTTATTATGAATATGTTTATTTTATTGTTAATTGCTTTTCAGTATTTTATGAGTAAAATGATAGCATGATAATTGAGTTAAGACTTAGATTACCTAATGTATAATATCCTTTGTTAAGCTTAAGAACTTAATATCCAACAATTAAGATTTATTATGCATAAAATTTTAAAATGTATAGTAACATATATTTCCCTGTCTCCTTTAATAATGCGCAAAAATTGTTCCATTAGTGATATGAAGATCTAAATGGATATTGCTTCCAAATCTAGAGTATGAAAATCCAATATGTGATAGAAGAGCAAGAGGCTCTATAAACCTTAAGTTCGGTTATGGATAAACTTAAGGATGGCACCACAACCTAGTGTAAGCGAGATCGAGATGTCTATGTGGCATGAAAAAAAAGATATTCCACTACTCACATCATATTGCTAAGTGCCAATGGATGATGCATCACTAAGTAATTTCGTAAGTATCAAAATGCAATGGATCTGTGGATTGCTTTACAGGAGAAATTCAGAGATATATCTTTGACTAAGTTTCAATCATTAATGATCAAGTTTGATGCTTATCAGAAAAATTATGATCATACAAAGCGAAAATATTTAAGAGAGATAGAAAATATGATATATGAGCTTAGTGAAGCTAGTCACAAATTAACCAATGAGCAGCAGGTCCAAACTATTATCCATTTTTTGCCTAGGGGTTGGGAGCATATAAAGATGCTTCTAACTCATATAGATAGTATAAAGACATTTGTGGATATCTTGGTCAACTGGCATAAGCTATGATAGATCGAACTTAAGGTAATTTACCTAGCAATACAAAGACAAATCCAAAGGAACAATTGATGGCAGTTACATTGAGGAATGGTAGAGAGCTAGAAGAGCAAAAGAATAAGGAAGTTGATGTATCAAGAAAGGAAAAAATGGACGTCAATGATGAGGGAGAAGGTATTAAGAAATCTGAGCAAATCAAGCCATATGTTCCATCAGTTCCTTTTCCTCAACGACTTCAGAAGCACAAAGAAGATAAGAATGTCCTTAAATTTTTAGATATCTTTAAAAAGCTGCACATTAACATTCCTTTTGCAGAGGCTTTAGCAGAATTGGCATCATATGCTAAATTTTTTAAGGACATTCTTACCAAGAAGAGAAGGTTAGAAAAATATGAGACGATAAAGTTGATAGCTGAATGTAGTGCCATTATTAAGAGAAAACTACCTCAAAAACTAAACAATCTAGGGAGTTTTGTTATTGGTTACAAAATAAAAAATAATAAGAGTAGTAAAGCTTTATGTGATCTTGATGCTAGCATAAATCTAATACCCTTTTCTTTGTTTAAAAAATTAGGATTGAAGGAGGTCAAACCTACCACCGTATTATTGCAACTAGTGGATAGATCAATCAAATATCCTACAGGTGTAATTGAAGATATCTTTGTCAAAATTAAAAAATTCATCTTTCTTGTTGATTTTGTAATTCTTAACATGGAAAAGGAAGGAAAAGTACCGCTGATTTTAGAAAAACCTTTTCTTCACACCAGACGTGCATTAATTGTTGTATAACAAGGTAAGTTGACATTGAAAGTTGGATAAGAAGAGGTAACTTTTAATGTTTTTAATGTTTCTAAATACCCTTTTGATTTTTCTGATTCTAATCGGGTTGATATTATCGATGAATGTCTGAAAAACTTTAAATCAACCCAAATTTTTATGGTCTAATGAGTTGGTAGAGATTGATGAGGTACAGGTGGTAAAATCCATAAAAAGTGGATCAAAGAAAGGCTTTGATAGGACTTATACGAAAATAAAACAAGTGTTTGAGAAGCTTGAGAAGGAATCAACTCTTGCAGTACCTTCCATTGTTAGAGCCCCTATATTGAAGCTTAAGCAACTTCTAACTCATCTTAGGTATGCTTTCTTAGGAGAATCTTCTACTCTTCCTGTAATCATAGCTGTTGATTTAACAAAGGAACAAGATAAAAATTTATTGCATGTTATAAGATCATATATTAAAGTTATATGTTGGACAATAGCTGACATTAAAGGGATTAGCCTTTCTTTGTACATGCATAAAATTTTACTAGAAGAAAATCACAAACCTTTAATTGAACCTCAAGGAAGATTAAATCCTAATATAAAGGAAGTTGTGAAGAAGGAAGTCATCAAACTTTTAGACACGAGAATTATATATCCTATCTCGAATAGCAATTGGGTTAGTCCTACACAAGTTATGCCTAAGAAGCGGGAACTTACTATTGTAGCCAATGAAAATAATGAACTAATACCAACTAGAACAGTAATAGGTTGGCATGTATGTATTGATTTTAGGAAACTTAACAATACAACACGTAAAGATCATTTTTCCCTACCTTTTATAGATCAAATGATCGAAAGACTTGCATGATATAAATATTATTGATTTCTAGATGGATATTCGGGTTATTTACAGATTTCCATTGCATTGGAGGACAAAGAAAAAACTACATTCACTTGTCCATATGGTATATTTGCTTATAGATGAATGCCATTTGACTTATGTAATGCACCAATAACTTTTCAAAGGTGTATGATGGCTATCTTTTCTGATATGATTGAGGATTTTATTGAAGTCTTTATAGACAATTTTTCTATTTTTGGATCCTTATTTGATCATTCTCTAACTAACCTTTCCTGAGTCTTACAAAGATGTGAAGAGACTAACTTAATC
This sequence comes from Excoecaria agallocha, assembly GCA_037975025.1. Taxonomy (NCBI): domain Eukaryota; kingdom Viridiplantae; phylum Streptophyta; class Magnoliopsida; order Malpighiales; family Euphorbiaceae; genus Excoecaria; species Excoecaria agallocha. Next base: position 12,473,890 of record CM075817.1, on the reverse strand, counting down.
TTAAATTGGGAAAAGTGTTATTTTATGGTGAAGGAAGGAATTGTTCTAGATTAGAAGATTTTTCCACATGGCATTGAGGTGGATAAGGCAAAGATTAAAGTGATTGACAAATTACCACCTCCAACCTTGATTAAGGGAGTGCGAAGCTTTCTTGTGCATACAGGATTTTACCGCCAGTTCATTAAAGACTTATCTAAAATTACAAAAACTCTTTGTAATTTGTTAGTTAAAGACACGCCTTTTGATTTTAACGAAGAGTGTTTGATTACTTTCAATAGATTGAAAAAGGAGCTCACATCGGCACCTATTATGGCATCACTGGATTGGGAGTTACCATTTGAGTTAATGTGTGATGCAAGTGATGTCTTAGTAGGAGCAATTCTTGGACAAAGAAAGGATAACAAGTTGCATGTTATCTATTATGCTATTCAAACTTTAAATGATTCATAACTTAATTATGCAACTACTGAAAAGGAGATTTTAGCCATTATTTTTGCTTTTGATGAATTTCGCTCTTATTTGATAGGGAATAAAACAATAATCTTCACTGACCACTCAGCTATTAAGTATCTCATTTAAAAGAAAAAAGTCAAACCTAGACTAATTATATAGGTGTTACTTTCACAGGAATTTGATTTTGAAATTCAAGATAAGAAAGATGTTGAGAATGTGGTAGATGACTATCTCTCTAATTGGCATTAGAGTGAATTGATGATAGTGAGTGCTCAATCAATGAATCATTTCCCAATGAATATTTGTATTTTTTCTTTGAAACTCAAATACCATGGTATGCTGATAGATCCAACTATTTAGCTTGTGAAATAATTCCCTTGAATATGACATATCAGCAAAAGAAGAAATTCTTTTTTGATGTTAAACACTATTATTGGGAAGATCCATACTTGTTTAGATTATGTGCTGATCAGATTATTAGGCTATGTGTTCCTAAGCATGAAATGAATGATATTTTAAAGTATTATCATACTCTTGAGTGTGGTGGTCATTGTGGACATTCTAAGACAGAAACTAAGGTATTACAATATGATTTTTATTGGTTTAACTTGTTCAAAGATGCTTTTCATTTTGTTTCTACTTGCGATAGATTTCAAAGAATAGGTAACCTTTCCAAGAGAAATAAGATGCCGCTACAAAACATCTTAGAAGTTGAGCTATTTTACATATAAGAAATCGACTCCATAGGCCCATTTCCATGATCCTACTTTAACCAATACATCTTGGTGGCAGTGGACTATATGTCAAAATGGGTGGAAGCAGTGGCCTTGCCAAACAATGATGCCAAAAGCGTTATGAACTTCCTGAGAAAAAATATTTTTACCTGTTTTGGAATCCCATAAGCTATTATTAGCGATGAAGGTAAACATTTTTGCAATCATTACTTAGATTCTTTGCTGATGAAATATGGTATAACTCATTATGTAGGTATGCCATATCATCCTCAAACCAGTGACAAGTTGAAATATCTAACAGGAAAATCAAAAGGATTCTTGAGAAAACTGTATGTTCCTTTAGGAAAGATTGGGTATGGAAGCTAGATGATGCATTATGGGCATATAGAATAGAATTCAACACTCCAATCGGGATGTTCCCGTATCGGTTGGTATATGAAAAATCTTACCACTTGCCAGTGGAATTAGAACATAAAGCATATTGGGAAATGAGACTATTAAATTTTGATGAGAGACCTACAGGAGAAAAACGATTGTTACAACTCAATGAAATGGATAAGTTTCGCCTCAAAGCTTATGAGAATGCCAAAATTTATAAAGAATGGACCAAGAAGTGGCATGACAAACATATTGTAAGATACGAATTTTATATTGGGCAAAAGGTTTTATTATTTAACTCTCGTCTTAAGCTTTTTCCAGATAAGTTTCTATCTCATTGTTCTGGCCCATTCACAATTTTAAGGATTTTTTTTCATATGGAGTTATCGAAGTTCAAAGTGAGAATCATACTTTCAAAGTAAATAGACACCAATTGAAACCTTATTTTCGAGGTTAATAGCATTTCAACCATCGAAGTCCTCTGACTTGAGTAAAAGGGCGTAATTCGATCTAGCTATAGATGTTAAATAAAGTGCTAATTGGGAGGCAACCCATTCATTCAATTAAATTTTTTTTATTATTTTATTTTAATTTCTTCTATTTCGTTTATTTATTTATTTTTGAATTTTAGTAGATTGTTTATTGTTTATTTTTTTATTATTTTTAGGCTTAATAATTATTTATATTTTTTTATTATTAATTAATGATTTTTATATTATTAATTTTTAATTTAGTTTTCTCTCTTTTTCAGGTTTATATTATTTTGGTAAAAAAAAAAAGTAAAAGTCAAAACATGGAAATGTGAAAAAGTGGGAAACTAAAGTAAAAGAAGACAAAACTTAAAGAATGATAAAAGATAAAAGTGGCTTTCACAAAGCCACATCGTGTAATGGGAAATGGAAAAAGGCCAAAGTAAACCAACAATTGCAATTTGGCAATGAATTTCATGATTCCACATTGTGAAATCCTTTTCGGCAACGATTTCGGTTCATTTTATTTCACTTTCTTTTCTTTGAATTAGCAAACCCTTTCATATGCCTAACCCATGAAATAGTTTTGCACACTTTAAATTCAGCATAATATTTCACCAGTTCCCATCGTGCTTCAAAAAATAATTTTAACAATTTCAATTTTTTTTTTGATTGAAATTAGGAATAGCTCTTCTTCTTCATCTTTTTCATCTAAGCATATTTTTTATTTTTTATTTTTGAATTTTTTTGGTTCTTGAATCCCTTGTTTTTCTAATTGGGGATTTTAGAAATCAAATCCATTAATGGGGAAGGAACTAGAGAAAAGGAAGAGTTCAATAATCTACACTATAAGGAGCAAGATGGCAATTGAAAGGCAGCAAAAATAGTGGAAACCATCCAAGAAGAAGCTGAGACAAACGTAAGCCATCATTGAAGAGTAGGAAGCAGTTGAACCTCGAAAACTAGGTGAGCCTAATTTTCAGTTTGGTACACCATTCCAGCAAACCAGGTACGAACTCTTCCGTAATAGACATCATGTTGCTATGAAATATTTTGATAAGAATATGCTTTACACTTTGGGTTTGTTTAATGATGTATATGCTTTAATGAAAGGAATTGGTTGGAAATCTTTCATGAATCTTGAAAATCATAGTTACCATGACTTGACCTTAGAATTTTTTAGTTCTTTAAAATGTGATGTAAGCCCACACCATATGAATGATACCGATACATTCACATTTAAACTTAGAAATAAGAGCTACAAGCTTAATTTACCAACTTTTAATTCTATTTTTAAGTTGCCCAACCAAGATCATCACTCCTATCCCAAAGACTGTAGTATGAATGGTGCCTGGCGTATGCTCACTTACAGTACTGAAGATTTTCAACCTATAGTAAGTAAATCATCTAACTTGTTGCATACATTCCGTTATATTCATAAGGTGTTATCCTATACTTTTTTTATAGTAGGGGTAATAGCCAATGGCCTATCACTAAGTCTGAGTTATTTTTTATGTATTTCATACATCAAGATATCCTGGTTAATGGTGGTGTTTGGCTTTTAGACCACCTTAAAAAGGTGATTGAGAAAGAGAAAGGAAAAATTGTTGTAGTAGGCTTTGTTATAGCTATAGCAAAACATTTCAGAATAGGAAACTTGGGTCCATTTTCAATACGGACTAGTTATGTGGATTTCAAAACTCTTCAATTTATGGAATTCTGCAAATGGGATGATAACCTATGGAAGTTGTAGATAAAAATGGCAATTCTATTCATATTGAGAAATAATAGGTTCAAGATGTGCATGACATCCCAAAAGAGCCAAATAAGCAAGAAAAGAGCTCGATTTTACTACTCATTGAACAAAGCTCCTCCAAAACCACTTTAACTATAGAGCAATTGAAAGATCATATTTATGCAAAAATTGATGTTGTACAAGAGCAAATCTCTAACTTGCGGGATCGAATGGAGTTTTTAATTGCTTTCTTCTTACCATGTTCTCATCCACCTCCGTAGTCTCTCATGTTATGTTGTCCTCATAATTTCAGGAAAGTGTTTTAATTTTTCTTAATATTTTTTTTGGTTTTTTTCTTTCCCTGCCAATCATTTTCATACTTTGAGGACAATGCATATTTTAAGTTTGAGGGTGGTTGCATTCTATTTTGTGTGGTTGTAATCTATTTTTTATGGTTTAGTTTGTCTTTGAAAAAAAAGTTTGAATTAAATTGAGCTTGAAATTTACTTGGATCTTATTTGGCTTTTGAATTTGAATGTATTTGAGCTTGATTTCGAATAATTACATATAAATGAAGACCAAGTTAAGCTAGAGCATAGTTGGATTGTGGCTAAGTTAGGTTGATCATTTTGTGCTTGAGCTTCATTTTATTGATGAACAAACTTTCTGAATCATGACTTTCAAATCTAATTTGATTTATTTTAATAAGCTAGCACAAATGATTTTTTCCTCATCTTTTTGCATCTAACATGAATAATTTTAACTATGTTTCTCAAGAATATGATGTATGAGTTCTAAAAAAAATTAAACTTGATTACTAGAGATATTGTTAATGCATTTAAAAACTTTATTTTAACCTTGCCTTGATATGCATAAAATTTTAAATTTTTAAGCAATGAATTTAGAAATATGGGATGTCCAAATAAAAAAAATGTAAATGCTTATCTTTTTCTTTTTGAGAAGTGGTTGACCAACATTTGTCGGTTCAAATGGTACGACACTTGTTCCCCTTAAGCAAGGTTTCGATAATGATCATTATAAATAAAAAAGATCAATACCGAAAGAGCTTTACCCCATAGGGCCATCCGTAGCTCAAAATTTGCCATGCAAGTAAAATGAAAAAAAGGTGGTTCACCATTGCTGGTTGATTGAGATGGTTCGTAACTGTTTTCCTTAAGCAAAATCTCGGTAATGAGCTTTGTGTATGGAGAAAACTAGTATTGGGAGAGTGTACCCCCGTAGGGGCCGATATAAACTTGAACAAAAGCCATTAAAAATACCTCAAATAGGAAAGATTAATCAAGAACATTGAAAAAAGGCTTCTGTGTTCTCTAAGTTTATTTGAATGAATTTGTAAATTTTATTTATCTTGATAGGTTGAGTATATGTTTCCCTATGTATTGGCTTAACTCTTATTGAAACTTAATTGTGTGGTCATGATGCTAAATTCTCTATATCTCATTCTTAAGAACTTGGTTGAGATTGTTGTGTTTGGTGTGGATTGATGAGAATTTGTTATGAAATCCTAGCTGCTTATGTTAAGTCAATTTAGCTTTTAAAGCTGTGGTTTATAGGAGGCTGTAATTCCTTGAATTTGGAGTGTCAAGGGAAAATGTACTTGTGGTAATTGGTAAATTATACTTCTATTTATCTTGGTTAAGATTGGTTGCTATCATCTAAAATTATGAGTTTGAATTGTTCAAAAGTGTGGTTAGTCTTCTTTACTCGAGGACGAGCAAAGTTCAAGTTTGGGGGTATTTTGTTAATAGGTTTTGCATAGGTTTTTATGGATCATTTTTAAGTAAATTTTAGGTTGGAATACAATTTAATAGTTAATTTTAACTATATTTTAGTTTTATTCTTAATTTTTATCTTTTGATTGTTGAGTTGGCTTAATTTTGTTAATTTTGGTGGTTTCAGGTTTAATCTTATTAATCTTCAATGATTAATGGATTGAAAGTTCATTCGGAGTCATAAAATTAGCATTGAAAGCTTTAGAGGTTCAAAAGAAGTGCAAATTGTGAGAGATGACAACCAGAGGCTTTCACCACCAAAGGCTATAATGTTTAGATGGGTAGATGATTTCACCACCTTAGGTGGTAACACTGGGCAAAAATCACCACTTGAGGGTGATGTGACGGGGATAAAAATAGGAATGCAATCTTCATTTTATTTTCCTATCCCAACTCTATTTTATTTCTTCCAAAACAAGACCTAGAGCTCTCCTATTCCAATTAAGATGTTTTTTCTATATAAAAAGGCCATTTCATCTCTAATGAGGGGACGAAAAATAAGAGAAAAATTGAAGAAACTCAAGATTTGAAATTTGAAGATGTATATGGAATTAAAGCTTTAAGCACTAAGAATTTCATCTCTTCTCAATTTCAAGTTTGCTTTAACTATGTTATTGAATTTGATATGTTATTTTGGATTCTTGAACATGATTAGTATGAGCTAATTTCTTTTATGGTTATCTTTGATGTACCTTGAATTTTTATTTTTTTAGGTTTATTTGATTAGTTTTCTTTACTTATGTAATTATTTATGATCATGCTTAATGCTTTCAATTAATTGGCCACTGATTGACTGATTTATTTTCTTAAAATTAGTATGGAAGGAAAGTTTTGAGATTGAATTGAATTGTGAACAACACAAGAACATAGTTTGAATTGGAATAATATAACTTGACTTGTGGGGATTATTGAGAATAATCATAGTTTTGTTTTCACTCATTAATAGCTGCTATGAAAGGTTAATGGTAATTGATGAATAAGTTTGACATCGCTTAAAAGAGCATGTTAAATACATTAGGATTATTCTTTTCTTGCTTAAGTAATTAAATTTTATTGCTAACAGATATAAATAAAAAGATCGATAAAGTGAATTCAAAGATACCCTACCTTCCCATTTATTGATTTTATTCAATCTTTCAATTGTTTGTGTGATTTACTTATATAATTTTCTTTTAGTTAAATATTTAGTCTTGCTTGTCTAAATATTAGGAAATTATCACAATTTTGGTACTTAATCATCAGTTCTTGTGGGAACGATAACTCATTCTCTCTTTATTACTAGAATCGATTTCGTATACTTACAAAAATTGAAAACAAATATTATATCTCATTTATTCACATATAATATCATTTTTTATTCATAATCATATATATGCATATGAATAGTTTATATACTATGAAGTTTCTTATTACATCATCATTACACTAACGTCATTTCTTATATTATACCTTTACAATACATTTTTTTTCTCAAAGTATGAGGTTTACAAAACCAACACTAGGAGAAGTCAGAGTATGAAAATAATAATATCTTTTTGTCTTTGTTTTGTTATTCTAAATCTTATATTTTGCGAAGAAAATGTATTGTAAAGGTATAATATAAGAACTAATGTTAGTGTAATGATGATGTAATAAGAAACTTCATAATATATAAACTATTCATAAGCATATATCTGATTATGAATAAAAAATGATATGATATGTGAACAAATGAGATATAATATGCCTTGAGTATGAAGGGTAATGTATATAGTAACAAGAATCAAGAAATGCTAGAGTATTCCTTACATATAGGGTCTACTATTTCATCACATTTATAGATGACTATACTATATATGGTCATATCTACTTGATTTCTCACAAGTCAGAAGCGTCGAGTTTTTTCAAAAGTTATATAAACTTAGTTAAAAATCCATTAGATAGAAATATCAAGTCTTTAACAACTGATAAAGGTTGGGAATATCTTTTTGATGAATTTAAAGCTTAATTTATGTAATGAAAAAATAATCGAGCATCAGTTGTCTATTCCTAGAATTCCATAACAAAATGGTGTTGCGAAAAGAAATTATAGAACTCTCCTAGATAGGGTAAGATCTATGATGCTTGAGGTAAATTTATCAATATCTTATTGGGAAGATGCACTATTAACTGCCACATATGTTCTAAACCATATACCCTCTAAGTCTATCACATATACTCTTTATGAGTTATGGATTGGTCAACAACCTGACTTAAGCCATTTACGAAATTGGGGTTGTACTGTTTATGTCCATGATACCTCAAAAAAATTTGGTAAATTAGGACCAAGAGATAAAAGAGTATATTTGTAAGATATTCTGAATTATCAAAAGGATACATATTCATAGGTGAGTAAGAAAATTGCATAGTGATAGAATTTAAATCATGAGACATCATTTTCTTAGAAAATGAATTTTTAAAGTTGGGCAAAGTGAGTAAATTTAATACCCCTAATGGTACCCTATGAGAAACTTTAACTAATTAATGATGTATTTTAATTTGGCTGTGTATGATTATGGATGCTACTATAAGTTGAGGACCTTGAAGGAATTATTCCTTAAGAGAGGGGTAAATTTATCTTTTCATATTAGATCCTGTGTACTTTAAATTAAAAGTAAATATGTAGATTGAGGCTTGATTGAAAAATGAACATGTAAGTTATGGGGGCAAAAGTAGAAATAAAGGGAAGCTAGGGAGTTAAGAGTAATTTTGCCATAAATCTTTCAAGTGGTCCAATTGAATTTTGGCACCTAAGTCTCTAGAGAGATTTTGAGAGAGGAAGAGAGGAAAGGATGGGTATTTAAATGGCTTGGCCGACCCTTCAAGGCTAGTTTTTCAGCCATTCTTAACCCCTAACTAACCCCAAAACTCCCTCTCTAAAAATCTCCCACTTAATTCTTGGAAGAGAAAAGAAAGAGCTAATTAGTAACTAAATCTTCAAGGTATTATGCATGCTTCCTCATCTTTTTTTATGTATGTAGTGATTTAATTAAAGGAAGATACATGTATATTGATGGTGATACACTTCTTTATATAGAAGGATAAGGAAGAAAAAAGAAGGGCAAAGAAGCACTACAATGGTAAAGAAGAGGTTATTGAGCTTAAAAAGGTATGGGAATCTTCATATTGTGAATATGTGTATGCTTGAGTTGTTGACATGAGAAGCATGATTATTGGTATGTATATATGCTTTTCTGTATGGAAATTAAGTTGGTGCTAATTTGAGAACCAATTTATGCAAAGAATCCTTGAAAACTTAAATTCTATTTTAGGGTTCAATTGACCCATTTGGACTAATTTGGTGATATCTTGAGTTATAGTCACTCAAATTAAGAAATTCTAGTTGGGATAGAAACTAGAAACATATATCTTGATTTTTTATGAAGAAATTGAAAACTGATTCTTGCTGCATGGTAGTGAAGTTTTGGGTTGAAATCTATGTGTGGCTGCTGCCCTATCATTAGGATCAGTATGTGATTTTTATTAAATATCTGGAGATTGACAGGTTTGATTGGGGTGATTTTTACTTTTTAAAAAACTAAAAATATAGAGAAATAACTTTGTAGAAGATAACTTTGTCTAAAAAGGTCATTTGGTATGCCTAAATCGATGTAAAATTTGAATTACTTAACCAGTTTGTAGGATTTTTTGAGCAGGAGAACTTTCATATGGCCAATCGCCTACTGTCGTGAGCGCGACTCTTGCCGTGAGCATGACAACAAGCTTTTGTTCCCTATATTTGCCTATTCTTTCCCTTTCACACTATAGTAGGCTACCCCCATATGTTGCATCTATAACCGAATGTAATAGACCCTAAAACACAAGCATACAAGAACGATAAACATAAATGTATATGAAATTGTATCAAAGTTAGTTTATAAGTATGCATGATTTACATTACTTACTATGGATAATGCCTATGTATATACACATTTTCATTACCAAAATTATACGCTAATAGTTAAGTTATAATATCATGATTATTAATGGATATTTACATGTTTAATTATTATATATGATGCAATGTGATAACCTAGACACAAGAGATGACATGATAGTATATGAAATAATAACACCTACATTGGAATTTGGTTGTGGATAGATAGGTATACCTATAGGATTACAGCCACAACTTCTACAGTTTTAACCCCATTTGGGTTCACAGTTCTGATCCTATTTGGATCCACAGATTTAATACCTTCGGGTATTTATATATTTGGTATCTACAGGTATCCACAACACCCTTTATCCACACCTATAGGATTTTAGCAGGCATGTCACAAAATAATTGAATAGTATATGTACTAATATTAAAGAATTAATCAGTCCTTATAATTTTTCACTTTACATGAATATTACTAAATCTAATTGTGAAATAATTATTGATGTTATAATTATCTTCCAATAGTATACTCAGTGAAAATTATTTATTGAGGTAAATGTATCTTGATAATGGTATTGTTGTTGTATGCTTGGAGATGACCACTGTGAGTGGCTACCCATATATTATTTTTTGTTACTAAATCTAATTATGAAATAATTATTGATGTTATAATTGCCTTCCAATAGTATACTCAGTGAAAATTGTTTATTAAGATAAATGTATCTTGATAGTGGCATTGTTGTTGCCATCTCATAGAGTAGCAAGAAACAAACATGTATAACCTTGTCAATATTGGAACCTGAATTTATCTCTTGCTCAACTGGAGTATAAAAAGCAATTTGTCTAAAAAGATTTATGGACCATTTAAAAGTAATTTCTTTAAAGGAACTAATGAATGTTTATAGTGACAATCAATTGTTGATGTATGTATCAACATTAAGTATCAATACATCAACGATATTGTTACACGAGGAGAAGTGAACTTACGTTATATTTTCTCGTTGGATATGATTATAGATCCATTAACAAAACCTGTATTGGAAGATGTGTTTTGAGAGATACATTAGATCTCAGGGTTTGTGTAGGATTTAATTCGTACTATTTATTTGATCCCTTAACATTATTATTTATGAAAATTAATAAAGTTTATTATTAGACAATACATGAGTGTGAATATTTAATGTGTAAATATTTATTATTATATATTATATGATTGAGCATGTCAGACAAATAAGTAACCCACTCACACGGGTGTTTACCTTAGTTTTGATAATGAGTTGACAAAGACTAAAATGAGTTGATTTTTGAGCATATGGTGAACTCAAGAGCCTGTTCAAAATAAAAGTGCTATTTTGCAGAAAATACAAGATTAATCTTGTTAAGGTGCAAGATAAAGACATACATGAGGTTGTATGCTTTGGATTGAGATCCAAACTAGATTAAGTGTAATCCTATGATAAGTTAAATATAACTATTATATTCTATTCTAAAAGCCAGAAGTAGTCTTGAAGTAGAAGGACTAAAGTTGGATGCTTTCGTATGGCGTTAAAATACATTTTGCAAGACATACGCTTTTTAAAGGGAAGGAAAGAATACCATAACACATGTTTTATATCATGTGTACTTAAGTGACCAATGGATGGGAATTTTATAAATAAATGATCTCAACTTTCCCTAGTGTGAGATCCTATTGAATATTTGCCCTCAGAACCCTTTAGTTTATCCTTGAAGTATACTTTAATGTGGCTAGCTTAGTAGTCTCCACAAGGCTATGGAATAATTTAGCCTAACGGATCTAATTAGAAAAATGAGTTGAAACATAATGGATGGCATATATTGAGTTGAAATATAATGGATGGCATATATAAGAGGGAAAGATAGCCTTTTGATCACATTTGATAGTTTCGTAGTTTACTGGTATACCTATTGTAGCTTCTATGAGTAAAACACAATTGTGAACAACAAAATTGTTTTGTGAGATCATGAGTCAAAAATAGTGAATGTGAGAAAGAAATCTAGGGTTGAGCATACGTGATAGAGTTTTGGGGGCGCCCATGACTCTGCCAATATTTTTTCTAATCAGTTTAGGATAATCAATTCTAAATTTAAAAGGAATTAGAATTCAACTACGGTTATAACTTTAGAATTCCTTTATAAAAAGGGGTTTAGAAAACCTAATTGGGGTTATCGAAGCTATCGTAAAAAATTTTGGTTTTACATATCAAACTCTCCCATTCTGTCATTCTTGATTTTCTCCAAGGAGCTTTTAGAATGTGAAATCGTTGTCTTTTTTTGGGCATAACTGCTTGTGGTTAAAGACTTTTGTCAGTAACGTAAAAATAAGAGATCACGTGCTTCTACTTTTCTCAATAATATATGCGCTACGAGAGGTAAATATGTTTACTTTCGATTATTATATTTATGCTATTTTGGGTGCATGAATCCTTTCAAAAATATAACCCATTTTGTTGTTAATTTAGAAAAATCTATTTTGGGTATTTATGCAAGCATGGCATGTAGAAAAAATATATTCCGAGGGCAAAATGATATTAATTACAGAAAGGAAAATGAGGAAAAGCATAACTCATAGCAAATAAATGAAACTTTTTTATAAATAGTATTTTTTAAATTTTTATTTAGAGAAATATGGTGTTTTAAAAAATATTTGGGTGTTTGGAGTATATTCATTTTTGCAGTCAATTTATGCAGAAATGGAAAGGTGGGGCCTGTAGGAAAAGGACTATTGCATGTTCATTTTCGCTGAAATATCCTGCGAAAATGGAAACTGTGAAAAATATTTAACTGACCATGTTAAAAAAACTGCTAAGTAGATTTTTACATTTTAAATTTGTTTTACATAATAGGGTTTACAGCTGAATAAAATTTTAAGATGGAAGAGTAGTTATTATTATTATTATTATTTGAATAAAATTTTTAATTAGTATAAGATTCTGTAAAGTAAAATTGAAATGGAAAAATGAAAAAAAAAAGAGGAAATAATGTTGTCACGTACAGCATGGACAGGCACGATGAAAAAGGTGGCGGATGTGGGCATCCTTACGGGATCTGAACAAATTCAGCAGTCCCCACAGTTTCTACCATTTAATTACAAACAACAGTAGATTTTTAGGCTATGAAATTGAGTTCCAAGTTCCAACCCATTTGCCGCTTATGCACAAATAATATTTTTTTTTGGCAAAACACAAATAATACTTTTTTTTTTCATCAAATTTCATAAAAAAATATTCAATTAAGTTATTAACTTCATAAATTTAAGATAACATCAAATATATCATTTTTAATTTTATATTCTTATAATATTAAAAAATATTTAATATTTTAATTAATATTTTTATATGATTTACTATACTAACTTAAATTAAAAGAAAATATTTTAGTTTATGCAATATAATTTTACATAAAAATTAATAAAATTAATTATTATTTTAATATTGATGATATACATAATAAGTGATAATTTAATGGGATAGAAGAATAATTAAAGTAATAGTAATTTTTTAAAAAAAAGAAATAATAATAATTGAGTGAAATAATGTTTTTTTTTTGCACTTTTACAATTAATTTTGAAATAATATACAATTTTTCATTGTTGTCATTTAATAAAAAACTAATTCCAAAATTGCAAAAAAAATTCAATTTACATAAGGATTTTCAAGAAAAATTATAAAAAATATTTTGATGAGAAATTAGGAGAAATTTAGTGAGAAATTAAATATTAAATATTAATTAAATTCAAAATAATTTTGCAGGATATTTTTTTGATCCTATAAGCAAGAAGAAGTGGAATTTTGACATTGGCCATAGCCTTTGTAAAATCCTTTTATGGCTTATGTTTATTTGCTATTATTTGGCTTATTCACTATTCACGTCAACTTTTGGTTCTCAAATATTACTTTTCGTGCAATGTTCATATCTTTTTCTTTCACTGCCAAACAATACAAATTTTTTCTTTTAAATATGGGCAGTTAAATATTTTTTCCTGTTTCCATTTCCGCAAGACATTCAAGCGAAAATGAACATGCAATAGTCCTTTCTCTGTGGGTTCCACCATTCTATTTTTGCAAAACTTGCTGCGGAAATGAATAAACCCCAAATATTCAAATACTTTTTACAACATCCTGTTTCTCTAAATAAAAATTAAAAAAATATTATTTATAAAAAAGTCCCCAAATAAATAGTGCAGAAAAGGGTAGAAATTTATCCTATGACTTTTCTTATATTCTCCCTTTCGCTGCTCCTCCAATGTGATTTTCCCTGAATTTCTATGTTTGTCCCCTTTCTGTGTCCCAGATATCTTGTTTTTAAGTGAAAAAAATACTGGTAATTTCAATAACCAAAGGTTAATTGCGAAAAATTAACCTTAACAACCCATGAATTCTTGCAAATTTCTAATTTTTGACTGTAAAATATTTGCTATAATACCTAAAATTATTGTAATAGTCCTTAAAAGTTATATACTAGATCCTTATTCTGGACAAACAGCTGTAAGGCATTTGGCAAATGGATCTGGGTCAATTTCTGGTCCGGCCCAAAGCAAGGTAAATGGGTTAAAACTTACTAATTCTGGACCCTTTTCATGTGGACCTTATGACTGACTTGGGCCTTTTACCAATTGGGCCTCAATTCAAAATTTGGAGTCCTAATTGGGGTATGATGTACTTCTGAGCCCACAATAGATCTTATTTATATTTTTTTTCTTTTATATATAATTTCCTTTTTTTTAATTTTAATTTTAATTTTAATTTTAATTTTGATTTCTTTTTCTTTTTTATTTGATTATCAAATTCTTGTATTATTTTCAAGGCGTGTACCTATTTCATATTAATGAAATAAATATTACTTCATTTTTTCTATTTCAAGGTAATTTTTTTTTTATGTTTTTATATTTTCTCATGTAATTGTTTACTACATAGATAGAAGAAAAGCAAATAACTTATAAACTAATCATCACATGAACAGAAATTAAAAGACAAAATTACATAAAGAAACTTAGGTATTATTATAACCTAATATTTTCATAATTAAAATGCCAATCGATCCCATTTTATTTACTTATAGGTAAATACTCCGGACAAAATGAGATATCTACAATAGTGAAGTCCAATTTAGGTAGAGGCAGGTTATCAATGGACTTCTAACAAGAATAACTAAACTAAAAAGCTAAATGGATGAACTCTAGTAAGAGTGTGCTAGGCTGAGAAGGAAGGTGCGAAATGGGTTATGTGATGTGCGCTAGAGCCAAGATTTGTTTTTGGATTCGGTCTCGGAGGTCCGATTTTAGGGTCAGAGATCGAAAGAGTCTTAGTATAACTCATAAATTGGCTACTTCGCAATAAAGAGGGATTAATACTAAACTATTTTTGATAGTCAACTCATTAGAGCATCTATTAATGGGCTTAAAAAAGGTAGGTGTTATAGAGTCGCCATCCAGCAGAATGTTGGAAAATGATTCTCGACCCTTTTGATGCTCAAACAGAGATTGGTACTCAAGACATCACTCTTATTAGCACCTTGGTTATGCGTTATTTTATAATTGGATTTTAAACATCAATTCACTCTCATCTCCCACACGATACAAAGCGATAAAATTAAATAAACATCACAATCAATCAAAAAATGGTAAGTAAATGAACAATTAAATCAACTACTTAAACTATTATAGAAACAAATCGTCCAAAGAAAGAAATAAACTAAGTATCATATATAAATCGGGGTATTCATTTGGATTGGAAACATCAATTTTCTCATACATATTTTACAAAAAACTCTTTTGTCATTTATTTTATTTTTGGATGAAAAATTGGATATTGATCTAAGTTTTTAGAAAAATCCAAGTTAATTAATAAAAATTATTTTAAGCATCTTTTCCATTTAAACGTGTATGAAAAATCTTTTTTTACTAGCTATTACCTCCAAAAAAAATGCATCCAAAATACATCAAAAAGACTAAATAAGCAAAATACTAATAAAACTAAATGACGAATAACATAAATAAATGCACAAAATAACCAAACGGACAGGAGCAGTCATTGACCAACTGGGGGGTACAACTCCTATGCGTAATGCCTCATAAAATCTCCCGAAAGTAAATGAGGTCAAAACTCACATAAAGCCACAAAAAAAACAATGAATTAGTATTGTGAGGAAAATCCAATTAAGGAATAGAATATAGGAGTATCAATTAGGTAAACACAAATACAAAATCAAAATGTGCATAGAAAATAAGTTGGCACTTTATAGATCAGTAAAATAATATGAACAACAATAAAAATGCATAAAATACATGAAAGTAGGCCTAAGAAAATAGACACAGATGCCCCTGGATAGGTGACAGATGGCCATGAATGAATGAGGGACAGGATGGAAGGAAGTCCATGCGACATCCCATCTGTTGCATTGATAGACATCCATCCGTAAAGGCTTCTTCTTGTCTGTTACTCGAGGGACAAAATAGAAAGCTGAAAATTAATACCAAATTTACCAAAGTTTCAAATAAACACTAGATACTCAAATATATAGATCTAAAACATGCCAAACTGAGATTCTAACCCTAAAACATGTTCAACTACACTAAATGACATTAAATCCCAAAATAACATAGTAAAAATAAAACTTTAAAACATACAACAATAGAGGAAATCATAATCAATTCATACCATTATCATGCATGTAAATCTAGGTTTACACATCACTTAATTTAAACATACAAATCCGTAAAACATAACACATAAATACATTAATTTCAATAGCAATCAATATGATCATGCATGATTAATTTTAGAGATAGAGAAATGATGATTGAAGAGTCTAGAATATTACCCTCAGGATATATTTTAACTTTGAAAATCTTGAAATTCAGATCTTTACTTCGATTGTGGTTTTTGTATTCCAAAAAATTAAATGATTTTCTTATGCTTGTTTGTTTGGATCAAAAGAATGTTAGAGTTTTTCTTCTTAGAGAGAGAAAAATTAGTTTCTTCTTCTCCATAAAGTTTATTTCTTTCAAAGAATGATTTCATCTTTTGAAACCCTAATTTTATTTATCTTTTATATCTAGGGAGGAGTTGGAATTGAATTCCAACTTCAACTCTTCAAATATGGAGGGATTACCTCAAAATCTAGACTCAATCCCTTGGAAAATCTACCTTCCCATTTTGAAAAATAAAAAATGTGGGAAATTTGAAAATTTAACCACATATGGCCGTCCCTCAGGTAAAAATCTAGAATTTACAAAAATATCTTTGATTTGACCTAGACAAAAAGGTGATGACTACAGACAACCATCCCCTACATGACAAATGACCATCTATCATCGTTCAATGCCAAAATCAAGGTTTTTCGGCTCTTTTGTTAAAACCTTCCAAAAAATCTTGGAAAATCAAAAAATCTTTGAGAAAATTGTGAAAAACCCACATCGAAGCTTCGAGATCTGCATTCTTCATTAGAAATATACTATTTCCTCATCATCGGGTAATATAATTCTGATCTAGGTTGTTTCAGGTTACAATATCTATAGGTTAATTAATAATTATTGTTATTTTTTTGTTTTATTTCTTGTTTTAAAGCTTGTAATGAATATTGTATAGTATCAATAAAAAATTTCAGTAAAATACTACCAAATACCACTAAGTAGTCTTATAACCTATTACACACTTTTATTATTTTTAGTCTATATATGCACTATTCAGTTACCAATGTTATTCTCTTCCTCTATGACTTATTTGGCGCTTACTTTTACTATCTTTAATGAAGCTATAGTTACCTTGAATATACGGTCATGTATACTATTCACTCCATTCCTATTCTTAGATAGTCACTAACACTTGTATACTTAACAAACCGTCTTGTATTTGGTTCGAACTTGGAATTTGTATTCCAAGCTTTCTATGTATTCGAAAAAGGGAATTGGAGCCACATAGTTCTAAATATTCAACTTGCACTTTATTTAATTAACATATGATATGTAAGCTATACACATCTCAACCATCAACATATATACATCATGTTACCATCATTACATGTCCCATTTCACATATATATTAACTATATTACATATACATTAGCCATATACAATTGTTAGGATTAACAATAATATTCACTAATAACTCATTGGTCCTTTAATTTCATACTTATCTCTATCATCAATTTAATACATTATAATCACTTGTATAGCTTAGACCCGATATAGGTATGGACAATATGAACACTAGATACCATATAGGTATCAAATCCTTAAACACTAGTACAATGTCATCACTAGATACTGAAAAGGTATTGGGTCACTAAACACCACTACGATATCAAACACTAGATACCAAAAGGTATCGAATCACTATCCTGTATATGTCCATGGCTATGTCCAATTCAAGCATAACATGAAGGCTTCTCACATTAATTTACTTTATTACACTAATCACTCATGTATGCACTATACATTTCACTTATATAATCATTCATGTGATCAATTGCACTTTACTACAACTACATATCACTTAGTAGCTCATGATCACTTAGTAACTTTACATACAATACATTCATGTTCATATGATCATCATTCAATTATATCACATGCAACATTATGCATGTAATCATTTATGCTCAATTACACTCAACATTAATGGTACAAGTCCAATAATAAATGCAATAAGTTTACAACTATCACAAGCATGTAAGAGTCATTTATGTATTCACCAATCACTTTCACGTGTTTTATTTAAGTTTATAATTTCATGTTTAATTTCCTTTTTCATGTTTATCTAATCTGACTCTACACGTGTTGGTAAGGTTTGGTGAGCATTTAAGAACGTTTGATTACAGTTCGAGAACCTTTGGAGGCATAAAACTCATTGACATACATAAATCGTCTTATGTATATAACTTTTTTTTATATTCATATTTAGCATATATTCTATGTTTCAATATAAAACCCTATATTTCAATTATAGTATATCACATTATGACCTTATACACGTGTTTGTAAAATTTCATAGCATTCGAGAAAGTTCGAATGCGTTCTGGGAACTTTCGGGTGAGAAAAATCCATCTTACGTTGAAAATAGGATGTACCCAGTTGGATTAACTTTCAATCCAATGGGTAAGTGGCATTTTGTATGTACAGAATGCACTTTACACGACTGGATTACAAATCAATCTAGTCGGGTAGATGTTCAACTAATAAACAACTTCTTGTTTTTACTAATTTTCAGAAAATAGATTTCTAGGTCTAAATTTTGCGGGGAGTTAGGAACGGTAAAAACGGTTTTTAGGCAAAATGACCTTCTATGAAAATGTTCTTTTATGTCTCTAGTTTTTATATCTATAAGAATTAAGTTATTTGAACATCTATAACAAGAGATATCCCTAAAATAACTTAAACTATTCTAATTGACAAGTCACCTACCATCAGTCAACTTCAAGACAAATTTCACATATATTAAAGGCAGAATCAGATCAACATTCTAGAGATGCTAAGTGTTATGTCCCTATTGGCCACAATTTTTTTAATCCTTGCCAAATTCTTTTTTAATTCCTCTCTACACTTTTATTTACCAATTCACTTAGATTACTATTTCATCTTCAATTTAATCCTTACTTGTGCATGAATCCATAATTACACAATTACTCATATACCCTCAACAATTGCATAAATTTCTATTACGTCCCTACTACAGAGTTAAACATACTTAATCATGATCTAATCCTACTAGAGTACATCTTGGGACCTTATTGATCAAATTTGCACTTTTAAAGTACACAATATATCTCCTAAAATTCTCTAACGTCTTTTCACATGTTTATGCTAACTTCAAAAGACTAGTACATCTTTCCACATGTTTGTGCAGACTTCACAAGACTTGGGGCTAGGTTTTTGTTTTCTAAATTTTCAAATTAAATTGCATTCGGCCGAGCAAGTGCTCATCCATTCTTCTATTCTGCATTTATCCATTCTTCTATCATCCATTCATTCGTTCTAGCCAATCTACCATTATTAGTTCATGATACTTTTGGATTTATCAATAATTTTTTTAACATGTATAATAACATTTTATATGATAATTAATATAGAAAAAATCTCCATTTAGAACCAGATACTTCAAGAGAATAAAGATTCAATAGGAACATTCTGATGGTCAAATTAGATGATATATAAAATATTGGTAAAGAAATAATAAGAAAGAGGTAAAAAAATGAAAAGACAAGTCTGTATTTTCCATTGACCTTTGCATAGAATTTTAATAACAATTAATAAGTGACTTTTTAATGTCTTTATTGAATAATTATAACGTCCAAATGACCAATTACAAACTGTCGTAATCGTTGATAGCCCTCATTACTTACAAATTTGTATTTGAGTTTTCTGCTATTATAGAAGAAATTGAGGAAAGAATGAGTCAAAGATGAGTCACGCACACAAGTCAAAGACAACACCCATTGTTGTTGTTATTATTAAAGTTAATGTCAAAGACAAGTTGGACACTAGCACATAGCCATATTAATAAATTATGCAACGGGAAAATCACATGGAGAAATTGCTACATAAAATAAAATCGGGTTTATACTTTATATCACTGACTGCTCCATTTTTGTATTCTTCTACTTTTTTTTTCTCTTTTTGAAATTACATTTTTTTAGTTATTTATACTTTAGGGATCACACTTAATTGGACATGCTTAGCTAATGAAATGGGCACTGTTGTCGCTTTGGAAACCACATAATTTATCGTGCTAGAGATTTCTCCAAATCCAATTTATTCTTTTGCCATTATGGTGCATTTGTGATGTTACAAACTATCTTCTAAAGTCGATTAATTTCTCGAAAGTGCTCCACAATTATTAATTTTATTAACTTTTATAAAAAATTATATTGAACAGATTAAAATATTTTCTTTTAATTTAGACTATCATAAAATTAACGGAGAAAAGATAAACATTAACTAAATTATTAAATATTTTATTAAAAATTATACGAAACATTATAATACGAGAAATAAATTAAAAAATATGTATATTAAATGTTATTTTGAATTTATCAAAATAAGAATTTAAAGAGATTTTTTTTTAATATGTAACTGGTGAAACGGGGGAGTATGATTTTGCATTAAGTTTTTGGAAATAAATTTTTCTTTCCCCAAAAGTTAATGCATCTATTTTTTTTTTCCTTTTGTCATATAAGAAACCTTTATATTTGCAATTCAGCAATTTGTTATTTTTTTAAATACATTTTCAAATTTTTGTTTTTTACGTTTTTTTCTATATTATCTATATTAAATTTTTTATGGAGTCCCTTTAATATTAATTTTAATCATATAAAATCATTATTTGAAGGGACTGCCAAAAGTGGGTTGAATACTTAAATACTACCTTCGTTCCATTTTAAAAGATATTTTTTTTAATTTATTTTATTCTACTCCAAATGTCCTTTTCAGAATTTAAGAGATATATTTATATTTATACCCTTATTTATTATACAACTTATTAAATATTTCTCTTTTTTATTGTTCTCTATTTTTAGCTAAAATTAAATGAAATTCTTGAAAATATAAAAGAATATTTTTATCAATTATTATAATTTTTTTATAAAATTACGATATTTTAATAATTTTCTTAATTTTCATGAAAAATAAAAAGGAAGCTTTTAAAATGGGACAGATAGAGTAAAAACTTACCCAATAATTAAATTGTCTTCGACTGGAAATTGGAGCAGCAACTGCTGTTCTTGAACACTTGATCTTCAATTGCAGCAGCTTTTTGTGGTACAGTTGAGTACCGTTAATTATTTGAGGATCACTTTTGACTGTAGTGAGAAAAACCATATACTTGCAAATAGATATTGATTTTTAAGTAGATTATTATTTCGGTAAATTGAATTTTTTTGGCCAATTTTATTAACTTTATAATAATATATAAATTAGAAATTGATTGAAACTTTGTATTTTGATAATTTATGATGTATTTGTCAATTGTTTCATTAATTTAATTTAAAAAATTGATTTTTGAATGAATTGAATGTATGCAACATCAACATGCCATCAAATAAATGCATAGCGTTTTCCTCATAAATTGATTTATTTGTTATCTTTTTGAAGTTTAAACAAGTAGACGTGCCATGTAAGCATTCTAGTTCGTGTGCCAACCACATTCCATGGCCATTCCGCTGTGATCCTGCCACATTTTCCCACGGGTAAATTCATGGCCTTACACCACCTTTCGCTTTTTCCCCTTTTATATATGCCTCTCCTCTCCATCCTTTCTACTCATCAACATCTTATTCTCACTTAGAAAACCCTAAAATCACACTTAAAACTGACCAGAAAATAAAAATGATTCACATGTCTATGGTGGTTCTAGGCAATTGCGGCAGCCTTTCTAAACAGAATGTGCACCATGAGTACAATTATCTCTTCGGTTACGTCAATTACTCAAAAGCTTTGGTCGAAGATGGTGGTGATGATGGCGACGATGACGACGACGATGACGGTGGCTATGACTATGCTCCAGCCGCTTGAAAGATTTTCTCATTTCCATAACCCTAATTTTTGGGAAAGACCAAAACCCTAGTGGTTTACTACCAGTAGGTATTTATCAAGCTTAGATATAAGTAGTTAACTTTCTTAATTATTATGTAACTTTTTTCATCGGCCAGCTGTTTCCAGACATCTATATATATATATATATATATATAGAAACATTTAGGGCGGCATATTGTTAATTGGTGGCTTACTGCACGATTTGTACTTCACAATTATCATACTAATCATACGATATAAATTTATACTACTACTCTAATTAAGTCAAGCCAAAACAATCAATCCTGGCGGCACCGTCAGCATAGACCGCATGAAGTCAGCATGTCAAATATATTATCCATTCATCACCACATTTAAAATTATTTGTATAAAATATGCAATATTGGTTTTTTTTTTCCAACATTTAGAAAAAAAGAAAATATTGAATCATCAGAAAAATTTATTCTCAAAATGATGACACAAAAGCACCGATACATCCAGAAATTGATTGTTAGAATGAAGTATGTTTAGAATCAATTAAATGATATTGTTAATAGGAATTTCTTTTGATTTATTAACTAAATCGTTGTTTGCAGTGTAAGAGAACCACTTTTAGCTACCTAATTGATTAGGGAGCCTACTTGATATTCTTAAAAATTAATAGCACATATGCGTTGTCGGGAAAAATGTATGTAGGAACTAATGCTCCTTATCAGTTTGTTAAATATCTGAACTTTGGATTAATTTTAATGCTTCATATCCATTCACCTATGGATTCTTTCCATATAAGTTTGGGAATTAATTAAGTTCATATTTGTCTACAAACATTGCTATATATAATATAAAACAATCATTTAATGTCAGATCAAACTTAAAGTTTTAATGTTGTCATGTACATATATATAGTGTCTTCTGCATAATCGAACACCGAGCCAACTAATAAAAAGAACTTGTGAAGGCATGGCAGCATTAGTTCCATATATATATATATATATATATATATATATATATATATATATATATATATATATATATATATATATATATATATATATATATATATATATATATATATATATATATATATATATATATGGCACAGTTAAACTCTTTAAACGAGGTCAACCTTAATGAAGGGTTATAGCTATTTCAGAAAATAATTCATATATGGTTTTTATTTGAATTTGACAGAAAATAATTTTGAGATTTAATAGCATTACCTACGATTTTGTTTGAGAAAACCAATTGATAAAGTTGCATGACAATCTGCCAAAATCGAGTTCATAAATCAAACTGAGACTATAATTGCTATGCAGGAGGTTTTGAGTTACAAATATGCAACTGATTCTAACTGATAGAAGAAGACAACTAAGTACAGTAAGCAAATATATAATTGCATGTCCACGGTTGTTCTTATAGAAGATAAAATATACTATAAGTCAAATGACTGATGAGCATGTTTGGATGAAGAGTGCCATGGCGTGAGATATTATGATATAGTATATTGGTAAGAAGTTTAGAAAGATAGTATAATATGATATAACATTTTTTTTTTAATTTTAATAAGAGTAAAAAGTTACAACATTAATATTTTTTTAAGCTAGGAATTTATTATGAGCAAAATATATACAGCCAAAGAGAAAGAACATCCCTAGAAAAACTATCAGGAGCAGGAGACCCACGAACATTAAATCAACCAAGCAAAAAGATCCTAGGGCTGTTCATGAGTTGGATTGAGTCAAATAAAAAAACTCCGGCCCAAACTAATATACATGGATTGAAATAATTTGGGACGATTTTTTTTATAATTTATAATGGTTTGATATGATTTTAAAACGGTTTGAAGTAAATTAACTATTATATTCGTTAATTTTTTTCAAAATTCAACATATAAAATAAAATAATAAACAAAATAATAATTATATTAAATTATAAATGACACTAAATTTAAAATGACTGATGAGCATGTTTGGATGAAGAGTGCCATGGCATGAGATATTATGGTATAGTATATTGGTAACAAGTTTAGAAAGTATAATATGATGTAACATTTTTTTTTTATTTTAATAAGAGTAAAAAGTTACAACATTAATATTTTTTTAAGCTAGGAATTTATTATGAGCAAAATATATACAACTAAAGAGAAAGAACATCCCTAGAAAAACTATCAGGAGACCCACGAACATTAAATCAACCAAGCAAAAAGATCTAATTGCCTAGGGCTGTTCATGGGTTGGGTTGGATCAAATAAAAAAAAATCCAACCCAAACCAATATACATGGTTTGAGATAGTTTGGGACAATTTTTTTTTTATTATAATTTATAATAGTTTGGGGTGGTTTTAAAATGGTTTAAAATAAATTAATTATTGTATTCATCATTTTTTTTTTCAAAAATTAACTTATAAAATAAAATAATAAACAAAATAATAATTAAATTAAATTATAAATGGCACTAAATTTAAAATAATATATACTAAATTTAAAACTAATAAATACTAAAATTTATATACAATAAGTATTGTACTGAAATATATTATTATTAGTCAAATATTCAACAAAACAATTACAAGATATGATAGAATATATGTAGCACAAAAATGCTAACAGATACTAATGCTTTTGGATTTCGATCACTCTCGAATTGAAAAAACATGCAAATTTGGAAAATATGTCAAACAAAATGAATTATAAAAGTTGATTTTATTGTAAATTATAGCATAAAAATCATAACTTCAAAAATAAACAGTACCTGATTCAACCTCTTCATATGTTTTCACATTGTCCATTGCTTCCCGAATATCAATTGGAGCTGAATTGAACCAATTTTGATAGCAGACGAGTGCTTCTACCATTAAAGGTGACAATGCACTTCTAGAAGGATCTAATATTCTGCCTCTAGTATTGAATGCTGACTCCAAAGCAACCATTGACACAGGAATAGCTACGATATCCCTAGCTAATAGAGAAAGGTAGGGATACTTAGAGGCATTAATCTTCCACCATCTTAGGATATCAAAATTTTCATAAATTTTTTCACAAGTTTCAACTAAATACTTTACAATCTCTGAGTTACTCTCTAATTTTTTTTGTTTCCTGTGCCTAGAGTATTTATGCTAAAAACTAATGACTTGATCCTCTTTAACATCATCTAAATTCGTATTCACATCATTTTCCCAATATTTTTCTAATTTTTTCTTCATTTGTATAACCATTGAGTGCAAGATACTATCCCCACTTCCAATCAACGTACCCAACATATCTATCAATGCTATAAGCTCATGGAAAAAAGCATTCGAGGTTACATACAATGAACCCGAAAATCACAAAGTCAAAATATAAAAAAGTCTCAAAAACTTGACAAACACCCTAGCGGTATCCCAATCTTCTATAGTAGGAGGACTATGTTATTTTTTTTTTGTCAAAATAAGAAACATAATGCGGGTCTTCCTCCACTAGCCTAGCAAAAGCCTTCTCAAATTTTTCCGCCACTTCTAGCATCTTGTAGGTAGAATTCCACCTAGTTTCTATGTCAAGATATAGAAGACCTTTGTACTCTATGTTAGAATAATTGAAACAGAATTAAGGTGCAACGGCTTAACAATTAAAGGTGATCCAAATTCATATAATATCAGAGCATTTAACCATAAACGAAGAGAATAGCAGGAAAAGAGTAGAACCTAACTTAACAATCAAAGGTCCAGCAGCTGTTGGTGCGAAAAACACATAAACAAACCAAAGGCTGTTAAAATCAGATTAGCCCCTATAAAATAAGGGATAGATTAAGGTGTAAGAAACTGATTTTCAACTAGAAGTTTCAATAGTATATAATTAAAATAAAATAAAATAGAAATCAACTGAAATCAATGCTCGAACATGGATAGTGGAAAACACAGAAAGAATCAAACAACTAAATAAAAATAAAAATAACCTGAATATTCAAAGTAGAGGGTCTGAATTAATAAGTTAGCTCATGTATTGGAACAAACAATTATTAGTCATATACTTTTAATGCAAATTAAATCAATAACCATGGGCTGGAAGGTAAAGTGCGATTTTCTCCATGGAAATAGCAACCAAACTTGATTCATGTTCTCAATAAGAGATGCAGAGAAGAAGAGTTTGCATAAAATAGATATAAAAGCTAATTAGGGCATTCAATATTACCTTCTGATCCCATAGAGAATCTTCAAGTACCCAATGGTAATAATATCCAAAGCTTATCATTTGCAAAATGATTGTCAGAAGCAAAAGAGTAACAGAACCAAAGGCTGTTAAATTTGAGTGTACCATGTTAGTGTAAGCCCTAGCTCCAATACGTTGTTATAAAATATTCAGGTTAATAAATGAGGCATTTATTTTATCTATTGTATTCCTATTCATATCAAGTGATAGAACTATCCAAGGATGTTGTTTCAGTTTAAGTTATCATGTGTGAGGCACAATGTTGTAAGACCTTGAAACATTTGAGACTTCATTCTAAATATCCCTAGTCAGTCATTGTTATGGGAATAACAAATGAATTAAGACTAGTATGCTCTCTCTGATAAGTTAAGTTCTGTCTTACGGATCATAAGGACTAGAATGTCAATCAGAGATCATAGATACATGTTTAGAACATGGTATCTGGATTCGATCCGCTCATGAAAACACTATATGGTATGTCATAAGTGTTTCTCAATTGCAAGTTTTGCGTCGGAGTTCTTAGACCTAAAATCTCTATGAAACTCTTTATGAATTACTGTGTACTTTGACATACACCTAACTTAATCGTAATAGGGTGACTAGTATGGGTATACTTAGGTACGCACTAATTCATATAGAGAGCATGAGAGAAGTAAAGGGATTACCCTTCTCGATGAGAGAGAAAATATCATCGACAACTTGATCAGTGAATTGAGAAGTGTATGGCCATACCAAGATGAAATAATGAGTAATCATTATTTATTTGAGAGTTCAGTATCACTGGAATATCAAGAAAGGAATTAGTATATATAAGGATGACTAGTTCCATGCCTTATATTAATTCTGATATTTATGGGTAAGGGACTATGCAAAATTGCATTAGGTCACTAAATGCTATTTGTATTTTCATTTAATTTGGAATGCTATAATATCTTGCTAGATAATATATATAGCCTTTGGATTATTTATTAATTCATTGCCAATATTAAATGGACCTATAGGATCACACACAAAGCATTGGACCTAAAATATTTAAAATGAGTATTGGGCATTAATTTGGACTTTTATTTAAAGTCAAATTAATATGGATAATGGATAATTACATTGCTATGGACTTTAGTCCATGAGAGAGTGAAAAAAGACAAGACATAGATAATGATTAATTATTTATTTATCTTTGGATAATTAATTATTTATCTTTAGATAATTAAGTAATTAAGTTTAAAATCCTATATGTATTTGAATCAAATTATACCACTGAATTAGGAAGAGATGGAGGCTGAAATTACTACCTAAAAGCTAGTAGATTTCGGCATGCACATAAAACCCTAGCTAAGTGATATATATTGATAAAACCTATTGCCGAATATAAAACCTAGAGCTAGCACTCTTCGTTTTAGGTCATCTTTGTTGGATTTTAACGGTTACATGCATCACATACATGAGCGAAATTTTAAAATTTTTTAACCATTAAATCTGATCTTGCCATGAATACACAATATAACTATATAAGAATAAAAAAATCACCTTTGATTTTTGTTGAACAGTTGATTTTACTTCGCATCGGATTGTCGCAAACCACAGTGTCCAAAATCGAACACCTCCAATGAGTAATCCACACTAGAGAGGGGTAAATTGAACCAACAAATTGGTATTTAACTAGGGATAGCCGAAATTTCAAAGAGCTAGCTTAGGAGTTGGCGCAAAAGGGAGAGAGAGATTAAGAGAAAAGACTTTCTTTTTTGTTTTAATCACTTAACCCTAAGTCTCATTAGTTGGCCTTTTATAGTTAGGTTAAAATTCCAACTCCTTAATGAGATTGGGCTCTTTAAAATTGCTGGAAAATTATTAATTGGGCCTCTGGAATTAATTATAATCATTTGAGCTTAATTAAATTCAAACTAAATCTTTTCATAAAAGACCATGCACAAAATCCACAAACTAGGCCCTTTGTGCATCTAATTGGATTTAAATACCCAAATGGATTTCAAATCCAACCAAATTAAATATGTGAGTTTCATAACACTTATGTAACATATATAAATTAATTTGGTCCAAGAAAAATCCCTCTAAGCCCTTCTGTATGGAGTTGGCGTGTGGCCCTTACAGAATGGCTTCCGTCAACTTTCTTTATTCCTCTGGCCCTTAATAATTCCTCCAATGGACCTATTAATTATTATATCAATCCTATAACACTTATAGTAGTCTTATAACACTTATAAGATAATAATAATTAATCATGAAATACATTATTTCATTTAGGCCCAAATTACAGAACATTTCTCAAAAGTTTCGCGAATAATTTTACTTGATCATAATTAATTAAACTCTTTAATTAATTATTATCATATTCACTTCTCTTCCTTCATAATAATATCAAATATTATTATCCTTGTCATTTTACCATTTTATCCTTTCTCTATATGTGTGTGACCTATTGGATTCCTGTCCATGTTGGCAGTATAATATGTAATTGTAAGTTTTTCTCAAAACTCACATGATTCAAACTCCTTTAAATCATTTTATCAATCTCTATTGATATTTTGATACATCATTATACAAGTCATGATTGGCCTCTAGCTAGGCATCATGACTACCCAAATATTAGGAAAGTCATGTGGTTTGACTGTATCCTTCCATAGAAATAGTTACCGTGCAATTACTCCTTTCACCACTCTTATCTCAATTAGATTCTGAGTATGGATTTTCGTCAACTCATATAAATTTAATTATGTATGTTCTATTAATTTAACCATTGTTCCCAAAATACCTCCATGGATCTCTATCCATCTTGGCATATTACTCTGGCAAGAGATGCTCTGAACAAGGCAATCATAGAAACATGCGAGATAACTTCCCTTGTTAAATCTGGGATGGTGAATCCTTTGTCAATCACTCAAATATCTTCAAGTAGGTCATGATATACCCAATCTCCTAACTATGTTCACTCCCAGTTGGAAGTAATCAGTTATGGAGTCAAAGTGTACCATTTGCTACTTAAGATAACTTTGGTGATCTCAAGTCTAAGGATACTTGCACAACCACTATGAAGAGATTCCTCATTGACATAGATTTAATATCCATGTGAGGATTCTCTTTGCAGGTCTCCAATGAACTTGTTCTTCTAACAAGCATCCACATGTTAGCTTTGATTATCTTCCATAATCACAGTTATGAGAACCACTGCTTGAACCATTCAAGAAGTATAACATATGCTAGTCTATCCGAATTAACAATATCCTATCTTGTTAATTCTATGACTAGGGATATTTAGATATTAAGACATTTGCATGCAATAGACATCTCACATCATGAACACCTTCATGATTGCCCTTGCACTGTGTTTATAATATCTAGGACTTCATTTATTAATTTAAGATTTACAAACTCATGTATTTAAACATAGCATTAATAAATGAATGATGCCTTTTATTAAGAATATAAATTTTTATACATATGAAAAACATCCCTATTACATGGGCTCTAGGGCATACTCTCTAACAGTCTTTGCAAGTGTGTGTGTGAATATAGAGTGATGTGGCATAAAAGGCAGCACTTTTGACATCGTTGGTTGATTTCAAGGGTATATAGGTTTATCTTATATGCTGGTCATTGCAAAAATCAAGTTTTAAAGTGCATTCAAAGAAGTAAGTTCAATCAAAACCCTAAAATTGCATGTTTTCGATTCTATGTCGTTATTGCATGGCTTGTATGATCAAAAGTTTTTGTTTTTTGCTGCATGATCATTGTATTTATTCCATGTGATATCCCTTCATACCAGATATGGAAAAAAGAAAAATCTAATAGAGCAAGGGATCTAATAAATCTATGATGAAGAATTTAATTCCATGACCCAATAAAATCAATACATCCGAATAACAAACTGACCTAACTTTAAAATATTTATTTAAAAATACAAGTTTTTTCATGAACTGCCCAGACTCTTTAGCACCAAAAAATCTTATATGTTCAATTTTCTTTACTAAACCGAACGGCTTCTACAGGAAAAGCAAACTTTGAATTAAAAATAAGAAACCACTCACCAAAAGAAAGAAGGAAACAAACATGATTTGTGAATAAAAATCATAAATAATTCAGATCTGAGATAAATAATTTAGATCTTTCAAAATTTTGAGCAGATCTAAAGAAACAACACTTTAAAATCAAATAAACAAAAATCACATAAAATCAGAAATGAAAAATGAAAGAGAACAAATAATCCCATACCCGTTAAAGTCGATGTGGGCACTAAAGAGCAAAATATAGGGAAAAAAAAGAAAATAAAAAAGGGAGACAGCAGAGTAGCTGAGATGAGCTAGGGCACGATAGAGAGAAAATGAGATGGAGAGAATGAAGAAAATGGTCGGTTAGAACCCAACATATTACCTAATAATCCGACTCTTAATCATTTAAAACTGAAAATATTTACCCAACTCGACCTCAACCTACCTAAATCGTATTTTCTTGGTTTGGTTGGTTTGGATTGACTGGGTTGGTCGGTTCAACCTAAATATTGAACAACCCTACAATTGCCTATAACCTAAATCGTATTTTCTTGGTTTGGTTGGTTTGAATTGACTGGGTTGGTCGGTTCAACCTAAATATTAAACAACCCTACAATTGCCTATAACCTAAACTATCAGCTACGATATTACATTCCCTTTTCTTGTGAAGAAAAGAACTTTGCTCAAAGAAGACAACATATTTTCTAAGCTATGAACATCCTTGCAAGCCTCCAATGTCAGATGTCTGAAGGTTTTTAAAGCCAATTCACCACGTTCATGTGGAATCAAGCTTAAAAGGAATTTTAAAATTCAACATTTTTCAGGAAATTAAGGGAAATAGAATAACCTTTTCAATAGCACAAAGTTCAGCTTGGTATGATTCAATATGGCCAACATTACAAGAGAATAGACATAAGAACTCCGTATTTGAATTTCTCAACACTCCGCTAATACCCGAGAGATCCGATTAACCAAAACAAGATCCATTTATGTTCCATTTGAGGGCATTACACCTAGGTGGACTCCACACACACGACGGTCTAGACTTATGCCAAGTGCTGCCTTGTTTTATACCATCCAGGTTAAGAAAAAAATTGACCATGTAGAAAATTAAAATCCTTTGTGCTTCAATCTAGTTTGATTTAAATTTAAGTATATCTAGAAGAAGATCATGCATCATACAACATACATGAACTAATGGGCCACACCAGTTAATATGATGATTTTTTCAATGAACTTTTTATATGATCCAAATGTTGACTACAAACGGTTTAGTGGATCAACCATTATCCATTGATAGTTACAATGATATCATGCCATTATTCCAAGATCCAAATATATCACACGGATGCTCAAATTGATAGATAAAACAACTCATCTCATAGTAGGAGATATTAATTGTATTGTATTAGTAGATATTTTGAATTAATTATAACAAAAAATTTAATTTAACTTTTATTTTAATTATTGATTGCAATACTTATATTACACAATATTATTAAACAATATTGTTGCACATGATGTAACGATCACGTTTTATTTAAAAAAATTCCAAATTTTCCCTTAAGTATTAAAACCCGTTGGAATGAGTGTTGGGACAGATTTTTAATAGCCAAAAACTCTACTTTCTTCTATGCTATACATAATTCAAATTAGGGAATTAGGATTACAAATCTTTAAATTTTCAACGAATCAATTCAGGTAATTCATTCTTTAAAACTTCCCATTTTACTTTAATGATTCTAATTAAAATTTCATTTATTTCATTCCCTTTTTCGATTCTAAATTAGGGTTCTTGTAAACCTAATTAAAATCTAATTCACTCATCAAATTGGCATTCTTAGACAATTAAATTTTCATCTTTTCAATCTAATATAATATACATTTTATTAATGTATTAAGAGATGGTGTTAGGATAGAGAATCAAATTGGGGCATTATTAGATAATTAGTTTTGGGCAAGAGCTAAGCATAATAATTATATTTATTTATATTTAAGTAATTGAATTATATATGTGGTTGATTGAAATTGGCTTTGTGGAAGTGTTTGCACATATAGTATTTGATGAAATGCGTAAATGATGTTGGAATGGTTATTTTCATTGTTGCAACTGTTTTTTTTATCTAAGTATTTGATAAAATGCCTAATGATGTTTGAGTTGTGGCTTGTCGGATTTTTGTCGTTGAGAATTGCTTGGCATTTAAATGGAAGAGTTGAAAATTTTGTTGGCATATTACCTCAGACTAGGTGTATATATTGGTCTGTAAAAAAGATAATAAATGGGGAATGTAGATAGTTTTATGATCACAAGGTACCGGGTTTATGTGATGATAGGATACCTATATATAAAGAAAATATTCATGATAACAGGGTAAAATATTGTTGGAAATTGTGGGAAAAGGGATATCGGGTCTGTGTGACGATAGGGTATACACAAGGTGAATGCATAAAAAGTAGCCATGAGACCAATGAATACACTCTAGTTAGGTTAAGCATAGCCCTAATAAATATTTATAAAATTTATGTTTCGAGTATAGTTGACATGCGATACATGTAAACTGTTGCTTGTAAATTGATAATAATTATAATATATTACTTGTTATATTTGTTTATGATGAATTTGTTATGTGAATATATATAAATATAATTATTTATGTTTATTGAGTTAGCAGTTCACTCTTTGCTAAATATTTTTCAGGACCCGCGAATAAGAACTTGATGTAAGATTAGTTGTTTTAAGATGGTTATCAAGGTGGCCTGTATATGTAGTTCCAATAGTTAAAGAATTAAAAACTCTTTAGGAAATTTGCTATTATTATTATTTAAAGATAAAAATGATGATAATGAGTCATCTTTATTGATTCATTTATTGGAATTGTGTTTATTTACTTTGTTAATTAATTGTGACTTGTTATTGAATAAAAATTGATAATCGATTATGAATAGTCAATGTATTATTATTATTATTATTATTATTATTATTATTATTATTATTATTATTATTAGAAGGGGTTACACATGATATACTACACAATATTATGTACATATTATTATTACACATGTTTAAGTTACAGAATATTATTCCACGTCATTATTATAATATTCATATTAATGAAATATCTCAACCTCTAAAAGATTGATTAGATGGTCCAACAACACTCTTACATTCCTTTTTTGTGTCCAACGTTTTCACATTTGCTAAATGCATTCATGCCTATCCATCTCATTGAAAATTTGAGTTATTTTTGGCCGACCTTTCTTCCTTATAGTTCCATATCAGGAATTAATTTCAGTCCACTATACTTGGGCCAATATGCTTTATATGCCATTAGTTGAGATTCTCCTTCATAGAATTTGAATGCATCAACTAGCGTATAACACTTATCAATAAATAAAAACTATTGAGATGCATATGTATGCATGCATTGATGGCATTTGAATAAGGAAATTTCGTTCCTTTAAATTTGTTGCACTCAATCGAGCTTATCTAAACTCAATATGTAGGTGTCATCTTTGATGTTGCTTTCTGGTGCACCATATGTTAATACATGGAAGAGTTCATATCACGAGTTATATTTAACCACCTTATGCCCATGCACTTCTAAGGTATGGTTTCTTATAATTTCCAAACATTTTGGAGTGAACCGTAATCCTTTTGCCATTTTGACATGTAGAGCCCCCTATATTGATCATAAATTTGACCAATCGACCAAATGCGTGCTCAACAATTGCGATGATTGGCATCATTTAAACACTTTTCAAAACATTGTTCACACTCTTTGTGATGTTAGTTGTGGCATGGTTATATCAGCATCCACCATCTTCGGCTAACATCCATCGGTCCAACAATACCCTTATTGCCCAGTTATATTGTTGGAAATTATCGGATACATGCATCTCATATATAAGCAGAATTTAAAATTTTTAACCAATAGATATGATCTTGCCAAGAATTTACAATATACATATTAATGAGAATAGAAAAATCACCTTTGATTTTTGTTGAACAGTTGATTTTCCTTCTCACTGGATTGTCGCAAACCACAATGTCCAAAATTAAATACCTCCAATTAGTAATCTACACTAGAGAAGGATTGAATGAACCAACAATGGAGGAATACAAGGGCTGGCCAAAATCCCTTAATGCTAGCAAAAGGGGGGGGGTGGCAGCTAGGGTTGAGAGAGTGAGAGAATGTTTCTTTTCTCTTAATGTTCACTTAACCCTAAAATCCCTATCACTTGGATTTTTATAGTTAGGTTAAAAATCCAACTTCATAATGGGATTGTGATCTTTAAAATTGCTAGAGAAATATTAAATGGGCTTCTAAAATTATTAATAATTTATTTGGGCTCAATTAAATCTAATTTAAATCCTTTCATAAAAGACTATGCACAAAACCCACAAACTAGGCCCTTCATACATACACTTGGATTTAATCACCCAAATGAATTCCAAATCCATCCAAATTAAATATGTAGGCTCCATAACACTTATGAAATATATTTAATTTTTTTTGGTCCAAGAATTAGGCCTCTAAGGGCTTTTATTAGGGTTTGGCGTGTAACCCTTCCTCTGGAGGGTTTTTGTGCCAAAACCAATCTTCTGGGCTCTTTTAATTTCTCCAATAGATCTATTAATTATTATATCAGCCCTATAACACTTATAGTCCAATAATAATTAATTATGAAATACAATATTTTAATTAGGTTCATTTTACAGAATATTTCTAAAAAGTTCTGCGAACAATTTTACTTGATCATAATTAATTAAATTCTTTAATTAATTATTCTCTTATTTACTTCTCTATTCCCATAATAATATCAAATATTATTATCCTTGTCATTTTACCATTTTATCCTTTTCTCTATATGTGTTGACCTATTGGGTTCCTATCCATATTGGCAGTATAATATGTAATTGTGAGTTCTATTCAAAACTCATATGATTTAAAATTCTTTAAATCATTTTATCAATCACTATTGATATTTATGATACACTATTATACAAGTCATAATTGCCTTCTAGCTAGGTATCATGACTACCCAAATGTCAGGAAATTCAAGTGGTTTGACTATACCCTTCTATAGAAATAATTATCGTGCAATTACTCATTTCACCACTCTTATCTCAATTAGATTCTGAGTATGGATTTCTGTCAACTCATATAAAACTAATTATGTATGTTCTATTAATTTAACCATTGTTCCCTAAATTCCTTTCATGGGTCCCTATCCATCTTGGCATATTACTCTGGCCAGAGATTCTCTGAACAAGGCAATTATAGAATCATGTAAGATAACTTCCCTTAATAAATTTGGGATGGTGAATCCTTTGTTAATCACTCAACTATCTTCAAGTAGGTCATGATATATCTAACCTCCTAACTATGTTCACCCCTAGTTGGAAGTAATCAGTTATGGAGTCAAAGTATATCACTTGCTACTTAAGATAACTTTGGTGATCTCAAGTCTAAGGATACTTGCACAACCGGTATGAAGAGATTCCTCACTGATATAAATTTAATATCCATATGAGGATTCTCTTTGCATGTCTCCAATGAACTTGTTCTTCTAACAAGCATCCATATGTTAGCTTTGATTATCTTTTATAATCACAGTTATGAGAACCACCGCTTGAACCATTCAAGAAGCATAACATGTGCTAGTCTGTCTGAATTAATAATGTCTTATCATGTTAATTCTATGACTAGGAATATTTAGATATTAACACATTTGCATGCAATAGATATCTCACATCATGAACAATTTCATGATTGCCTTTGCACTGTGTTTATAATATCCAGGACTTCATTTATTAATTTAAGATTTACAAACTCATGTATTTAAATATAGCATTAATAAATGAATGATGCCTTTTATTAAGAATATGAGTTCATACATATGAAATACATCCCTTTTACATGGGCTCTAAGGGCTACTCTTTAACAATCTCCCACTTACACTAGAGCCAATCACTCATATATCTTAGACCCATGCTATTTATATAGTGATCGTGCTTAATTTGGGAAAGTGCTTTAGTGAGGGGATCCACCACATTATCATCTGTAGGGACCCTTTCTATTTTCATATAATTTCTAGCTACTATTTCCCTTATGAGATGGTAGCATCTGAGAACATTCTTGGATCGCTGATGAGACCATGATTCCTTTGTTTGCACAATGGCTCCATTGTTGTCACAATATAAAGGAATCGGATCAAAAATTCTAGGCACCACTCCTAGTTCATATATGAACTTTTTGATCCAGACTGCTTCTTTGGCTACTTTCGAAGTAGCAATGTACTTAGCTTCTATCTTGGAATCAGTAGTTATTTCTTGTTTGGAACTCTTCCAACTAACTGCCCCTTCTCCCATTATGAATACAAAACCAGATTGTGATTTACAATCATCTTTGTCAGATTGGAAGTTGGCATCTATATACCCATTTACTTCCAAACTGTCCTCCCCATATACCAAGAATATATCCTTAATCCTTTTCAAGTACTTAAGGATATTCTTGATAGCTGTCCAGTGTTCCTCTCTAAAATTGAATTGGAATCTGCTTGTGACACTTAAAGCAAATGCTACATCTGGACGTGTACATAGCATAACATATATGATAGAACCAATTGCAGATGGATATGGTATTTTATTCATGTTCTCTCTATCCTCTAGTGTCTGTGGACACATAGACTTAGAAAGGTATTTCCTATGCACCATGGGTATAAATCCTTTCTTAGAGAGATCCATATTAAACCTCTTTAATACTTTATCTACATATGTACTTTGAGAAAGACCTAGCAACCTATTGGATCTATCTCTATAAATCCTTATTTCTAGAATATAGGATGCTTCTCCAAGGTCTTTCATGGAGATTTGCTTGGATAACTATATTTTAACAAATTGGAGAAGAGAAATATCATTTTCCATGATCAATATATCATCCATATATAGAACTAGGAAGATAATTGCACTCCCACTGACCCTTTTATATATACAAGATTCATCTTCATTCTGTGAGAAACCAAACTCTTTGATTGTCTCATTGAATCGTATGCTCTAACTCCTAAAGGCTTGCTTCGATCCATAAATAGATCTTTGAAGCTTGCATACTTTTTTACCATTTCCTGATGTGAACCCTTTTGGTTGTGTCATATACACATCCTCAGTTAGATTTCCATTTAGGAAAGTTGTCTTCACATCCATTTGCCAAATCTCATAATCATAATGAGCTGTAATGGCTAAAAGTATTCTTATAGACTTAAGCATCACTACAGGAGAAAAGGTTTCATCATGGTCAATACCTTCTTTTTGATGATAACCTTTTGCTACTAAGCGAGCTTTATAGGTAACTATATTGCCTTCCATGTCGGTCTTCTTTTTAAAGACCCATTTGCACCCTATGGGTTTTATCCCTTCAGGTGGTTGAGTTAAAGTCCATACTTTATTCTCATATATGGAGTCCATTTCAGACTGCATAGCCTTAAGCCATAAATAACATTCTGAACTGTTCAAAACTTCTTGATAGCTTGTAAGCTCATTGTCCTTTACTATAGTTATGCCTCTATCTGAATCAATGTGAAATCCATATCTCATAGGGATAGAACACATCCTAGTAGATCTTCTAGGATTTTGTGTATAATTAGGTTCAACTGTAATCTCATCATTATGAAATTTAGTCTTCGGTTTAATCGGTTGATCTACTTCTATTTGTGGGTCTTAATTTTTACCAAGTTCAATTTTACTCCCACCATCCTCTCGTAGGAGAAATTTTCTTTCCAAGAAGACAACATGCATTGAAACAAATACCTTTTGTTCTAAGAGATGGTAGAAATAATATCCAAACATTTCTTTTGAATATCCTACAAATAAATATTTATCAGACTTAACATCTAGTTTGTCTGACATTGTCGTCTTCACATAAGCAGGACTACCCCATACCTTTATATGAGAAAGTGTGGGTTTCTTGTTATTCCATATCTCATATGGAGTAACATCAATCGATTTACTAAGAACTCTGTTTAACACATAAACAATAGTTTCTAGTGCATATCCCTAAAAGGACTTTGGTAAGTCTGCTCGGCTCATTATGAATCGACCCATATCTAATAGTGTTTGATTTCTCCTCTTAGATACACCATTGTGTTGTGGTGTTTATGGTGGAGTCCATTGAGATAAAATCCCATTATCTCTAAGATAATCTTGAAATTCTTGGCTTAATATTCTCCACCTTGATCTGATCTAAGTGTTTTAATACTCTTGCCAAGTTGCTTCTCTACTTCATTTCTGAATTCTTTGAACTTTTCAAATGCTTCTGATTTATATTTCATTAGATAGATATATCCAAATCTAGAGTAATCATCTATGTAAGTAATGAAGTAGAAGTAACCTCCTCTGGCATGTATAGTCATTGGACCACATACATCTGAATGTATTAAGTCCAAAACCATTTTAACTTGTTCTCCTTTACCAATAAAGGGAGCTTTTGTCATTTTTTCCAATAAACAAGACTCACATATATCAAATGATTTATAATCAAATGATCCCAAATCACTTGAATTATATAATTTGGTCATACATTTCTCATTTATATGGCCTAAACAACAATACCATAAATATGAGGTATTTGATTATCTCGTTTCATTCTCTTGGTATCCACATTATGCTTATTATATAAAATATAAAAAAGGACTTTTATTCTTGAGAGTAGGAGATGGCAAATTATTAATAGAAAACATAGCCGTTTCAAAGGCATAATTCCAGTATTTTTTAGGCAAGTGAGAATGAGCAAGTAGTGCGAGAGAGGTATCAACCAAGTAACGAATTTTTTGTTCTACAACCCCATTTTGCTCATGGGTATAAGGACAAGCAACACGGTGAATAATGCCTTGACATTTAAAATAAGGGTTAAGTTTTTGAAACTCTCCTCCCTAGTCCGAATGGAAGGCCAAAATATTAGAATTAAATTGACGTTTAACCAGCTTTTCAAAGGCAAAGAACATGGAGGAAACATCACTTTTATTTTTAAGCAAAAAAATCCAACAAAAATGAGAAAAAAATCATCAATAATAACTAAGACATAACGATGACCCAAAGAAGACAATATAGGGGATGGACCCCATACATCAACATGAATTATTTAAAAAGGAGCAGTACTATTATGTTGAATGGTAGCTAAAGGAATTATGGCCAATTTTCCTAAGTTACAAGAAGAACAAATTTGAAAAGGCTTAGTGAAACAAGGCAGGCGAAACTGCTTTATTAAATGGGCAACAGTTTTGCGGTTTGTATGACCAAAAGCAGCATGCTAGTAATTTATTGAAAGAAGAGACACGTTCATGGCTTCTTTGATAGAGGAAGGACGAAAGGAATAAACTCCATTCTCACTAGTACCGCATATGAGAATCTTCTTGGTGATCTGATCCTTTACAATAAAAAAAAGGCCAAAATTCAAAGAAACAATTATTATCCTTTGTGAATTTTTGAATAGAAAGAAGATTTTTAATAATATGAGGTACACAAAGAATATTTTTAAGAGAAAGAGAACCAGAAGGTGTAGAGAGAAAAGTCGTACCAGTATAGGTTATTTCTAAACCATGACCGTTACCAACATGCAGATTATCTTTACCTTGATATTCATTAGCAAGGCTTAAAGTAGAAATATCAGGTGTAATGTGATAATTAGCAGCTGTATCAGGATACCAAGGGGTGGATGGTGAGGAATGAGAATAATGGACAAGAAAGGAATGTGGAGTAGGAATGGATGCCACAAAAAATTGGTTGTGGGTGACATAAATTGTTGTGAAGGATGTGAAAAACATGAGTAGTTGGTATAATGTTTCCTACACTTGTCTGCAGTTTGTTGCATAACCCATAAATTTGATAGGGACCTTTAGATTTAGAAGAGCCATTGAATTGGCATTTTGTATTAGAAGGAGTGTTTGTGGGAGTAAGAAGCAGGGGAGCAAGGTTGGATGGTTTGGCAACATAGTTGGCTTGGAGAATTTCAGATGACCATTTTAACAAGATTTCATGAGCTATGAGCTGGCCATGGAGTTCATAAAAAGATACTGGTTCAACACACATATTTAAGGCAGTAATAATAGGATGAAATTCACTGCCAATATTTCGGTAAATAATGACATTAAATTCAGCAGGAGAAAGGCATCGTTTAGCAGCCTGAAGTTCATCAGATAAGCCTTTTTCTTTTTGCAAATAAACTGAAATAGAGAGGTCATTACGCTTGAGTTCTTACAATTGGATGTGCAACTGCAGTTGGCAATTTTGTGAAATGGAGCCAAAGGATTGAGCTAATGCAGTCCAAACATCATAAGAGGAAGTGATTCCAATGACATAAGGAAAAATTTCTTCTGAAAGAGATGACAACAGCCAATAATGAAGGAGTTGATCCTTCTTGAACCATTCATGATAATGAGGATTTGGAATGTTAGAGGAAGGATCTATAGCGGAAGGTTTTGTTTTAGGAGGTGGAGGAGATGAGCCATCAATAAAGCAGGTGAGATTTTGATAATTGAGCAATGGAATAAATTGAGTTTTCCATGCTAAATAGTTTGTAGGAGTGAGTTTGAAAGAGAAGGTGTGATGGGTAGAAGTAGAAGAAAAGGAAGAAGAGCCTAGCTCTGATACCATGTTGAAATTGTAAAAGCTATTTTTTGTATATTATTCAACTTAACTTTACAGTAGTACATGTAGTGCTATAATATACACGAAAGAAATACAAAGCATTTGTGTTAGAGTAGAACTCTGTTTTCAAGACTTGTAACAAATCAGTAATTCAAAATTAAATACACCAATTTGAATTTACTGGGATATTGCTTATCCTAACAAGAAGGGTAAATTTGATGTCTTAAATTTTTCGGCAAAATTCTATTAAGGCAGAATGCATGTAACATATTGATAATTATGTTTGATCAAAATGTATGTGATGTTCAATGTATATATGTAAAATTGTTGCAAATCTTTGTTTAAATCAAATACTTAAAAAAAAGATATGCTCTTATATAAACAAGATATGCATAACAATTGCAGAGAAGAAACTGCTAATGTTTCGCATTGTAAGGTTTATATAGTGCCTCAAATAACAATGTGCCACATCGCACTAGAGAAGATACGTAATATCCATGATCTAGACTATGTATATAATTTTATATGTCTATTTTCAGAA
Source organism: Excoecaria agallocha (assembly GCA_037975025.1). Classification (NCBI taxonomy): domain Eukaryota; kingdom Viridiplantae; phylum Streptophyta; class Magnoliopsida; order Malpighiales; family Euphorbiaceae; genus Excoecaria; species Excoecaria agallocha. Next base: position 12,432,529 of record CM075817.1, on the reverse strand, counting down.
GATGAAAAATCTTTCTTTCTAAACCAAGACATCCACTCAATTTTCACTAGTCATGCCTAGTCCACTGATATATAGGAATATTATTTTTGAAGCCAAAAATACTTGGTCTCCAAAAATAACATTCTTATCATATTCCTATCACCATAGTTATTAAAATCGGACCAAATCGATCGATTGAATTGGTTTAACCGCAAACCGAAAGGCCAACCAGTTGGTTCAACTATACAAAATCGAATTGGTAAAAAATCGAATTGGACAGAAAAAATCGATTTGAACCGAAAAATCGAGAAACTGGATAAAACCGAGTTTTTGGCTGAAAAGTGCAAAAAATTATATTTTTTTTGTATTTTTTCACCCCTCAAACACGCGCACACACACACACACATATATATATATTTATTTATTTATTTATTTTTCATTATTTATTTATTTGGGAAAATTAGTATTTTAAATTCTAAATATTTCATTTAATAATTTAATATATTTATTATATATTTGGTTCATTGTAATCAAATATATGTATGTGTATATATATATTAAATTTTATTATTATTTATTTAAATAAATTAGTATTTTAAAGTCTAAAGATATCACTTAATAATTTAATATACTTATTATCTATTTGGTTCATTGTAATTATATATATATATGAAATTTTCATAATTTATTTCTTTGAAAAAATTAGTATTTTAAATTATAAAGATATCACTTAATAATTTAATATACTTATTATCTATTTGAATTTATTGTAATTAAATATAATTATACTCATATATGCAAGGTTAATATTTTCTATGTTTGCTTCATTAGTACTCCATCTAAAAAGAAATTTTTTTTTCATGATATGATTGTATTTTTATGTTTCTAATATATAATATTCAAAAATTCATAATTAATTACTTGTAATAATAAAATTAAAATTATGTTTTGTAAATTATTATTAGGATATTTGTGACATATATTAATATTTGATGGATATTTTCTTAATTTTTATACAATAGTATTTATAAAATTATAATAATTTATAATATTTTAAAAATAGAAAAAAATTCGATTGAACCGGTCGAACCACGAACCCTCAGCCTCGCCGGTTCTTTATCCGGTCCGATTTTAATAACATTTCCTATCACCCACCACCACCACTCTAACCAAAAATCTAGAAATTTAATGGACCCAACCACAAGATACTTCAACGGTTGATTAAAAGGAGTCATTGAGTGGGTCATCTTAGAGTTGTTTGTTAACGATTACAAAAAAATCTCAAAACAAATGTCAAACTTTAGATCAACCATCAACTCAAACTTTGTTATTTTTTTAATTCAACTTAATCCTAATAATTAATTAATGAATGGAAATTTTCCAAGCCATTATAAACAACACTACATTTTCTTCTTTAGTAAATATGAAATATATAACAAATAATTTTTATTCCACAAGCCCAACCCATGAAAAAATTTTGAACGTAAAGTTCATAAAATTTAATATCTACATATGGCCCTACGCTGCAAAATTTATTTAAGTTTATATCAAATTGAAAAATGAATTTAAATTTAATTCAAATTTTAAAAAGTTAAAGAAATCTGTACAGATTATTAAACTATCATAAAATGTAATATATTGAATTCATATAATATAATAAACCGTGCTATATGCAGCTTCGGTTAGATGATTAAAAATAAAATATATTATTTTCATTAGATCAGACGGTGCTAGTGCATGTGACACCCAAGTACCTAACTATTAAGGCTACATGGAATTTGTGCTTACGTGTAATTTGCAGCCCTAGCAGATTGGACCACCAGCATAGGTGATGCACACACCTAAAGCCCTAGACCACGTTCCTCAACGTGGTTGACCTGTGTCAGCGCCCTTTATATGCGCCACATTTCTTCCCAAATTTTTTAATACAACCTAAATTCACATGTTACTTTGTCAATCTCTTAGCAACCTCATTCTGCTTCTGCAAAAAAATACAATGAAAATGTCTCCCGTTTCCAAAGCCAACATTGCCTTCTGGTACGATATTTGTGATGAAAATTTCGATGCTCGATGTTATCATGCATCACCTCCATGCATGGAAGGTGATGATGACGATGACGATGACGACCAAGACTGTGCTCCAGCTGCTTGATTATTTATCATTAGTCTTTCTCAATATATAATAGTTTAATAGTAAAGGCATAGTGACTATATCAAACATGTTTCGTGAGATACATTTCGTATCAGAATTTGAACATCTCAAATAAATTGAGTCACTTAATGTAAGTTTTACAGGACTATGTTATATATATAGTCAGAACCTTGATATATAAATAAATAAATATTAATTGCCGAGGAGGACCTTCCTCTTTAATTTCATTTTGTACATATTTTGCGTACTAATTGTGCTGTTACCTTATGTTATTTGTTCAAAAACATGTTCCATACGCTCTTTAATCAATGTCTTCTAGTATTTTGTTACTGTGTTTTTTGAATTTCTATGGTGCTAGGCTTAGTGGTCTTTTTTTTAAAAAGAAAATTATTTTTACTTCAAATCACATGTCAATCACTAAACAGTGATATAACAAAATTAAATAAAAATTAAAAGCGTACCCGAATCCGTGTTTGGTGAATTGCACACTTTGAATTGAATACTTTTGAATTTGGATTTGTTGTTTTACAAATTTGCTATATGTACGGGATGAAGTAATTCGACAACTAATATCTGACTCAATTTACCCTATAATATTCCTTATATATTATGTTTAATTAGTTCTATGTATAATGTTCCATAAGTTAGTTACATATTAAAAGCTCATACACAATTGATGTTTATGGAGCTCAAAATTATATCACTTAAATTGCTCTATTAATTTCGAAAACTCATAATATAATTAATTAATATGTAAGACGACATAAGAAAGTAAAACCCAAAATAAAAATATTTCCAGTGCAATATTTTCAGTTTATAGTTGCTTATGCCATTTTAGGATGAGTAGACTTCATGTATATATTAGTTTCTTGTTTTAAATTGTTCTTTTAAAGGTTTCTCAACACAAGTTGTTCTTGTTGAAACCGAACTTAAAACTCCATATTAGGAGAACCATCATCATTGAAGTTAGAGGGCAACACAACATCACCCACATAAGATAAATTTAGAGGAAGTCAGCTTAAGAGAGAGTAGATTGAACATGTTGGGAAGGAAAAAAAAAAAAAAAAGATAGAGCAATTTGCGGCCGAATAAACATACACCTTGAGAAAAAAGAGGAAGTTGCTGGTTAATTACGAGCATAGTGAATGAAGAAAAGATACAGAAAAATGATCTTTTTAGTCCAAATATACTCTAGAGATGGGGTGGATGGAGCATAAAAATAATTATGATCGGCTTAAAAATTAAAACTTATTGTACTCCATCTTAGAACTAATTTAGAACAAGTAGAAACTGATTCGATGTGGTTACAAAAATCCTTTTTCTGACCAGAAATATCTTTTTAATTACTTGAGAATTAAATTATTAGGATTAAGAAAAATTGATATGTTTATGTAAAATATGTTTAGAATATGTAATAGAATAGAAAGCAATCAAAACTTAGATAGAAATAAAAAAAGTGTACATAAACCAGAGAAGAACTAGGACAAAATGATGGCAAAATCCATAATTTAGTCCCTGAATTTTAATGTTTTTTCTCATTGAGTCACTATATTTTTAAAATTACACATTGAGTCTCTGAACTTTTCAAAAATTATACATTAAATTCAAAATGAATGGTAAAAACGACAGTGTAATATACGTTCTCTTAAAGTCGTGTGTATTTAACGGAATGCTGTTATTTTTAACATTCGTTTGGACTTAATGTGTTATAATAGATAAGTTCAGGGATCCAATGTGCAGTATAGGGATTCAATGTGTAAATAAGTAAAAGTTTAGGGACTCAATATATAGTTTTGAAAGTATAAAGACTCAATGCGGAAAAATGTTAAAATTCAGGAACTAAATTACGAATTTTTCCCAAAATGATTTATAGAATTTCGGCTCCCTTGCCTTTGTCCTCTCCGCAAGATAACTTGTTTTGAGAATTTCTACCTTCTAAGCGACTCTTTTCAAGCACAAGAGTCAAAGCTAATTACAAGAATAAGAGCTTAACTACCCCAAGAGTTTTTCATAAGTAAAATATTTTCTAAACAATTGATCATTTTTCAAAGTAAAAGAATCAAAACGCTTAATAGCCTTTGCCCTAGGTCTTATATTAACCTAATCTCATTTTTCTCACAAATTGAATAATATGTTAACCTTTGGGCCGTTGAAAATGCTTTGCGGTTCTCTCATGAGTTTTTAAAGCTTGAAGATATTGAAACTATTTTTGAATTAGATTCTTCAAATGTGGTGACGTGGCTGCAACCTGGGTGCTTGGACAGACAATGGAAGTTTGCGAATATTTTCAACAGGATTGAATGTTTCTTGGGATCCTTAAAAAAGGTCTCCTTTCATTATAAGCCTAGAGAATGTAATGCGGTTGTGGAGAGTCTTGCAAAGCAGGGAGTATATAGGGATTTTGATTTGTCACCTGGTTACTTTAATCCCGAGTTTACTCTCTTCATAATTTTCCAGACTTGTTTAAAGAGGGGGTATCTTGGTCCTTTTTTCTAGATATTTGTTGTTTTTCTTTCTAGGAATAAAGGAATTTCTGCATATCAGATGTTGGGGTTCCTTTTTTTTTTTTCGGATTTTGTCAAGCATGTTTGGGTATGCTATTTTCCTTTTATTTGGAGGATGGTTTTTTGTTTTTGTCAAGTTATTTGGTTTTGTTTTGTCAGGTATTGTTACCTGCTACAGAGTTGTTATTTTCTTTGGAACCTAGGGGACTTCCAAACTTTTGTTTTACCTCTGATTAATAGATATTTCTCGGCTTATAAAAAAAATGTTAACCTTACAAAACAAATTGCAAAAGCCTATAGTTTATACTGAGGAAGATTGATAATTAATGTGGGAAATGCACTAGAGAGCTTTTCGAGTACGATTTTAAATCTAGAGGCCTTCTGGAAAACTCTTTTTCTTCAATTGTAAAGAAAAACTTTGAAGTTATAAGTTTTGATAAAGTAGCCATTTAAGTGTGAAAGCTTCTTGAAAAAACTTTCTTTTTAAAAACTTCTAACACAATTAGATTTGATATGAAATTAGTTTTGTTTGTTTTCTGATTTAAACTCAAAGATTATTTCCGATCATATTTTGCTTGAAATCAAGCAAATGTTTTAGAAAAACATTTTAGGAAATAAAACAAACATTTAGATTTAGCAAAGTATCTTTTGAAAATAATTTTAATTTTAATGAGGTACGGAAACATGCATGAGTATGTGTTCAATACTTAATAAGATTGTATAAGAAGAATTTCTAAGGATACAAAAAATTAAAGTAGTTTTTTCTTGTACATCATTGTTTTTTTTATGTAGAACTTGTGGGTCTCAATTCTAATTTTGTATTAGTTGAATCGAAACTTCATCAAGATATTTTCCATAAATATAAGATTGGTATAAAATTTAGTTAATAGCATAAAATACGTCATTATAAGGTTAAGTTGTTATCAAAATTAACTGGTTGAGTTGTAATCTTTGAAGCTAACAAAGTCGATGGAGAAGAATTTAGCTTGAATTGATTTAACTTACTTGTGGCTCTGGTAAAATGTAAAAAATAACCTCTCTATGTGTATTGATTTCATAATAGGGTTCATGAAAAAAGTAAACCTTACAAGAAAGACTCCAAAAAAAAAATCAATCCTGTTAAAATTCCACCAAACTTCCAAGGCCTCTTAATGAAATTTAGTTGTAGCCAATAGACAACATTTGAAGAATGTAACTTAAAAAATACTTCACAATTTGTAATCTTTAAAAGCTCATGAGAAATACTGCATGACATGAGTAATACTGCAAAGGTAATTTAATAGGCAAATCCAAACTGTAGTATAGTCTGCTGTTTCATTGGAAATTTTAAATCTAGGACTCTATTTTTGCACCAAAAGATAAGCTCAATTGACAACCCAAGGTCCCTCGTATAGAGCCTTCCTATACTCATACTCATTGGAGAACTGCATTAAAAAAATCCCTTGCCTATGTCTAGGATTTTTGCATCAGATAGTTTTCAGAGAGCCTGGATTCTAGTGCTTAGAGCCTTATAACCAATTGTTCTTCCAAGAAGACTAGTAGCCAACACTTTTTCAAAAGTAGTCGATAGCTTGTCTTTCAATCCATTCGAAAAATGTACAACAGGAAAGGAGTCAGTTCTATCTATGTTAACATCTCCTGCTTCAAGATTTACTTCCATTGAATCAAAGACCTCCTCCATCGAGGATTCTATGATAGCCCCAGCAACAAGACTAACTCGAGAAGTAGAGGAACTAGAGGAGCTTGATCTCCTTTTCACTTTTTTGTGGCTCTGTCCACATCTGTTGGAGGAGAGGGGTGCTCATTTTCAGAAAGATATACTTTGACACAGTCCCAATGGATGGGATTATTTTTAGTACAATCAATTCTACTATTTTGACAAGTCAATTTCAAACCTAAATATTTGACATTAATGCAATCTATTAGTTATTTTTTTGTTGGCCACATTCACAATTAGGCTTTTTTTTAAATAAAAGAGCTTCATTAAGAAGAAATATCATCTTATAAAGCTAAGTACAAGAAAGAAGGAGGAGCCAAGTCCCAAACCATAAAATCAAACATAGAACCCTAAGAGCGAGTAAGTAAATGTGTGCATTAATTCACGAATCTCTTAACAAAACCAAAACTATGGTTTACATTATAAAGAATTAAACAATCTTGGGTGATAAGATGAAAATCAGGATTGTATCTAGATCTTTGGTTGATAGCTTTAATCTCTAAGAGAGAATCTGACTCAACGATAACGTTAGAAATGTGCTGATTCTTAAGCCAATCAAGTCATCGTCATCGTCTTCTTCTTCTTCTTCTTCTTATTCTTCTTCTTATTCTTCTTCTTCTTCTTCTTCTTCTTCTTCTTCTTCTTATTATTATTATTATTATTATTATTATTATTATTATTATATCAAGACAAAAAACTATAAGATGTATTTAAATATTTATTTCTTTTTTTATTTTCCAATTGGCATTATAGAATAAAGATAACATGCAACATCAACACAAAATCAGATAATTACAAAGGATTGACTAAATAGATTGATTCATGTTTAAACAAGTTGATACGCCATGTAGGTTTTGAAGTTGCATTTTATTTTGTGTGCCAACCACATTCCATGGTAATTCTGGAGTGATCCTGCCACATTATCCCACGAGTCAATTCATTGCCTTACTCACACCTTTCACTTTTCCCCTTTTATATATACCTATCATCTACATTCTCTACACTCATCAACATCTTAGTTTCACTTAAAACACTAATCTCCACACTTATAGAAGCAAAATGATTCACATGTCAATGGTGGTGGTTTTAGGCATTTGCAGCAACCATGCTAATCAACATGTGCTCCATCGTTAGTCTTCCAAGAGATAACCCCTCCAGCAAGGAAAAAAATATAGCCTGATGTAGATTTCGTGCTATCTTGGCACCCAGCAAAATCGAAATCTGAATACCCAATGATCTTTAACTTATCTGATCTCTTGTAAGTGAGTATAACATGTTTTGTTCTTTAAAAATATCGCGTGACTCGTTTGGCTGCTTTTCAATGATCCTTCCTGGATTGCTTAAGTATCTTCTTAACACTCCAACTATGTATACAATATCCAAATGCGTACGAATTTGAGCATATATTAGACTTTCTATTGTTGATGCATAAGGCATCTTTTGCATTTCTGTTTCCTCAAAAGCATTTTTGGGGCACTATTGAAGACTAAACTTGTCTGCTTTAGCCACAGGGGTATTTCTTGGTTTACAATCTTGCATGCCATATCTCTTAAAAACCTTTTCGATATTAGCCTTTTGTGATAATCCAAGGGTACCTCGAGAGCGATCTCGATGTATTTGGATCCCTAATACAAAATTTACATCGCCAAGATCCTTCATCTCAAAATTCATAGCTAGAAATCTCTTGGTTTCAAACAACAAGCCTACATCATTACTGGCAAGCAATATGTCATCAACATATAAAACCAGAAAAATATGCTTACTCCCACAAAATTTGTGATATACACAATCATCAACCAAATTCATCTTAAAACCATAAGAGATAATAATCTAGTGAAATTATTAATACCACTGGCGAGATGCTTGCTTAAGCCCATAGATGGATTTCTTCAATTTGCAAACCATTGACTTTGTATTTTCTGATACATAGTTTTTTGGTTGCACCATATAAATTGTGTCATCAATGTCACCATTAAGAAATGCTATCTTGACATCCATCTGATGTAGCTAAAGATCAAAATGTGCTACTAATGCCATTATAATTCTAAAAGAGTCTTTCGATGAAACTGGAGAGAAAGTCTCTTTATAATCAATGCTTTCTTTTTTGTGTAAAGTCTTTAGCGACAAGACGTGATTTGTACCTCTCCACATTGCCCGTTGCATCCCTTTTGGTTTTAAAAATCCATTTACAGTCAATGGATTTTGCACCTTCAGGCAACCGAACAAGATCCCATACATTATTATCTTTCATAGACTTAATCTCCTCATTCATAGCATCTATCCACTTTTGAGAGTTAAAACTTTTCATTTCTTGATGAAAATTGACCGGATCATTTTCCATCACTCTAATGTCAACATCATGTTCTTGGAGGAACACAACATAATCATTCAAAATTGCACTTCTCCTTTCTCTAGCGGATCTTCTTAATGGCAATAGTTATTGAGGCTGTAGAGTTTGTTCTTCGGGAATATCTCCTTGAGACTGAATGGGAGGATCAATGACATTGCCTTGATCTAGAATTGCATCATGAACAATGTCTGGTATAATAATCTGTTCTTGATTATTATCCATAGCAATTAAAGGAATATCAACATATTCCTCTTTAAAGACAAAGTCTTTAACTCTTTCTCCCTCCGCAAACTCAACATCCTCAAAGAACCGAGCATTACCTTTCTCAAAAATAGACTTACTTGTGGGATCATAAAATTTGTAACCCCTAGAGCGTTCAAAGTATACAATAAAATAACAACTAATAGTCTTAGAGTCTAGTTTCTTTTCATTTGGCCTATAAGGCCTTGCCTTAGCTGGACATCCCCAAATATGAAGATGCTTTAGACTAGGATTTTTACCTGTCCAAAGTTCATAAGGGGTTTTACTAGTTGCCTTTGTTGGTACCCTGTTGAGTATATAAGCTGCAGTCTTTAATGCCTATCCCTAAAGTGACTCAGGTAAGGTAGAGTGACTGATCATACTTCTTACCATGTCTAAAAACATTTTATTTCATCTTTCAGCAACACCATTCATATTGGGTGAACCTGGCATGGTGTACTGTGGTACGATACAGCTTTCCTCTAGGAATCTAGCAAATGGACTTGGACGTTGTCAACCTGAACCATCATATCTACCATAGTATTAACCACCACGGTCAGATTTAATGCTTTTAATACCTTTATTGAGTTGATTTTTAACTTCAACTTTAAAACGTTTGAACATATCCAATGATTGAGATTTCTCATGAATGAGATAAAGATAGCCATATCGACTGAAATCGTCTATGAACATTATGAAGTATGTTTGGCCATTCTAAAAAGCCAAAGGGAATGGCCCACAAATATCTATATGTATTAGTTCTAAGACATCTGTTTTCTTATTGGTATCAAATCTCCTGACATTTGTTTGTTTCCCCTTAATACAATGCACACACATGTCAAAATCTGAAAATTCAAGGGGATCAAGAATACCATCAGACACAAGTCTCTCAATTCTCTTTTTAGAGATATAACCTAATCTCTTGTGCCATAATGAAGCTGAATTCTCAATAGTTAATTTACGCATTTTACATATTGAATGAACATGCAAGGATTCATTAAATGAAGCAATTGTATCAATTAAATATAGATTATCATAACCTAATAAAGAACCAGATCCAACCAAACATGAATTTTGAAAAATACTAAATTTTCCATTTCCAAATGAACAATAATATCCAAATTTGTCCAATGTTTAAACAGAAATTAAATTTTGACTAAAAGATGGTACAACAAAAGTCTCAAACAAATCCAAATAGAAACCAGTTCTTAATAATAATCTAAAAGTTCTAATTGCTTCGACTTCTACTGATTTGCCATCACCAACAGAGATGTATCTGATAAATGTGAATTTATTTATGTTTTTAATGTGTTTTTACTATAGTTTTAGGATAGTTTTGTGTTAATTTAGTTGTTTTGATAGTTGGTTTCTTTAATTGATGTTTTAATTGTTTAATTAAGTATTTTTGGTGTTTTTAGGACTTAATTGAAAGAAGAAAAGAAAGATTGAAGGACTTGAATGAAAATTTGGCATTGAGATAGCTTGGCAAGAGCTTTTCATTCACGTTGTGAGGCAGAAGCAAGCCACTCCGTAGAGTGTAAATCCACTCCGTGGAGTGTCAAGGCACTAGGTAGAGTAACAATGTTACTCCACGGAGTGAGAAGAAGAGAAGAAGTCCTTGCTCCACCGAGTGAACCTTGCTCCACCGAGTGAAGTCCTTGCTCCACCGAGTGTGTTGTTCTCCAAGACACGCAAGATTTCCAAAACTCTTAAATAAGAAGTTTTGTTTTGGGAATGAAAAAGGAAGTAAGGTTAGGGTTAAAACTCTTCATTTTAAAGATATAAAATGAGCATTTTTTTTGGACTCCTAGAGACGGCGGCTGGGCTTGGCTTTGATTTTTCTAGAATTCTATTTTCTCTTTTACAATGCTTTTGATATTTAGCATGAGCGGCTAAGTTTCTAATTCCGATTCAAGGGTGATTCGATTCCAATTGTAATTTTGTGAGGCTTTGAACTCAACAAGGATTTCTTCAATCTAAGTAATTCTTATTTTCTTGTTCTTATTTTCTATGAATTATTTATATTGATTAACTTGACGCCTTAATTCAATATTGATTTTTCTATTGCTATCCATGAGTTTGTGATCCGTAATTGTCATGAATGATTGATTTTAGTAGCAAGGAATTGGTTTATGTGTGTGTGAATTCGGCTTTCCGATTTACATAGCTTGCATAATAGATTCTAGGGAAATTAAGATGCAAAGTTAATTGATTTGTAGCTATCTCGATCAATTAATTTTTGTCTTAGTCATTCTCATTAACTCTTAATGCTATCATTGAAATGATATGGAACGCTATCGTGCCCAGTTAAATCTATGGTAAGATTTGATTTTAAATGCTTTGTTTGAGTCAATTACATTAGGAGAATTATTGCTTTCTACGGCTTTTCCGATTAAGCAGACTAAGTTCTTGGATTGAGAAATTAATCTTTAAGCCTATGATCAAAGTTACAATTGGATGAGATTTACGCCTTTGAATTGGAAGTTTGGTAAGATTGATTTTCATTTAATTCAATATTTTTGCTCTCTGTTAATTTCTTGTTAATTTACTTTTAGTTTCAATTCAAAAGATTCAAAACCCCCCATTTACTTTATACTTTTGTTTTAACATTGAGAAATTAATCATCATAGTTCTCTTGGGATTCGACCTGGTTCCACTATTTCTACAAGCTAGTTTAGGTGAATCAGTATTTATTTTTGGAGGGCGTCGACAACCCGACCAAAATTTGGCGCCGTTGCCGGGGAACTATATTTTTAGTTTCTCATTGTTTTATTTATTTGTTTATTTTTGTTTATGACTCGTTCGTCTCAGATCTTTGATTTGCAGTATAATCCTGAAATTGAGAAGACAGCGCGTCGATTGAGAAAAGAAACTAGATTAAGGAAGAGACGCCTTAAAGAAGAATTGGAGATAGAATCGACAATTGGTGGAACTTCGATATTTGAAGAATTTGAAGAAAAGATGGCTGACAGAACTCTCAAGGAGCTAGCTGCACCAGATTTGAATCAACAACCCTTATGCATTACTTTTCCTAACCTTGCAAATGATTTTGAATTAAAATCTGGTTTGATTCATTTACTTCCTTCTTTTCGTGGCTGTGCAGGTGAAGATCCCCATAAACATTTGAAGGAATTTCACATTGTCTGCTCTGGAGTGAAACCGCAGGGCGTGACTGAAGAGCAAATCAACCTTAGAGCTTTTCCTTTCTCTTTGAAAGATCAAGCTAAAGACTGGCTCTATTATCTTCCGTCGGGTTCAATCACTACATGGAGTGAGATGAAAAGGTTATTCCTGGAGAAATTTTTTCCTGCATCACGAGCTGCCAACATCAGAAAGGAGATTTATGGCATCACACAGATTACAGGAGAAACATTATATGAATATTGGGAAAGGTTTAAGAGGCTGTGTGCTAGTTTTCCCCACCATCAGATTTCTGACCAACTCCTGATTCAATATTTTTATGAAGGATTACTACCAATGGATAGGAGTATGATAGATGCAGCGAGTGGTGGAGCCTTAGTGAACAAGACACCTCAAGAAGCCAAATTATTGATTTCTAATATGGCTGAGAATTCCCAGCAATTCGGTACAAGATGTGGAGGATCCACCAAGCAAGTAAATGAGGTAAGTGAACTTAAAAGTCAACTTTCTGATTTAACTGCTTTAGTTCGTCAAATGGCTATAGGACAATTGCAAACAGTAAAAGCATGTGGAATATGCTCACTTCAAGGGCATTCTACTGATATGTGCCCTACATTACAACAAGACTCCACACAAGAAGCCAATGCCATAGGAGGATTTTCCGGTCTACCTCAAAGGAAGTATGATCCCTATTCTAATCATTACAATCCTGGATGGAGGGATCATCCCAATTTTAGCTATGGAAATCAAGGAGGACAACAAATGCCACCTCCTCAAAGTTTTATTAGACCACTTCCAGTCCCTACACAAACTCAAGCTCCAACCTCAGGTACGTCCTTGGAAGACATTGTTAAAAATCTTGCTAATAATACTCTTCAATTTCAACAGGAAACAAGAGCCAACATTCAGGAGACAAAGATAAGTATTCAGAATTTAGGCAACCAAATTACTCAATTGGCCACTTCAGTTAGTAAATTGGAAGCTCAAAATTCTGGGAAGTTACCTTCACAACCAGAAGTGAATCCGAAGGAGAATTGCAGTGCGATCTCACTAAGAAGTGGAAAAGAAATTCCTTCAGGATCCACTCCATCAAAAGAAGCTGACATAGGCAAAGAATATGATGAAGAAGAAGCTCTCTCTAGAACAAAGCGTAAGGTAACATTAGATCCTCCTCTATCTCTTTCTTCTCACACTCCTATTCCTCCATTTCCTAGCAGGTTAGCTAAACCAAAGGAAGATGAGCAAGAAAAAGAGATCCTGGATACATTTAGGAGAGTGCAAATCAACATTCCTTTGTTGGATGCTATCAAGCAAATTCCAAAATATGCAAAGTTCTTGAAGGAACTATGTACCAACAAAAGAAAGATGAAAGAAAAAGGGAAGGTTGAGGTAAGTAAGAATGTGTCCGCAATTTTGCAAAGAAATATGCCAGAAAAATGCAAGGATCCAGGTATGTTTTCATTACCATGTGTGATTGGTGAAAAGAAAGTTGAGCATGCTATGTTAGACTTAGGGGCTTCGATTAATGTAATGCCACTTTCTGTTTACCAAAAATTGAAATTAAATAACTTGCAAAAGACTGGTGTAGTTATTCAATTGGCCAACCGTTCTTATATTCACCCCCTAGGGATTGTTGAAGATGTTTTGGTGCAAGTAAATGAGCTTATATTTCCTGTAGACTTTTACATTTTAGAGATGGAAGGTAATCCCTCTTCGAAATCAGCTTCAATTTTGTTAGGAAGACCTTTCATGAAAACGGCAAAGACAAAAATTGATGTAGATGAGGGTACTTTGTCTGTTGAATTTGATGGAGAGATTGTTAAGTTTAATATTTTTGATGCTATGAAATACCCTAATGATGTGCATTCTCTTTGTCAGATTGATGTAATTGATTCTATTGTGCAAGATGTTCTTGAACAAGAAAGTGTTATTAGGAAACAATTTGAGATTGGTCAAAAGGTGTTATACAATTCTCGTTTGAAGCTTATGCCTGGTAAGTTTCGTTCTCGCTGGATTGGCCCATTTGTTGTTTCTGATGTGTTTTCCTATGGTGCAGTGAAAATTAAAAGCTTGGACACCGGTCAAATTCTTAAAGTTAATGGCCATCACTTGAAGATTTTTCGCGAGGGAGAAATTGTTCAATGTGTCATTAGCACACATTTGAATGATCCCCGATACTCTGATACTTCTTAACAAGTAAGGCAGTTCTAAAAGTCGAGCTGAGGACTAACAAAAACTCAGAACTATATCTCTTTCTTTTGCTCGTAATAAATTTTTATTTTAGCAGTAGATTTAATTGTGTCATTTAAAATGTTTTTGTTATTTAGAGTTCGTCTTAAATTTTTAGGTGTCTAGAGTGTTTCATGATGTAAGAAAATGATCTTTAGTAAGGATTTTATTGAAGTATTAAAGTTTCAAAAAAAAAATAAAGTAACTATCTTTGCTTGGAGTTTCCGAAGGGTCATACTCGGTAGAGTGTGAGGACACTCCACCGAGTGTCCCACCTCCAACCGAGTACATCCTCTATTTAAAGCCCATCTCCTCACTTTTTCACACACATCCACTTTTATTTGCTTCGTTTTTACCGGTTGCTGTGTGTTTAATCGGGTTCTCTAAAATCCACTCCACCGTGTCAGTCTTTTGCTTGCTAGATCTTCATTCTACATTCACTCATCACTCAAGTAAGTTCCTTTGTGCCTTTAATTTGTTTAATTTCATTGTTGGTTTCTTACTCTACTCTCTCGAATTTTGTGAATTTGTACCTATTTTGAAATGAGATCTTGCATTGTTCCTGACATGGTTTGAGATTAATATGATTGTAATCGAGTTGCTGTGGACAGCAACATTTTTGTGAGGGGGGTAGCGCTTCTCTGAGCTCTAGAGTGTTGCTAAAATCCAGGAAGTCTACTTTTCCTTGTTTTCTTTATATCATGAAAACACTTATGTTCTTATGTTTTATGTTGTTTTGTTTTTAATTTTTAGTTTACTTTTTGGTGTGTAATAGTAATCTTAGGAGCAACTTGGTGCTATAACTAACTCAGTGATGATATGAATAGTTGCTAGTTCTTGGTTACTTAGTTGTTTTTGTCCTTCGAATACATAGTTAATTAACATGTATCACTTAGCTTACATAAAGCTTAGTTTGCCCCAGTTCTTCTCAGAATTTGAACAAATTGAACTTAAATTTAGATTGTGCAATAATCAAGATTATGATTTAGCAGTAAGGCAAGTAGGTTGTTCACTGAAATTTTGAGCTAATCTATTACTCAGCTTGGTTTATAATTATTAGTTTCCGCATATTTAAAGCATAAAAGACCAATTTTTGAACTTTAGAAAAACCAGTGCATTGAAATAATTGAGCAAGGAATTTTAGGACATTAGAACCTTCCTCATCACCCTTCGAAGCATAAAAGCAACTCAAGCAACTTAGAAAGTGATCTAGGCAGATTTTTCTTGTTAAGCTAATAAAAATATTGTTTTCCTACCCTTTTGATATGATTAACCTTTGTTAGCCAGTTTGAGCTTAATGAGGTATGCTTAAAGCGTACCGTGTTTATTATTCTTGTTACACTCATCATAAACCATATAGCCTAAAAGCTTTTATCTACCCTCTAGAATTGGCCACTCTAGATTTGGATCGGTTTACATTTATTGGGCATTTAAATTAAGTGTAATGAGAATGATTGAATCATTTGGGGCAAGAATTGTGTGATGAAGTCAAGTGCTTGTATAAATATCATTGTTTTACCCCTATTTCTGTAGTTTGCCAGCAAAAGAAGCTAAATGGAAAAAAAAAAGAAAAAAAATAAAGCTAGCATATGGCAAAATTTTAAGTGTGGGGTAGTTAAAAAGGAAAGAAATTGGGACTTCTCATAAAAAAAAGGGATTTCAGTCTTATTACTACTATTTTGGGATTGTTCAATGCTTAAGAATGTCAATAAGTAAGCTTTACAAGGGAATTGTGCTTAATATTTTAAAAATGTAGAATGTGATTTATTCAAGTAAAGAGTGGCTAATTCTCTTTGATTATCTTTTGACCATTCTTCAATAGCCAATACCTTAAACCTCATTACAACCCAATTAAGACCTAAGTGATTCTATGTTTTGCTTTGAGTTGTTTAGCGGAGATGACCTTCGGGTTCCTGTGCTAAAGGAGAGGCCTATAGTGTTTCTAGAGTTTCAAGTGCGAAACCTTAAGTGTACTTAGTATACTTCAATTCTAAAGCTTGACTATGAGATGCATTGGTGTTTTGTTTTTGAAAATCACTTAAATTCTTTTGGTCTTTCACATATGGAAACTGGTTCTTATCTCCTTGTTTGAGTTTGTTTTAGCCATGATTTTATTGAGTGCTCTTGTTAATTGTTGGATTTAATCTTGAATTGTTTAAATCTAATTTTGAGTTTGATTATTCTGAGAAGTTGGTTTGTTCAAATTTGCTCGGGGACGAGCAAAAGCTAAGTGTGGGGTATTTGATAAATGTGAATTTATTTATGTTTTTAATGTGTTTTTACTATAGTTTTAGGATAGTTTTGTGTTAATTTAGTTGTTTTGATAGTTGGTTTCTTTAATTGATGTTTTAATTGTTTAATTAAGTATTTTTGGTGTTTTTAGGACTTAATTGAAAGAAGAAAAGAAAGATTGAAGGACTTGAATGAAAATTTAGCATTGAGATAGCTTGGCAAGAGCTTTTCATTCACGTTGTGAGGCAGAAGCAAGCCACTCCGTAGAGTGTAAATCCACTCCGTGGAGTGTCAAGGCACTAGGTAGAGTAACAATGTTACTCCACGGAGTGAGAAGAAGAGAAGAAGTCCTTGCTCCACCGAGTGAACCTTGCTCCACCGAGTGAAGTCCTTGCTCCACCGAGTGTGTTGTTCTCCAAGACACGTAAGATTTCCAAAACTCTTAAATAAGAAGTTTTGTTTTGGGAATGAAAAAGGAAGTAAGGTTAGGGTTAAAACTCTTCCTTTTAAAGATATAAAAGGAGCATTTTTTTTTGGACTCCTAGAGACGGTGGCTGGGCTTGGCTTTGATTTTTCTAGAATTCTATTTTCTCTTTTACAATGCTTTTGATATTTAGCATGAGCGGCTAAGTTTCTAATTCCGATTCAAGGGTGATTCGATTCCAATTGTAATTTTGTGAGGCTTTGAACTCAACAAGGATTTCTTCAATCTAAGTAATTCTTATTTTCTTGTTCTTATTTTCTATGAATTATTTATATTGATTAACTTGACGCCTTAATTCAATATTGATTTTTCTATTGCTATCCATGAGTTTGTGATCCGTAATTGTCATGAATGATTGATTTTAGTAGCAAGGAATTGGTTTATGTGTGTGTGAATTCGGCTTTCCGATTTACATAGCTTGCATAATAGATTCTAGGGAAATTAAGATGCAAAGTTAATTGATTTGTAGCTATCTCGATCAATTAATTTTTGTCTTAGTCATTCTCATTAACTCTTAATGCTATCATTGAAATGATATGGAACGCTATCGTGCCCAGTTAAATCTATGGTAAGATTTGATTTTAAATGCTTTGTTTGAGTCAATTACATTAGGAGAATTATTGCTTTCTACGGCTTTTCCGATTAAGCAGACTAAGTTCTTGGATTGAGAAATTAATCTTTAAGCCTATGATCAAAGTTACAATTGGATGAGATTTACGCCTTTGAATTGGAAGTTTGGTAAGATTGATTTTCATTTAATTCAATATTTTTGCTCTCTGTTAATTTCTTGTTAATTTACTTTTAGTTTCAATTCAAAAGATTCAAAACCCCCCATTTACTTTATACTTTTGTTTTAACATTGAGAAATTAATCATCATAGTTCTCTTGGGATTCGACCTGGTTCCACTATTTCTACAAGCTAGTTTAGGTGAATCAGTATTTATTTTTGGAGGGCGTCGACAACCCGACCAAAATCTCACCATCATTAGGCTTTCAACAATTCAGGCAACCTTGCATGGACACAATAATGTGAGTTGTTACACCTGAATCAATCCACCAAGTGTGTCTAGGTACTGAAGCCAAATTAACTTCAGAATAAATAAAGTTAAGAAGCATACCTTTCTTAGCACGCCAAGCGTGATAGTTGGTACATTGCTTATTCTAATGTCCTATAGCTCCACAAAAGAAACAACCATATTTATTTTGTTCCTTATGTTGTTTCTTATGTGGTGTTGTTACCGCAGTTTCCTTATTTTTTCTTTTCTTATTCTCTTTCTTTTTATCCTTTGAGGTGGAGACCAAATGAATACTCGGTATTTTTTCTTGCTTTAATCTATCCTCTTCTTGAACACAGTGAGAGATGAGCTCATTAAGGGTCCATGAATCCCTTTGACAGTTATAGCTCACCTTAATTTGACCAAATTGTGCAGAAAGAGAGATCAAAACCAAATGCACTAACAAGTCTTCGAATAAATGCAACTTGAGTGCCCTTAAACTTGAAGCAAGATTAGACATTTTCATAATATATTCCCTTATATTTCCTTTACCTGTATACCTCGTAGAGATGAGTTTTGCTAAGATGGTACTTGCTGCAGCCTTTTCATTCTTAGCAAATCTCTTCTCAAGGTCCTTAAGGAAAACCTTAGCTGTTTCCACCTGATCGAATGTTGTGCCCCTAAAAGCTTCAAGAATGGCACACTTAATGAACATAAGATTTATGCGATTAGACCTTTTCAACTTTTTCATCTCCCTCTTTTGTTTAGAGGTACTCTCATTAGGTTCCCTTAATGCAAGGTCTAGGTCCATGACTCCTAGAGTGATTAATACACTCTCTTGCCATGCCTTAAAATTTGTGCCAGTCAGCATAGGAATGGAATTGTTACTAGCAGTAATATTAGCAGCAGGAGCATAAACTGAATATAGAACAAAACATATAAAATCAACTCACATAAGTATCAAAATAATACCAAAATTGAATAAAAAATTTAAATACAGTTAAACCCCATCTCAAGACATCTGACACTCCATTAACTTTTATCTTTGGATAAAATATTAACTTATAAGTGATATCTTGATGTAGCAATTAAACACAAATAATAAAATAACATGTCAAATAATAATTCTTCCTTTAGGCCAATTTATTATTCACATGTAAGACCAAATAATCATAACTTGCTAATTGCCACAAATGTATATGTAATTATATTAAACATTAACTTTCCTTTGGGCCAATCAATATTTATTTAATTACATACACACAACCAATTATATATTTTGAAATAAATCAATTGATTTCCATAGAGGTTACTTTGGCAACATATTGGTTCAACTAACCCATCTCCACACACACACACACACACACACATATATATACTGGAATTTAAATGAAATTCCACAAAAATTGAAAAAAATGAAATTAAGAATAAATGGTCTTAATACGATATTGGTATGTTACTGGGAGATACGGTAGTCATATTAGCACATAAAACAATACCAAAAACAATATATATTATATATGATATATATTAATATATATATATATATATTATAATATATATATATATATATATATATATACTATATATATATATATATATATATATATATGCAACAGCTGCAAAAGTGAGTCCAAAAAAAATAATCTATAATATTGTCAGTTTGACAATACAACCGAACACCTAAAAGAGAATTCATGGTAACCACAAAACACAAAATAAAATAAATCAAAACTGTCGTATCCCTGAAACATGCTGCAAATAAAAAAAACAACAATGCCGCAACCCTCATAATTCAAAAAAACAACAAAAACAATGCCGCAAAACTCATTATGCCAAAAATATACAAAAAAAATCAATGCTGCAAATCTTCAATTCAATCAATCAAAAAAAAAAGATAATACTTTAATACACTACAAGAAAAATCCTGATTCCCGACGGAGAATTTTTCGTCGCTAATTACTGATGGAAAAATATTTTTCGTAGGAAAAATTGTCAGAAAAAATATGTATCGCGATGGAATAAAAAAATCCATCGTAAATAATGGAGGAAAATTTTCTTGCCAATCTTTACAGATGGAATTAGCGACGAAATCGTAAAATTCGTCATTAAATTGGCGCCAATATTACTCGGCTAAAATTATACCCAAAATTTACTGATGAAATAAACATTCCGTCGAAAATTTCCCTACAGAATCGCCATTTTGTAGGTAAATTACCTATGAAAATTGAATTTCGTAGGGAAATTGCTGACGAAATATTATTTCGTAGGTAAATTAGCGCCAATATTAAGCGGTTAAAATTGTACACAAAATTGACTGACAAAATAAATATTCTGTCGGTAATTTTCCTGTGGAATCGCCATTCTGTTGGTAAATTTCCTATGAAAATTGTATTCCGTTGGGAAATTACCGATGGAATTACCATTGTTGGTAATTTTCCCTGCGAAATTCAATTTCGTAGGGAATTTTGCTACATAAATAATTAAGTAAAAATTAAGAATACTTAATTTTTTATCACTCTATTAATTCTATTTAACTATTTTGTTAAAGAAATCCCAATTTTTATAAACAATTAAATATTTTTGTATAAATGTATTAGAATTTTTAAATAGATACGAATGATGCTATGTACATTAGTTGGATGTATTTCAAAGTCATTAATGAATAAATATATTAAAGTTAACCAATCAAAGTTTTATTTCTTAGTTATTTTTTACAAGTTTTATTTCTTAGTTATTTTTTACTAAAAAAGCAACGGAGATTTTTTATCCAACTCAACTATAGAAAAGTTAACTTCTTAGTTAGAATGCTTTTATAATTTGTTATTAAGGATCGAAAAACATTCGTGAATAAATGAATTAATTAGTTAATTGACAATAACATGTATAATTGATACCCATAAAAGTTTCACCACCACTTATAAGCTAATCTATTATGCACTTTTAATCGTTATAGTTGATAAGAAATAATCTCTAAAATAATATGTTTACTATTATTATAATTATGAGGCGGGTACTTAATAGGTGGATAGACACTGAAGTTGATTTCAATTACAAATGACACGAAATAAATTTAAGCATACACAAAATATAATGTAGTCTACACCAATGTTTTTCATACGCTGATCGAATATCAATTCGACCTGTCAATTGAGTCTTGAGTAAATTACCTACGAAAATTTTTTTGTTGGTAAATTACCCACTTAATTGAAATTCCATAGGCAAACCTTTCCTATATAAAAAAATTGCTCCACTTCTGTTTTTTTTTCTAAATTAAAAATTTAAATAGACATAAATAATTAAGAATACTTAAAATTCAAAGTATATATATATATATATATATATATATATTATATATAGAGGTTGAATTACTTAAATTGGGGATTAAAATGCATAAAAGAAAGAGAATTGGGTTCAATTAATTAATTATATAAAATGAAAGTACTAAAAGAGAGATTTTGCAAAACTAAGTAGTTTTGGCCTTAACCTATTTCTTTCTCTTTTGCCTAGAACAATCTGGTTCTTTTCCCTTCACTTCCCACCGCCACTTTCTTTCCTTCCTCTCCTTTACCCCCTCTTCTCTGATCAAGCTTCCACCATCGACGTTCCTCGTTAGCCCACCGCACTGCTGTTGTCATTCCCGTTTGAGAAGCCGTCAAAGCTGCCGTTTCTCCCCTTCTTCCTCTCACGCGACGACAGCCTCGAGCTCCCCTGCTGTTCTCTCTTCTCTTGCTTTGTCCCTTCTCAAATTCGCCCCTCTATTTGTTGCTTCTCTCCTCTTAATCCCTAGGTAAGCCTTATATCCTCCTTTAATGGTTGTTTTGTGATGGAAAATTGAAAGAAAGTTGAGGGATTTAGATTTAGGGATTTTATGAAATTGGGGGGAATTTAGTTATTGTTGGTTAAATTGAAGATTTGGCTAATTAATCATCAAAGGTTGCTGTAAATTAAGTATTAGAATATAATTGATTGAAAATTTATGTTGGCAAGTGATAAGGTAGTGGAATTAACCCCTATCTTGACTGAGAGAAAATTTGAGATGGCAAGTGATAAGGTAGTGGAATTAATCCTTCATGAATCATAATCCTCTCTATAACTCTTTCTTATCTCCAATTTTCCATTTCCTGTGATGATGCTTTATTGAAAATCACATTTTAAGGTACTGTGTACATTTTCTCTTTTCAGGTCTACTAGGAGTTAAATGGTAAAGTTAGGGATGTAGTAATTTCTCTCTGGTATGGTCTTATTGTTTTACCTATATGTGCAGTCTTCTCTTAGTTCATAAATTTGATGTGGGATATATGTCAATTGCAATGCTCGGTTTTATCACTAGCTTCAACATTGTCATTTAATTAATTTTTCGCATAAAATTACCAATACTTTTTTTGTATTTTAATATATGCATTGTTATCGTTAGATTTGACTGTATTTTCTTACATTGACCAATTAATGAAGTCCTACAGTAGTATACACTCGTTGACATTCTTTATTGCTGGATAAAAAACATAGCGGAAATTTTCATGAATCTGGTAATATAGACTATTGAAATATAAATTCAATTGTTGAATTTGCTTCATACAAAAAATTTAGCAATCAATATGGTGTCCAAAGACAAACTTGTTTGATAATATTTGTGTGGCCATCTCCAGATCTAAGACTGTCATTCTTGGCCATTATCCACTATTGTCTTGGTTCTATTTCCCTTTGGCTGAGAAACTAATTGAATTGTGTAGTTGTTACTCAAGCTAAAAGTTTAAGATTAGATCTGTGAGGTTTATTTTAATTGCAAGTTATTTTCCTTTAATATAGGGTCTAAACATTTGGTAACGGGTTTATTTGGCTTTTTATTTTGGTCTGCTTGTATGGAGATCATCTCATCCTTCATTTAAAATTGTCCTTCTGTAGCTGAGATTATCTCATCCGTTTGTCCAGCAATGCATAAGTAATTTGCTAAAAAGTTCTTGTAGATTTAGGGTATTGTTGGGATTACGTTGAATTAGAGATTTACAAGTGAAAGAAAGGATGGAAATAGAGTTTGGAGAGTACTCTAATCAAGCTGATTTTGATTTGATTTATTTGCATTTGGTGTTTATTTTAATTATAAATTTCTGTTGGCTTTAAATTAGTAAGATTTGTATACGAGCCGTATATCATCAACTAATTTTCATGTGAAGATATGAACAAAAGTGAATTATAAATTTCTCTTACTAATTTTCATAGTAAGATTTCTTATCTAATTAATATTTGCATGTGCAGTGTTTTTTACTTACAATTGCTTATTGAAAAATGATATGCAATTGCTGTCACTATTGAATAATTGAATTATTACAATTGCTGCCACCATTGAACTTAATCTTTTTTTCTGCTTTTTTTTAATTGCACATTATTTGTTTGGGCAAAGATATTAGAAAGAGCGGTAGAGCCTCTTACTTTTATTGCCTACTAAAATTTAAATTGATCCCGAAGGACCAATAATAAAATTTAAATTGATAAAATACCTCACTTCTATAACTTGTATTTTTACAGCTTTCATTGCTTTGATTTTATATTTCAATTATCAAGTTATTTTTTAGAAAAACATTATAAAATTTTGCCATAAATTGAGGTCTTCTAAATGAATAAAATTGGCATTGAAAAAAGGATATATTTTTTATTTAATGTCATTTGAGAATGTTGTTTATCTTTCTCTCTCTCATATATAATACTGTTATTTAATGTCATTTCTGAAAGTGACTAAACCTTGAATTTCTTCGACATTGACCTTACCATCTCAAATTCTTTCAGTCGAGAGAGGGGTGAAGCATACTTTATGGTTGAATGAAAAATGGAATTAGAAGTTATGATGGTTAATTAAATAAATGAATAAGTAGGTGCCTTATAAGTTGAAGTATGATTATTAATAAAAGAGGTGTAAATGTTAATAAATGTTAGGGACTCACATGTAGAGCAAGTCAGCTGGTTTTTTTATTATTAGTTGATCTCTTAAGTAAATGTAATTTAGCACATAATGTTTACAACTTTCAAAAGCACCCCATAGGCCAGTGCATTTTTTAAGGGCAATGCCTTATCTTTCTTTTAAGTATGCTTCTTTCGGACAATGCATAATATCTACTTAGTGTTTAATTAAATTTACATGTTCGTATATGTATATTGTTATGATGATAATGGCGCATATTTAAGAAGATTGAATGACATTTGGTCCATCAAACTTAGTTAATTTGATAATACTTACATTGTAACTCTCTATACAAAACCATAAGGGATCAAATTGAATAAAAATTTAACAATAGAGTATTTATTTTAGTGTTCGTCTTAAAGAAAAAGAAAAAGATAAAAACTCCAAGAAATGTTTTGCCTGATAGAATAATTTTTATAGTGACCAAATTAGAGTTATCAATAAAACCACTGACGTATATTATATATGCAATTGGTAATATCAAATAAAAAAGTTTTATTGGCGAGTGTGCTATTTCTAACTTCCTAACCTACAATTCTTTTTCTATCTTCTCATCTCTTATTTTTTACTATAATTTCATTTCCTTCATTGTTTGTACAGTTGTGCTCTTTGAAAGTTCGTTTATCATCTCTTTGATTTTTTAATGTCTTAGTTTTGAATTGCTTTATCATAGTTTTGTATTACAATCTATTTTGAACTTTTCAATATGAAAATTTTATGTCAATGGGGTGAGTTCAGACGAGAAAACAGTTCAATGCAAACTTAATTGATGAAGACGACTTTGATGTTGCTGATGTATGGGCCTTTAAGGGTGTTGAACCAAACTTGAAGGTCACTGATGGGAAGCCTAAGGTAAATATATGATTCTTGTTATTAATCTGATCTTTTTAATTCCTTCTATTTGAATTTTTGGGAAAACTGAAATAAAAGAGAATGAATTCCGGCATTTAATAATGCCTCCTTTATTAAATTTGTTTTCTGGCAGATGCTTCAGTTGCTTTGGTTGCTTTCTAATTTCTTATTATAATGTGAATTATCTGCTGTTGATTATTTTTGGTGTTAATGGTCTGAATGCGAAATGCAGGGATTATCAGTATGAAACATGTGTCTCGAGATAATTATTAAAAATTTGTAATATTTTAGTGACGGAATAGTGAGGGGTAATTTCGTCGCATTTTTTGTAATATTTCCCTACGGAATGTGCAAATTTGGCTACGAAATTATACCGACGGAAAACAAAATTCCGTCGGTAACTATGGCAAATGACGACAATTTTCTCCTTGCACCTCCTGACGAAATTAGCGACGAACATAGTTCCGTCGGTAAAAGTACCTACAACCGGTTCTCCAATGCCATTTTCCATCACTAAATTTCATCGGTAATTTGGTTTTCCTATGGAAATTTACTCAATTCTGTCGGGAATTTTCGTCGGCAAAATGGAATTTTCTTGTAGTGATAATGAAAAACTCAACCATTTAACATGAAATTTAGGCTCTGATACCAAATGTAAGAAACCCTAGAATTCATCCAGGCAATATTAATCTTGTTAAATCATCAATAAAATAAAATATATAGCGGATGCGTACTTAAATTCATGATTTCAATTGAAATACCAAGATCTTTCGGCAAATGATCTTCCAAATTGATAGGTAAGGAGGAAAACTGTCTTCTATCGATGAGAGTAGAGAGACAACTACCTTAACCTATAATTTAGGGATCATAACCCTTTTATATGAAAAAGAATTTTTCTTTATTTCTAATTTAGCCCATCATAAAATTAAAAATTATGAAAGAGTATCTATACATTTAACCCATACTTATAATATTATTATTATGGCCCACTTTAATTTCTATTAAATTAGATCACTTTAATATTTAGGTCAAGTCTTTTAAATGATAGTTATGATATATAATTATTATAATCTTAATATATATATATATATATATATATATATATATATATATATATATATATATATATATATATATATATATATATATATATATATATATATATATATATATATATATATATATATATATATATAATGTATTTGTCCATAAATCCTAAGAGATAGTGATGGTGGCTATGACTATGCTCCGGCTGCTTGAAGGATTTTCTCATTTCCAGCTTAATTTAGGTTTAGATATTGCGACAATTGTGCGGCTTTATTATTGTTAATTAGTGGCTTACTGTACTTTTTGTACTTTTATTAATCATGTTAATCAAGTGTTATAGATCTATGTATTTTGATTATTATAATTAAGTTAGTCCAAATAAAATAATCAGCTTCCGCCATCAGCATAGACCCCAAGAAATCAGTCAAATATGTTATTAATTTACCATCAGGTTTAAATTAAAATAAGTCTAGTATTGACATGCATACGGTTTTCTTTGGAAGATAATGACGAAAATAGGCTGTGCCAATTCCACAAGAAAAAAGTGTTGTAAAGATGATGACATAATAGAACTATATATCCTAAAAATTCGCCCAAAGATATATCAGGATACCGAACCAAATATATTAAATTATTTTCGGTTCAGTTTGATTTTTCAATTCTAATTAAAACCCCAAACTTAATATGAACCCCCTTGAAAAAAGAAGCGATCCAATTTGATAATAACCCAAAAAAGATGACCAAATAATCCAAAATCTAAAAGAATTGATCCAAATCCAAACCTACCAACTCGATCCAACTACTAGGTCTAATTATATATAAGAATTATAAATTCATTGTTGGTCCTGATATCACACAAAAGAAGGGTAAATTTGATGTCTTACATTTTTCGGCAAAATTCTATTAAGGCAGAATGCATGTAACATATTGATAATTATGTTTGAACAAAATGTATGTGATGTTCAATGTATATATGCAGAATTGTTGCAAATCTTTGTTTAAATCAAATACTTTTTTAAAAAAAAAGAAACAGATATGCTTTTATAGAAACAAGATATGCATAACAATTGCAGAGAAGAAACTGTTAATGTTTCGCATTGTAGGGTTTATATGGTGCCTCAAATAACAATGTGCCACATCGCACTAGAGAAGATACGTAATATCTGTGATCTAGACTATGTATATAATTTTATATGCCTGTTTTCAGAAGATGAAAAATCTTTCTTTCTGAACCAAGACATCCACTCAATTTTCACTAGTCGTGCCTAGTCCACTGATATATAGGAATATTATTTCTGAAGCCAAAAATACTTGGTCTCCAAAAATAACATTCTTATCATATTCCTATCACCCACCACCACCACTCTGCCCAAAAATCTAGAAATTTAATGGACCCAATCGCACAAGATACTTCAACGGTTGATTAAAGGGAGTCATTGAGTGGGTCATCTTAGAGTTGTTTGTTAACGATTACAAAAAATCTCAAAACAAATGTCAAACTTTAGATCAACCATCAACTCAAACTTCGTTATTTTTTTTTAATTCAACTTAATCCTAATAATTAATTAATGAATGGAAATTTTCCAAGCCATTATAAACAACACTACATTTTCTTTATCTTTAGTAAATATGAAATATATAACAAATAATTTTTATTCCAAAAGCCCAACAAATGAAAAAATTTTGAACATGAAGTTCATAAAATTTAATATCTACATATGGCCCTACGCTGCAAAATTGATTTAAGTCTATATCAAATTGAAAAATGAATTTAAATTTAATTCAAATTAAAAAAGTTAAAGAAATCTGTACAGATTATTAAACTATCATAAAATGGAATATATTGAATTCATATAATATAATAAAATATATTATTTTCATTGTTAACTATATTGAATTATTAATAATGCTTAATAATTAAAAACAACTTTTGATTTACCCTACTCAAATAGTTTAGACTAATTTTAATTGGACACAAAGGTTTAGACTAATTTCTCTCTCAATTAAGAACATATTTCATTATATAGATAAATATATGAGATAAATATTATATGAATAAAATTGCTATGTTTTAGATATTTAATGGACAAAAATAATGATGTTATATAAATATGGACATAGGTAGCTAGGTGGCCATCATGCCTCTGCTAGATCATTCATGGCTCGAGTCCCCCTTTATTTAACAATATACAAATCATGGCCCAATAAAAAAGATCGCCGTTGAAATATTTGCCAATAATAACAGCAACAAAAGCGACTGTTAGATCACAAGCAACGCTTTCAATATAATGATTTCCATGTCCTTCATCGGTAGAATTAATTACTCTGCATTGTAATAAATCCAAATATAATTAATAAATCTAAATTATTGTAATATTTGGATCAGATGATTAAAAATAAAATATATTATTTTTATTAGATCAGACTAGTGCATGTGACACCCAAGTACCTGACTATTAAGGCCACATGGAATTTGTGCTGACGTGTAATTTGAAGCCCTAGCAGATTGGACCACATGCATAGGTGATGCACACACCTGAAGCCCTAGACCACGTTCCTCAACGTGGTTGACTTGTGTCAGCGCCCTTTATATGCGCCACATTTCTTCCCAAATTTTTTAATACAACCTAAATTCACAGATTAATTTGTCAATCTCTTAGCAACCTCATTCTGCTTCTGCAAAAAAATAAAATAAAAATGTCTCCCGTTTCCAAAGCCAACATTGCCTTCTGGTACGATATTTGTGATGAAAATTTCGATGCTCGATGTTATCATGCATCACCTCCATGCATGGAAGGTGATGATGATGACGACGATGACGACCAAGACTGTGCTCCAGCTGCTTGATTATTTATCATTAGTCTTTCTCAATATATAATAGTTTAATAGTAAAGGCATAGTGGCTATATCAAAGATGTTTCATGAGATGCATTTCGTATCAGAATTTGAGCATTTCAAATAAATTGAGTCACTTAATGTAAGTTTTACAGGACTATGTTATATATATAGTCAGAACCTTGATATATAAATAAATAAATATTAATTCGCCGAGGAGGACCTTCCTCTTTAATTTCATTTTGTACATATTTTGCGTACTAGTTGTGCTATTACCTTATATTATTTGTTCAAAAACATGTTCTATACGCTCTTTAATCAATGTCTTCTAGTATTTTGTTACTGTATTTTTTGAATTTCTATGGTGCTGGGCTTAGTGGTTTTTTTTTTTTAAAAAAAAGAAAATTATTTTTACTTCAGATCACATGTCAATTACTAAACAATGATATAACAAAATTAAACAAAAATTAAAAGCATGCCCGAATCCATGTTTGGTGAATTGCATACTTTGAATTGAATACTTTTGAGTTTGGATTCGTTGTTTTACAAATTTGCTATATGTATGGGATAAAGTAAATCGACAACAAATATCTGGCTCAATTTACCCTATAATATTCCTTACATATTATCTTTAATTAGTTCTATGTATAATGTTCCATAAGTTAGTTACATATTAAAAGCTCATACACAATTGATGTTTATGGAGCTCAAAATTATATCACTTAAATTACTCTATTAATTTCAAAAACTCATAATATAATTAATTAATATGTAAGACGACATAAGAAAGTAAAACCCAAAATAAAAATATTTCCAGTGCAATATTTTCAGTTTATAGTTGCTTATGCCATTTTAGGATGAGTAGACTTCATGTATATATTAGTTTCTTGTTTTAAATTGTTCTTTTAAAGGTTTCTCAACACAAGCTGTTCTTGTTGAAACCGAGCTTAAAACTCCAGATTAGGAGAACCATCATCATTGAAGTTAGAGGGCAACACAACATCACCCACATAAGATAAATTTAGAGGAAGTCAGCTTAAGAGAGAGTAGATTGAACATGTTGGGAAGGAACAAAAAAAAAAAAAGATAGAGCAATTTGCGGCCGAAAAAACATACACCTTGAGAAAAAAGAGGAAGTTGCTGGTTAATTACGAGCATAGTGAATGAAGAAAAGATACAGAAATGATCTTTTTAGTCCAAATATACTCTAGAGATGGGGTGGATAGAGCATAAAAATAATTATGATCGGCTTAAAAATTAAAACTTACTGTACTCCATCTTAGAAATAATTTAGAACAAGTAGAAACTGATTCGATGTGGTTATAAAAATCCTTTTTCTGACCAGAAATATTTTTTTAATTACTTGAGAAATAAATTATTAGGATTAAGAAAAATTGATATGTTTTATGTAAAATATGTTTAGAATATGTAATAGAATAGAAAGCAATCAAAACTTAGACAGAAATAAAAAAGTGTACTTAAACCAGAGAAGAACTAGGACAAAATGATGGCAAAATCCACAATTTAGTCCCCGAACTTTAATGTTTTTTTCATTGAGTCACTATATTTTCAAAACTACATATTGAGTCTCTGAACTTTTCAAAAATTATACATTAAATTCAAAATGAATGGTAAAAACGACAGTGTAATATACGCTCTATTAAAGTCGTGTGTATTTAACGGAATGCTGTTATTTTTAACATTCGTTTGGACTTAATGTGTTATAATAGATAAGTTCAGGGATCCAATGTGTAGTATAGGGATTCAATGTATAAATAAGTAAAAGTTTAGGGACTCAATATATAGTTTTGAAAGTATAGGGACTCAATGCGGAAAAATGTTAAAATTCAGGAACTAAATTACGAATTTTTCCCAAAATGATTTATA
The DNA here is from genome assembly GCA_037975025.1 of Excoecaria agallocha. Classification (NCBI taxonomy): domain Eukaryota; kingdom Viridiplantae; phylum Streptophyta; class Magnoliopsida; order Malpighiales; family Euphorbiaceae; genus Excoecaria; species Excoecaria agallocha. The sequence goes on along the minus strand of CM075817.1, from coordinate 12,401,929 downwards.
GAATTTCGGCTTCCTTGCCTTTGTCCTCTCCACAAGATAACTTGTTTTGAGAATTTCTACCTTCTAAGCGACTCTTTTCAAGCACAAGAGTCAAAGCTAATTACAAGAATAAGAGCTTAACTACCCCAAGAGTTTTTCATAAGTAAAATATTTTCTAAACAATTGATCATTTTTCAAAGTAAAAGAATCAAAACGCTTAATAGCCTTTGCCCTAGGTCTTATATTAACCTAATCTCATTTTTCTCACAAATTGAATAATATGTTAACCTTTGGGCCGTTGAAAATGCTTTGCGGTTCTCTCATGAGTTTTTAAAGCTTGAAGATATTGAAACTATTTTTGAATTAGATTCTTCAAATGTGGTGACGTGGCTGCAACCTGGGTGCTTGGACAGACAATGGAAGTTTGCGAATATTTTCAACAGGATTGAATGTTTCTTGGGATCCTTAAAAAAGGTCTCCTTTCATTATAAGCCTAGAGAATGTAATGCGGTTGTGGAGAGTCTTGCAAAGCAGGGAGTATATAGGGATTTTGATTTGTCACCTGGTTACTTTAATCCCGAGTTTACTCTCTTCATAATTTTCCAGACTTGTTTAAAGAGGGGGTATCTTGGTCCTCTTTTCTAGATATTTGTTGTTTTTCTTTCTAGGAATAAAGGAATTTCTGCATATCAGATGTTGGGGTTCCTTTTTTTTTCGGATATTGTCAAGCATGTTTATATTGTCTATTATTATAACTTTTTGATAAAAAAAAAATGTTATCCGTACAAAACAAATTGCAAAGGCCTATAGTTTATATTGAGGAAGATTGATAATTAATGTGGGAAATGCACTAGAGAGCTTTTAGAGTACGATTTTAAATCTAGAGGCTTTCTGGCAAACTCTTTTTTCTCAATTGTAAAGAAAAGACTTTGAAGTTATAAGTTTTGATAAAGTAGCCAATAAGTGTGAAAGCATCTTGAAAAAACTTTCCTTCTAAAAACTTCTGACACAATTAGATTTGATATGAAATTAGTTTTGATTGTTTTCTGATTTAAACTCAAAGATTATTTCCGATCATATTTTGCTAGCTTGAAATCAAGCAAATGTTTTAGAAAAACGTTTTAGGAAATAAAACAAACATTTTGATTTAGCATAGTTTCTTTTGAAAACAATTTTAATTTTAATGAGGTACGAAAACATGCATGAGTATGTGTTCAATACTTGATAAGATTGTATAAGAAGAATTTCTAAAGATACAAAAAATTAAAGTAGTTTTTTCTTGTACATCATTGTTTTTTGATGTAGAACTTGTAGGTCTCAGTTCTAATTTTGTTCTAGTTGAATCGAAACTTCATCAAGATATTTTCCATAAATATAAGACCGGTACAAATCTTAGTTAATAGCACAAAATACGTCATTATAAGGTTAAGTTGTTATCAAAATTAACTGGTTGAGTTGTAATCTTTGAAGCCAACAAAGTCGATGGAGAGGAATTTAGCTTGAATTGATTTAACTTACTTATGGCTTTGGTAAAATGTAAAAAATAACCTCGCTATGTGTATTGGTTTCATAATAGGGTTCATGACAAAAGGAAACCTTACAAAAAATACTCCAAAAAATAATCGATCCTGTTAAAAATTCTACCAAGCTTCCAAAGTCTCTTAATGCAATTTAGTTGCAGCCAATAGACAACATTTGAAGAATGTAACTTAAAAAATACTTCACCGTTTGTAATCTTTAAAAATTCATGAGAAATACTGCATGACATGAGTAATACTGCAAAGGTAATTTCGGTAGCCAAATCCAAATTGTAGTATGGTCTACTGTTCCATTGGAAACTTTAAATCTAGGACTCCATTTTTGCACCAAAAGATAAGCTCCATTGACAACCCAAGGCCCCTCGTACAGAGCCTTCCTATACTCATACTCATTGGAGAACCGCATTAAAAAAATCCCTTGCTTATGTCTAGGATTTTTGCATCAGATAGTTTCCAGAGAGCTTGGATCTAGTGCTCAGAGCCTTATAACCAATAGTTCTTCCAAGAAGACTAATAACCACCGCTTTTCCAAAAGTAGTCAATAGCTTATCTTTCAATCCATTCGAAAAATGCACAACAAGAAAGGAGTCAGTTCTATCTATGTTACCATTTCCTGCTTTAAGATTTACTTCTATTAAATCCAAGACCTCCTCCATCGAGGATTCTATGATAGCCCCAGCAACAAGACTGTCTTGAGAAGCAGAGGAACTGGAGGATTCTGATCTCCTTTTCACTTTTTTTGTGGCTCTATCCACATCTGTTGGAGGGGAAGGGTGCTCATTTTCAGAAAGATCTACTCTGACACAGTCCCAATGGATGAGATTATTTTTAGCACAATCAATTCTACTATTTTTACAAGTTAATTTCACACCTAAATATTTGACATTAATGCCATTTATTAGTTATTTTTTTTCGGCCACATTCACAAATAGGCTTTTTTTTTCAAATAAAAGAGCTTCATTAAGAAGAAATATCAGCTTGTAAAGCTGAGTACAAGAAAGAAGGGGGAGCCAAGTCCCAAACTATAAAATCAGATGTAGAACCCGAAGCGCGAGCAAGTAAATGTTTGTATTGATTCACGGATCTCTTAACAAAACCAAAACTATGGTTTACATTATAAAGAATTAAACAATCTTGGGTGATAAGATGAAAATCAAGATTGCATCTAGATCTTTGGTTGATAGCTTTAATCATTAAGAGAGAATCTCACTCAACGATGACATTAGAAAAGTGCTGATTCTTAAGCCAATCAAGTCGTCATTGTCTTATTATTATTATTATTATGTCAAGACTGTAAGTGATATTGCAAGAAACAGCAAGCTGTTTCCATGTAGCAAGAAACAGCAAGCTGTTTACATATAGCAATTGTATCTCGTGTAGAACTCTTCACTACTTGTAGTTAGCAATTGTATCTTGTGTAGAACTCTTCACCACCTGTAGTTTCTTAGGTGTACAGTTCTACTCTGTTTATATCTCTTCTCTAGTTATACTTCTCTAAGTATTATTGTATAAATTGTAATCTTCATTAATGAGAATAGTGAGCTACATTACTTTTACATGGTATCAGAGCTAATATTGGTTTAAACACCTAATCAAATATGTCTACTGATTCAGCCCTCTCTTCCGCCTCCATGACAACCATGCCCATACCTTCTTTCTCTTCTAACTTATCACACCATCTCTCCATCAAACTGAACTCCAGTAATTTTTTATTATGGAAGACACATCTCACACTCATCTTAAAGGGCTGTCGTTTATTCTCTCATGTGGACAGCAGTGACACGCTTGCTGATGGTAGTGATGACTTCATTCTATGGGAGCAACAAGATCATCAAATTCTATCCTGGGTTTTTTCGTCCATCTCAGAGAGTATGCTGCCACAAATCATCGACGCCACGACTGCTAAGGAAGCTTGGGATAAGCTTCATGCTGCATATTCAATTGGCTCTCGACCTCAAGTACGAAGTCTTCGACAACAATTGTTAACACTCAAGCGTGAGAATGATATATAGTATCACAACTTACATGCAGCGGGCTAAGAGCTTGTTTAATCAGCTAGCAGCCCTTCAGAATCCCATGGCTAATGATGATTTCATTGACTGCATTATGGCAGGTCTAGGTTCCAGTTATAGACCGTTTGTTCATGCTCTGGAGGCTCGTCTTGAGTCTATTAGTTTTGATAATCTGTTCGGGTTATTGCTCATTGAGGAGGCACAATTGGCTCGAGATAATTCGATGGAAGATTTCCCTCCTACCACTAGAGGCACAATAGCTCCTACCTCCAGGGGTCAGGGTAGGGGAGACACAATCACGGAGGCCGTTCCTCCCAATCAACTGGTCATTTTTCTTCCTCATATAATACATCTTCTGCCTCATACTTAGCTCCCTTGGACATTAGCTCTGTGATCTGTCACAATTGCAAGGGACAAGGCCATCTTTCTCGTGTATGCCTATCTCATAAACTCACTAAAGAGCATTGCCAACCATCAAAGCCGGCCTCCCATCTTGCATCTGTTTCCTCCTCTTCTTCTCAGCCATGGGTCATGGACACCGGTACTACTCATCACCTTACCTCAAATCTGGAAAATCTAACTCTTCACTCTAAATACCAAGGGCCTGAAGAAGTCAAAATTGGTAATGGTTCTAAACTTCCCATTCATTCTACTGGTTCTTTTAACTGTCTCCTTAATGGTACTAATCTGTAATTTCGTGATGTTCTCTTTGTTCTTGCGGCAGCCCAGAACTTGATTTCAGTTCACTCCTTAACTTCTTCTAATAATGTTTCTATTGAATTTTTTTCTAACTATTTTTTGGTTAAGGATTTGGCAATGAAGGCAGTTCTACTCCGAGGCCAGAATAAAGATGGACTCTACTACCTTCCTGTTTCGTCCTCTCCTCCTATTCAGGCTCACCTAGCTTCGCTCTCCACTTAGCATGCTCATCTTGGCCATGCAGCTATGTCTACTATTAGGAAATTGATAGACTCTAATTTGATTGTTGCTTTTGTTCCTATTAATAAAAATAATTCTTTATGTCATGCTTGTTCTGTAAGAAAAATTCATAAATTGCTTTTTCCTACTTCCAATTTTACGGCAAACCAGCCTCTTGAACTTATTTGCTCTGATGTATGGGGGCCTGCTAGAATTCAATCTCATGATGGTTTCTCATATTATGTTCTTTTCTATGATCATTTTAGTCGATACACTTGGATTTATTTTCTCAAACAAAAGTTTGAGGTGCTCTCCACTTTCATTAAATTTCGCACTATGGTTGAAAAATATTTTGGTTTTCCTATTAAACTATTTCAGGCTGATTGGGGTGGGGAATTTCGTGCTCTGTCTAGTTACTTAGCTCAGCATGGGATTACCCAATGTTCTTCTTGTCCTTATATGCCTGAACAAAATGGTCTTGCTAAATGTAAGCATCGACATATTGTTGAATCTAGTCTTGCTATTTTAAACCATGTGAAATTGCCTGCCTCATTTTGGACTTATGCATTTGATACTGTTGTCTATGTCATAAATCAAACTCCTGCATCTTCCATTAACTTTGAGGTTCCATTTCATAAGTTATTTGGTCACATGCCCGAGTTTACTCATCTCTGTGTGTTTGGTTGTTTGTGCTATCCTTGGCTACGTCCTTATGCTTCTCACAAACTTGTTCCTCACTCATCTAAATGTATTTTTTGGGTTACAGTAGATTACATAAGGGTTATAAATGCTTTGATCCTATTGCTCAAAAAGTGTATATCTCATACCATGTCCTTTTCTCTGAGCAAGATTTTTCGTTTGAGGTAATTCATCAATAAGCTCGTGGTGTCCATGGCTCTGATCCCCCTCCTACCCACGCCATCTGTCACATTTCCTTTTATTACCAAACCCTCAAGTTCTTCTCGGTAGCCCCATACCTTGCCTTCAAGTAAATCCTAACTTACTGCATCTCCATTTGATATCCCTCCTTCATAGTCCCATACCCCAGTCTTTCTAGCTGTTGATTTGCGATCTTATGGCCCTCTTGTACCTGCTATTTAGTCAGTTGGTCTGCCTGCTGCACCTCTTACGCCCACTCCTACGCAGGTCCCTATAGTCCCAAGGATGATTACTCGTTCCCAGACTGGCTCACTAAAACCTTGAGCTCTCCTCACTCACTCTATACCAACTGAACCAATAACTTTTTTGCAAGCATCAAAGCATGAGTGCTGGCATCAGGCAATGGCAAATGAGTTTCAAGCCTTACTTGCTAATGTTACTTCGGATTTGGTTCCAGCCCCCTCACATGCCAATATTGTGGGCTGTAAGTGGGTGTTTAGGACCAAGACACAATCTGATGGTTATATTGATTACCACAAAGCTAGGCTCATGGTAAAAGGTTTCCATCAATGTCCCGGCCTCGAGTTTACTGAAACCTTTAGTCTAGTGGTCAAACCCACAACCATTCGGTTGGTTATCACATTGGTTGTTTCTCTTGGTTGGAATATCTTACAGTTGGATGTCTCTAATGCATTTCCCCATAGTGATCTTTATGAGGAAGTGTATATGGCTCAACCTCCCGAGTTTGAGGATCCCTCTTGTCCTCAGTTTATGTGTAAATTGAAAAAATCATTATACAGTCTTAAACAGGCTCCACGAATGTGGCATGAAAAACTCACCGCTTCCTTGCTCTCCTTTGGTTTTATGGGTTCCAAAACTAACTGTTCACTCTACTATTACTTCTCTAGTGATGTAAAAGTGTATTATCTTATTTATGTGGATGATCTTCTTCTCACTGGGTTTGATTCGGGGTTGATTAATTGGTTGGTGACATTTCTCAAAAGTCAGTTTGCCATTCGCAATTTGGGTAGACTCTCTTACTTTCTAGGTCTTGAAGCAACTTAGTCATCTACTGGTCTTCTTTTGACACAGTCCAAGTATACCAAATCTATTCTTGATAAAGCTCGGATGCTTGACTGTAAGTCTATCTCTTCTCTGGCCAATCAAGCGGAAAAATTATCACTTTCTGATGGTGGTGCATTCTCTGATCCAAGCCACTATCGAAGTGTTGTTGGTAGTCTTCAATACCTCACTTTCACTAGACCGGACATCTCCTTTGTTGTTAACATGGTCTCTTAATTTCTGCATGCTCCAACCGATCATCACTAGTGTGCTATGAAGCGTATTTTGCGATACTTAAAGGGTACTATTGATCATGGGCTGCTATTTTCCAAGTCTGATCTGTGTAATTTACACTATTTTTCTGATACAGATTAGGGTGGTTGTTTAGATGATCGTAAGTCTACCACTGGCTTTGCTCTATATCTTGGTACATGCTTGATTTCTTGGTCCTCCCACAAACAACGTACTATCTCTAGATCATCAACGGAGGCTGAATATCGATCCATTGTCGCTGCTACTTCAGAACATAACTGGTTACTCATGCTACTTCGTGAAATTGGTTTTCCCTTGCATAAAGCTCCTGTACTTTAGTGTGATAACCTCAGTGTTGTTTATCTTAATGCTAATCCTGTATTTCATCGTCATAGCAAGCATTTGGAGATTGACTTTTACGTTGTTCGTGATAAAGTCAAGTCAAAAGCTCTTGTTGTTCCTTATATTTCCACGGTGGATCAAACTGCGGATATTTTTACTAAGCCTTTGTCCAAAGGCCGATTTCAACTACTTCAAGACAAGCTTCGGGTTCGTCCACTCCCTCCTCAGCTTGCAGGGGAGTGTAAGTGATATTGCAAGAAACAACAAGCTGTTTGCATATAGCAAGAAACAGCAAGCTATTTACATATAGCAATTGTATCTTGTGTAGAACTCTTCACTACTTGTAGTTAGCAATTGTATCTTGTGTAGAACTCTTCACCACTTGTAGTTTCTTAGGTGTACAGTTCTACTTTATTTATATCTCTTCTCTAGTTATACTTCTCTAAGTATTATTGTATAAATTGTAATCTTCATTAATGAGAATAGTGAGCTGCATTACTTTTACAAAGACAAAAACTATAAGATGTATTTAAATATTTATTTCCTTTTTTATTTTCCAATTGGCATTCTAGAATAAAGATAACATGCAACATCAACACGGAATCAGATAATTACAAAGGATTGACTAAATAGATTGATTCACGTTTAAACAAGTTGACGCGCCATGTAGGCTTTAAAGTTGCATTTTATTTTGTGTGCCAACCACATTCCATGGTAATTCCGGAGTGATCCTACCACATTATCCCACGTGTCAATTCATTGCCTTACTCACACCTTTCACTTTTCCCCTTTTATATATACCTCTCCTCTACATTCTCTACACTCATCAACATCTTAGTTTCACTTAAAACCCTAATCTCCACACTTATAGAAGCAAAATGATTCGCATGTCAATGGTGGTGGTTTTAGGCATTTGCAGCAACCATGCTGATCAACAAGTGCTCCATCGTTATAATCATATTTCTGTCCATTACTCGAGAGCATTGTTCGAAGATGATGGAGACGATGGAGATGATGGCGATGATGATAGTGATGGTGGCAATGACTATGCTCCGGCTGCTTGAAGGATTTTCTCATTTCCAGCTTAATTTAGGTTTAGATATTCCGACAATTATGCGTCTTTATTATTGTTAATTAGTGGCTTACTGTACTTTTTGTACTTTTATTAATCATGTTAATCAAGTGTTATAGATCTATGTATTTTGATTATTATAATTAAGTTAGTCCAAATAAAATAATCAGCCGGCGCCATCAGCATAGACCCCAAGAAATCAGTCAAATATGTTATTAATTTACCATCAGGTTTAAATTAAAATAAGCCTAGTATTGACATGCACACGGTTTTCTTTGGAAGATAATGACGAAAATAGGCTGTGACAATTCCACAAGAAAAAAGTATTGTAAAGATGATGACATAATAGAACTATATATCCGTATACTGCTTGTTGGACAAAGGAATGTTTACGATCAATTAATTAATAAGAATAATCATAATGATTTGTCATGATAAATAAATCTTCTTCAGTGGAAGAGGATTTTAGTTTCTAACTATGGAGCCCACTTGATATATATATACACACACACACACACACACACACACACACACACACACAACCAATTGTCAATTCAGCTATGGTTTATTCCCTTAGTGTGCTAATTAAATTTCAATTAAAGTGGTTTGAGACTGCTTATCTTTTGCGTCTTATGTATAAATTAGTAAATTACAGATACTCTTACTGATAGTAAATTGAAGCAACGAGTGAAAAAGACATTTGTGAGCATATGACGACATTATTTGTGGAAAGCTGCATTTCTGGAAAAGAAAAAAAAAACATAAATACATACTTGTAATAGTATGGCCGAACAAAAAATATAAAAACCGTTATTAAACTGAATGTTAAACCGAATTCAAACCAGCAAATATATTACAACCAATACTGCTATCAAACTTGTCTTATTGCTCAATATTAACTTGAATTATTGCACAACTTGCTGTCAAAAGAAGAAGTTTATTAGGCTAGCTTGGACATAGGACGAGAATTACAGCATCTAATTAATAAATAAATTAATCTTGAGAAACTGTAGACTAATGAAGCTTTTGCATATTAATTAGAGCAGGTAATGTTTAACCGATCCAAAAATCCGGCTTGAATTCGCATGAAAATAGTATTTCGAATTCAAAATCAAATCTACAAAATGTCAAAAACTCAAATGACTCAAAAAATTAAGATTGAACTTGAAACCCTAAAAATCCGTCCAAATATATATCGGGATACCGAGTCAATATATTAAATTATTTTCGGTTCAGTTTAATTCGATTTTTAGTTCGATTTTTCAATTCTAATTATAACCCCAGACTTTATCTGAACCTGCTCAAAAAAAGAAGTGATCCAACTTGATAATAACCCAAAAAAATGACCCAAAAAATCTGAAATCTAAAAGAATTGATCCAAATCCAAACCCACCAAATCGATCCAACTACTAGGTCTAATTATATTTAAGAATTATAAATTCATTGTTGGTCCTGATATCATACAAAAGAAGGGTAAATTTGATGTCTTAAATTTTTCTGCAAAATTCAATTAAGGCAGAATACATGTGTTCTATTGATAATTATGTTTGAACAAAATATATGTGATTTTCAATGTATCTATGCAGAATTGTTGCAAATCTTTGTTTAAATCAAATACTTTTTCAACAAAGATATGCTCTTGTAGAAAATGTGTTTTGCTTACGAAACTGGTTTTTATAAATGATTTTCTAGTTATAAAGTATTTGCTCAATACTTCTAATAAATTTACTGTAAAACTTAGCGACGAATATTTGTCGCTAATATAGGTGATAATTATTTCTTAAATTCTAACGTTTTAGCAGTAGCGACAGTTGCTGTCGCGAATCCGTCGCTAAATTATTGCATAATTTAATTTTTTCTTTTATTGTATTTTTAAATTTTCATCCTGTACACAATATAAATAATAATCTTTTATTATAAAATTCATATATAATAGATACAAATATAAATAATAATCTTATATTTTCATATATATATATATATATATTTTGTAATGAATTTATTACAAATATAGAGTCAACATAGATAAAAAACATATAAAATAAAATGCAGTTAAATCAAGCCATCTCTTTTTTTGTAAACTAATTTCTAACAAAAATGGAGCATGACAACATCCTAGCAACTTTCTAACTTTCTGTTGTCATTATCCTATCAACATAACCCTGACCTCTATTGTTCCATTGTGAAGCAACACCCTGGATGAATGTAAAAATCTCTGGTGTAAATACATACACGCCACAAGGCTGAAGAGTTGTGCTGGGTTTAGATTCAATTTCACAATGAGAAGATTCTCGTTCCACATTTCGAGCACCTCATCCACTGCCCCTTCCTTGACCATGGCCTCTCCCCTTGCCACTGCTACTAGCATGGCTCATGTCATGTTGCACAACCAAAGCTCATGTTATAGGATTAAACCTAGTGACTACTCCAGTCCAGACACCAAATCTATAATATCAACTATATCATCAGCATCCTTTGGTGCATTCTCCTTGTTCTTCCCCACTTCGAAAAGATAGAAAAAATGCATTTGCAACCCCACCACTCCCAACAAGAAGAATCTATGTTAAAAAATCTAACAAAGATGAATAGATAATTACCCCTTCTAATCCCAAAAAAAAGACTCAGGTGATTTCATTCAGTGGATCCATCCAGATGCCTGCTTACTTTATGAACAAATTATGGTAAAGTATACTTGAAGGGTATCTTACCATTTTGCTTCTTTTTGACTCTTTATCACTGTCATTGCATTCCTCTCCAAGGGGTTTTCTAGCAAACACGTTGTAGCTCTGAACACAGTGTTTTCTGTAGGTTAATAAGGAATTTAATTAGATCACATCACTAGTAGTAAAATCAAAATACAGAAGAAAATGGTAGTAGATACAAGTAGCATGTATTGATGATATCTAATGTACGATTTGTGTGTCTTGTAGTCATCATCCATAAACAAATACCATTTTACAGTACTAATGTTATTTAAAGAAAAAAAATTATGACACAACAAGAGAAGATGGCCAACAGTTTTCCTCTAGGCATTCTATGTCTTCACTCAATAAACTATACTAACAAGTTCTTGTAATATGCTGGAGAACGACAAGGCTGCTACTGAATGTTGGACTGGTAAAATGAGGCCTCAACTTGATACAAGACACTTGGTTGACATTGCAACTCTAAATTATAATGGTCTAATATGCTTTCAACTTATTCAGCTTATAGTTTGATAGTGAATACACAAGCCCCTCCACAATCTGATATTCAAACCACGCTAACAATAGTGTTGCAAAGGGAGTGACAATCATGCAAAACCAAGTAGTTGATACCAACTTTGAACAGTCAATAAAATAATTAGCAGGAGAGTTGGCACCAAAGATAACAATAAAAATAGTTGTTGATTAAAGCAACTAGAGAGGTACTTCTTAATTGATCTTTAAGTTCATATCCAATCCCTTACAAGAGAAAAGAAAATTACAGGAAATTTCATTTATAATGGTCCAAATCCATCCAAACATTTATAAAAGCATGTTATTTTTCCTTTTTCTTGGGATGCCATTCACAAATATTTTCAACAGCTTAGACAAAGCCTGCTGCATTCTTGAGCGGTGTCCCAAAAAAGAGCAAAAAAGGGATTTCTATCAAATGTTAAGGGCAAAATAGTATACTTTCATAACTGCATAGATTTTAACCAAAAAAAATTGAGAGGCAAAATAGGGATTTCTGTCAAACGTTAAGGGCAAATAGTTCCTCCCCCTATTTTTAAACTAGAGTTCATCCACTCTTAATTTGAACTAATAATCTAATATCTTTGACTTTTAGCTCATCACCTTCTTTGAGGACTTATAACTCTGTAAAAATCAAATGGAATAACCTATAAATGCGAAATCAACCAGCAAACAGTATTTTCGCAAAAAATCCATTTGACAGATAATAGCATTCAGTTCATGAGTGAACGGTAAACCAGATAGAAGAATTAATGAAGAAGGCGATTTCTCACTTATAAATGCAATGCACTCATAGTTTTTACCCCCAGCTGAAGGGTAATTTCATAAGTACGGTCACAAAGGTCTTGCAAAAACAATTCCAAAGCTTTAGCTGCAATAATATTGAAGAAACGGATTAGCAACAAAACTAATTTATACAATCTATCAAGACCAAAACATAAAATGCCCAAGCTACTTACAAACTAAAACAGGCATAACCAGCGCTATCTTTCTAACATCTTCATCAGCTTGCATTATCTTTTTTATGCGAGCCTGCAGATTAATATTTTTCCATCAGAAAATAGCCCATAAAACAACATTAAGAAAAAACATGTCCTTTTAGAAGATGACACTGTTCAAATCTTAGAACTCTCAAACCTTAAAAAGAGTATGCATCTGAATTCCAATATGCTACAAAAAATTCAATTTTCAAATTATGAAGCTATTAATCTTTGATGGAATCAATTCTCATTTGTTCATCTTCTTACAAAATAAGGGTTACAAAATAATCCCGTGGTTTTAACCTTAGAAGCACCAGGATTCTTACTGTTTGAAACATTGCAAAATTTTTAACATGCAACATGAATTGCACATAAATCTCTACAAATAAAGTTGTTTTGAATCTCCAAAATAGAATGAACTTATGTCACACTGAGCTTTACATTAACAATCACATCTAAACTATTAACAAAACCATTATTTCAAAAATACTTATCATTAAAATTAATTATGTTCCAGGAAAATGAGAAAAAAATGATATCAAACTTCTCTTGTGGGTAGCCATTTCATTATCAGGAATCCTTCAACAACACTATGCAACTTCTCTTGTGTGAAGCTAAACAAAACTTAACAGAAAACCTACCCAAAATAAGAAGAGAAAAAAATAACAATCACCAAGTCCTAACAAATATAACCCTAAAAAAAGAAATACTTTGACCTTTTGATTATCCATTGATACTATGTGATCATTTGCATCCATGTAAGCTGTGCATAAAGCTAAGACTATTTCAGCAGCCCCTTTCCAGTATATATGCACTTCAGAATCAGGCTGTAAAGTGCGACCAGTTTGGTAATCAGAAAGACACCAGAATTCAACAGTAGAAATGTTTTGTACAGTTACTTCCACATTTACTAGGTGAAAAGTCATTCAATTGTTTTTTATACGCTTTTTCAACAATGAGAAGAGATGAAACAAGATTCAACTGTTCAATTGTTCAGGTAACTGACTTTTGCTTAAACAGTGGCAATATCTAACCTACAATAAACAGTATATTTTCTATGCATTTAATAATGCGAGAGATTGAAACCTATTATTGTTGAACAAAATAATTAAATTTAACTTCCTAACATAGATGAGAACCAAAAACTTAAGCATGCTGACTAGTTTATTTTTACAACTTGCTGACCAGCCCCGCAAATAATAAATAACATCTGCCATTTGCTAATGAATTCAGTATAATGACCAAGTAACTGTAAATCATCTAGAACCTTTTAGAATATTACTTGGCAACATAACTTAATTTCATCTGAACAATAATAGGTCAAGAAATTGATGCTCAAAATCTATTTGTCATTGCCACTCCATAAGTATATTAATTTAGAAAAAAAAAACTAATTCTAAACATTAAAAAAAGTTAAGAAAAAAAGACTAATAATTTTGGTTTTTGATTCACCTAATTCAACAAGGTCATAAGAACATAGTTTGTCACACATCCATTAGGCCCTTATTCTAACAGTTTAGAGATATTAAGCATAAAACACACCCAATCATAATCTGATGCCTGCAAAACCTATCTTAAAAGATTCTTAGGATGTGCTTCAATTTAAAGAACCCATTTTTTTCTTTAATTTAACCAACTCTTACCTTTAAAATAACTTTGCAATAATAAAGTCAAGTTATCAGTTGTACTACTACACCGCCCCTTTTCTTCTGAGTTGAATGGAAAAACATTAATAACAGTTGATTGCGATTTGACAGCATTAAAATCCATCCCCAACTGTGAACAAAGAAGCAGTAACCATAACTACTGTGAAAATCAAATCAACTAATTGACAAAAGAGATCAAGTAAGTCTAGAAACCTTGACTCCCCAAACAATAATAGCTCTTTCAGTTGGTGATCCAGAAACCTCCATGTCTCCTCCACCCTGACAAAGTTTTTATTTTAATGATGCTATATTAACTAAATTTCTATTTGATCAATTTACTCAAGCAAAAATAAAAACTATTCTTACCTCTGGAAGAAAAACACTGCCATTTGTGTTTTATGTTATTGCAAGGCCCCTAACATGACTCTAATTTAATTTGTATATTTTTGTGTTTAAGTAAGGGGGTAAATTATCATGTTATTATGTTAATTGCATGAAAATAAAATAGAAGAGTATGGTTTAATATTAATTGAGGGTGTAATTGAAGTAAAAGGTATTAATTTGGGGTAAATTTGTATTTTTGGCATTTTAGTGGCCAATTGTGAGTAAAAGCATTTAATCATAGGTTAATTTGAAAGGATGAATAAATTGATAGGTTGATGTTTGAAAAAGAGTTAGTGGAGGGGTTAAAGTCTAACATGCATAAAGGTTTGTGGCATTTGTGTGACATGCAAGATGTTGAGGGAGTAAAAGGGAAATTTTGCCACTTATATAAATAGAAAGAAGTTAGTGGAATGTGGAGGTGGCTGTGTGAGACTTTAAGATCGGCAATTGTGAGAGAAAAACCAGAAAAATCATCTTATTCTTTCTTTTGATTTTTATTGAATTATCTCAAGCAATTTGATGATAATGTTGTGGGTTAATCAAGAGTATAGTGCAGTAAACTAAGGTAATTAAACTCTTAATGTAACCCTTCATCATCTTCATCTTCTTCTTCTTTTCATGTTGACTGAGGAGAATGTAATTGTGCTGGAAATTTATGATGATGATGATGGTATTTATGAAAGAGAAGAGGAAGGAAGAAGGAGCAAAGGAAAGGATATTGCTAGAGGTTGAAGATATAGGATTTGTCAGCCAAGGTATGGGAATTAGGCTGATCATATTGCATGTGGAATAAATTGCTAGAATTTGTTTTGATTAACAGAAATTAAGTTTGCATTTTGCTGGATTTTATCGATGAAATGTTGAAGAACAGTAAGTGATTTTGCCGAGTCGTGAATATCTTCATGAGTCGTGAACTATTTTCCGATTTGTGAAGCTCTTCACGAGTCGTGCATCTGTTTCTTGTCATTTGTGATCATTGGTTTTCACTCGTGAATATCTTCACGAGTCGTGAATTATAGACCGACTCGTGAGCTTCTTCACAAGTCATGATGTGTAGTTTTTCTTCTTCACTCACGAACTCCTTCACGAGACGTGAGATTTGCCCTTTTTGCTTCACTCGTGAAGCTCTTCACGAGTCGAATGCTCGTTCACGACTGAATGAACCATCTGGATTGTTTTGCTCATAAATTGAGTTACAGAACAGCAAATTGAGTGATTCTTTTTGCATTGAAAAATAGACTTCCATACCTATATTTCATATGAAGAAACCCAAACTTAAATCTGTCTCTAAGTACATGGAATCTAGGGTTGAATTCGGACTAGTTTCCTAAACTGCTCACAGAAACAGAATTTACAATAATGTGCAGAATGTTGCTACACTTGTTATTATGATTTTAATTAATTGAGACAGATAGTTGTTTATGTGATAGTAAATTTAATTGGATAAGGCATGTAATATGATTATCAATGAAGGATTTATATGCACACATACACATTCATTTGTGTATATGAATAAAAACTAGTGATGAAATATCTAACCTATACATGTAATTGGTCTTGTGCATGATTGTCATATGCCAAATTGATATATATATACACATGAAATCCTATGACATGATAGTGCACATTTTGACATGTACTTATGCTATGAAATAGGGACTATAATAATATGACCTTGGCATGTGTATATGCCCATATGGAAACATGTTGATATTTTGTATAGCACATGATTTGAATGATGATATATATATATATATATATATATATATATATATATATATATATATATATATATTGGTAACATGCTCATAAGAATAAGTCACCTATATGCGAATGTACCCACAGGTAAGTACAGTTATGATTATATATATGAGTATATGAGCATGTAATTGCCCTATGAGATAGAAGATATTTTAGCATGACTATGAATATGTGAAATGCTTAATGAGAACATGATCAAGTATATGATATGATGATTATATGTCATGCTTATATGTTATGATGCAAATTGTATAGTCATACAGATTTGAATAAGCTAGATGTATAACTTGTCATATGAAATGTGCATATATCTGATTATGCACCAAAGAACTTATAGTTTTACAAGACTCTGTATATGTGCAAATAGTATACTATGAATACAATGTTAATATGTGAATTGAACACGAATATAGTTCTGCCTGCGATAGAGTTTTAGATGTGGATAGATAGGCGCCTATAAGGAAATTGCAACTGCCATAGTTTGGCCCAATTGGGTCCATAGTATATATATGATCCCGTTTGGATCATGATCAGCCCCGTTTAGGTTGATAGGCGATCCCATTTGGGTCTGCTTGACTGGTCCACAGTACAATTTGGCCCCGTTTGGGTCTATAGATCTGATATCTTTGGATATCCTTCTTTTGATACTGATGTGTATCCATAGTTCCCGTTATCCACTGATAAAGCTAAGGTAGGCTAAACATTATTCATAGTAATGATCAAAATTAAATAGTTAAAGTTATCTTTCTAAAGATTGATATTGTGGATTATATTGTATAGAAATTATGTTTCATTTGAATATGTGACATGGAAAATTTCCATCTATATGAATTATGAATATGAAATATGTGTTACTCTCTTGGGTACAATGGTTATGTACATGAGAATATGCTTTATGCTCTAAAGTATATGTTATTATTGTCATGATATATTGTACATGTTATTTATAGAATATATTGTATATGTATGTTTTGATGACCTATGTGAGTGGTCATCCATCTGTAGATTTTCCCCACTAAGCTTTATAGCTTAGCACGGGTTATTTATCCGTGAAGGTACAGTTAGCAAGACTTTGGTTGAGGGACGATCTCTGCATCAGGAAGGGCCAACCATTGACTTATAACCTTGATGTAGGATGTTTTGTATTGCAACTATCATATGTTTTTTATAATGGCCAGTTATCTTATGATATGTATATAACCTATGTGGAATATTGTAACTCACTAGTAGTAAAGCTATGGAAGAACATGTGTGCATGTGATATACATGAAGTAATATCCATATAGTTTAGTATGCATGATACTAGGTATGAAATGAAAAACAGGAATAGACTTATAGCACAAATATAATCATATGAAACCATATGGCATGATTAATGGCTAAATGATAGTTAAATGAATATAAAGTTTAAGCATGATTAATAGTATTCATGATACATGTGTAATAGGGTATTTGCATAGAGGGTGCTACAGTTATGCCCTCAATAAGTAAAGAGGATAAATTGGGTGACAGATGCGGCTTGCTTTCTGACAAATTGATGTTCTCACTACCAGCATAAGCTTCAGCAAAAGTCATCTGGGAACAAAAAATACCATCACATACACCAACAGGTGGGGAAAATACAAAGATTATATATCAATCACCCTATGACCTATGACCCAAAAAGAAGAATAGCAACAACAAGTTCCTCAGAGCAACTCAAACAAGCACCTCCAGTATTTTATGAACACAAACCCACGCAATATTAATAGAAGACAAGATCTCTATAAATGTTCCAACTAAAAATTTACCATGGGACTCCGGTTCTCTTCCATTATTCATGGGACGAAAGAAATTGGACAAAGGATAAATTAAAGGAATTGAAGTACACTAAAACCCATTTACCAATCACACCATCTCTACCATCCTCATTTACACCCATTTTCACTATGTAAAATTACAAACCACAAATTACAGCGGAACTGTAGTGTAATCTCACCTCATTTAGGGTTAAAGTCCCAGTCTTGTCACTGCAAATAGTTGTTGTAGAGCCCATTGTTTCACAGGCAGAAAGCCTACGCACCTACAATTCAATCTCAATTAAGAAAGATGGCCAAAGTTAAGGAAAGCACCAACAAAGATAAATGAAACATACCAAGGCCTTATCTACCATCATTTTTCTCATAGAGTAGGCAAGACTGTCATAAAGATAAATAAGGAAAAAAAAGTATTAAAAAATGTGAGCAAAAATGAAGCTCCAAAAAATATCACAATGTAATCAACAAATCCAGAAACGACAGCATCATTCATGTGAAAGTTAATTGGAAGTTGATATGCTATAAAACCAACATCTCACACCATCACAATGGAAAAGAACTATAGACTGCAAATCAAAGCAAGAATATTTATTGATATTTAGATAAAAAATATCGAACAATATCTGGAGATAGGACAATTTTAAGATACTTATGTTAAGGTAACAGCTAAAGGCAACCCTTCAGGAACTACAACTACAATAATGGTTACCTGCAAAACTTCAGTCATCAGCTGAGAACAAAACAGTTGAATGTAAAGTGTGTCTTTCATTTGAGGTTTACATACCGCAATAGTAAGGATTTTAATAGCTCTATCTACTGTATCACCAACACTTGTTTTACCCACAACAAACTGAGGAGCTCTATGGGCATCCTTGGTATGGCCAGTGAAAAATCTGAAAAAACAAATTGCACAAGATGATAATAGAAAAATTATCAAACATGCCCATTGCCCGCTCTCTCTTTCTCTCTCAAATGGAGAAAAAGCTAACCTAACTATAAGGACGACCAAGACAAGTAAAGCTACAGTCAGTCCAACAACACCAATGAAAGTTGCAACTCCATTTAAGCGCACCTATCCACAAACATCCATAATCAAGCAAAATTTCTAAATGCCATTAAACTTAAATAACAACAATAATAGAAAAAGCAACCTGCAATGGTGTTTCTTCTCTAGTGTCTTCCGAAATACTAGCCATAAGCAACCCCCATTTCGTGTTAATTCCCACACTCGTCACCTGGCAAAAGAATAAGTAAATAAATAACATATGTTAGCCATTGCAACATGTTTGGACCAACAGGATCTCAATCCTTCTATTTGATCTCTTCTAGGAAAACAAACAATTTAGTTTGGCTCGACTTTAAGTGAAACTAGGTTCTAATGTCTGACAAGAAGAGTCAAAATGCTGCATAAAAATGTGAGACCACCACTTCTAATAATTCAAGGAAAACCAAAACAGAAGAGAAACCAGAAGAGGGGCAAAAATCAAGATTATGAAATAACAAACCATAACTTCTATAATGAAAAATTATATTGACAAATCATATTGTTATATTTTTAGAAAAATCTCTATGGATAGTTCTATGCTAAACCAACTTTAAAAATCAACTATCTTAGCATTCTTAGCATCATAACATTGATCTACCAAAAAAAATAGTAGAGAAAAAATACTAAACCAATCTCATCCTTCTGCTGATCTATCTGTTGCCGGCGATTTGGGGGCGGTGAAAGGCGTTGAAATGAGCACCTTTTATCTGGGAACTCACCAGTGCTACCGGAGTTGTCGTCCTTCCTTGTGGCTCGTCGGAGAGAGGAGAGGGAAATTCGGTTACGGTGGGAGAATCAAGAAAGAGAACACGGATACCCCATGAGGAAGACGAGATGGCACTAGCAACGGAGGAGAGTGGCGGCGATAGTCGTGATCCCTGCCGATGATCGGCGCAGTGACGGCGGTGGACAGGATGATGACATCGGCTGCCCTTTCTCCCTCCCGTTCCCGCTCCCTTCTCCCTATTCTTTTTTTTTAACCACATTAACATGTGACTATGGCACTTTCTCTAGGACGTTCTAGAGATTTCCGAAATTTATGTGTATATATATATATATATATATATAATTGTTAGTTATTAAATTAAAATTTATTCTTTCTTATGGTTTGTTCTTAAATTTTACTTTATTTGATAATTATTAATTTAAAATTCTTGAAATTATACAACTTATATAATATCCTTAATAAATAGGTCTTTGTAACCAGTATCAAAATACTTTGTACATGTTAAAAAAATACTCTCATGCGATTTAAATTTTTGGAGCGTTACAAAATCTATATAATAACTTATTATTTATGGATCCTTTGAAATCTTTGAATCAAACCGGTGAATTCACAATCCATCAACATATTTATACAGTTAACTTAAATAGGAAAAAGAAATATCTGTAGAGAGATGAAAGAGAGCAAGGGACTCATGGAGGGTACTATGATGATCTCCTTGCCCTTTGTGACTCACTGGTGTCACTCACATCGTCGATCGCCATTGCCAGTCGCCGGAAGAAAGGAAAGAAATCCTCAGTTTAAAGAGAGGGGAAAGGGATTCGAGGAAATGAGGAGGAGGCAGACAGAGGTGGCTCAACTCATTAAAAAAAAGATAAAAAGGATGAGGTAGAGAGGGAAGGGATATTAGGGTTTCAAAAAGACAAAAATATCCTACTTTCATTTATATAATAAAGTTAGAAGAAGGATAATTTTGTAAATACAGTTAGTATGAGTTTTTTATTTGTATATACACACAACTATTGAAAAAATATTAATTAATTTTTAATAATAAAATTATTTTTTATCTTTAATTATATTATGTGATCTTAATCTTTAATTTTTGTAGAATAATTTTTTATGCTTGTTGTTAGTTTTTAAGAATATATAAAATTCTATACAAATTATATAAAATTTTATTGAGATTTAAAAATCAATACAAATAAATTGATTAAGAAAAAACAATTTGAAATCATATTGAAAAAACTAAAGAATAATAAGTCAATTTCACAAATTTTAAAGACAAAGTATTCTTTGTTGATGTACTTTTCAATTTTATGATTGTATAGATTTTGCGATATTTGACAAAAAAATTATCTTTTCAAAATAATTATAATATTTAAGGTTCATATAATACAATACTATTAATAATATATAAAAAATCTTTTTTAGTTAATCATTTTTTCGTTTAACCTTTTTTCGGTTTTTTTGCTCATCTCTAATGGTAACAATTAAATTATTATTATTATTATTATTATTATTATTATTACTATTATTATTATTATTATTATTAATTCTTTGAATAAATAATATAGATTTTGGGGAGATTGATAAAAAAATATTATCTTTTCAAAATAATTATAATATATAATATTTAAGCTTTAGATAATACTGTACGATTGATAATATATAAAAATCTTGCAATAAAACTTATAATTTTTTTAATATAAACTAAAAAATAGAAATTATATGGATATAATTTCATGTGTAAAATAAAATTATTAAAAATAATTATTAACCATAAATAATTATGTAAATTTTTTATTAATATTATATTGTTTTTAATAATAGTATTTTAATATTATACAGTTATTTTTAAAAATAATTATTAACCATAAATAATGTTTTTAATATTATACAGTTTTTAATAATAGTATACTGTACACCCGTATTAAAAGTGCTCTTGCACGATTTCAAATTTTTAGGACGTTACAATCAAGTTTGAATAAAAATAATTTAATTATAGAAATAGATATTTCAATTATTAAAAACTGAAGTTAATTCAATTAATTAATTCTTATTCAATTAAATAATAAATTAAGCTTAAAATCATATATGCATTAAATTGAAATGATAGAGAGAGATGATGGGAGAAAGATGTTATTTTTATATATAGGGTAAATTTCTAAAATTACTAAAATGCCCTTATCAAAATTCATCATTTTATCCTTGTATTCAAGGATAATTTTGTAAATATATATAACTAAAATTTTTCATAATTTAAAATTTGCTCAAAATTTTAACAAAATAAAAATAAATAATAAATTTTTCATAATCATTTTAAATGAAATAATAAATTTTATATTATTATATAAATATTTATATTTATTATTTTTCATAATATGATTATATAATAATTATAACAATTACTTTATTATTATTATTATTATTATTATTATTAAAAATGTATTTTTTTAAATAAATAATTTTATATTTGGGGATAATTGATAAAGAAATCAATAAAATTTCTAATAATTTAATATTTGATTTAAATTTTATAAAATAAAAATAAATTAATTATTTTTATTTTTATTTTAAATGAAATAATAAATTTTATGTTATTATTTTATAAATATTTATTTTTATTAATCTTGAACATGCAAATATATAATAATTGTAATAATTAGTTTATTATTATTATTAAAAATGCAAATTTTCTAAATGAATATTACTATACATGTGAGTGAAATTAAAAAAATTATTTTTTAATTTATTGGCGACGGATTAGCTACTAAAGATTTTCGTCGCTAATTTTTTATTGTAACAAATTACTATTAGCGACAAACAAATCTCTGTTGCTACACCGTCGCAAAAACAAGCCCTATATTTTCCCTCCAAATTTAGCGACTAAAATGTTCGTCGCTAAAGTTTCTGGAACTAATTTGATGAATAAAAAATTATAAAATTTAGCAACGGAAATATTTGTCACTAATTCCATCGCAAAACATGGCGTATATACTTCTCGCCAATAATTAGCGACTGTTTTTTCAATCCGTCGCTATTTCATCACAAAAAATAGAAAATATCCTTCC
This sequence comes from Excoecaria agallocha, assembly GCA_037975025.1. NCBI lineage: Eukaryota > Viridiplantae > Streptophyta > Magnoliopsida > Malpighiales > Euphorbiaceae > Excoecaria > Excoecaria agallocha. The sequence continues at coordinate 12,379,253 of CM075817.1, read as the reverse complement.
CACAATGGAATTGTAAAACAGTTGCATATCCGTCATAAAAGTTGCGACGAAAATAATGCCGTTGCTAATTTTAATCGCTAATTGGCAGTTTTTTTGCAGTGTTGATGCATGAACATGTAGAAAACAACTCCTGTATAAGATTTTACAGAAGAATACCTTAAATTTTTTAGAACTTGAACTTTAAACTTTTCTTGCATTGGGCTTGCTTTTCTTAATTGAATTTTACAGACTTTAGTGGAATTAAATTGAAACATAAACACTTAAAATAGAATTGTTATAAAATTTATACAAAATTTAATTATTATAAAAATTTATACAGATTTTAGCCTTTCCTCTCTCTCAACTTGTTATTTTTTAAGAAATCCCATATACTTTATTTGAGGTCAAGGTAAATTCATGATATTTTCCACTTATAATTTTTTAGTTTACACCTTGGCCCTTTTAATTTTGGGCCTCTCCTCCCTACCTACTAGGCATGGCAAAGAATTTTGAGAAAATTACATGATTTGCTTCTTTTTTAACTCTTCTTTTAAAAAATGCTCAATTATTTTTACATGTTATATATCGTTTCTATATTTTTAGACTTTTAACTTTCAAACATCAACTTATTAGATATATATTTTCTATTTTTCCTTTGTCGGGGAAAAGATTATCATTTTCTCTCAAGATGGAGATGGGACTCTGTTTAGAAACTGCACAACCCTGATTTCTCCATCTTGAATGGCAACTAGATTGTTGTTGAGATTGCCCATTTATTTCTATTGGCTTTTTTTTTCTTCTGCGCATCAAAATGGCACAAATAAGGAGAAATGTTGATATTAATGAGATATAAATGATCAAAGTTTTGACCTTTTATTTCGGTTTGGGTTTTTCGATTATTGGTGGGTGTTTTGAATATGGTTTAGTTGCGGTTTTTGATGGGTTTTTAGGGGTAGTGAAATTCAGATGTTTATATTAAAATTTGAGATATACTTTAAGCAGAAAATGCTAGAAACAAGAAGGTAGAGTTATAAGGTTCTATTAAAGCAAAAAATTAGGTTCTTGAAAATGCAAGAGTAGATCCAAAATAATCTCTTTTTTCTACTTTAGATGGTTAGAATAGATCTTAAAATTTGTGCAGCTACACAATGCTCAAACTACCAAGCTAAAAAGATTAAAAATAAAAAATAAAAAGAAGACAAGGAATGACAAATCTTGAGAAGAGTATGAGCTCCCTTTTCTTTTTGCAATAGTGTTAAGACAGTAAAAATTCCCTGGTATTGCTATCCTAACCCTTGTGGAAATATAAAAAAAATAGAGAAGATGGAAGAGGAAACTTTGATGGCTTTCCAGCAATGAAAGGAAGGAAATAAATAATCTTTAATCCAAAGGTTGAAGAAAGGAAGAACTAGAAGATATAAATTAATGTATAATAAAAAGAGAAGAATTGCAAGTGAGCAGTGTACCTGAACCATTAATATGATTTTTACCATATTAAGTGGATTAGTTAGAGCTTCGGTTATTGCACCTAAAAAGAAACCACCACAGAAGATTGTCAATACTTTGATTAATTTGGTAGTTATGAACAACACCTTAACGCTTCTGCAATTTTTTCTGTAGTTAGTCTCATAGCTAATCAACTCCCTTGTATGGTAAAATTGTAAATAAATTAAAAATAATTACAGCTTAAGATTAATTTTCTCAGACATTCTTAACATATCAGAATGAATTATGTCACCACTAAGTTCAGAACAAATAGCAACAGTAGCAACTTTTAGTACATCTGTTAGGGAAATTTTAGGATCAATAACATTAAATTTCATTTCCCAAAAAAAAAAATTACATATGTGTTTTCTTTTTCTCTTTGACCAAAATATAGTGCATTTACTTTTATATATAAATAAAATATAGTGTATTTTCTTTTGATGAAACTCAATATACTATATTTTCTTTTCTTTTGACTAAAATACAGTGTATTTATTTTTTGTATATAAATAAAATACAGTATATTTTCTTTTGATGAAACTCAATATATTGTATTTTTTTTCTTTTGACTAAAATACAGTATATTTATTTTTGTACATAAATAAAATACAACACATTTTCTTTTTACAAAACTCAATACACTGTATTTTTCTTTCTTTTGACTAAAATGCAGTGTATTTACTTTTGTACATAAATAAAAGACAATGTATTTTCTTTTTATAAAACTCAATATAATTTATTTTCTTTTCTTTTCTTTTGACTAAAATACATTATATTTACTTTTATACATAAATATAATATAGTGTATTTTCTTTTGATGAAACTTAATATGTTGTATTTTTTTGACTAAAATACAATGTATTTACTTTTGTGCATACATAAACTATAATGTATTTTCTTTTGAAAAAACTCAATACACTGTATTTTTTTTCTTTTGATTAAAATAAATTTTATTTACATTTGTACATGAATAAAATATAGTGTATTTTCTTTTGAAGAAACTCAATACAGTGTATTTTCTTTTCTTTTGACTAAAATATAGTGTATTTCTTTTGAAGAAACTCAATACACTGTATATTATTTTTGTTTAACTAAAATAAAGTGTATTTAATTTTATATATCACTACAAAAAAATTGTGAAAATAGCAACGAAATTCAATTTTCGTTGCTATTTAGCCACGAAAAATAATTTTTATTTCTAAAATTGGTTAAACTTTGCAAATTTAGCAACTGAATAATATTTGGTCGTCTTCCATCAGTAAAAGTGGAGGAAATTTTTAGCACCAAAATTTAGCAACGAAATCCAATACCGTTGCTAAAATAGGCACCAACAGATGGCAAAAAACGTTTGGAACGAAAAATAGCAACTGAATATGATTTTAGGAATGAAAATATATTTCGTTGCTAATTTAGAACAAAAATATTAATTCGGTTGCAATGTTAGCAACGGAAATAAAATTTCATTAGTATTTGTGATCCCATGGAGATGGAAAAAAATTTGGATCCAAAAATAGAAGCGAATTTTTTTTTCGTTGCTAAAATTGCAATGAAAAATCAATTCGGTTGCAATTTTAGCAACGAAATTTAGATTTCATTGGTATTTTTAGTTCCAAAAAAGAAAAAATTTGTGTCTAAAAATAGCAACGAAATTGGGTTTCAATTGCTAAAATTGCAACCGAATTGATTTCGGTTGTAATTTTAGCAATGGAATTTGCATTCGTTTGGTATTTTTGGTGTAAAAAAGATGAAAAAAAATTAGGTCCAAAAATAGCAATGGATTTGATTTTTCGTTGCTAAAATTGCAACGGAATATATTCGGTTGCAATTTTAGCAACGAAATTTAGATTCCGTTGGTATTTTTGGTTTTAAAGGAGAAAACATTTGTGTCTAAAAATAGTAACAAAATTTGCATTCTGTTGGTATTTTTTATCCCAAAAAGATAGAAAAAATTTGGATCAAAAAATAGCAACAGAATTGGATTTCGGTTGCTAAAATTGCAACCGAATTAAAATTCGTTGGTAATTTGCTATTTACCTTAGGTATAAAAGGCCTCTTATTTTTCTGTCTTTATTTTGTCTCTCCCTTGCTCTCACTGTCTGCCTCACTCTCTCCCATCTGCCTCACTCTCTCCTAGTAATTTTCTTGGAACAAAGATTCAATCTTTATCTCCCTTTCCGTTGAAAGTTCTCCAGTAGTTCTGTTCCTCTTCTTATCTTCTTTCTAGGTTTCAGCGTCTGAAGAAGATCAATAGACAAGAACCAACCAAAATCCGGTAAGGTATTTATTTATTTATTATATATTCATACTAAAAGAGAACTTAAATTACTCTTTTTGGTTAGTTTTGATTTTTAATTTACGGGCAGTGAGATTTTTCTAGAGCATAGAAAAAGGACAGTTTGGGTTTTGAAAAATATGTCATTTATAGTAATTTAGTGTTTCTTTTGGAAGATTTATATGCATGTTTCGTTGCTATTTAAGGTTTTACTCGAAGTTAATTTCGAAGGTTAAATTTATGGCTTATATAGGGCTTTGATTGTACAATTTTCTATTTCAGGTACTTATGAACACCACGTGAGATCATGTTGGTGTTCTGTTTGTTAGTAGTATATGATTTTTTAGATTGTTGGCATGTTGTCCCTTGTATTTGGTATTAATCGGAAAAAGTTAATGAATTGCTTACTCAGAGGAAACTTCTAGAGCTAATTCTAGTACTTCTACTTCGGTTGGAACACTACGGGGATCTTTCTCTAGTCAATTGCTTGCTCAGAGGAAACTATTTGCCAAGTCAAAGATAGGAGATCCAGGTGCATCATCTTTTAGGTTTTCTGGTGTAAATATGTGCTTAGGTGTTCTTTTTCTTTTTTTTATAATTTTTATTTTTGCTGAAACTTTTGGTGTGACAAGAATCTGGTGTAAATATGTGCTCAAGTGTTCTTTTTTGTGGCCTTTTTTATCTGTATTCAGTCCTTGAACTACATTGCTTCATAAAAGTGAACGTAATAGTTCTTGTTCTTCTCTTTATTATTTGTCATTGTTGTTCTTCCATTGAGTTTTGACTAACTAATATATCTTGAAATTGATTTTTTTGTAGTTATATTCAAAGCGTATGATTCTGATGGCAATGGAAAAGATACATTCAATGTCATGATAGATGTACTGCTGATTTGACTGAACAGTTCATATTTGAACAACAGAGGGGGGTTAGATTTTATAAGCATCATTTTTGGGTTTTTTATTATTTTTAATATGTTGTTATTTCTTTTAATATAGTTTTTCCTTTTTTGGGTGGATTTTTAATGGAAGAATGTACAGATGGAAGAATAGTTGAATTTTGGATGAGCTTGGCCTTTCTTTAACAGCAGTAAGTATTGAAATCAATTTTTATTAATGCTTTTCTTTTGAATTAATGATGATATCTATATTGAGTTTATGTTGTATGCATTTGAGGTGATAATTTGATCTAAAATTTTTCTGAAATATGATAATAATTCATCAATTTAGTAGAAAATTGTTCTTGTTTTCTTTATTTTATGGGAAATTATTTGGCTTATGTTTGCAGTATTCTGTTTTTTGTTCATTATTGACAATAGGAGGACTAGTAGGTGCATTAGTATGTGGCAAGATAGCTGACCTCATCGGTCGAAAAGGCGTAAGTTTTCAAATCTATTCTATTTTTTTAATGAAAATGTTAATTCACATTTCTATGTGATTTGGATTTCAAATACTTTGTGTGTGATAGGATGGGTATCCATTGCATTTTCAAAGTTAGATTTCTTATCTATTGTGTATTTTTGTTAGATTGAAAAATAAGAAATTATAAATATGAACACAATTTAAACAGGGTGCATAGTCACTAAACTTGGGGAGATTATTGATTGGAATTGGGATTCTTGCATATGTGGTCAGTCCAATAATTGGCTTTGGTATATAATTTTATAGTTTGTTTGTTTTCCAAATATATATGTATGAATTTGGAATTGTTCAAGTACCTATTTATGTTGCAGATATTACACTAAGGAATTTTAGGGGAGCTTTTGCATCGCTTATTTTGGTACTTTTTAATTGGTTCTATCTGTAACTGGTTCATCTTGGCTTTACTAGGTCTGCATTGCTTATCCTTGATATTAATTAATTCATTGATTGATTGATTCCAATTTATTACACATATTTTTCTTTAATTCTCAGGTACTATTCCGTGTGTAGTTCAGCTACTTGGTATGTTCTTTGTTCTTGAATCTCCCAGATGGCTGGTAGTGTGTGGTAGCTGTGACCATTAGATGATGTTGCTGGTCTTCACTAATTGGCAAATGGCCTTTGATTTGAAAGATTTGCTTACAGGTTACGAAAATCTGTTGTGTTTGGGTTTAGAATTCTATTCTTATGATCAGATGCCATTTTAGATTGTATTATCCCTCCTACTAAAAAATTGATTACAAGTGGGTGTTAAAAATTTTAAACTAATTGAATGTAAATGGAAGAAACATCTCTTATTTCTTGGTTTTCTACAATTAAATATGGAAGCTGGTATTCCAGCACTTTAAAGTGACACGATATTGCTGCACTTTAAAGTGATATAAATCTGTTGTGTTTGGGTTGAATTCAATTTTTTATTTGACACTAGATGGTATAGCAGTTGGCTTTGGTTCTGGATTATTAGAATAATTCAGGCTGCTTAGTTAAATGCAAAAAAGGTGTCATGGGCAGTTACTGGGATTTTTCGGTCAGTTAGGCACCCATTTTGTATTTATATAATGTCACATTTTTTTCTAATTTTTTATTAGAAGTCTGATACAGACTATTTCCTCATGATGGTTATCATGCATTTCCCTTTTTTCCCATGGTTGCATGTATAAATTTATCTTTGCTACAGAAATAACACTAAGCTATCTTAGTCTTTCATTAAATCTTGGATTTCAACTGAAGAGCTCTCTACTTCTATGTACAATTCAACATTATTTTTACCCTCTTTCTCTCTTTTGTGTTAAGTTGGCCATCTAAATAAGTTTACAGTGAGCCTGTTGTTGTACCTGCATGACTAAATTCTAAGTTCAGTTGGTATTGGGAGAACATAAACTAACTTGATTTTTTTAGTATTTATAAATCATGTTTTCAGCCAATGGGCTACTCTCAAATCCTTTCATAAAAGTTCTCTTCGAGAACTACAATGGTGTCCCCTGTCTCAGATAGTCACTTGCTCAGATTATGTGTTTCCAGCATGATTTCATTATGCTATGATGCGTACCGAACTACGAACAAGGAACCTGCTGTCAAGCCCAAAGTTTATTTTCATCACCTTAGGCATTGGCATATTTGTTTGGTTCTTGATCATGTCAAATTGCCTTTGTTGTGTCAGGCAGATTACATATTAATAAATAGATAATGTTTTTGTTCAGTTCTTTGACATGAATAATTAATTGCATTATGTTCTTGTGAACCCAAAGAATATCATTTTTTCAGTTAAGGCATGAAATCTTATGTTAAGGTAAATTTCCAACTTTGGCTAGATTATTAGAGTTGATTTTAATTAGTCCATAAGAGTACCTTATATTCTCAAAAATTTTCATCTTTATATTGTTGAATTTCTTTCCCTTCTTTCAGGTAGCTGTTATTTTATGGCATTGTCTTTGTGTAGATATTCTCTATGTTGTATTTTGTCATTTGTTTTTCTTACTTCCTATACTGGATTGTCTTTTTTGTAGATATCTGCTTAGAAGAAGTGCTCTGTAATCGATTACATGTATTGAAACATTTCAGTAAAAGAAAAGTTCATGCATAGGTAAACAGAACAAAAGAGCCATTTAAATATATTTCTTGAAAGCTCTCTAAATTCTTATATGCATTTTAAGGTCCGTACACTTTTATTTCAATTGACGGATATAGGCTTTTGCATAAATTTTGTATAAAAAATCAATAATAATTTAGTGATAGAATAGCGACGAAAATTCCATCGCAATGCTTTTTTAATATTTGCTGAATTTAGCAACCAAAACTTCAATTCGGTTGCTAGAAATAGCAACAAAAATTTCGGTTGCTAGAAATAGCAACAAAAATTGATTTCAGTTGCTATAAATAGCAAGTGAATTTCTATTCAGTTGCTAAATATAGCAAAGAAAAGTATAATTTCATTGGTAAAAATAGCAATGGAAAATGAAATCCGTTGCTAAATTTATTTTTCGTTGCAAAAAAATACCAACTGCCAAATTTACAACCGAATGCTCTGTTGCTATTTTCTATTGCTAATTTTTATTAGCAATGAAAATTTAACAAATTCGGTTGTTAATTTCCGTTGCTATTTGCTAATTTTCTTGTAGTGTATAAATAAAATACAATATATTTTCTTTTAATGAAATTCAATAAACTGTATTTTTTTACTAAAATACACTGTATAGCAATGTATAAAATGTATAACTAAAAGCATTTTTTTCTTTTTGGTAATTTCTTCATTGAGCAATGTAGTGGGGGATATGGCCATTGATGGAACAATTTCTCAGTATTCTATATTTTGACAAAACTCAATACACTGTATTTTATTTTCATAAAGTGTATTTTTTTTAAAGAAAAGAAAATATAGTGTATTGAGTTTTGGTAAAAAAAATATATTGATTTATTTATGTACAAAAAAAATATATTGTATTTTTTCATATATAAAAGAAAATACATTGTATTTTTATTTACAATAAAAAATAACTGTATTTTAGTTTTTATAAAATTTAATAAAATGTATTTATTTTATATGAAAGCTATATACAGTGCTCATCTATGCATCGCTTGTCTTCTCTATCAATATCAGTTGCACTATTTCACAACAACACTTGAAATTGTTCTACCTATAGATGATCATTAGAATTTAGATCTAGAAAAAAAAAAGCAATTGAAAAAACATTGAACAGCTCTATCATTCTAATTAATATTAACAATTAGGCATATGATACATTATTATTTCAAACATTTAATTAATTATGCAAAATGCAAAAAATAAAAAACAAAAAAAATCCTTAGATTGGTCTCAACATAAATATTTCTAAAAAGAATTCAGTCCAAAGTATGTTTCTCGTACTTACTGTACTATTTCGAACCTTTGTTTAAGCTTGGAAACAACCATTGCAGCACAAAAAGTTGCTTTGAACAATGATGGTTTAAGATACTTATAAGCCATAAAATAACAAACGATCAAATTTACCAAGTACCAAATTTGTCTGAACCCACTACAAGAAATTATACTTTTTATGATACAAGAAATCATAAAAAAAAAGTTTAATTTTTGTCATTGAAAAGATAAAGTGACAAATTTTCATTCTCATAGAGAATGTCACAATATCCACGTAACATAAAGGTTTATGTGATGATTTGTTATTTGTCATTATAAGTATAATTTTTTATGACAAAAATGATTATCAACTTTAATTCTTACTTTTCATGACAAAAATTATGTTATAAATGAAATTATATTTCATCACATGATATTATTTATCGTTACAAAAGATTGATATTTTTATGAAAAATTTAAAATTCATCACTGAAATAAATACTTTTAATGACGAAAATCTACTTATTATCAAAACCAATAAATATTGGTTACGTAGTTGTCATCACAAATAAATGTAATTTTTGTCATAAAATAATTCATATTGTCACTAAATCTAATACTTTAAACGATGATAAATGATTTTGTCATTAAATTAATGTATATAAATCGTCATAATATTGATAAGTTAGAGATATAAATATGAATAAAAATAATTGTCACAAAAAGATAATTTTAGTAACAACTTTTTACTGTCATTTAATAATACTTTTTTATGACAATATTAATGTCATACTTATGAATATCATATCGTTATTTATGCACTAATAAATCAACAAATATTCACAAATATATTTGTTATGTATTTATTGCACTAAAAACTGAGATATTATAAATTAGGTGTTAACAATTAATTAATGGTATAAATTATGCAATGTCAAATCTAATATCCTTACAATATTTAGTAAAGCAAATTGTCCATCAACTAGTTTAAAATATTTGGTTTTAAACAAAAAGTCAATTAATAAAAGGCTACTAACTGCAAAAATTAAAATATTGTAATCCATAATTCAAAAATAAATTTTGTTGAAACTTCAACCTTGCATCTTGCTCCTACAAAAAAATAAAATGATATGTTATAAAAAAAACTAATTTTATATAGTTTAATCTTGTGTATCCTAAAAAAAGGGAGAAAAAAAAGATAGCTATGTTAGCATTTAAAAATAAATATATCAATATCAGAATTCTGATATGGCATTACAAATGTAATAATGCAAGTCTAGTGAAAAAAAATCCAATTTATTTCATTAACATGGTAATATACGAAATTTTATAGTATGCAAATTTAGAAATTACAGAAAAAAGAAAGAAATAGAAAAAGGGAACAAGAAAATGGATGCAATGAATCTCTATTGAGCTAGTATAAGTCACTCTTGCAATGTGCAATTTTGGATATATGCTTTTCCTTGTTTTTATTAGAAAAGCATGAATTCGTTAAGGCTATAGCAGATTAACTTCGGTGTAGTTACATTCAAACTGGAACTATTTACATTTAAAATTAAGAATGCAATAAAATGTAGCTTTTAATTTCCTCATTTCCCCTCATTATCCCTATGCATTAGATGTTACAAGCATAAAGTTATAGCTCACAACAATGTCCCTCTTCAAATTGATTGTTTCAATTATAAATATATAGAGTAAAAAAGTGACAACTAGAATGAATTTTGGCATATGGATTTTTTTGTATCACATGAAAACTCAACAACTATTAAAGGCTTCTACCATTGTAGAAACTAGCATGTCTAACAACAAAAAGCATGCTAGACATTTGCATCTTTAAATAATCAATTAAAAATTCAAGAGAATATAAGATACCTATAACTTCTCACTTTCAGCATTCAAGAGGTTAATTGATTGTCACAATTTCTTTACTTTTGCATCCACAATTTTGACACATGGATTTTCTTGTATCTTATGAAAACTCAACAACTATTAAAAGCTTATAGCAACGATGCCAAGCCTGAGAAGATTAAGCGTGGTTGGCTTGCTCACAAGCAATAGAGATGAAGCCATCATACCATCTATAAAGGGAATACCAAGGCCAAGCCCAACTGCTATGATATTGGTATCAAGCTTCATATCCCATTGATTTGCATTGCTATCTTGACCAAAGGAAAATGGTATTGACAATCCCAAACCCTAGAGAAATGATGTGTTTGATGAGGTTGCACCCATTTGTGGTACTTTTTGAAGCAATATGGTGGCGGACATGGCAGGTAGGGTTGATAGACTGTAGTGTGGATGTTCTTATCTTGGGAGGAAAGCAGCGTTGTTGGATAGGTAAATGGGAGGGGAAAGTAAGAGGGATGATGGTTCTATACTTTAGGAGTTGGCATTGTAGTAGGGAAATTTATAGGAGTAAGGGCATAAAGAAGATTAGAGAATGAAGCTACTAATGTATGCAGTGGTACCTGTGATATGGCCGCCTTATTGGGGATGCCAATACACTAGCAAGAACGGTGGTGGTCGAGCAGGCAAAGCTAAAGTTGCTTTATTTGTATGTGATGGATTCAAAGGTGAAAAAAAATAATTAGGTTTGGATCAAATGGGTTTTTTCATAGGATAAATATCCCACATCGAAAAAGTAAAGGGACGGTTCTGAACTTATAAGTCTGGATGCATAAGAAGGGATATCAAAGCCAATCCAAATCCGACTTTGATGAAGTGTGGTAGGTAGAGGCTCCACCTATGACCAGACTCCCTTGTCTATTATTTTATTTGACACATGTCCTTTTCTTATTCCGTGACGTGGTTGATGATGTGTCAAAATATAACATGTCATCAGCCACGTCAACTGATGATGTGGTAACATACACAACTTTATATGTGTTCAGGATATGACGTGGCATGCAATGTCATCATTACGGTAAAGATCATCATCGAAAATTGGTTAAGATGCCTTTTATACAAAAAGGTGATAAGTTTATTGACATTTAAGTCACGAAAAATAAGTCAGTTATTTTTTATTGATAAGTCATAAGTTTGGTAAACGTGGGTGAAATTAATCTCGAATTTGGAATTGATTCAACTAATATAAAATTATTTAATCTTAATCGGGCTTGAGATGAGTTCGAATATATTTTTTAGGTTTAATACCTTATATACCCCCTAAAATTGTATTTATTTTAATAATTTATATTGCATCTTTTATTGTTTTTATTTTACCACTTAAATTATCTATCATAATTTACCACCTAATCTCGGTGCCAAATTAAATTAAATTCTGCAAACCAATAATTATAAATCTAACATAAAGCCTAAATGGATCTTAGAAACATATTTGACATAAAATATCTAATACATATTTGGACTGGTTAATTAATATTTGGTAAAGAATTAAATAACACAATTGGCATTTCAAGTATGGTTTGAACTTCTAATTTTCCTTTGGCATGTGAAAAGAGATGTTTGAATAGGGATAAAAAAATGGCCCCAATTATAAGGCAAAAGCCTCTAAAAACAACTTACCTTACACACTGATGCGGAGAAATTAGGCTTGCAGTACTTGGAGCATTCAGATTGGGTCAAGCGTCATTGATGTTGTATTGTTTTTACAGTACAGACTATTTTGGTCATAACTTTTGCTAAAAGTGTTAGATTTTTTATTATAATATATTTTCGAAAAGCTCTCCGTAATGGCCTTTTTCAAGCCCAAAAAATAACGTTTAGGTTACCGTTTTTCAGTTTAAAGTTTTAGGATTCTTCAAGGACATTTGGTCTTTTCTTATTTTCACTCATATAAATTATTTTCTTTCCCTTGTTCAAGTGAAAGGAATTATATCTTAATCATATAATTTAATATAAAATTTAAATGTATTTATTATTTATTAATTTTAATTAAAATTTAAATAATTAAAGATATTTTTTCTAAAATCAGTCTTATCTTAAAGAATAGCTACTCGTACAAAATATTTAAAAAACTAACATTTTTCACACAATGTCACTGTTATTTTTCAGCCAGAATTGTTTATTGAACTATTCCATATCTAGCTTATTACACCAAATTCACTACCTCGATAGGTGAGAAATGTTGGATTCAAACAATTAAAAAATAAATGTGGAACTTTTAATGTTACAATCGGTAACCCAAGTTTACAAATATATAGCAGAGAGTGAAAAGACACAAAAGATCAAGAAGAGAAAGATTTACCGGTCACCAGAAAGGGGCAGATCTGGGGAAGATCATACGGTGAGGGACTTGTTGATCTCGGCAAAAAAATGACCAAAGAAAAGAAAATTCCAGAGAGTGAAGTGAAGAATAAAAATGAAAAGGAATGAAGAAACACAAAAGATCAAGAATATAAAAACTTACCGATCATCGAAAAGGGGTAGATCTAGGGAAGATCGAACGGTGAGAGACCTACTGATCTTGGCAAAGAAATGACCAAAGAAAAGAAAATGGCAAAGAGTGAAGAGAAGAAGAAAAATAAAAAATGAAGGAAGAAACACAAAAGATCAAGAAGAGAAAGACTTATAGATCACCGAAAAGGGGTAGATCTGGGGAAGATCGAATGGCGAGAGACAGACCTATTGATCTCAATAACGAAATGACCAAAGAAAATGGCAAAGCATGAAGAGAATAAGAAAAATGAAAGAAATAAGGTTTTGTCTTATATATATTCAATTTTAGCAATGGAAAATAATTACGTTGCTATTATAACAACGATTTTGAATTTAGTAACAGAATTTAATTTTCGCTGCTATTTTAGCAATGAAAATTAGATTCCGTTGTTAAATATAATACCTTTAAATAATTTAGCTGTGAAATAGCAATGAAAATTAAATTATGTTGCTAAAATAGCAATGGAGATTAAATTCCGTTGCTATTTTATGAATTCCATTGCTAAATAGCAACGAAAAATTAATCATGTTTCTATTTAGCAATAAAATTTATTTTTTGTTGCTTCTTTAGCAACGAAATTTAATTTTCGTTGCTAAATTCATTTTTCGTGTCTATTTTAGTAACGAAATTTAATTTTCATTGCTATTTCAGCAAAGGAATTTAATTCCATTGTTAAATTTCATCCCAAATTTTTTCACCAATTACTGCCGTCATATTTAGAAACGAAAATGGCATTTCGTTGCTATATTTTGACGCTAAAATCTATCCCCTTTTTTAGCAGCAGAATACAACCATTTTGTATTCCGTTGCTAAATCCCTAAAACATCAACCACTTTTAGCAACAGAATTCTTTTTTTATTGCTAAATTGTATTTCATTACAAAATTAGCAATGGAATGAATTCCGTTGCTATTTTTTCCTTGCTATTTTGATATTTTCTTGTAATGTAACTAGCTTATTTTATTGACATGGATTGAAATGTGAACTTAATGTAATGGGAGAGTGTGAGAAGGATAAAGGTAAATAGCATCATAAGCTTTTTTTTATAAGCCACTGATTCTTATAGTTAAAAGATAAATTATAAACTAGCTACCCAAGACAGAGAAAGGAAAACAAAGATATAAATAGTTTCCTACCTATTACACTCCAACAGCCACCAACCCTATATATAATACAATTAACAATCATTGAATTACAACCAAAAATTAAAAGAACCCAAACCACTTCAAGCAAATAAGTAACACACTATAAAAAAATTGTCAATTCGCAATGGTAAATTTCGTTGCTAATTGGCCATTTTTCGTTGCAAATCCTTTTTATCGACTGGGTGACAAACAGTCACAAAAAGCTTAGTTGCTAAATTATTTATGATGAAATCATAAAACATTCGCTAATTTTGCAACAGAAAATTCAATCGCGAAAAGGGACAAACTGTCGCTAAATAAATTTTAAATTTAGTTGCGACAAATATAATAATAATTATTAGCGACAAAGGTTTTCGTCGCTAAATCCATCGCTAATAAATATTGTGTCAATAGTGACAGTCTGTTGCTAATAATTCCCATCTCTAAATGTTAGTGACGGATTGTTAGCCAATAATTTTTTCGCTAATTATTTTTAAATTTCTAATTTATTACATATTAGCGACACCTTTGTTGTCGCAAATCCGTCACGAAATGATAGCACAATTTTTTCTTTGCATTTTTTAATTTTCGTCTTGTATAATCAACAAATTATTTTGTTACGTAGAACAATGAACACACACACACACACATATATATAAATTGAAATCGTATATAAGTTTATCACAAAAAATATATCGGTTAAAATAATACATCAACATACTAATAATATGTTCCAAATTAACATGTTTATCACAACATAATAGAAAAAAAAAAGACTTTGGATTAAAAAGTCAAAGTCCACTCCATAAAAGGGTAGGTCAATTACTCTGTTTTATACAAATACTTGGCTAAAATAAAATTGAGATATTCTAATACAAATACTTATCTATTCTAATACAAATGACGTCTAGTTGGGGACCAAGTTTCTCATCAGCAGTGTTCTCACCTTTAACCCATTAATTGTTTTGCCAACTACTTTCTTTCTAGTTTTGCCAATTGCTTCTTTCTTTCATAGGCCAATTGGACTCTCTCCTTTCTCTTCCTCTCTAGCTGCTACAGGTAATAATAGCCAAAGTAAATATTCATCATATGATTTCTCATTGACAAAAGAAAAAGTTCAAATGCAATTTCACCTATTTGTGAAGCTAGCCTAGCTAGCTTCTGGTAGAAATAGAGAGTTACTCTAATTAATCATATTACACAGTAACATACAGGAAACAACAATATGAATTTATGTGTCACAGAAAAAATAAAAATGCCAAATAAAAATCAAACAAAATTAAAATTATTATCTATGTAGCCCCATCAAACTCAGATCTTCAAACATTCAATGACAATTAAAGCAACAAAGATAAGCAAAATATAAGCAAAGGTAAGAAGCCAATTTCAGATGTAGAGGTTTGTAACAATATGTTTAATATATATAACGAATTATATAGGAAGCAGTCTAGTCACTGATTAATGAAGAAATAAAATTACATGCTAAAATAAGTTTCAATGTTTTGTATCAAATTACATTGATGCCAATTTCTGCCTCAGACAACGCAATATCTAAAATTTTATATAGGTTACTCCAAAAGATAATATAAATATATCCACATAACTTTATCAACTTTAGTTTTCTTTGTTAATATACAACTACTAAAATCTTCTAAATTTCACCTCACCTCATCTATAGTGTATTGAATATATGTCTAACTCAAATAGTGATCCTATGGGCAGTATTAAATAATAGAAACATGCATAGAATTACACTTGCTTGAGAAAATTGTTTTTGGCCATTGACCCTCTCCCAAGAAAAAGTGTTCAAAAAATATCAATAGTCATTAGAAAAATAGCAATCTCTCTATCTCTTATGCTGTTAGTGCACAATTCAATCAGGAAAAAAAAATAATTATGAGATTTTGGTTATTTACAACACTTTATAAGTCATTTTACTATTAGAATAGCATATACTTCAAATAAATTTTCAAATTTTAGCCGTTTCTCGATTTGTAATAAAGTGAGTTTTGAAAAGTTTCAATGTTATCAAAAAATAATATAATACAGTAATGGTCATTTGTTTCTCTTCCAAAGCAAACTGCATTTATGTACCATGTGATGCTAGAGAAGCTTTCAAGAAATCTAAATCAACGCCCTTCGAATTAAAGCTAGAGAAGCTTTCTTTGTTTATACATTCACAATTTTGGAATTAAAGCCAAAGGATTTTGAGCTATAGACTTCCAGTTAAGTCTTATAATTTCTTAAAAATAGTCCCACCTTATAAATCTATTTTTGTCATTTGCCCCGCTCCATCTAACTTTGCTAAAGGAGTTTTTGTCATTTGTCCCGCTCCAAAATAACTTTCTCATGATGGAACACAACGATATATACACACCTGCTGGCATTTTAAATAAAGACATATAATAGATGGGTAAGCTCATCATTGTGGCCTTTATCAGTGTGAGACGACCCGCCAGAGACAGACATTTACCCTTCCAACCTGCCAACTTACACTTGAATCTCTCCACTTACCCTTCCAACCTGCCAACCTGAAATGGTCAAAGTGAGTAAATTATGATAGATAATTTAAGTGGTGAAATAAAAACAATAAAATTTTAGGCATGAATTATGAAAATAAATAAAAGTTCAGACGGTATTTACTGTATTAATCCACTTATTTACAATTGAATTTGGATTTAAAGAGTTTTTTTTTTTTTAAATATTCTATCAATGGTCATCTCTAATCCTAATTGTAAGGGGACGGCTTAAACCATTCATTACTGTTATCACCAAAAACTATATATTAAATATTTAATTACATAAATATACTTTCTCGAGGGACAAGGGACAATTCTTTTTAGTCATGCCCCCTCTCCAATAAAACCTAAAAGAAACAAGATATGCATAACAATTTCAGAGAAGAAATTGCTAATACTTCGCATTGTAGGGCTTATATAGTGCCTCAAATAACAATATGCCACATCGCACTAGAGAAGATACGTAATCTCCAAGATCTAGACTATGTTTATAATTTTATATGCCAGTTTTCAGAAGATGAAAAATCTTTCTTTCTGAACCAACTAAAGACATCCACTCACTTAATTTTCACTAGTGATATGCGTAGTCCACTGATATATAGGAATATTATTTTTGAAGCCAAAAATACTTGGTCTCCAAAAATAACATTCTTATCATATTCCTATCACCCACCACCACCACTCTGCCCTAAAATCTAGAAATTTGATGGACCCAACCACAAAGATACTTTAATGGTTGATTAAAGGGAGTCATTGAGTGGGTCATGTTAGAGTTGTTTGTTAACGGTTACATAAAATCTCAAAACAAACGTCAAACTCTACATCAACCATCGACTCAAACTTTGTTATTTTTTTTAATTTAACTTACTCCTAATAATTAATTAATTAATGGAAATTTTCCAAGCCATTATAAACAACACTACATTATCTCTTTCTTTAGTAAATATGAAATATATAACACATAATTTTTAAGCCAAAATCTCAACACATGAAAAAATTTAGAGCGTGACGTCTATAAAATTTAATATCTACATATGGCCCTATGCTGCAATATCAAATTCAACAATGAATTTGAGTTTAATTCAAATTTAAAAAGTTAAAAGAAGTCTGAACAAACTATTCGACTATTATAAAATGTAATATATTGAGTTTATATAATTATCAATGTCAACTTTTTACAATGCTAATATGGTGAGCCGAGCGGTATGCACCATTGGGTCAGATTACTAAAAATAAAATACATTGTTTTGATTAGATCAGACGGTGCTAGTGTATGTAACATCAAGCACCGCACTATTTAGGCCACATGGAATTTGTGCTGACGTGTAATTTGAAGCCCTAGCAGATTGGACCACACGCATTAGGTGATGCACACACCTGAAGCCCTAGACCACGTTCCTCAACGTGGTTGACTTGTGTCAGCGCCCTTTATATGCGCCACATTTCTTCCCAAATTTTTTAATACAACCCAAATTCACAGATTAATTTGTCAATCTCTTAGCAACCTCATTCTGCTTCTGCAAAAAAAATACATTGAAAATGTCTCCCGTTTCCAAAGCCAACATTGCCTTCTGGTATGATATTTGTGATGAAAATTTCGATGCTCGATGTTATCATGCATCACCTCCATGCATGGAAGGTGATGACGATGATGACGATTACGATCAAGACTGTGCTCCAGCTGCTTGATTATTTATCATTAGTCTTTCTCAATATATAATAGTTTAACAGTAAAGGCAGAGTGACTATATCAAAGATGTTTCATGAGATGCATTTCGTATTAAAATTTGAGCATCTCAATTAAATTGAGTCACTTAACGTAAGTTTTACAGGATTATGGTATATATATTGTCAGAACCATGATAAATAAATAAATAAATAAATATTATTTAATCAACAAGGGGATCAAGCCTTTTAATCATTTGCCGAGGAGGACCTTTCTCTTTAATTTCCATTTTGTACATATTTTGCATACTAGTCGTCCTGTTAATTATATATTATTTATATGCATGCTGTTACCTTGTGTTATTTGTTCAAAAACATGTTCTATACGCCTTTAATCAATGTCTTCTAGTATTTTGTTATTGCTTTTTTTAAATTTCTATGGTGCTTGGTTTAGTGGGTTTTTTTTTTTAAAGAAAATTATTTTTACTTGAGTTTTTATCTTTAAATCTCGGTATGTGAATAACTCGAATGAACTCATATCGATCTTGGGTATCCAGATTTAACCCCAACCTATTTCATATTATTTCCTTCTTTTGATTTATTTATTTATTTTGGGTAAATTCTGTGCTATAATTCTATGTATGATGCTAGAGGCACGGAGATTAATTAGGTTTAAGCAACCTTTATTTTATCCTTGAGCAACACTTGTTTTTCTCATGTTTTGATGTCTTAAGGTTGAGGCTAATCAATAATATGATTGAGGATTGATGGTTAGATGTCCTGGAGAGGTGATGACTCCTGGAGTATTTTATTTATTTGGGTATTGAAATTGAAAACTCTTTGTACCTCCGTATTTGCATAAAATTTCTTTTATTAGCATAAAATGATAGCATTGATCATTCTATAGAAATTCAGATCACATGTCAATCACTAAACAGTGATATAACAAAATTCAATAAAAATTAAAAGCATATCCGAATCCGTGTTTGGTGAATTGCACACTTTGAATTGAATACTTTTGAATTTGGATTCGTTGTTTTACAAATTTGCTATATGTATGGGATGAAGTAATTCGACAACTAATATCTGACTCAATTTACCCTATAATATTCCTTATATATTATGTTTAATTAGTTCTATGTATAATGTTCCATAAGTTAGTTACATATTAAAAGCTCATACGCAATTGATGTTTATGCAGCTCAAAATTATATCACTTAAATTGCTCTATTAATTTCGATAACTCATAATATAATTAATTAATATGTAAGACAACATAAGAAAATAAAACCCAAAATAAAAATATTTCCAGTGCAATATTTTCAGTTTATAGTTGCTCATGCCATTTTAGGATGAGTAGACTTGATGTATATATTAGTTTCTTGTTGTAAATTGTTCTTTTAAATGTTTCTCAACACAAGTTGTTCTTGTTGAAACCGAACTTAAAACTCCAGATTAGGAGAACCATCGTCATTGAAGTTAGAGGGCAACACAACATCACCCACATAAGATAAATTTAGAGGAATTCAGCTTAAGAGGGAATTGATTTGAGGCTAATCAATAATATGATTGAGGATTGATGGTTAGATGTCCAGGAGAGGTGATGACTCCTGGAATCTTTTATTTATTTGGGTATTGAAATTGAAAACTGTTTGTACCTCCATATTTGCATAAAATTCCTTTTATTAGCATAAAATGATAGCATTGCTCATTCTATTGAAATTCAGATCACATGTAAACCACTAGACAATTATGTAACAAAATTAAATAAAAATTAAAAGTGTACCCGGATCCGTGTTTGGTGAATTGCACACTTTGAATTGAATACTTTTAAGTTTGGATTCGTCGTCTTACAAATTTGCTATATGACTCAAGAACCACAACGTACCCAATTGATGTTTTAATTAGCTCTATGTATAATGTTCCATAAGGTAGTTACATATTAAAAGCTCGTACACAATTGATGTTTATGGAGCTCAAAATCATATCACTTAAATTGCTATGTTTATTTCTAAAACTCATAATATAATTAATTAATATGTAAGCCGACATAAGAAAGTAAAACTCAAAATAAAAATATTTCTAATGCAATATTTTCAGTTTATGGTTGCTCATGCCATTTTAGGATGAGTAGACTTGATGTATATATTAGTTTCTTGTTGTAAATTGTTCTTTTAAAGATTTCTTAACACGAGTTGTTCTTGTTGAAACCGAACTTAAAACTCCAGATTAGGAGAACTATCATCATTGAAGTTAGAGGGCAATATAACATTACCCTCATAAGATAAAATTAGAGGAATACAGCTTAAGAGGGAGTTGATTGAACATGTTGGGAAGAAAAAAAAGAAGATATAGAGCAATTTGCGGCCGAATAAACCTGCACCTTGAGAAAAGGAGGAAGTTGTCGGTACAATAAGATCATGGTGAATGAAGAACAGATAAAATAGTTTCACAGAAAAACGATCTTTTTAGTCACAAGTATAAAAATAATTATGATCGACTTAAAACTTAAAACTTACTGTACTCTATCTTAGAACTAATTTAGAACAGGCCGAAACTGATTTGATGTGGTTATCAAATTTATTTTTCTTACCAGAAATATCTTTTTAATTGCTTGAGAAATAGATTATTAGGATTAAGATAAATTAATATGTTTATGTAAAATACGTTTAGAACATGCAGTAGAATAGAAAGCAGTCGGAACTTGGGCAGAAATAAAAAAGTGTAGACAATAACCAGAGAAGAATTTGGACAAAATGATTTATAGAGGTTGACTTTCCTGCCTTTGTCCTAGCCACAAGACTAACTTGTTTTGAGAATTTCTATCTTCTAAGCAACTCTTTTCAATTACAAGAGTCAAGCTAATTACAAGCCTAAGAACTTAACTACCCCGAGAGTTTTTCTAAGTAACTCTTTTCAAGTACAAGAGTCAAGCTATTTACAAGCCTAAGAACTTAACTACCCCAATAGTTTTTCATAAGTAAAATATTTTCTAAACAGTTGATCCTTTCTCCAAGTAAAAAGATCAAAACACTTATTAACCTTTGCTTTGCCTTGTACTAACCTAATTTCATTTTTCTCACAAATTGAATAAGATGTTAACCTTACAAAACGGATTGCAAAAGCCTATATATTGAGGAAGATTGATAATGTGGGGAATGCACTAGAGAGCTTTTAGAGCACGAGTTTAAATCTAGAGGCTTTTTGGCAAACTCTCTTTTCTCAATTGTAAAGAAAACACTTTGAAGTTATAAGTTCTGATAAAGTAGCCATTTAAGTGTGAAATCATTTTGAAAAAACTTTCCTTTTATAAACTTCTGACACAAGATTTGAGATAAAATTAGTTTTGATTGTTTTCTGATTTAAACTCAGATTATTTCCGATCATATTTTGCTTGAAACCAAGCAAATGTTTTAGAAAAACGTTTTAGGAAACAAATCAAACATTTGATTTGGAAAAGTATCTTGTTAGATATATATCATGATATAAATACCACTTGTAGCGCAATCACGCAGAAGTCGAAATCGCTTGTTTCACGTCACCGGCACATCTTTCGCCCACGTAGTGTGAATCTCAAGATGAAAGCTTTGCTTCATGAACTAAAAGTCTCACAAACGAAGAGAAAAAAAAACACACACGAAGTAAAACCAACAGAGTTTTGGTACAGGAGAATTTTCTGCACACTTTGAGCGGAATTTTTGGCCCTATTTATAATGCTCCAATCAAGGAAACATAATTTCTCTTAATTGGTATTAATTCCAAATTGGCAGTTACAATTTATTTAATAAGGAAATAACTTCCCATTTAATGTATCAGTTACTTAATTCAAATTAGGTAACTACCCTCTTAAATACACATTAAATAGGTAGATTCCCTAATTAAGGAAAATTCCAATATGGAACTAATTCCAAATAATTTATTTTCTGTTCCGATATATTTACATTTATATCAGGATCAATTTCTCATCTCGAAAGTCATGGACGTATCCCGAACTCCTTCATCTTCCACTAGCACATGACAAAATGATTTTCAGTTATTCTCTCTTATCATACAGGCTCGTGTGACCAGCATATGTCGAGAACATTAGTACTATATACTTGTTAGGGATATATAACATCTTGAGAAACAATATCATCTCATAATAGTATGCCAAACCCTAGATAGTTTTCTCACATTCGTTGTTTTATCTCATGATCTCATAAAAATAATTTTCGTGTTCACTATTGTGTCTCTATTTATAAAAACTACAATAGGTATACCGGTGAACCACGAAACTACCGAATGTGATTGAAAAACATCTTTCTCATTTACTATATGCCATCCATCATAATCCAACTCACTATTCTATTCAAATTAATCGGGCCGAAATTTTTCTATAACCATTTGGAGATAAACTAAGCTAGCCACACTGAACTATACTTCTGGAATAGGTTAAGGGTTTTGAGGGTCGAAAGATAGGGTATTGCACAAGGAAAAAATTGAGATCATTCATATAAGATTTTCTTTCCTTGGTCAATTTAAGTATATATAGCATGATGCATGTGTTATAGAGTTCTCTCCTTTACCCTTAAAGGAGCACATGTCTTATTATTATTTAACACCATACAAAAGTATAAGGTTGCAATGCACCAAAATATTCAACTTTAGTCCACTTCCTTCAGGACTACTTCTGGCCTTTGGACATAATAAGATAGTTATGTTTAACATATCATCAGATCTTTTTTAGTCTTATTTTGGATCTTAATCCAAAGTACATAATCCTATATGTATCTTTATTGTGAATGTTAACAAGACTTATCTTGTAATTTCTGCAAAATGACACTTTTATTTTGATCAGGTTCTAGCAGTTCACTTTGTGTTCAAAAAATACCTCATATTAAACTTTATTAACTTATTAACAAAAATAATGTAAACACCCGTGTGAGTGAGTTACTTCTCTATCTGACATGCTCTATCTCATAACAGTAAATGTTCAAATATTAAACATTCACACTCATGCATTGCCAACATTGAACTCAAATATTATTATTCATAAATAATAATGTTAACGAATTACAACATATATCAAATCCTATGCAAACCCTGAGACCTGACGTGTCTTTCAAATACATCTTTTGATAAAAGTTTAGTTAAAGGATTTGCTATCATATCTTGCATGAAAATATACTAAAAGTTCACTTCTCCTCGTGCAATAATGTGTTTAGTGTATTGATACTTAATATCGATATGCTTTGTCCTACTATAAAATTGTGGATCTTTTATGTAATTTATCGATGATTGACTATCACTATAGACTGTCATAAGTTTTTTCGAGACAGTTATATTCAAATGGCCTCTTGTACTGTAGTTGAGGAAGATATAAATTCTGCTTCCATTGTCGAAGAGCTACACAGGTCTATTTCTTGCTACTGCATGAAATGGAACCCTTGTCTAGCAAGAATATATAACCTGGTGTGGATTTTCTCTCATCCATATATCTTCCCCAATCAGGATTTGTATATCCTCTCAAATGCATATCCTTTTCTTGAAAATAGAGAGAATAATCTACGGTACCTTTGATGTATCTAAGTATCCTTTTTACCATCTTTCAATGTGCTTCACCTAGATTAGATTGATATCTACTTACCATTCCCACAATGTAGCATATATCAGGTTTAGTACATAATATATATTACATATATCAGACTTCCCATGACATTGGCATACAGAATGTTCTTCATATATTCTATCTGCTCTTTTGTCTTAGGAAACATGCTTTTGCTGAAAGACTGATTCTTACAATGGGATTATATATGGACTTACAATTTTGCATATTAAATCGTTCAAAAATTTTGTTAATGTATGTAGGGATGATCACGGGACGGGGATTCCCTGGCCCCGGCGGGGACTCGCCCCGTTCGGGGCGGGAAATCCCCGAAATTTTCCCCCACGGGGATAGGGGGGAAAAAATTCCCATCCTAGAATCGGGGGCGGGGATGGGGAATGGGTTATCCGCCCCGCAAAAAAAAATATATATATATATATATATTTATTTATTTATTTATTTTAAAATATAATATTTTATAAATAATTAAAATATAATTTAATTTTATAATTATTAAATTTTAAATTATACTTAATTTTAAATTATTATTGATTTTAAATTTTTTATTTATTAAATATTATATTTTAATTTTAATTATTTATAAAATATTATATTTTAAAATTTAAAAAAAAAACGGGGGACGGGGATCCCCGCGGGGGACGAGGATCCCCGCGGGGCAGGGACGGGGGAAATTCCCCCCCCCCGATATTGGTGGCGGGGGCGGGGCGAGGAATCCCCGCCACTGGCGGGGGAGGGAGTGGGGGAGAATTCCCCAGCCCCGCCCCGCCCCTTGATCACCCC
Source organism: Excoecaria agallocha (assembly GCA_037975025.1). Lineage (NCBI taxonomy): Eukaryota > Viridiplantae > Streptophyta > Magnoliopsida > Malpighiales > Euphorbiaceae > Excoecaria > Excoecaria agallocha. The sequence goes on along the minus strand of CM075817.1, from coordinate 12,354,671 downwards.
TAAATGTATGTCTCTCGAAACAGTGACAATAATCTTCTCAAACGATCCCTTGAAATCTTAACTCCAATGATATAATCTGCTTAACCCATATCTTTCATCTCAAAGTTAGATGACAACCAATTTTTAATTAACTTTACATATTCTTTATCATTTTTTGCTATAGGTATGTCGTATACATATAATGTTAAAATGATAAATTTATTTTTAGAGCTTTTGAAGTAAACACAATGATCTGCATCAATCATGTTAAACTCATTCGATATGATTGCTTCATTAAATCTCAAATACCATTATCTCAATGACTTCTTTAGGCCATAGATTGACCTAATCAATAGGCAAACCTTATATTCGCTACCTTCTTCAATGAAACATATAGGTTGCTCCATATAAATTTCTTCTTTTAATCCTCTATTAAGGAAAACAATCTTTACATCCATTTGATGTAGCTCTAGGTGCAAACTATCCACTAATGCTAGAATTAACCTTATTTATGTAAATCTAACAACAGGTGAAAAATTCTCCTCATAGTCAATTACTTCTTATTATGTAAACCCTTTAGCGAGTAGTCGAGTCTCATATCTTTTAATATTGCCATCAGCTTTTTACTTTATTTTGAAAATCCACTTATTTTCAATTGGTTTGCACCCTTCATGTAGATTAACCAATTCCCAAATGTGATTCAATCCCACGAAAGCCAATTCTTCTTCCATTACTTTAATCCATTTATCTTGAGCTGTGTATGAGAGAGTTTTTTTACATTTCTAGGCTTATCATTATCTTGTGGTGTAATAAAAAAGGTCTCATTTTCACCTTCGATCTCAAATCATCGATGTGAAACACTTTTCCTTTTAGATTTTTATAGTTTCGAATCTTGGTAAACATGTCTCATATATTCATCATAGTTTAAAATGCTCCCACTAAAATTAAGTTCAATGCTCCCACTCAAATAAGGATCCTGAATATCCATACTTTCATTAAAGTTAGGCATGCTCATCTTTGCATTGAAGGAAGGATCCAGAATATCCGGACCATTGAGAAGAGTGTTTTGACCTTTTTCATCAATTTTTCTCCCACTCGGATATAGAGATTCGGATAGCTCATCTTCTTGAGTTTTGTAAAAAATAAAGTCTTAGCTTACTTTGTCCAACTTTGAAAACTTAATGATATCTTGTGATTCAAATTCTATTACTAAGCCAGTTGATTTCTCATCCATGAACACATATCCTTTTAATACGTCAGAATATCGCACAAAGATACTCTTTTTACCTCTTGATCCTAATTTACTTAAGGTATTATAGACATAAGCAGCACAATCCCAAGGGCATAAATGACTCAAGTCAGGTTGCCGACCAGTCCATAACTCATAAGGAGTGGAAGCAACAGACTTGATGGGCATATAGTTTAGAACATATGTGGATGTTAACAAAGCATCTCCCCAATAAGAGATTGGCAAATTTACTTGAGCCATCATAGAATGTACCATGTCTAAAAGGATTTTATTTTGCCTTTTAGCAATACTTTTTTATTGTAAAGTTTTAGGAATAGACAATTGATCTTCAATCCCTTTTTCATCATATAAAGCTTTAAATTCTTCAGAAAGATATTCTCGACCATGGTCGATTCTTAAAGCTTTAATTTTCTTATCCAATTAATTCTTAACAGGATTCATTAAAATTTTAAAGCAACTCAATACTTTGAACTTGTGAGATATCAAATAGATATAACCATACCTAGTATAGTCATCTATAAAAGTGATGAAATAATAGGCAACATATCTTGTCCTAACATTCATTGGAGCACAAACATCAGAATGAATTAATTGCAAAGGAGTTATGGCTCAGGTTCCTTTTTTGAATGATTTTCTAACTAGTTTTCCTCGTAAGTAATGCTCACATATAGGCAATTCAACCTTATTTAAATCACCTAATAAATCTACCTTAGTTAATTGATGCATTCAGTCTTGCTCAATATGTTTTAATCTAGCATGCCATAATTTTATATTATCCTCATATGTATTCGAAGAAGAAGAAATGAAAGAAAAACTAGCTTTATTGGAATTGACCAACGTCTAGCAAGTGTACTAGATTGGCTAGCAATATAAAAAAATATAATTATAACCTTTTAATATCGAACCCAAGGGAAACCTATGTTTGTGTGAATAATTTGAACTTTAAAACAAAATTTGCGTGAAAAAGAAAGAAGAGAAATCCCAAAAGTTGTGATGTTGAAGGTTAAAAACTAAAAGAAAAACTTTAAAACTGAAAATAAAGTAAAACAATGAGAGATTTAGAATAATTGAACGTAAAACAAAAGCAAGCAATCAATTGAGGTAAAAATCAATATTTAAAAGCAACTTTCACTAAAGGACTATCCACCTTAACCAATATTATTATGACTTAATTAAAAGAGTAACACAAGTGATTATGAATTCAGATAAATAAAACCAAATAACTTAACTTAAAATTATCATTCCAAGCATTAAAATTCTCTTATTGAGAACAATCCAACACTTCGCATAAAGATCTGAATTAATCCTTCTAGATGTCTATTAAATTCATTTTCAAGTAAATTTTACTTTCATCTATTCTTAGTTACACCTTTTTTAATCTTAACTCACCTTAATTAACACAAAACTATATCTAATGAAGAATATAATCATGCGTTAACCTAAGTAATTCAACCTAAGAACGTGCATACCAATGATCAAACTAAAAGTCAATTATTAACAAATAATTAAACAAGTTAACAACCAAACTTTAGCTAAATAATGATAAGAATGTGCTTTAAAACTAAGAAATAATCAAAAATTGCATTAAAATTAAGCACAAGCTTAAGTTATAACAATAAAAGTTAAGGATTCAAGTATGTTTTAGCAAAAGTTAAAGAAAACTAATCACTACGCATGTTTAAAAACTAAAACAAAGCTTTAAGAAAGCAATAAAAACAAAGAGAACAGAAAACGACGTACAACTAAAAACTATTGAATTCTTGATAATTGATGATTGATTTTTTCTTCTTTGATGCTTCAGTCTTCTATTTATAGGCAAAACAAGTTGTAGAATCCTTCTACACTTCCTAAATTAAAGTAGGAAAAGAATTTTTCTTAATCGGGAAATCCTTCACAGCATGGGAGTCCATATCACACGACTAGGTAGATTTTTCTTTTGTGAGATGCACTATCGTGCATCATTCCATGTAGGGATGCATGGCCAAGCAAACTTCTTTGTTTCTCGATGCACGACCAATCATTGATTCTTTCGCATGAGAGGTGCATGACCAACAATTCACACAAGCAATGAAACACACGACCAAGCAAGGTCCAATTCTTCAATGCACGGCCAAACATGTTTCTAGGCAATAAAATACAAGGCCAAGCAAGCACTTACTGGACTCCACGAACATTTTATAGCATGAATTTCCTCTTTTCACAATTTTAGCCCATAACTTATTGCCTTTTTGCAATTAAGTCCTTTTTCTTGCAAAATATACCTGAAAGCACCAAAACTTCAAATTAACTCCTAAAACACAAAGACAAATATTTAAACTATAAATTAACCAAATTAACCAACTTAACCACTTAAAAACATACTAAAAATAATATATAATTTATACTTATCAAATACTCTACACTTAAACCTTGCTTGCCCTCGAGCAAATTAGAACAATCTAACTCCTCAAAATAATCAAACTTGAACAAAGAATTATACATTTCATAACCAAGCTCAGCATTTTAACAAAAGCACTTAATATAATCTCTAAAATAGAATAACTTCAATCAAGACAATATAAGTTAATTTCCTTAAGTTTGTGCAAGACCAAATCATTTTAAGTATTTTATAAATCAAAACATCAATACAACTACATAGTGAAGTTTAGAATGGATGTATACATAAGTATACAAATGGTTTCATGCTTGAAACTCTAGAAACACCATAAGGTCATCTCCACTGAATAACTCAAAATAATCTTAAAATCATATAGGTCTTTCAAAGGTTCCAATGGGGTTAAGGTCACGGTTATCAAAGAATGGATATAGAATAGTCAAAAAGAACAGCCACTCTAAGACAAAATAGACTAACAATCCCATTAACTTGATCAATGAATAACTTAACCAAACTTACTTTATCTTTCATAATCCACAACTCTTTTGAAAGAAAATATACCTAAGTCATACCCTTTCAGAAGTCACCAATATTTTTCCTTCCTTGTACTACCCCGCACTTAGATTTTATCATGGATGCTAGCTTATTCTCTCTTTTTTTTACACGATGCTAGCAAAACAAGAGATTTGAACAATATCAAGGTAGTTACAAGGTAATTTTTTTTCACTTGACTTCATCAATAACTCCTTCCAAAAATTTTCTCACTACACCCATTAAGATATTAACTTCACATAAATCCATTTAATCCTAAAGTGGCCAATTCCATATGGTAAGATAAAATTTTTTTAGGTTATATGGTAGAAAATTGAGTGTAACAAGATAAATCTTTGATGGTACGCATTAAGCATACCCTTTTAGGCTCAAATTGGCTTACAAAGGATAAAATTTTCATAAGGGTAGGAAAAAGGTTTTAGAAAGCTAAACAAGAAAATTGTTGCCTAGATCATTTTCTAAGTTTCTTGAGTTGCTTATATGCTTCGAAGGGTGATGGAGAAGGTTTTAGTGCTCTAAATTTCCTTACTTCACTATTTCATTGCATTATTTTTCTCTAAGTTCAAAACTGGTCTTAAGTGCTTTCAAGAAAAGGAAAACTAACAGATATTTATCAAGTTGAACATTAGACTACCTAGAGATTAATCAAACAACATATTTGTTCTACTGCCAAGCAATGGTCTTAAACATGCATAATCTAATATTTAAGTTCAACATGTTCACAATTTTGAGAGAAAACTGGGCAAACTAAGTTCTTGTGCAAACTAGATGAAAAAACTGAACTATATAAGTTTTTAATAAGTTTTACAAACTTGCTAACATAAAAGAAACATAAAATGTTAACTTTAAACAAAAACATAACGAAACAAAGAACATAAACAAAACATAAAATCGATTCATGAATTAAATGAAGAAGGTTAGATGTCAATTCCCTAAACAAAGTTTACGTTCTACCCCCTCCCAAAATTTTTTATTGTCCATAGCAAATGAAAAAGAACTATGCTGATGGCGGTGGAGGTGGTGGTGGATTTCGCTGCCAATACTGATGCACAAAAATCTCCACTATGTTTTTCATATCCGAAATAGTGTTTTGTAGGGTGTCCATTCTTCCTTAGAAGGCGAATCTAGTGAGAATCCATCCGCATACTCAGCTAATTAAAGGGACCTTCCCATTCAGGTGTTATCAGTTCATCTACATATGGATTATCGGCTGGTACAGCTACCTCTTCATTAGGCTCATCTGGTTGCTCCTCAATTTGGATGTTATTTTCTCTTAAATACTCCTTTCGAGTAGACCAATGGCTCCGTGGTCTAATAATTAGAATCTTCATTCTCTTAAGCATCTTATTATCAATGCATGGTAATTCACCCTCAGGTGGATCACCTATGGTGAGATGACCAACTGCGGTTGCCAAAACTGTAGCAATCCAACCAATAGAGATGCTATTGACATTATCTGGTATTTTCTGCAATTTTTGAATTTTATTTGTGATGATCGATGCTCCATTGATAAAGATGCCATCCACCATACACCGCAGGATCATAGTCTATGAAACATTTACTACACTTGCATTCTTCAGATTATTGTTGACACTTCTTGTTAAAAATCTATGAATTATCCTCAATGTATGATCCCTTAAAGCATGAACTTTGCATTTACCTCCTCTCCATGGCTCAAGTTGGAGAGGATCTCGCATTTGCTCCCAATTATCTTCAACAGACACATCAGTCAATTCCACAGGAGCATCCGACATAAATCTTAGATATTATAAAAATTGCTTAAATGTCAATTAATATCCTCTCTTGCCAAACTTAAATCCAATAGTACCTGTATCATCAGTGTCCCCCTTAAAATAACACTCAAATGAGTGCAATATTGGGGTAAACCTTAGATTTCTTATCTGTAAACTCTTTCCACCCAATACTCTAAAGTAATGGGAGTACCTTATCCCATAAGTTGCCAGCAAGAATATTGAGGAAGAATTGGCTCAAATATGCTAGTTGGACATATGTGCAAGCACTAAAGTAATCAAATTTATCCACCTTAGCTCTATTCACATAGGATGGAATACGAATTCCTGAGGAACTTGCAACATCAGGATTCTTGGTTCTCTTAAGGGCTACTGAAAAAATGAAACATAAATGTGAGTGTAACATAGGAAACCATGGACTAAAACACACCTTATGTTCAAGAAAATTCATGGAGGATAACAATGTGTGCACATAAAGATAAGGGTAGAATGAGGAGATTCAATATGGAAGGCACGTGAGTACCTAAAAATTAAGCATGTAAAAGAATGTCACAATGGATAAGTTGAAATATAACCCAAACATGTATTGATAACGTCATATAACTAAACATGCAAGACATTAGAGAGGTGATGAAACATAACTTTTGAAACAAAGAATGTCAACCAAAGAGTTATAAAAAAGTCAAACTAAAGATAAAATCATTAAGACATTTCATCGAACATATGATGTGCGCATGTTTGAGAGTTAAATTGAAGAGCATAATTAATTGCATTTTCCACCAAATTAAATATGAAGCATCTATTGTATACATGTTAAGTCCACAACAAACCATATTGGCAAAAGAAACTAGAATGAAGTATAGATCTCACGTTAAAGGTGACCTAAAAATGTAAGTTCATAGGCTAGAATCTAAACACATCATGGCATGTAATGGCATTTAAACAAAATTAAAGAGATCAAAGTGAGTATGTACTTATTTGAGAGTGAAGAACCCAATAATTTTTGCACAATATATGGTGAAATGTGTGAACTGTGAATGCCTAAGGAAAAAGATGAAGAAAATGATGAAAAAGAGAGAAAAATGTAGAAAGTAGAGAGAGAATGTGGTGATCGAAGAAGAGAAAGTGGTGGTTCATGGTGGTGTGTGGCTGTGGAAGAGATTTTAAGTGTAGGAGAAATGGGAGTGTTTAGAGCAAGTGAAAGGAAGAAAAAATGAAAATAAAAGACTAAAGGATTTTAAAGAAACAAAAGAAGGAGCAGTAACCGCATGTGTAGGCATGCAAGGACTGGGCAAGAGTCTTCATGCGGGCACGCAGGAGGCGGACCCTCCATACGTGGGCGTGCCTGGGAAGGGAAGAAGTAACCCACGACTGTGGGCATGCAGGAAAAAAAACAGTTGTATTCAAAGAATTTTTTTTAGGTCGAATTTATACTGAAATTCATTTTCAAATATCCCTTGCTCTATATCAAACTCATATTTTTCCCTTGGAACTTGATTTTTTCTCTTTAAATGGAAATTCATTTATTAAAAAAACCCATTAATTTGAGGTCATTTTTTTGTAATTTCAAAAGCCTTCTAAACCACTCCTATCTTCAATTCATGAATCGAAACTAAAACCTATAAAAACACTCAAAAATCAACTAAAAAGAAAAGAGAGAGAAGAGATGAAGTTCTGAGTTTAGAGTCTTCAACTAGACTATCCAAACCGCATTTTAATAGTCATGAATAACATGGTTGCCTTAGCAACCTCTTGCTGTCCCATTTGATACGGTTTGAGCCAATGACTCTTTACCTTATATTCCCGACCATCTCTTGGATTTTTAATCATCACAACTCCAAAATCATTGCTTGTCAAGACTTGATATGGCCAGAGCCACTTAGATTTCAGCTTTTCCGGAAACAAACGAGGACGATTGTTATATAAAAGCACTAACATACCAGGAACAAAGTCTTTTTCCTTTAAGCGTTTATCATGCCAATGTTTAGTCTTTTCCTTGTATAGTGCTGCATTGTCATACGACCATTGTCAAATTTCATCAAGTTCATTGAGCTGTAATTTTCTCTTTTCTCATGCATTTCTCAAATCAAAGTTAAGAAATTTCGTAGCTCAATAAGCTTTATGCTCTAATTTAACTGGAAGATGATATGCTTTTCCAAAAACCATTCTATAAGGATACATGCCTATAGGGATTTTAAATGCAGTTCTATAGGCCCATAGAGTCACATCTAATTTCTGAGACCAATCCTTCCTAGAATTACTAACTATTTTTTCTAAAATTGATTTTAGTTCCCTATTAGACACCTTTTGTAAGGACCACACTAGTCTATCCGGATTACTGTTACTTATCTTAATATTTTAATAAACAATGCATATAATACTAGCGATATATTTTATGTCACATAATTAGTTACTCTTCAACTACATAATTCATACATTAGAACAAGTTACATAAACATATACTTTGTTATATTATAAATATATTTTGAGTTTATAATTACAAAACATGTTCATTACATATTTTTCATAAGATTTACATAATATAAAGAGAAAAGTAGTACAATTAGACATCCTAACTCCTCTTCCTAGTTGGTGTTCGCCTTGTCCCTAAAGCAACAACATATCTTGAACCTACATGGATAAACACCCGTGCTAAGCTATAAAGCTTAGTGGGGAACAATACATATATGAACAATCACTCACAGTGATTGTTCTCAAGCATACGATGAACAATAATAATGTCAAGATATTTTAATCAACATGTAAGAGTTACAATATAAACCACATATCATACTTAATTTATAACAATCATAAATAATGAATATTAAAGTCTCTATCATCATTACACATATATTAACATATTGTTCATTTTATACTGTAAATTGCCTGCTACCATTCTAAAAGTGTGGATAACGGGTACTACCCGAAGGTATGAAACTATATTGTACTGTCTGACCGGTCAAGCGGACCCAAATGGGGTCGCATCATAGGGACCTACATGAGGCCGAAAGGATACCCGAAGGTATCAATCATGGGGACCTACAAGAGGTCGAATCATGGGGACCAATATAAAGTCGAATCATAGGGACCTATATAAGGTCGAATCATAGGGACCCAAATGGGGTCGAATCTGTAGCAGCTGCGACTTTAACCCTATAGATAAGCCTATCTATCCACAACCCAGCTCTATGTGCAGACAAATAATCATATCTCATGTATCATTTGATTCATAGTATACAATTTATCATATGGTATGATAAATCAAACAGTAAATTAATATTCTTTAACTATCACGTCACAATCAAACATACATGTAAATAATTAGCATAATCCAACCATATTCAAACAAATATTTCAATTTATCAATTACTATAACTTTATCCTTATGTTGCCTATACATTTCATATGTTTATGGTTGTGCATTGTCATATATTTCATATTTAAGGTGAACTATATAATTGAGGAAAAAGTAGTTGATCTTATGCCACGAAAGGGATCTTAACTTTCAAGTTTTAGCTTATGAAGGAGGGTCACGGTTACTACCAAAATCATGGTAACCGTGGCCTAAAACATAATATAGGGGTTATGGTTACTACCAAATTCATGGTAACTGTGACCTAATTGCACTTTCGGGTCTGGACTACGCAAGACTACCTCACGATCATTACCGGATGAGTAATTACCGTGTTCTATACTTTTTAAAGGGGTCACGATTACTATGAAATGATTAGTAACAATGAGGTAGGTCATCTTTAGGGTCTGGAATAAAAATTGGGGTACCTCACGGTTACTATGAAAAACCTAGTAACCGTGAGGCCCAAATCGTCCAGAGACAGATTTTATGTCTCAACTTCTATGACATTTTTGACCAAGTAAACATCATTTTCATGGAAAGTTGTCTTCTAAAACATTGTTCCAATATGTCTATATTTTCTAAAACACCAAAGATCAATCAAATATGACTTCTAAATCTCAAGATATTTTCTAAAAACCGAAGACTGTTCTCATGGGACGGACAGCAGGGGTCTGTCCACTTCTAGCTCATTTTCAGACACCCCAAAGACAGATTTAGATCTTGGTTTCTTCTACAAAGTTGTAGATATATATGTATAGTTTTCAAAACATTAAAAATAAACCCAATAAGAGCTCTAAATCTCAAGTTGTTCACTAAAAACCGAAGACTCCTCCCAAAGACAGAGGCAGCAATCAAGACCCGGATTCAATCCTATTTTTATCTATCATCCAAATCGATTCAGGGGTTATGTTCTTCATATAAATTGAAGATATTTGAGTCTAGTTTCATATAAAAATAAAATTTATCAATTCAAATCTCTATAACTCAAGATATCAGTAAAATAGTGATGACTGGTCATGTGAACTTTAAAACAATTTTCACTCTTTTGAAGAGAACTTCCTAATTTCGAAGTTCAATCATATTTATCCTCAATTTTTCATGGTAATAACATGTTGTAACATCAATTATCTCCCTACAAACATCATATGCATATAAGTCACATACAAAAACCATGAAGAGTTCCCATACCTTGTTTAGCTATTCCCTCCTTCTTCCTTTCTATCCTTGCTTCCTTTCTCTCGATAACTTCTTCTTCTTCATGCCCAAGATTCCACAAACAAACATTTATTTACTATATCAATTCAATTTCTCACACTTAAACCAAAAGAAGAAGTATAAAAGAAGAAAGCTTTACCTTTGTATAGCCAAAACCTAACTTTTCACTCTACACCTATTTTAAACAACCATGAGGAAGATAATTTGAGAGAGAGGAAAAAGGGTTGTTCTCCCTTTTGGTTTGATATGGCCGACCACCACCCTTCAAAGAAAGAAAACCAAATTGTTTCCTTTCTTTCCTAGCCTCACAATTGCTTAATTCCCATTGGTTTTAAAAAAAATCTTACAAAAGATCACTTTAATCCCTCTTTAAACTTATATCTCTTACTTTAATCTCTCATCTTCCTTTATTTCTAATTTTACCACAATTCTTTTACTTTGTCTTTTCAATCAAGTCCTTAATTTTTAAATTTCCTTTAATTAATTACATAATTAACTTTTGTCCCAAGCAAAATGACCATCTATCTCTCTTAAGGTATCATGAGGGGTATTACAATTCTCTCCCCCTAAAAAAATTTCGTCCTCAAAATTCATACCTTTACATTAGAGACAGTATCCTATACTCATATAACACTACTTTTGCTATACTTCTGGCTATACTCATATATCTATCTCACTTATCTTACGTTTTATACTGTCTCTACTGGCTCCACCAGTTCTCTACTTATTTAATATACATTTTTATACTGTATCACACTTGAATTCAATCTATCTCTTCTCTATCTTTTTATACCTAGAACACTTTCTTGATTTTTGTCTTGGTTTTGATTTGCTTTTCTTATAACTCTATCTCCAACCGAAGATGATCTAATCAGACGATCATATCATTACTATGCTCAATGTATATCTTGTCAAGTTCCTTTTGCAGTCAGGGCCAAGTGCATTTCATATGATGCTGTGCTATGAGTGAGTGATGCTTAATGTATGAAATGAAGTGAAAATATGCAATGTACATGTTTACCCCATTTCCACTATGGAATATTTTATCAAATGCCCATGACTGTTAAGGAAACATTGACAGGTTTACAGAGCATAGCAATTAACCTCAAATTTTTCCACAATAACTCCACATATATTTGCATATATATAGTTATATCTTAGCTTAATAATCAATTCTATAGACATAATCCTTGATATACATGTACTTAACCTTTATACCCTTTTCATATACCATAAACAAAATAGTTTCTATACCTATCCTTTACTTTCCAATTCAAACCTAGAATCTCATTTTTATTCCTTCATATACATATACATATTCCATTATCCAAAATCTATCAATATTCGACTGGCATATTAACTATAATTTAATAAATACTTATCATTATCATATTCACCACTAACCTAATTCATCCTTATCATAGAACTTCTTAATAAACTTGTAAACTTATAATATTCTATTCATGATTTAGCAGTGTTCTAATATTAAATGGATGAGTACACATGAGGAGAAATAAACATATAACTGTACACTGTAAGAAGAATAAGGTCATGAATGACCAACAAAGAAAGGCTATAAAACATATACGATTGGCCAAAATAGGAAATTAAGGGCTATATATATATATATTCGATCGGCCATGAGGGACTGAGAGTCATGTGTTCGATCGGGCAAAGAAGAACTGGAACTCCTATATCCAATCGGTTAAAGAGGAACTAAAACAATACCATATATCCGATCAAATCAGGAAAACAATATTGAAATTCAAAATCGATCGGTAAAGCAATGCTGAAAAATCATACCCGATCGAGAAAATGAGAAAGGCTAGATGAAACATAAACGATCGTGCAAATAAAACAAAGGCCATGCACGGTCGGATAAAGAAAAGAGAAGAACAAATATACCATGAACGGTTGTACAAGGGAAAAGAAGAAGGCTATAAGTGGCCATCCTTAAAGACTCGGTACTCACTAACTAATAAATTCAGATATCTATAGTAAGCATCTCTACCATTACTGCTAACATTTTATCTTGAGATACTATAAAAGGATTTGAGTCACTTAGACTCGAATTGCTAGGCTCATTTAACATACAGATATTATATAATTTTCTTGGTTTGTTCTATACATTGAAACTTGTGTAACAATTTCTATGATTATAAACAATCATGAGCACTATCAATGATACAGGTTAATTATACTTTCATGTTTACAATGTACCTATACTTTAAAAATATAACGTTTTCAATCAATAATGTAATCCTACATTCAATTTAGCATCCACATATTTCTATTTTTCATAAATGTATGCACATAGGTATATACAAGTGACTTAAGCACAACATCACTTATTCACTCAAGTATACACCAATTATAAACACTATAACATCTTCATATAATTATGTCCATACTCATAAACGGGGAAGCTGCAGTAGGAAACTTTCATAAATACATATTAGCATATATTTATAAAAGCGTACCTATACTACTAGTACTTGCTTAAACACTGTAATATATATTACTTATCGGATTGTGGTCACGTCATTCAATTGCATTAAACTTCTTTTAAATTCTTAATTAGTTCACACAAAAACTTACCTTCATATCCCTTAATAGTTAGGCATATCAATACATAATCATATAAAAATAATACCTAGACTTATATTACAATATATTATAACCAACAAGATTATTTACACTCTCAAATAATCACTCACTGGGGTCATCACATAACATTTATACTATAATTATTTAAAGGTTATACATAAGCTATATTTATTAAGGTAAAAATCTCTACTTTAAAATATTTATATCTGACAAGGTAAGGCTCTAAAATTGATTAAATGTCTTTATATTTTAGCGGTTTCAAGGATCATTCAAAACCAAAACACTTTGAGTTAACTAGCTAAGCACATTACATCATATTGTTTAAACTGTAGGTTTAAATTTTTATTACTTGCATTCATACTATGGTTGTTTATTTAAATATGGTGACCTGATAATATTAATACTCATTACATTAATATTTTTATAATTATCATGTTCATTTAAATCAGTTATACACCTTATAAAACACCATCACTTTTTCCTTTATGTGAAATAACCACACGATAAGGTATTTATTATTAATAGCTTGTCGTTACTCTAATAAATGATTTGCTGTTTATAAAATAAACAGTTTGCTATAATATTAACCTTTTAGTTATTTTATTTATAGTTTATTAAATCATATTAGCCAAGCTTAACATTGTTTGAAGGCTTTTCATAATTTAACAGCTTACTCGACTACATAATTATCTCTTACCATTAACGAAATTATTGTGACTGAAACCTATCCTCACATATTCCCATTTAAAATTATCATGTTAACTACATAAGATCAAATTCATATAATTACATAAGCTTATTCCAATACACAAGCTAATCTTATTTTGAGATTAACTTCCTATTTTAATATTCTCATACCCTAACCCTATACTTCTCTACCAATATATCATGACCAAATAATATAAGCATACATATATAAATAAAATATTGCAAGTAAGCATCCAAAGTTAAACTCGCCCCTGCTCACATCATATGTTCTAAACCATTACTATCAATCAATGCTCACGTTGCTTGTTCACGTACTTACTATTTAAACATGTTCTTTTCACTTATATTAAATTTCACAATAGGTTACCTATATACCTTAATACATCTTTAAACTATACCGAAACAAGAGAGGGACAAGCTATAATAAGCCAACACCAGACAACAATCTTCTATAACTGCTTATTTCTATACTCTTATTGGCCAGACCGCCTAAATCAAGGCGCTCTGATACCAAAAATATAAGGACCACACTAGTCTATCCGGATTACTGTTACTTATCTTAATTTTTTAATAAACAATGCAAATAATACTAGCGATATATTGTATGTCACATAATTAGTTACTCTTCAACTGCATAATTCATACATTAGAACAAGTTACATAAACATATACTTTGTTACATTATAAATATATCTTGAGTTTATAATTACAAAACATGTTCATTACATATTTTTCATAAGATTTACATAACTTAAAGAGAAAAGCAGTACAATTAGACATCCTAACTCCTTTTCCTAGTTGGTGTTGTCCTTGTCCCTGAAGCGACAACATATCTTGAACCTACACGGATAAACACCCATGCTAAACTATAAAGCTTAGTGGGGAACAATACATATATGAACAATCACTCATGGTGATTGTTCTCAAGCATACGATGAACAATAATAATGTCAAGATATTTTAATCAACATGTAAGAGTTACAATATAAACCACATATCATACTTAATTTATAAAAATCATAAATAATGAATATTCAAGTCTCTATCATCATTACACATATATTCATATACTATTCATTTTATACTGCAAATTGCCTGCTACCATTCTATAAGTGTGGATAACGGGTAGTACCCGAATGTACGAAACTATATTGTACTATCTGACCGGTCAAGCGGACCCAAATAGGGTCACATCATAGGGACCTACATGAGGCCGAAAGGATACCCGAAGGTATCAATCATGGGGACCTACAAAAGGTCGAATCATGGGGACCTATATAAGGTCGAATCATAGGGACCTATATAAGGTCGAATCATAGGGACCTATATAAGGTCGAATTATAGGGACTCAAATGGGGTCGAATCTGTAGCAGCTGCGACTGTAACCCTATAGGCATACCTATCTATCCACAACCAAGTTCTATGTGCAGAAAAATAATCATATCTCATGTATCATTTGATTCATAGTATACAATTTATCATATGGTATGATAAATCAAACAGTAAATTAATATTCTTTAACTATCATGTCACAATCAAACATATATGTAAATAATTTGCATAATCCAACCATATTCAAATAAACATTTCAATTTATCAATTAGTATAACTTTATCCTTATGTTGCCTATACATTTCATATGTTTATGGTTGTGCATTGTCATATATTTCATATTTAAGGTGAACTATATAATTGAGGAAAAAGTAGTTGATCTTATGCCACGAAAGGGATCTTAACTTTCAAGTTTTAGCTTATGAAGGAGGGTCACGGTTACTACCAAAATCATGGTAACCATGGCCGAAAACATAATATAGGGGTTATGGTTACTACCAAATTCATGATAACCGTGACCTAATTGCACTTTTGGGTCTGGACTATGCCAGACTACCTCACAGTCATTACCGGATGAGTAATAACTGTGTTCTATACTTTTTTAAAGGGGTCACGATTACTATGAAATGATTAGTAACCGTGAGGTAGGTCATCTTTAGGGTCTGGACTGAAAACTGGGGTACCTTATGGTTACTATAAAAAACCTAGTAACCGTGAGGCCCAAATTGCCTAGAGACAGATTTCATGTCTCGACTTCTATGCCATTTTTTACCAAGTAAACATTATTTTCAGGGAAAGTTGTCTCTACAAAGATTTTACACTATGTCTCTATTTTCTAAAACACCAAAGATCACTCAAAGATGACTTCTAAATCTCAAGATAGTTGCTAAACACCGAAGATTGTTCTCATGGGACGGACAACAGGGGTTTGTCCAATTCTAGCTCATTTTCAAACACTCTAGAGACAGATTTAGATCCCAGTTTCTTCTACAAAGTTATAGATCTATATTTCTAGTTTCCAAAAAATTAAAAATAAATCCAATCAAAGCTCTAAATCTCAAGTTATTCACTAAAAACCGAAGACTGCTCCCAAAGACAGAGACAGCAATCAAGATCCGGATTCAAGCCTATTTTTATCTATCATAAAAATCTATTCAGGGGTCATGTTCTTCATATAAATTTAAGATATTTGAGTCTAGTTTCATATCCAACTGGAATTTCTCAATTCCAATCTCTATAAGGCAAGATATCATTAAAATAGTGATGACTGGTCATGTGAACTTTAAAACAGTTTTCACTCTTTTGAAGAGAACTTCCTAATTTCGAAGTTCAATCATATTTATCCTCAATATTTCATGGTAATAACATGTTATAACATCAATTATCTCCCTAAAAACATCATATGCATATAAGTCACACACAAAAACCATGAAGAGTTCCCATACCTTGTTTAGCTATTCCCTCCTTCTTCCTTTCTATCTTTGCTTCCTTTCTCTTGATAACTTCTTCTTCATACCCAAGATTCCACAAACAAACATTTATTTACTATATCAATTCAATTTCTCACACTTAAACCAAAAGAAAAAGTAGAAAAGAAGAAAGCTTTACCTTTGTATAGCCAAAACCTAACTTTTCACTCTACACCTATTTTAAACAACCATGAGGAAGATAATTTAAGAGAGACAAAAAAAAGGTTGTTCTCCCTTTTGGTTTGAGATGGCCGGCCGCCACCCTTCAAAGAAAGAAAACCAAATTGTTTCCTTTCTTTCCTAGCCTCACAATTGCTTAATTCCCATTGGTTCTTAAAAGAAATCTTACAAAAGATCACTTTAATCCCTCTTTAAACTTATATCTCTTACTTTAATATATCATCTTCCTTTATTTCTAATTTTACCACAATTCTTTTACTTTGTCTTTTCAATCAAGTCCCTAATTTTTAAATTTCCTTTAATTAATCACATAATTAACTTCTGTCCTAAGCAAAATGACCATCTATCTCTCTTAGGGTATCTTGAGGAGTCCTACACCTTTACTTGTCTATTTGCCTAAGGATGATATGGGATAGTTATCTTGTGTTTGACTTCGAATCTCCTAAGCAAAGTTCTAAATTGATGGTTGACAAAATATTTACCTCCATCACTTATTATAGCTCTTGGTGCTCCAAACCTAGTGAAAATATTCTTTCTAATAAATTGAAGCATAATTCGGACATCACAAGTTCTAGTAGCTATGGCTTTCACGCATTTACTAACGTAATCCATAGCAACCAAAATATACTCAAAACCAAAGAAATTAGGAAATGGCCCAATAAAATTTATACCCCAAACATCAAAAATTTCTACTTCAAGCATGTTATTCATAGGCATTTCATCACGTTTAGAAATATTACCAACCCGTTGACATTTATCACATATTTCAATAAAAGATTAGACATCCTGAAATAAAGTTGGCCAGAAGAAACCTGATTGGAGAACCTTTTTGTACCATTCGATTAGGTCCATGATGGCCTTCAATTTCACCTCCATAGCACTGCCGTAAAATATCTTCTTGTTCAGTTTTCGGCATACATCGTCTAAGCAATTGATCCGAGCAAATTTTTATGAGATATGGATCATCCCAAAGGTAGTGTTTGGCATCCGTTTGAAGCTTTTTCCTTTGTTACAAAGTAAACTCTTTAGGAAGATAACCGACTACAAGAAAATTGGCTATATTAGTGTACCATGGAACTGAATTTTCATAAGTGTAAAAAGCACAAATATGTTCATCGGGAAATAAGTCAGAAATTTTTCCCTTTCCAATGCTAGCATGATCCAATCTAGATAGATGGTCAGCTACAAAATTCTCAATTCCTTTCTTATCCTTAATCTCAACGTCAAACTCTTGTAGTAGCAAAATCCATCGGATAAGCCTCGGTTTGGAATCCTTATTTGTAAAAAGACGTCTTAAGGCAGCATGATCCGACCACACAGTAACCTTGGAACCCAGGAGATAAGATCTAAATTTTTCGAAAGAAAATACTATCGCCAAGAGTTCTTTCTCCATGGTTGTATAGTTGACTTGAGCTCCGGTGAGTGTATGGCTTACATAGTAAATGGTGTAGAAAATCTTCTCCTTCTGCTATCCCAAGACTGCTCCTATGGCATAATCACTAGCATCACACAATTTCAAAGGGTAAACTCCAATCTGGTAATGCTATGACCAGCGCACTTACTAACTTTTACTTCAACAAATTAAAAGCCTGCAAGCACTCAACATTAAAGTTAAATGCAACATCCTTAAGCAATAAATTAGAAAGTTACTTAGCTATTTTAGAAAAATCCTTAATAAATTGACGATAAAATCTAGCATGACCAAGAAAACTTATAATGCCCTTAACACTAGTCAGAGGGAGTAATTTTTCTATCACATCTACTTTTGCCTTATCAACTTCAATACCTTTTTCAAAGATTTTATGCCCTAGGACAATTCCTTCTCTAACTATGAAATGGCATTTTTTCCAATTAAGAACAAGATTTATCTCTTGACACCTTTTTAATACCAATGCAAGATTATTTAGACAAAACTCAAAATCACGACCATATAATGTGAAATCATCCATAAAAACTTTCATGAATTTTTCAATAAAATCATGAAATATGGCCATCATGCATCTATGAAATGTAGTAGGGGTATTACATAGACCAAAGGGCATCATTCTATATGCAAATATTCCATAAGAACATATAAATGTGGTCTTTTCTTGGTCTTTCGGGACTATAAATATTTGCATATACCCCGAATATCCATCTAAGAAATAGTAAAATTTATTTTCTGTCAGTCTTTCTAACATTTGGTCAATAAAAGACAATGGAAAGTGGTATTTTCTAATGGCATTATTTAATATTTTATAATCAATACATACTCTCCATCTCGTTACCGTGCATGTAGGAATTAATTCATTATTCTAGTTGGTTATTATAGTCATTCCCCCCTTCTTAGGTACACATTTACAAACAAAAATGATTGAAACTCATTTTAATCAAATATAAAGACAAAATACACATAATTTATTTTCAAACAAATTTGAAAATTAAAAAAGGTAGAAAATACATTTTCTTTGAATTTTCATAAATTTTCAATAAAAAAATTTATAAAAAAATTATCTCGTTGTTCAAAAAATTTTTTTAAAAAAATTAAAAAATCAAAAAAAAATTATGAAAAAAATAGAATTGCGATCAGACTAAAAAGAAGAAAGAAATGAGAGACAAACTGAGATAAAGGAGAGAGAAAGACTTAAAGAATATAAAAGTTACAGTTTTTATTTCTTAATGAATTATCTAAATATTCAAAATTCCTTTATCACTCTCATTGAATTATTCATTTAATTGGTTAAAAAAACTAGAATTGTGAATTTTTCATTTAATAAATAAAAAATACTTAATTTCTTATGATTTTTTCTCTCGTAAAGACTGCAAAAATATGAAATTTTGCATTCCAAGTTTCCAAAGTTGAGTTATAGATAGCCATCTTGCCCAAAGATCAACTTTTGTCAAAGTTTCCAACGTGGAGCAGTGGAAGCAATACAAGTCATGTCAGTCACCTATTCTTCAAAAGCTGTCTTATCCCTAACCCTCTTATTTTTCTTCTCTCTTTCGTCACAATATCAACATAAAAAGGGCAAGTGAATTTACCTTTGTCTACCCTGTTGAATGTCACTTATGCTATCTTCATCAGAGATGGACCCCATACATTGAAAAGGTATTGTTTTGCCTTTCCAAAAAAGGTAACTATGTATACCTTTTTTGTACAGTAAATATAAAATTCAACGTTGGATTCATATTGATATAAAATGATACAGTACTTATCATTTTTTTAACACATCATAATTCAAATATTATTACTGCAGCACCAAATTTTCAATTTTTTTTAAAATACTTCAAAAATAAATAAAAACCTCCTAATATTAATTCTCCCCATTATTTTTAAGGAAAATGATTCTCGGCTCAAATTGAGTCACTCAAATAGGATTAATAATGTAAATGTTCATTTTTTAGTTTTATTTGGGACAAAAATAACCTTTATAAAAGGAAGATAGTTGAGCCATTTTAAGCCAATTATAAGCCATTTTAATTTTAAGCCACATTGGATTTATAAAAAGATTATCAATCATCATTAAACATCAAATCAATCCATTCCTGTTGCTTTTGCCAAACCCCACTTAGCATCAAACAATATATACCCTTACTCCAATATCTTCAATTTGGGTATAAGTGAATATAATTAATTCAATTTGGACAAAATTAATAAACCTTCTTATTATTTTTATTACATGTAAAAAGAGATTAAAGTCAACAAACTCATAAATAATTAATGTATTATTCTAACAAATAGTATAATTTAAAAAAAATTAGAATTAATATTTAGAATATTAAAATTCAAAAAATAAATAAAAATTATGATATTAGAGTAAGGGTATAAAATATATACTATTCTTTTTAATTATTTTTTTAATTTTTAGTAATGAAAATTTAAAATGGGAGTATTTTTTTAATATAATATAGAAATTCTCCTATTAAAAAATTTGTGATAGTTTTATCACTTAGCATTTAACAGAAAATTATATGATAGAGTATAAACTTTGTGATTAATTTGCTTATTACAATTTCACTACTAGATAGACAAATATATTTTTTCCCATTCTTGATTTTTTTTATAGAAATTTCACAACTTTTAAAATTACTTTTTAATAATTTTAAGTAGAACAATAATTTTAATTTAAATAGGATAAATTTAAGGATTAAAATTAACGGATGTTGAGGTGAATTTAGCCATTAAAATTAACTAATGTGTACAATATATACAATTACTTTATTAATTAGTTAAAGATGTTGAAGTAAGGGTATACAGTGTGTACTATTCATTTTAATTATTTGTTATTGAATTTTTTAATAATAAAAAATTTTAAATTGGATAATTTTTTTAATATAATATAAAAATTCTCTTATTAAAAAATTTATGATAATTTCGTTACTTAGTATTTAATAGAAAATTATAAGATAGAGTATAAACATTTTGATTAATTTGCTTATTACAATTTCACTACCAGATAGATAAATTTATTTTTTTTCCATTCATGATTTTTTTTTAGAAATTTAACTACTTTTAAAATTATTTTATAATAATTTTAAGTGGAACAATAATTTTGATTTAAATAGAAAAAATCCAAGGATTAAAATTAACTAATGCGGAGTAAAATTTAGCCATTAAAATTAACTGATGTGTACAATATATACCATTACTTCATTAATTAGTTGAAGAAATTAGAGTAATGGTATACAACGTATACTATTTTTTTAATTATTTGTCATTGAATTTTTTAATAATAAAAAATTTTAAATTGGATAAATTTTTTTAATATATTATACAAATCCTCCTATTAAAAAAATTGTGATAATTTTGTTACTTAACATTTAACAGAAAATTATAAGATAGAGTATAAACTTCGTGATTAATTTGCTTATTGCAATTTTACTGCTAGATGTATAAATCTATTTTTTTCCATTCATAATTTTTTTTTTAAATTTCACTACTTTTAAAATCACTTTTTAATAATTTTAAGTGGAACAATAATTTTAATTTAAATAGGACAAATTTATGGATTAAAATTAACTGATACGAAGTTTAATTTAGCCATTAAAATTAATTGATGTGTACAAAGTATACCATTACTCCACTAATTATTTGAAGATATTTGAGCAATAGTATACAGTGTGTACTATTCCTTCTAATTATTTGTTATTGAATTTTTTAATAATAAAAAATTTTAAATTGGATCATTTTTTTAATATAATATAGAAATCCTCCTATTAAAAATTTTGAGATAATTTCGTTACTTAGCATTTAATAGAAAATTATAAGATAGACTATAAATTTTGTGATTAATTTGCTTATTGCAATTTCACTACTAGAGAAACAAATCTATTTTTTTCCATTCATGATTTTTTTTTTTTAGAAATTTCACTTCTTTTAACATCACTTTTTAATAATTTTAAGTGGAACAATAATTTTGATTTAAATAGGTCAAATCTATAAATTAAAATTAACTGATATGGAGTTAGATTTAGCCATTAAAATTAACTGATGCGTACAATGTATACCATTGCTCCATTGATTAGTTGAAGATATTGGAGTAAGGATATACCGTGTGTACTATTCCTTTTAATTATTTGTTATTGAATTTTTTGATAATTGAAAATTGTAAATTAGAGAATTTTTTAATATAATATAGAAATTCTCTTATTAAAAAATTTGTAATAATTTCGTTACTTAGCATTTAACATAAATTTATAAGATAGAGTATAAACTTTGTGATTAATTTGCTTAATTCAATTTCACTATTAGATAGACAAATTTATTTTTTTTCAAATCATAAATTTTTTAAAAATTTTACTACTTTTTAAATTACTTTTTAATAATTTTAAGTGAAACAATAATTTTGATTTAAACCGGACAAATCTAGGGCTTAAAATTAACTTATGCGGAGTTAGATTTAGCCATTAAAATTAACTGATGTGTATAATGTATATCATTACTCTATTAATTAATTGAACATATTGGAGTAAGAGTATACAGTGTATACTATTTCTTTTTATTATTTATTATTAAATTTTGTAATAATAAAAATTTTTAAATTGAAAATTTTCTTTAATATAATATAAAAATCCTTCTATTAAAAAATTTGTGATAATTTTGTTACTTAACATTTAACAAAAAATTATAAGATAGAGTATAAACTTTGTGATTAATTCTCTTATTGCAATTTCACTACTAGCGTAATGGCCCAAATATCGAGCTAGTCGAAAATAGTATTTTTCAATGGTAAATAGTGATACTGGGATGAATAGTATTTTCTGGAATAAAAAAATATTTTATTTGATCATCACAAAGAGTATGTCAACAGGAGCTTGTGGTTGAAATTTGGAGCAAAAATGAAGTCAAATAAGTCCCTAAAAATCGAAAATAAAAAAATTTTACGGTTTCATTTTAAACAGTGTTCGAGTTGACTGAAAGTTTAAAAATAGCATATTACCTTTAAACATTACCAAAATTTTCAGATGTACATTAAATGAGATGTAGAATCATATGATAATGAAAAATTAATTTTACAACAACTTCGAAAATTGGAGTATTGGGCTAGTAAAAGTGAATCAGATCGGAAAACGATCTCCGAATGAATCATAAATATTCATGTAGTCTAATGAATATATTTTGAGGGTTAAGTAAGTATTTTTAAGAATGTTTGAACTCAATAAGTAAGAGAAAATTAATAATTTCGATTTAAATAGTGATCGGTTGACTGTAGGTTTGATTGAAACTTTAAAAAATAGCAAATGATCTCTAAATATTGCAAAATTTTTCATTTGAGATCTAATAAGTATGTAGAATTATCCGGTAGAGAAAAAATAATTTTTAGGTAACATCAAAAATTTGCTAATCAAACCGGTTTGAGTGAATCGGATCGAAAATGAACTCCGATTGAGCTAAAATTTTGCATAAATGCTTAATATATTATTTTAAGAATTATGAAATTGATTTTAAGTGAATTTTAGATTGGGAAGAGAAAAAAAATAATTTTAGATTGCATAATGGATTTAAAAGGGCAAATGGGTCTAATATGGTTGGATAACCACTACAAAAAAATACAGAATAGCGATGAAAATTAGCAAGGATAATAAAATTTGTTGCTAAATGCACAATTTAGTGACAACATTGCGACAAATTTTGATTTTTGTTTAAAATATTGTTAGCTGTGAGTGGGGAACCAGATTTTGCGACGATTTAGCGAGAAAAAATTTTTGTTGTAGCTAATTTTGGGTGCCAATATTTTGGTGTAAAAAATAGAGACGACTTTACAAGCAAAGACCCCTCTCTAAATCTTAATTCACGGCTAGAATGATAAATAAACCGTTTAATCCTCGCTAATTTGGCGAGGAACAAATCCTCGCTAAATTAGCGAGGATAAATCCCTTGTTAACGGTTAAATAGTTTAGCATTTGACATATTAACCATTTAGCGAGCACTTAATCCTCGCTAATTTTGCGAGGAACAAATCCTCGCTAAATTAGCAAGGAAAATTCCCTCGCTACCGGTTAAATAGTTTAGCATTTGATATATTAACCATTTAGCGAGGACTTAATCCTCCCTAATTTAGCAAAAATTAGATAATTATATTTTAAATATTTTTATATAATTTAAATTTTATTTATATTAAATTTAGTAAATTTAGTTAATATATTTTTTTAGCAAAAATTAAATAAACTAAATTATTATTATTTAAATTAACTAAATTAATTTAAATTATTATTTTTATATTTAATGATATTAATTATATAATAAAAACTTAGTTGAACTAAATTATTGTTATTGAAATTAACTAAATTAAATTAAATTAAATTATTATATTTATATTCATTTATTAATATTAATTATTGTTAATTATATAATAAAAGAAATAAATTCCGAGAATATAATTTAGCTTGGATTACTGTCCTCGCTAATTTAGCTTGAATTCTGGTCCTCGCCAATGGTTTATAAAGTGGTGTGAGTTTTAACCATTTAGCGACGAAATAGCCCTCGCTAATTTAGCTTGGCCCTCGCTATTTAACGAGGACAAATTCCTCTCTAATGTTTAAATGAGGTGAAATATTATAGAGGAAGCATTTAGCGAGGATTCAATCCTCACTAATTTTGCGAGAAAAAATTCCTCGCTAATTTAGCGAGGATAAATCCCTCGCTAATGTTTAAATAAGATGACATATCATAGATGAAGCATTTAACGAGGACATATCTCTCGCTAATTTAACTTGGAATGTAGTCCTCGCAAGTTTAGCGAGGATATATCCCTCGCTAATTTAGATTGGAATGTAATCCTCGCCAATTTAGCAAGGACTTTGTTATTCCCTCGCTGATACTTAATTTTCATCTTGTCATGTGAGGATTAACTAGTTGCTAGGAAATGTTCCATGCTAAATTGGCGAGGTAAGTTTTGTAGCTAATCTCCTAAAATTCTATTTTCATATTAGCGGGAGATCAAAATTATTTTGGCGGTATTTTTATTTTTATGGCTCTTTATACTTAAAACATTATTTGTCCCTCACTCTCTCTTTCTTTCTCAGTCACTCCCATATCCTAAAATCATGAAAACTAGAAAAACCTAATTCCCAATAATTGCCGATTTTTGTTACACTACTATCGCCATTTTTGATCTATTGCTATCCCACCTGTGGCTCTTCCTCTCGGCAAGTTAGGCATCCTCGTAGGTGCAAGTACGAACAATTTGGCCCTTTCACTAATTTTCTTTTTTTTTAATTCCAATTTCTCTACTTCATAAAGTGGATTTTTGATAAACTCTTAGGTTTTATTTTGATGTCTGGGTGAATTATGATGTTTCACCCAAACTTTGTGAAGCCACAAAAAAGTTTTAGGGATAGAGCAGAAAAAAGTATTTTTCCATAAATCAAAATCCAGGACTGACACCATTAGGAGAGAACTATATTATCCTTTTACTAAATTTTACCAGGTACTCTTAGAAATTTTCCCTTTGAAATGAAATATACAGTTGTTATTAGCTGGGATTGAGTTTTAATTTAGTGTAGCATTTCATATAACGAGATTCTTGTTTAATTTTGAGAATATCTACTGAAAGTCGTGATTGTAGGTATAGTTCTTCATTTTTATAGGTCAACAGTCTTCAGTAGGAGCTGTAAATGTTAGCATCAAATAGACCAATTACAATTGTAATTGGAAGGGGGGCAGGTATGGGTTTTGTCCCTTCTCGCTTGTTTAAAGAGAGAGACCATATTACTACCATTTAAGGGGGAAAAATTCCATATGATTCAGATCTTGAGAAATATTTATATCACATGGTTCATATTCCTGTTATCGAACTCCAGTATTAGACCACAATAACAACTTTCTAATTATCTTTTTTTATGATTTATTCAATGAGCCGCAAATTGTAGGTTGCCTCTCCTTTAATGGGTAGGATTTCTGTACTCATATTTGATATTTGTTACAGTTGTTTTGTTTCACACTTCTGTTATACTAGTTCCTGGAGTTCTTAGACTTGTTTATAATGTGCAGGTGCAAGTAGATATGGAGTAATTATTGTTGTGGTTGTAGTTGGATATGGCTATGTTTGGTGGAAGGTAATTCTCTTATTTCTGCATATGATCCTCGAATAATTGATAGGACATGCCATGCATGTTGCTGCATGATCCACACTATCAATGCATCTTCATTTACTATTACAACTGAATTCCACTACAGTTGTTGGAATTTGAGTACACGTTTCTCTCTCTGTTTTATGCTGTCTGGGCATTAGGTTTTTAAAAATGTTTTGACTTGTTTCATGTTGCCTTACCCATAATTTTGGCAATGCATGGCTAAAGCTATAGCATATATTGATGAATAACATCTCAACAGCTTATTGTATTTAGTTTGTTTTCACTACTAAAGCTTATGGTGCAGTGGATGTTTTATATGGTCTGGTTGACTTTATATTTCTAAATCATCATATAAGGTGCAATGATGATAAGGATCATAAGAGTTGAACTTCTTGCTGCCCACTAACCCCAATTTATGATTCCTAGAACACTGTTTGTTATGCTTAATAACTTTAACTTTGACACTGCCAAACTACATTTTTTGGTTGAGCTATAAATGCAATATAGGTGTCTTTTTCTGTGCTAGACTTTCCTACTTTCCAAATCTAAACATTTTTTGGTTGAGCTACAAATGCAATATAGCTACAAATGCAGCCAGTGGATTTGATTTTACCTTTGGTAGAAGATTTGAGCAGAAACTACTTGATTACAACCAAGAAGCAGAGCAATTTGGAGGTAATAAGACAATATTTCCTTATTTAAAAAAAATAAAAATTTAGGTTAGTGTTTGATTTTTAATTTTGAAATTTAAACTTGTTTATAGGCTATGCTTATGAAGATATATTAGATAAATCACCTAATAATTTAATATGCCATCTTTCATATTTGTGGGCCAACTGTTTTCTATAACTTTTCAGTGCTGGAGTTTTAATAGTTTCAAATGTATTATATTTCTTTTAATTCCTGCATTTCTTGATAGTAGCAGCTTCAATAACTTTACAGTGCAAGTTTAATATATGTAGTTACTTTAATTCACTTCCTTCCTACTCTATCACTGTTACTTTAATACTTCTTACAGAATTCAGTAGAGATTTTACTGTTTAGATCCTACCTAGATTCTTACTTTCACAGTTTTTATCTTTTTAAACAAATTTGTGCAAGTGAACATGAAAGCAAGAACTATATATATATATATATATATATATATAGTTCTTTTTTAGGTCTTTCTGATAAATACAGTTGATCCATTGTCTGGTATGACATTAGTTTGGGAGTGTGAAGCTCAAGCCCACTGCATAGTTGAATATCATTAGGGTTACCTTTCTTTATTTACTGATGCTGCTAAGAAGAAACAATCAGTTGATCATCATTATCTTCTTTCAAATCCTGTTGATGCTTCTTCGAGTCCTAGAATATGGGAGGTTGGTGGGAAAATTCATGCCTTTCTCTGCACCAAAAGCCTCTTTCAATTCTTCATAGTTTAGCAATTGAAATTTGCTTAATACAGTTCTTCTTTCTGTCTTCCAATTTTTAATAATCTCTAGATGCTACCTACCTATTTTCTTTATCAACTTTATTGAGTTAATAATTGGCATTATATAACTTTCTTGAGTTAATTACAGAGCATACTTTATGATGGCCAAGCCTTGATTGTTGAGGATGTTGATTTTTGTGACACACAAATGGTTTTGATTATACGGGAAGGTTGGAGCTTTAGACTTTGTTCAGTTTCTCTGTCTTTGCCTGCTGGGAAGGTAACAAAATGAACCTTTTTATATTTGGAAATGTGCGATATATTTATCTATTTTTTAAAATTTCATTTATCCACTTCCACAGAAATGGAATTTGGACCAATTATTAAATCTTTTTGGTGTGCCATACTCGTGTTTATTGCCCTCTCCTTTAGCATTATATATCTATATATATATATATATATATATATATATATATATATATATATATATATATATATATATAGCACCTTGTTTGCATTTCAAAATCTTCACTGAATATTCTTGTCTAACAAATTTCACATCATTTCCTTCAGGCATCGTCATTTTTAATATCCTATGCCTCTTTCCTTTTTGAGTTTTAAGCTTAATAAGAAACTAACCAGCTTCTGGGATTTTAGGATATATAGTTTGAATTTGTAGTTTACCTTTGATGGTTTGCATCTTATTCTTATTCTGCACTTTTCTAGGCTGAATTTGTAGTTTAGCTTTGACAGTTTGTAACTCTTAGTTGTTCATGTACAATTTTTGGTGGTTTGCTTTTCCTATGCTCATATGTTTGTTGGTCACTTGCACAGACGTTGTTGCAGCAGCAAAATGCTTTCTAGCAATCACAATTTTGAAGGGCATTTTCATTTATTGACAAGAGCTAACTACCTTGCTTCACCTCCATTACTAATTGCCTATGCACTTGCCAGCACGGTATGTCTATAGTTTCTAAGTGGTGATACGGGAAACTTTAATTATTGAACATTTTGAATGCTTTGGTACCCGAGTACCAAATTTAATTTCATAAATGAAATGTGTTATAATACAAGTTAAAACCATTTAGAGAGCATTGATATAATTGTATCTTCGTGTCTATTGCTTTAATCCATTTTTTTCTGTTTTCCTTAAACTTATATATCTATAGATGTGAGAATTTCAGGACCTGTGGCAAGCTGCCTATTTTATATTTATATGGGCAAATGTTTTGAATATCTAACACTATAGACCCGGAGATACAATTTTTTGTATATATATTTTTGTTTTTCTTGACATGAACAATGATGTCATGGTTTGAAAGCATGCTTCATAGGCTGTGAAAGAACAATCAATGCTAGAAATTTATGAATTGTTTTTCTTATATGAAATTCTTTCTAAGTACAAAGTTTGCTTTAACTTTTTTCTATACCTTCATATAAATGAGTTCTCTTTTGTTGATATGTAGAAGCCAGCAAATTCTATTGTGGAAAGGAGTTCTTGGTTATCTGCAATCAATCAATACACAACTATACGAACTATAAGCAACTGATATTTTATAAGTTGTTTATGATTTTTCATTGTTATTGTTATATATGCATGTATCATTTTAGATATATTATTAGCAATGTTATATACTTGTAAATAACAATTTATTCATTAATATATATTTTTTATATTAAATATTAAGTAAATATAAATTTGTTATTTTTTAGTTTATTGTTTAAATAATGAAATTTTCATATTAAATTAATAAAAATAAGTTCATATCAATATTTAGCAAAGATAAATCTCATATTTGTAACAAAAGTCATCCTAGCTGATATCCTCGCTAATTTTTTTTGTGAGGATTTAATCCTCGCTAAATTTTGCGAGGGCTACTTCCTCACAAAATTAGCGAGGGCTAAATCCTCACAAAATTAGGTCCTCGCAAATTTGTCCTCGCTAAATTCAGCTAGGAGGACTTTTTTTACAAAATTTTTTTCCTCGCTAAACTGATTTAGCGATGAAAAATCATCATTTAGCGAGGATTTTTGTCCTCGCTATTTTGCATTTTTCTTGTAGTGAACTTGGTTGGATAAAATTCAGTTCAAACCAGCCCTATAAATACCTTAAAATCTATCATTCTCCAGAATATTCACTAAGCTTCACATTTTTCTCCTTTCTCCCATGGCCAAATGGCCTTCTTCATTTAAGAGATTTTCTTAAATTCTTTCTCTCACTCCCACCAAATTAAACCTTTCCAAGTAATTTTCAGCCTCTCTTTTCAGTGGTGAATGTCTCAAAAGGTCAAGTAAGGTGCTGGAGTGTAATAAATAAAGAAGAAAATATTATATCTCTAAATTAAGGTATGTAAAAGTATTGGCTTTAATTTGATTTGAGGGTTTGTATAGGTAGACTTAAGGTTGTAGAAGGACTAATATGTAGTTTTGCATAAAAAGTTGGAATAAGGATCAAACGAAAATTTTGTAGGGCAATAAATGAATGTGAAGTATAAATAAATAAATTAGTGTCAATTTTGTAATTAATGCAAAAAAGGGTAATTTTGTAATTAAAGGAAGAATTGAGGACTAAATTGAAAAATATATCAAAGTAAATGAGTTAATTGATAGGAAATTTATAAATATTTTTGAGAATGAAATTGTTGAATTATTGGTAAATAATTCATAAAAGGATGAAAATAATGAATTATAATAAGATAATTCATAATATGTATAAAAGTGGCAGAAAAGTCAATTAGTAAGTGACTGAAAATGTAAAAATACGTGAAAATGTTAAAAATGTTAAGGAAAATCTAAGAAAAATAAAATCACCTATGAATTGAGTGAGAATAATAAGTCAAGTGATTAATATCTTAAAATGTAAAACCTAGTGAAAAAATAAAATGTGTAATAGTAATAAATACCTGAATTGAAAAGAAAATCTTGAATAATCAATGTAATGGAATGGAAAGAAAGTATTGAATGAACAGTATTCTGAAATAAAAAGAAGAATTGACTGATAGTGTACTGAAATGAAATGAAAAAACAAATTGAAATGTCAGAAATATGGAAAATGATTTTGAAATGAAAAAATGTAGCCCTTAGTAGTAGTCTGGCGGTTTAATCTAGATCAGAATATAATTTGCTAGCCATAAGGACACCTAATTAAGGAATTAAATGGTTAAAGTGTATAATTTTTAATTTAAGAAAAAAAATTTCGGCTAATCGCTTAAATTCACAAGACTGTAATAGTAAGGATGTTATATTTTTGGGTTCCTACTTGTTGGCATGCCTTAATTTTGGCTGAGTTTTGCAGTCTTCGTGGGTTCTTCTTTTATTGGTTTAGGCTTATGAGATGGTTTTGATTGTGCAGGTTGAGATGTAGTAGAACTAGTTGCTAGCTCTATAACTTCAGGCTATTTTTTTAAATGTATAATTTCTTAATTTATTGTTCAATTACATTGTTTATAATCTATAGTTTTTGGGAGCACAATTTAAATGTAATTTTCTTGAGGTCTTAAAATCATAGTTGCATATAACTTTGATTTTTTTTATGTATTGTGATTGCATTTTATAATTGTAGTGGTTAACCGACAAAAATTGTATTGGTTAAGTACCGCATTTTTTTAAGTGTATAATTGTCCAAATAATCCCTATACTAAATATTTTTCCATTTTAATTATATATAATTTTTTTATGTAAATACCTAATATATTTTAATCATATGCATACATTTTAATTATATATACAAATTTTTGTTGTTTTATGAAACTTTAAATAAAAATTTTTTATATCTTGATATTATATACAAATCTAATCCATACGAATAATATTTTTCATTATTTCAATTCGACTCAATCGGTATATAAAATAACTCATATTACCCTAAAAAATTTAAATAAGATTAAGGATTAATGCATAATAATTTATAGTATAAAATTTAATTAAATTTTATTGTGTATTTATAATTTTTTATTATTATTGTAGATAATGATATTTTATTAAGCATTGTTAAATAAATTTTATTCTAAAATTTTTATCATTTAATAAATATTTTATTTTTATTAGTTATTTTATTATTATGATTATTATTATCCCTATTTTTCTAATTATTTACATATTTGTCATTCTCTATAAATACCCCAATTAAAACCCTAAGTCCTTAACTTTTTCTCCTATCATTTTTCTCTTCTCTCTCACAGCGACACAGCTGCAGTCGCTTCTTTCTCTCTCTCTGTCTTACTCATTTACTCCACCATTGCCCCACCCCGCCCCTCTCCATGCCTTGACGGCGAACTTACCCTATTGCCGATTCAACCCCACATTCTTCCACCACCACCCCGCCAAATGTCAATCTCCCTCTTCATCCTTCAACCTCACTTTCTCCCTCCCACACTGTAGATTTGTCTCTATCCCTTTGTCCTTCGCGCGATCTATTTCTTCCATACTTGCTCAGTCGATCTCTTTGTGTCTCACTCTCTCTCGCTCAGTTGGTATCTTTGTGTCTCACTCATGCTGTAAATTATTATATTAGAATTAAGGCCTCCATCCTACAATCAATTTTCTTTTAAGATAAGCCAAATTTCTTATTTGTTGTTGCATCATGCAGCATTTTATTTGAAAATTAGTAAATTACAGTTTCCAACTTTTTTTTTACTTCGCTGTGTAACTATTATTTAAAAATTAGTAAATTTTTTATATGATTTTCCAATTAGGTATAATTAGATTCATTTTCTACTGTAATTTATTAATCCTTTTAGCTTGAGTTAATTCTCCATTATAACAACTTTGATTGAATGATTTATATAATTTATAGTTTTTATGCTATCGAGTACATGTCAAAGCCAAAAATTCTAAAATGCTATAAAGAAGTAAAGATTATATGTGCATTGTTATTTTGTATGCTAGATTTGAATTAAACTTAAACATGTACGTAGCTAAAATTTAATACGATATACTATTAAATGAACATTAGTATATTATAGAGTATTCGTGAGCTAATTCTGCACACCGCATATTTGAATTCTTTGAGATTAAAAAAATTATCAATACATTCATTTGTAATTTACCCAAATTTTATAAAAACAAAGAATGGTATGTTTATTATAAGAAATTTACAAATTGAAGAAACACTGATAACAGAGAAACTTGGAGAAAAAGAAAACTTTGTGTATTACTATATTATTTCATGAACATGTAAACAAGACTTATATACACGTAAAAACTAACTAGAGTTAATTAACTTAAAAAAACTGCTATTTAACTCTACCAACTAGTTAACTAATCTACTAATAAAATTGAGACTAAAATAGCAAGCTGCAATAGACTAAAACAGCAAGCTATTTTAGTGTAAAAGAACAACAAACTAAAATACACTAAAACAACAACCTATTTTAGTGTAAAATAACAACCAACGATAATACATTAAAATAGCAAGCTATTTTAGTGTATAATAACAACAAACTATAATACACTAAAACAGCAAGCTAGTTTAGTGTATGTAATGAGGAAACATAAATCTTCACCCCCCTTAAGTTGGAGCCGTGTTGAGATGAAAAAGGCCCAACTTGGAGAGAAAATGATGGAAAAGAAGACCAGGAAGAGACTTGGTAAAAATATCAGCAAGCTGTGAAGCAGAAGAAACATGTTGAGGCAGCAAAAATACTTTTATACTTATCCCGAACTAGATGACAATCAATTTCTAAATGCTTGGTACGTTCATGAAAAATATGATTCTTGGTAATATGAATGGCAGCCTGATTATCACACCACAACGGAATAGGAAAAGAAGGAGAAAGATGGAAATCATGTAACAAAGAAACCAACCACTGAAGCTCACAAGCTGTATAGGCAAAACTACGATATTCAACCTCCACTGAAGAATGAGAAACAGTCCCTTGCTTTTTGGATTTCCAAGAAATGAGAGAAGAACCAAGAAAAATACAAAAGCCAGTAACAAAAGGACGTGTATCTAGACAAGCACCCCAATCAGCATCACTATAAGCATCTAATTGCAAAGAATTGGATGAAGAATAAAACAAGCCAGTAGAAGGACAATGTTTCAGATACTTAAGAACATGCATGGCAGCATTCCAATGGGAATCACGAGGAGCTTGGACAAATTGACTAAGCTGATGAACCGAATAAGTAATATCAGGTCGCGTAAAATTCAGATAAAGCAAATGACCAATAAGCTGATGATAAGGAGTAGGATCATCAAGTAAAACACCCTGATCAACACTTAAATGATGATTCTTAGGCAAAGGCGTAAGCATCGGTTTGGCACCCATCAAGCCAACATTAGCAACCAAATCCAAAATATAACGACGTTGACTCATATAAAGACCAGTAGTAGACCAAGCAATCTCCAAGCCGAGAAAATATTTTGCCTGCCCAAGATCTTTGATAGTAAAAGCAGCATGCAACGAAGCTTTAACTTGATCAATCAGAACATCAGAAGTACCAGTAATCAAAACATCATTAACATAAACAATGAGAGCCAAGAAATCACTTTGATCATTGAAAATAAACAAACAGGAATCAGCCTGAGATTGATGAAAACCAAGAGTATATAAATGAGAAGTAAAGGCAGCATTCCATTGATGAAAGGCTTGCTTCAAACCATACAATGAACGAATCAACTTACAAACTTGATTAGGGACCGCTTTAGTGTATCCATCAGGAGGTTTCATGTATAACTCCTCATCAAGAAAACCATGGAGGAAAGCATTGTTAATATCCAATTGAGAAAGAGACCATTGCTTTGCTACAACTAAAGCCAAGAAAATGCGAACAGTAACATTTTTAGCAACTGGAGAGAAACTCTTGGTATAATCAACCCCTTTTACTTGATTGTACCCTTTGGAAACTAATCTGGCCTTGTAATGTTCTGCAGTCCCATCAGCCTTAAATTTCAACTTAAAAACCCATTTTGAGCCAATGGCAACCTTTCTAGCAGGAAGGGTAGTCAACTCCCATGTATGATTCTTGTCTAAAGCATCTAATTCCTCTTGCATTGTAGCCACCCAATGAGAATTAGTCTTGGCATCATGATAAGAGGTAGGCTCTTTAACAGTATTCGAGTGAGCCAGAAAAGAAGTATGGTGGTCAGTAAAACATGAGGGAATAACAAAAGGAAAAGCTGGAACTCTATAAACACGACTAGTAGAAGGTAAAACAGGAAGACAAGATGGAACAATGGCATGAGAAACAAAATATGACATTCATTGTGGCTTCCTTTTTGATCAAACACTCTGTCTCATGGATTCAACCAAAACAGAAGGAACCTCATTAGGTGCTCCAACAGAAACATCATCTCCAAGAACTCTCACTACTGAACAAGGAGAAATATCCTCTCTATCTTCAATACTAAAATCATTAGTGGGATGACAAGAATCAGGAGTAGCAGCCTTTTCAAACAAATCTGCTGCTGGTATAGGAAGAATAACAGAATCAGCAGAAGAAGTAACTACACGATTTTCTCCATGAGGAAAAATATCTTCATGAAACACCACATCCATGCTCAAAACAACTTTCTTATTCCTCATATCATATAACTTGTAAGCTTTAACACCTGGAGAATAACCCAGAAATATATTGGCAGCTGATCGTGGGGCAAAGTTATCTTTATGAGCAGTAACATCAGTAGCATAACAAAGAGAACCAAATACTCGCAAGAATAAATAATCAAGTAACTTCCGATATAATATCTTAAAAGGTGTCTTCCAAGAAAACAACTTTGTAGGAAGTCGATTAATGAGAAAAGTTCCATGAAGAATCGATTCTCCCCAGAAAACATTAGACAAATTAGCATGAAACAACAAGGCTCTAGCAATCTACAGCAAGTGCCTATGTTTTCTTTCAACAACTCCATTTTGCTGTGGAGTGTACACACAACTTCATTGATGAATAATCCCAAAATCAGCAAGAAAAGACTGAAATTTAACACTCATAAACTCCAAGCCGTTATCAGTCCGAATGGTTTTAACAGGAACATCAAACTATGTGCGGATTTGGTTGACAAACTTATGAACAATAGAATACGTTTGACTCTTATGTTGCATTAAGTAAGTCCAAACACACCTACTAAAATCATCAACTATAGTAAGGAAATAATAAGTCCCAGTTAATGATGCTCTTTTGTAGGGTCCCCATATATCAATATGGATTAAGTCAAACACAGAGTTACTATGTATAGCACTGAGAGGAAAAGACAGACGAGTTTATTTGGCTAAAGGACACACTGGACAAGACTTAAAAGATGAAAAATTTTGCTGCATAAAAGATAAATGCTGCAAAACAGTGTCACTAGGATGACCCAAATGGAAATGCCAAATAGACAAAAAAGAATCAGTTTTATTTACTTTGGTAGCATCAGTACAACAAGAAGAAACATGATGTGAACTACAAGTAATTACAGGAGACTGAGTCAAAACTAATAACTCAGTTTTATTCAAAAAACAACTGAATCATATTTGCTTACATTCTCTGGTGAAAAAGACAAACTATTTAAGATGTAAAGATTGCCAAAAATCCTCCCTACAACAATGACCTTTTTACTCCTCAGGTCCTGCAATAGACAGACATCAACATAACAGGAAAAAAATACTGAATTAGACTGAGTAAGTTTATGAACGGAAAGAAGATTGTAATTGAAAATGGTAAAAAAGAGTTTGTTGAAGAACAAATTTATCATATAAAACAACAAGACCAGCTTGAGTAACATTGGTAATATGTCCATCTAGAAGATGAACAGAAGTGGGAACAGATAGTGTAGAAAGATTTTAGAAAAGATTTGAATTAGAGCAAATATGATTAGTAGCCCCTATGTCTATAATCCAGTAATCCGATTTAAGAGCATCATTCGAAGAAGATTGATGCATCATACCTGCAAAATCATCACCATGTGCATGAGCAAAGTTAACAAACGTGTCTTCAACAATGTGTTTGCCTTTAATGTACTTTGCCATCTCTTGTTTAATGAACTCTGCCATCCATATCTGTCTGTCATCAACTCCTACATCAACTGTTGACTCAGCCATGTTCACTTGAGTCTTCAATAAACTCTTCTCCTTCTTTCCTTTTAACTCCTTATACCAATCAGGAAAACCTATCAGCTTGAAGCAAGTTTCCCTTACATCGGTTTTGTGACTTTGCAAAAGTCACAAAACCGATCATCCTTCCTGTTATTATCCTTTTTCCTCCAGTTTCCCTTAGATTTATCATTATTTTTTACCAACATCACACTAGTTTATAAGGAATCTTCAAGAACTTTATGAGCCTGCCTCTGCGATTCAATAGTCTGAATCATTGAATAAGCCTTGTTAACAGTTGATAATGGCTCTAACATCAAGAGTTGATTCTTCACTGCTTCATATGATTCATTCAATTCCATCAAAAACTGAACTAAACGATTGCTAAGATCCATTTCTTCAAGTCGTTTATTGACATTGCAAGTGCAATTACCACATTCACAAAAAGGTAATGGTTTAACTTGATTAAGATCATCCTAGAGCTTTGACAATTTGTTAAAATACACTACCAGATCTGTGTTGCCCTACTCAATGGAATTAATTTTTCATTGTATCTAAAAAACTCTTGGACCATTACTGATACTAAACCTTTCCTTCAATTGATCCCAAAGATTCTTAGCTGTGGAACAATATAAGAAATGTTCAGACAAATCCTTTGAAAGAGATCCTAGAATCCAAGATCTAATTGGATAATCAGATCTTCTCAATTTCAAGAAATTTGCACTCGATTCATCAGGCTTCTTCTCAGTACCATCGATAAAACCTAATTTATCTTTAGTACCTAATGAAATTTTAATAGCAGTACTCCATGTTAAGTAATTGCTGCCTGATAAAGGTGCAGTAACTAAAGAAAAACCAGCATTATCTCCCATCACATCAACTCGCGATGTAGCTAGATCAATGAGATTTGCAGTCAAATTCACCATGCTTAAGCCAAAACACGATCAATCAATCTCCAGTAGCGGAAACGTAGATCCATTAAGAATCTTGATCATAACAACCAATAAACACAAATTTCTTCTGGCTCTGATACCATGAAGAAACACTGATAACAGAGAAACTTAGAGAAGAAGAAAACTCTGTATATTACTATATTATTTCATGAACATGTAAACAAGACTTATATACACGTGAAAACTAACTAAAGTTAATTAACTTAAAAACAACTGCTATTTAACTCTACTAATTAGTTAACTAATCTACTAATAAAACTGAGAATAAAACAGCAAGCTGCAATAGACTAAAACAGCAAGCTGTTTTAGTGTAAAAGAACAACAAACTAAAATACACTAAAATAGCAAAATATTTTAGTGTAAAATAACAACCAACGATAATACACTAAAACAGCAAGTTGTTTTAGTGTATAATAACAACAAACTATAATACACTAAAACAACAAGTTGTTTTAGTGTATGTAATAAGGAAACATAAATCTTCACAAATTTATTTATTTAAAAAACAATTATTGAGTCAATTATCGACCCAAAGTGACAGTTTTAGTTTATTATAAATTTAATAAATTTTTATAAATAATAAAAATATTAAAAAATTTTATTGAATTTATATTATTTTGAATAGAATGTGTTCACTTTGAAAAAACTGAATACAAAGTACATTGGGCAAAACTGAACAGAGGATATTCACATTTGGCCAAGTAACTGATGTGTACACATGATTAGACCTTATTTTTGAAAAGAAGATGTGTCATTCATGTGCTGGAAAATTTCAATTCATATTATAATAGTAATAGTCAAAGTATATTAGTTGATCAATTCTTTTTTAGGTGCTGGTGGCTTTATATATATATATATATATATATATATATATATATATATATATATATATATATATATATATATATATATATATTAATTTATTTTCAACTCAGTTTTATTTGGAATAAATTATTATAGCATTCAATTAAAATCAAATTAGTTTATTAAATCCAATTGAAATTAAGTTTACAAATTCAATTTCAATTAAAAATAAGATTGAATTTAAGTTTAATTTGGATAATTGAATGGAGTTTATTCAGTTTGGGCAAAAGTGAATTCAATCTATAAATATATAAAGTGAATCCAGTGTATACAGTTTATACAATTTATTTAAATAGTAAAGTGAATTCAATTTATTTTTTAGGAAAAAGAGAATTTAATGTATGAAATTTGAGTAAAAATAAATTGAATGTAATTTAGCAAAATAAATCTAGTATATAGATATACAGTAGAGAACGTCTTTCAACCAATAAAAATCCAATTAATGAGTAAAACTTAAAAAATTGTCATTTCCAAGAAAAAGTTGAGGAACCCAAAAATAATAAAAGTATGATATTTGAAGTCATTACAGGTCAACTCTAAGTCATTTTAGTTTCAAGTTGCATTGGGCTTATAAAAAAGTTATTAAACCATTATTAAATCATAAAAAGGTATTTGACTATATTAAGTTTGAGCAAAGTAAATGCAATATACTCAATTTGGACAAAAAGTGAATGCAGTGTATAATTTTGGCTCATGATCATATTTAGGAATAGGACCAGTTATTTATCTTCTTATATGACTTCCATAATATGTAGTACACTGTATACACTTATTAATTAATAAATATTCTTATTATTTTTATTACATCTATAAAGAGATTAAAGTCAATAAAGTAATTTATGTATTATTCTAACAAATTGTATATAAATATTTTTTTAAATCATAATAAATATTTAGGATATTTAAATTCAAAAAATATAAAAATGAATCATTTTTCTTGTTTGATTTCGAAAGATAAACAAATCTTGAAGTATTTGATTGAGTTTCCTCATGCCATCCTTAATTTCATGGTATATTTTTGTCAATTCTTTTTTAAATAGTTGAAAAAAATATAATCGCTTAATTTACGAGCAATTGAATTTTCATATAAAATGGATATAAAAATGGATAGATATTCATGTAAGATATTATCATATGTAAATTAGTGTAAAATTATTCAGCAAAATTATCTGAAAACAGAAAAAATTAGATTTTATCCAAATTGAACTAAAATTCAATCTTATTTTAATTTAAAAAATAGAATAAAATCATAATAATTACTTTAACAAATATAATTTTTTATTATCATTTTTTCAATTAAATATTTAATTAGATTCAATTTATATTAAAATAATTTTAAATTTTAATTAAAAAATAAAAGTGTATACATTTTGTGCATAGTGATTAAAATATACTCAGTTTAAATAAAATTGAACACAATTTGAACAAATTGAATAAAGTATAGTCAATTAAACAAGTATAATCAATTGAATAAATTGAAAAAAGTATACTCAATTAAATAAAGTATAGTGAATAAAGTATACTTAATTGAACAATAAAGGTCCTAATTGGATGCCATTGGCATTAACAATTTCCTTTTCAGATTTTTTCCCTTTAATTTAAAAACAAAAAATAAAATTAGTAAAATAAAGATATTATTATTTTTTAATAGACAAAGATATTGTTTTTAATTTGTCCCTTGCTTCTTCAGCTTCTTTTATCTTTCTTTTATTGTAAAAACTAAAAAGCAAAATAACCAACAGTGTTCATATTGATTTTATTTATCCCGTTTCCGTTTTTATTATTGAAAAAAAATGCTTTTGCAGCAATCTTTAAAACTTCAAAATGAAGTTTCCGTGGTTTGAAATTATATTCTTATTCGTGTTTATACCTTTAACTTGACTTATTTATTTATTTTTTCGGACATAAATTTTTCTTACTTATAATGATTTATTTTCATTTTTCATTTTTCATGATTTATTCTTATATATTTATGATTTTTTTATATATATTGATTTTGATATCTCAAAAGAATCAGGTTTTAAATTTAATATGATAATTTAATGCCGCAAGTTTTTAGTCATGCCTTAAAAAAAGAGTTTAATTATTTAAATTTGTATATTAAATAAATTTTCTATATGACAAATTTTAAAATTTTATAATGTATTGAACTAAAATTTAAAAGTTCAACTTGGATTTTTTAAATGGCAACGAGGATCATCATCATCAAGATTGAAATGGGGTTTAGGAAAATAGATAACAAAAAAATTAAAAATAAGTGTCAACTTTTAAAAACTAAAATCGTAAAATGCAAACAGTACCTAACAAATCAATGGTTTTATTGTTTTAAATCAATGGTTTCAAATTTAATTTTAAAAAATTAAATTCAAATCTAGTGAAACTCAATTGATTCAATTCCAATCAAAAATTGTTTATTAAAATAGAAATAAAAAAATCAATACATAATTATTCAGTTCTTCTTAATTGCTGCATACAATTTCACTTCTTCAAATTCACCATTTTGGAATTTATTTAGTAGCAGTGCAACTTCCAACTGTACGTATGTTTGGTATGATAACTGAAAATATTTCTTTAAACGAAAAAAAAAAAATCAATCCTACTCTAATGCAAAATATATACATATATATCTCAAAATAAATATTTAATTGTTTATTGTCAGTATATGTTGAAGATAGTTTAAATTCGCATTTCAATTCAATAATAGCTTCTATGAAGAAGACTGTAAAATAATTAATTATCCAAAATGGAAGTTAAAAACTTTTTTTTTTATATGAAGAAGAAAATAAGAAAGCAAAAAATTACATACAAATAATTCTAGGGGACAGAGTGCCCATACTATCGTTAAAGAGAATTTCCTTTATGCCATCCGGATGATTGTGGTGCCAAAAGAATTGAGAGTTCTGAGTAAAGGTCCAAGAGGCTAGATAGTCAGCAGCCTTGTTTGCTTCTCTGAAGATGTGTGAGACTTGGATCTGCCAACCACGACAGATGAGGTTCCTTATCCGCAAGATAATGTTGCTATAAGAGTGAGGAGGCTGAATCTCTGTGGTGATGCTTTTCACCACATTGATGTTGTCCACCTGTAAGTTGATTTTGCGCCATCCTCTCTTCCAGGCTTCTTGAAGACCGATTAGCACTCCCCAAAGCTCAGCTGTAAAAGCATTTCTTCCATGGACAAAGGCGGAGAAGCCACCTAGCCATCTGCCCAGCGAATCTCTGAAAATACCACCCGCAGCAGCACAAGGAAGGTGTTTATTATTGGATCCATCAGTGTTCAAGGTTACCCAGTCTTGAGTTGCTGCTTCCCATCCAACAAAAATTTCCCGCTTCCCACCAGATCTATGACCAGTAGCTTGTATATTATCTTTGGCATCTCTAAAAGCAGAACAAGCAGAGAATATAATTTGTTTTTTGACAGAGATTAACACTGAATGATTGTTGAAAATCCTATCGTTCCTCCATTTCCAAATCCACCAGCAGGTAAAACCAAATAACAGCTTCCAAGGAGTGGAGTCCAGCTGAAATCCCGTTCCCAGATTACTCTTCAGCCAATCGTGCAAGTTAACAGAGAAGAACTGCAGAAAATTGTTGTGAGGCAGCAACACGGTCCAAAGGGATTTAGCTACTGGGCAATCACGTAGTACATGAATGATTGTTTCAGCATCTGTGTGACAAGTAGAACAATCAGCAACAACAGATATATGACGCCTTGTCCTTTCCACATTAGTGAGGAGTCTTTGATCCAATAAAGTCCAGAGGAAGACTCGTACTCTTTGAGGACCTTGCCAATTCCAACAAAGATGCCAATTACTTTCATCAAACACTGAGGGACTGTGGTCAAGCAGGCGGTAAGCTGAATCAATGGAGAAGGCACCTGAGTTCGATGGTAGCCACACCAGTGTATCGGCTCCTAGACCATCTTCAGGAGGAAGTGATAGGCTAATCATATTGCACAAATGATCACTTAGAAATCTCCCAAACTTTTCACGTTTCCAGCCAA
Source organism: Excoecaria agallocha (assembly GCA_037975025.1). Taxonomy (NCBI): domain Eukaryota; kingdom Viridiplantae; phylum Streptophyta; class Magnoliopsida; order Malpighiales; family Euphorbiaceae; genus Excoecaria; species Excoecaria agallocha. The sequence continues at coordinate 12,312,103 of CM075817.1, read as the reverse complement.
CATTACTATCAAACATATCTTTGACAGTAGAATGCGAGATGCTACTCCAATCTGAAGAAGACTGAAGGTCTTGAGGAACATGGCAATGGAGGGGACCAACTTCAGACCAATTATCATACCAGAAGGACACTGATTGCCCATTATTCACAGCCCAGTATATATTCATTCTGAACAGCGGCCATAGACGGGATATATTTCTCCAAAGAGTAGATCCTATTTTAGCAGTCAACTCTACCGGCCAGCCTCGCTGAGGAAGATGATACTTCATCTTGACAACATGTGTCCATAAAGATTCCTCTTCTTGAATCAGACGCCAAATAATCTTCATGGTAAAAGCATCATTGCAGGTTTTAAGTTTTCTTAATCCAACTCCACCATGTTCCACTGGTTGACAGATTTTATCCCATTTGATTAAATGAATTTTTCTAGCATCATCTGTAGACCCCCAAATGAAATTTCTACAATGTCTTTCTATAGACTCGCAGATAGTTATAGGAAGAGAGGCAGTCTGCATAAAGTAGTTTGGCATGGCCAGTAAAACTGATTTAACAAGTGTTATACGGCCAGCCAGTGAAAGAGTTTTTGCCTTCTAATTAGTTAGTTTGCTTTTAACTTTATCCACCAAATATGCATATAGATTGATACCTGCTCTGCCGTGGACAACAGGAGTGCCGAGATACAACCCAAGGTCTTCAGATAAACGGATTCCCAGCTTACTTTGCAGTTCATTAACCATCAAACGACTAACGTTCCTAAAAATACAGAAGGCTGATTTAGTCTTATTGATCAATTGGCCTGAACAGCTACAGAAATCATCCAACACTCCATTGATCACATTAATTTGATCGATAGAAGCCTCACAAAACAGGATGAGATCGTCTGCAAAAAATAGATGCGATAACGGCGGACCTCCTTTGCTAAGCGAGACCGGTTTCCACTTCCTTTCTCTAACTGCCTTCAAAATGCCATGAGCCAATCTTTCCATGCAAAGAACAAATAAATAGGGAGAGAGCGGATCACCTTGTCGGATTCCTCTAGAGGGAGAGAAGCCTTCCGTAAGGCTACCATTCCAAATTATTTTAGAATTACTGGCAGACCAGTAAGAGAATAACATGCTACAAAGTTCTCTTGGCAACCCCGCAGCTAGCAACGTATCAAAAATGAAGTCCCAATGAAGACGGTCATAAGCTTTATCAAGGTCAATTTTAATCATCATCCAACCTTTTTTGCCTGTTTTCTTACGCATTGAATGTGCGACTTCTTGGACAATAATAACGTTGTCTGATATCTGACGACCCGGAATGAAGCTAGCTTGATGATCCCCCACAAGAGTATGCAAAAAGGGCTTCATTCTATTGGTGACAACCTTTATTATAATTTTATAAGGCACAGGGAGAAGGATAATAGGTCTCAAATTGTTCACCGTTGAAGGTCTATTCTTCTTAGGCACAAGGCAAATTAAAGCCGTACAGAGATAAGGATCTATCTCTTTTCCTTTTAAAGCCTCCTCAACAAATTGGAACACTGAATATTTTGTGATATCCCAGTATTTTTGGAAGAAGATAGGGTTTAAACCATCAATGCCTGGGGCTTTCAATGGCTTCATGCTGAAGACAGCTTCATGAAGTTCTTCAAAAGTTAGGGGTCTATTCATAATGTCTAAGGCTGAGGAAGGTAAGGGGGGGAATTTGTTACAAATAGGGTAAATAGGACTAGCCTGGCACTCTTCTGAGTAGAGCTTGCTGAAGAAATTAAGTACATGCTTCTTAAGGAAGTCTTGTTCAAAGGACCAAACACCTTCTTCAACCATTAACCCGTTGATGAAACTTTTGTGCCTTCTCATGCGAACTTTGTTATGGAAGAACTTTGTATTTTTGTCACCTGCTAGTAGCCAGTCAACTTTAGCTTTTTGTTGCCAGTAGGCTTCCTCCTGCATAAGGATATTTTCCAGTTCTGTTCTAAGTTCCCTTCCTAAGTTATCCAGGAATTTGGACTGAGAATGTTCCAGATAGCGTTCAATCCCTGCAATACGAGACAGAATGTTTCTTTTACGGTAGGTTAGACAACCAAACACATTCTTACTCCAGTTAATGGTTTTGCACTAAAATTCCTGGATAGTGTTCCTCATATTGCCATACTTATTCCAACTATTTTCCACAAACTTATGGAAGTCTTTATGAAAAATCCAAGAAGCATTAAATCTAAAAGGGCGCTCTGCCTGAATGGAGTAATTATTCGCCAAAGAGAGGAGGAGAGGTCTATGGTCTGATTTTAATCTTGGCAGATGGGAGATTTTGGATTTTGAGAATTCCTCCATCCAAGTTAGGTTACAAACAGCCCGATCCAGTCTCTCCATCACCAGACCTCTACGCCAAGTATCTTTTGGGCCAGTGAAGCCCATATCCATAAGGTTACATACCGATAAGCACTGAGAAAACAAGGGACAAGGCTTACTCCCTCTACTAGAACCACCTATTTTTTCCAAGGAATAAAGAAAAGAGTTGAAATCACCCATTACAACCCAAGGACCACGGATTTCTTGGGCAGTGCACATCAGCTCCTCCCATAAACTCTTTCTTCTAGCTGGGGAAGGATCGCCGTACACAGCAGCAAACCAAAATGTAGAAGAATTCGTGTGGGTCACTTTGAAATGGACCAGTTGATAAGAACAGCTTTGTACCCTTATATCAATACCCTCTGCCCAAAGCACCCAAATGCCACCTGAAAAACCCAAGGCCTCAACCCGGAAGGAATGACTGAACCCCAAGTTCTTAATGACTTTATCCGCAACAATACCATTGATTTTAGTTTCCAGCAAAATAAGAATAGAAACTTTGTACATCTTAACCCAATTTCGAGTAATAGCAACAAAATTTTTACTGCCAGCACCCTGACAATTCCAAGCTAAAATATTTAAATTCATCAATAAAAAGAGGGGAGTATAGAAAAACACACTCTTATAAGGCAGAGTGGTCATCCAAATTAGTACTGTTGTCGTTCGTGTTAGGAGACTGCTGAAGAGCCCCATGCAAAATCTCAGTTATAAGTTCTGTTGAATCACCTATTTTTAGGCTGCCTCCTTTGTTCTTTTTTTTGTTTTTATAGAGGGTAGTGTCCCGGATATTTTTGAGAAGTCCTTTATCCGGAGGTCTTCCTCTAATGTTGATTCCACTCTTGAATTTGTGACTCTGAACCATCCGTTTTTTTGGACTACCGTGAAACGAACCAGAGTTCATCTTGTTCGGGTAAGGGACCGCAACAGCTCTATGCTTCTCTTGGTCCAGTTCTTCAGAAACAACATTCTTCATTTTGTCAAGATTAACGCCTGTCTTCTGCTTGGGAGGGGATATACCAGTATTTGTGATGAGCGGGGTGGCAGCCATATTAATATTAACATTTTCCTTGTCCGGTATTTGTTTTTGTTTTTCTGAGTAAGAGCCATGACCCACCTTGAGATCATCTTTTTTTGGTGGCACTGTCAATGAAGCATCACTTGCAGACTTTGTGAATAAGATGTTAGTGTGAACATTCAATCGTCCCTCATGTGTAGGACTCAAGTCTGTGTGGTTTGCATCATAATTCAGCTTTTGTTTAACGTGTTCTCCAGCTTGTGGGCGAGGGGCAGAGCTCTGTTTTTCTTCTTCATTCAGATATATCAGGGTCGAAAATCTTGAGCCCTGAATGCGTTTAGTAGTTTCACCTGTTCTAATCCCTTGAGTGTCATAGCCATTGGCGGGTCTTCTACCTTTTTTCTGCACCACCATCCATGGCCCGAAGTGAGTCCCTTTATCTCCCGCCACTTGCTTAGCTAGATCATCATTCAAATCTTCTGCATTGTTGTTTGGAGTACCTATATCACGATTAATCTTTTGCTGGGGCATCTCCGTTGGCATAGTACTCAGACATTGTTCTTTTATATGGCCATACTTACCGCAGGCAAAACAGATTTTATATAGGCCCTCGTATTCAACCTTAAATACTCTGTCCTTTATCTGTATTTGAGAAACCAGAGGTTTGGTGAGGTCCAATTCAACTGCCATTCGAGCAAATTTGGCTCGCTTTGAGATGGAGGTGTTGTAATCTATTTTAACCATCTTACCTATTTTGGCTCCGATTTGTCTCAACACACGTTTATGGTAGAAATGCAGTGGAAATCCAGGGAATCTGATCCAAGCGACCACTGATGTAAGAGCTTCATTCTCTGTTGAAAAACCAGTATGCCATGGTTGGACGGTGAGATAGTGACCTAGGATGACCCATGGACCTCCCACTAGCACATTGACATAGTCTTCCATCATGGAGAAGTGGATGAGGAAGAAGTTATTATCCAGATCTATAACCCTGTAGCTACCTTTGGGAGACCACAGATTTTCGATCCGGTTGTATAAGACTTTATAGCTAATATTTCTGCCCAACAGCCTCACAACCACTGATTTCTTCCACGGTCTCGCCAATTGATTTTCGAGTTTTTCTGAGATGTCTAGTTTTAAGAGGCCCTCTTCAATCGAAATCGATATTTCCTCCTCTTCTCCCTGATCGTTATCAGAGTCCATATCTGAGTCACTAATAGTGTTTTTCCCCTCTTCTTCTGCGTCAGAGTCGAAGATCTGATCGTTGTTATCTTGTTGAGCTGCTAACACATGTTCCCCAAATCTACGCTTGGCCTTTCTCAGCAAAACATCACGAAAAGAGATAGTTTTGTTTTCTGCACTATTTTGCTCCCAAGTAATGGGTTCATCTAGATTAACCGACATTGAGTCCGCATCTTTTTGTTTTTTGATTTGTCTTTCATCAGGAGGAGTCGGCGGTGGAGCCTTCTCAAACGCAGCCAGTACCTCACAGGAGGCGAGGGCTTCAGCTGAGGCCATCTCACACTAAAATATTTATATAAAAAAAACTTATTTAATTTAGGCCAAATTTGCAATTATTATACATTTAATTACGGTTAAAAAATTTAATCCAAGTTTAGATAAAAATTCTCATTTCTAAAAGTACTTACAACTCTTCAAGAAAATGTATTACTGTTAAACTAGCTTACATTAAAAAAAATCTCTGATCTAAAATTTTTTATTATTAAAAAATTTAATAACAAATAATTAAAAGGAATAGTGTATATTATATATCCTTGCTTCAATATTTTCAACTAATTAACGGAATAAGGATATACATTGTACATATCAGATATATATATAAAAAAATTATGCATTTGAAAAATAACACCACAACAGCGATATGATCTTGAAGTTGTATCACGTGATAGAGTTGAGGTCTGACTTGAATTATTGTATTTTAATTTGGAACAACAGCTAATTAATTTTTGGTTCAAGATTTAAGATTTTTTTTTTCATACTTCGAATCAGATTATCTTCCACTATAATCAGTTAATAATTAATCATATTTGCTTCCACTATAATCAGAATTATAATTATTTAGGTCCATATTCAACTGTAAAATCTAAACATAACTTAGTTTTGTTAGGTAAAGTTTAAAATTGTGTACAGGATTAGCTATCTTATTTATAATTTCAATAAATTATAGTTTTTTTATAACATCTGACTTTCGAAACTCACCGAATTCAAATATTTTTAAGATTTAAATTCAAAATTTCTAATTAAAAAAGAAGGACCAGGATCATTCCATCTTATATTTTGAAGTTAATTATAGTTATTGTTAACTACTATTCCGAAATCATTTTTGTTCTCGTGTTCGATTTGGGATAGTTATCAATTATTTTAATTGAATCCTGCATATAATTATACCAAATCAAATTTGTTATTAAAATTTTGGGCGTTACAGGAGAGTTAATAATATGATTAAAATTATAATAGTCGTGAAGGGATATGAAAATTTATTACCTACGCCTAGTGCATATATATCCATCCAATGACAAAATATTACATTAAAAAATAATAATTATTAGGGAAAATATAAAAAACGTTAAAGTAAGAATAAGATTCCTTAAAATCAGATGAAATATATAGTAGTGGAGTACTTCATGCAATATATTTTATTAATGTAATGAATTTTTTAAATAGTAATATATAAATAGAAATCACCCATTAATTACTGCATCCAAAAAACACAGTTTATTTTTTAGATAAAAGTAAATTCAATATATTAAATTTGAAAAAAAAAATAAATTGAATATAATTTAGCAAAGTGAATCTAGTATATAGATATAGATATATAGTAGAGAACGTCTTTCAACCAATAAAAATCTGATTAATGTGTAAAATTTAAAAAATTTTGTCATTTTTAATAAAAAGTTGAGGAGCCCACGAACAATAAAAGTAGGATATTTGAAGCCATTATAAGTTAACTCTAACCCATTTTAGTTTCAAGCCACGTAGGATCTTTATTGTTCAATTGAATATACTTTATTCATCATGCTTTATTCAATTGGGTATACTTGAGTTCAATTGAGTATACTTTATTTATTTTTGTCAATAGATTATACTTGTTGAATTGAGTATACTTTATTTAATTTGTTCAAACTATTTTCAATTTTACTTAAATTGAGTATACTTTATTTACTATGTATAAAATGTATACACTTATATTTTTTAATTAAATTTAAAATTATTTTAATATAAATTGAATCTAAATAAATACTTAATTGAAAAAATAATAATAATAAACTTTATATTTGCGAAAGTAATTATTAGGATTTTATTCTATTTTTTTAAATGAAAATAAGATTGAATTTAAGTTCAATTTGGATGAATGACAAATTAATAGAATATTTATAACTCATATATGTATCTAGAAGCTCAAGATATAAATGGACAGATGAATTTATCAAATTTTGTCAGTTGGATTCTTAAAGTTTAAAAAAGTTATTTTGACATTGTAACTTGTAAATTTACTAATTAATAAAACATATTTTGTACCTTAACATCCTGATTTTGATTGGTAGAGTTTAACGTGGATGTGTTATGTGCGCATAAAATAATATAATTCAAAATTTATTAACTTTGTTTCTTTATTTATCATTTACACATTTAAAGCACGTGTAAATCAACTGAAATGAACACGCCAGATTTATAGGGTTAAATCAAATTTCTAAAAAGTTCGTAATTTGAGTCGGCGTAATTCTTTTTTAATTTTGTAATATTATGCCTATTGCATTTTATAACAGTTCTGACTTTGAGTGGTGCACTTGACACTTTAATACTTTTGTTCCGCTGAGCATTTGATGTCGGCTGTGAATGATTTGGAATTCCATATTTATAGGTTGATGTTTCTAACTTTAATACCGACTGCCTGATTTTTTCAATTAAGACCTTTATTGTTTAATTAAGTATAATTTATTCATGATCTTTTATTCAATTAAGTATAATTTGTTCAATTGATTATACTTGATCAATTGAGTGAGTATACTTTGTTCAATTCTAATAATAAAGTCATTAATAATTTGGTATATTGATGGTTACTTTATTAAAAATTAACTAAGAGATATAATTTAATTTTATATTCTAAATACAAAATTTAATATGTTTTCATTATTAATTATATTTTTTATCTTGCAAAAAAATATGATAATATTCCATTTAAATTAAAAACATTATTTATTTGATTAATTAAGTTTAAATTCTCCAAATTAATTATTAAATAATTAATACTCTAGCAAAGATTAGAGCTCCCTTTAGTGTGCAACCCTACAAGTTCAATATTAAGCCAGTAGCAAATTGGTTAAACTAATTTACTAATCAAGGTTGGTGTCTAGCAATACTCCAGGCATTACAAGAAAATATTCCATTAGCAACAGAATGAGTGGTTGCAAATCTTGACGGTTGTTATTTTTTAGCAACGGAAATGACAGTTTGCTTTGTTAATTTTAGTAACGGAAATTACAGTTTTCATTACTAATTTTATTAACGGAAATTACAGTTTCCATTGCTAATTTCAGCAACGGAAATGACAGTTTTCGTTGCTAATTTTAGCAACAGAAATCAATTTATGTTGCTAATTTCATTCACCAATAAAAAAAATTCACGACAGTGCCATCGGTCTCTAAAAATTAGTACAATTTTTTAGTTATTATTTTTTGACTATTCTAAACAACATTTAAGCAAGCACAAATAACCAAATTTCATGATAGTGACATGACTATTTATTTAATAGTAAGCCTTAAAGAAATATTGCAGTGACATGCAACCTAAATACTAGCCTATAATTCTGAATGAGTGGCAAACTATATCGTTGAGAAAACATCCACAGAATTCATCATTGCAAAAATAAAACACTAGAATTTAGGGCATGAGTCACAAATTGCCAACCGCAATCTACCTTTTCTTCTATAGAAACTAAAAGTTTCTTTTGAATGCAATTTTTTATAAAGTAAATTGTATTAAGTCACATGACACAAGGATTGGAAAATGAATGCTGCAACAGACATTTCTAAAACAAAGATAAATAAATATATTTAACTGAAATAAGGCAATAAAGCTAAACTTCTAGGAATCTATGTTTTCTTTTTCTAAAAAAATAATATATTTAATTTATTCTATTCAAGCCGAGATCGTTCTCATTTTGCAGAGATGTCTAGTTATCCATTAGACAAAATCTACCATAAGGTTTGCTTTGTTAGTGTAACTTTTCCAAAAAAAATGACACAACTGATTACAAAATGAAATTTTCTAGTGGAAAATGAGAGTAAATTAAAAAATAGAGGTATCAATGGGATTAAAAACTGCTTGCATTACATAATGTGAGTGAGCTTCAAAGGTTTGAGTGTAATTTCAGTCCTTGTCCTAGTCCAAAATCTTAACAAGTGTGTCATCAAAAGGGGACAATAACATATAAATCTAAAGAAAATCAATTTCACAATCTAGATTCCTAATAGAAAAAAATCACTTGGAAGATAATAACAAATCAGAAGCACTAAGCATTCAAGAAATTAAGGGAAAAAATTTACAAGATAAGACAGCATGCAAGTCAAATTAAAATCCACATCAGGCCATTTTGTCACTTATAACATACCTTTTCTCGCTCTGTTCCTCTAAGAGCGAACACCTGGTCGTAAAGTTGATACAGAGAAGCCTGAGAAGAAATTACAACCTCAAGTTACCTATTTTAAGTGATTGAAAGAATTGCGATCAATGTAACAGCCCATATATAAATTGGTCATGCCACGTCACCTATTCTTCAAAAGCTGCCCTATCCCTAATCCTCTTATTTTTCTTCTCTCTTCCATCAAAATATCAACCTAAAAAATGGCAAGTGAATTTACCGTTTTTTACCCTATTGGACCTCATTTGTGCTGTCTTCATCAGAGATGGGCTCCACACTGAAATGGTGCCGTTTTACCTTTCAATAAAAGGTAACTATATATGCCATTTTTGTACAATAAATATAAAATTAAATTTATGATTCGCACTGATAAAAAATGGTCCAGTAATTATCATTTTTTAACATACTATAATTTCAAATATTATTACTGTAGCATTAAATTTTCAATTTTTTTTCAAAAATACCCAAAAAATAAAAAACCTCTAATATTAGTTGGTTTAAATGATTAAATATTTATTTTTTTAAATAATGTTTTGATTTTTATTTTTATGAACAATGTATCAATCAAGTACAAACTAGATAATATTAATAATTATACTAAAAAATGATAGATAGAAAATAAATTAATTAGGAGATTTTTTCTTTTATTTTTTTTCTATTTAGTTTTGGGGATGAAATTTAAAAAAAAATTAGTACAATATTTTGATTCAAGTTTGAATATACATAGAGTTTTTATAAAATTTTTAAAATGATTATTTACCTATACGTATGTTTTAGAATTATTTTTTTCATATATAAAAAAATAAATAAATCTATTATTAGATTTTTTTGTCCTTCGTTGCATGTCAAGCATCAAGTTTTAGGCCTTACTTGGAACAAATGAATTGTAATTGTGGAATTTATTTACAAATAAATTCTACATTGATAACTATGTAAAATACATTTTCAAAAGACTCGATCAGGTTGGTCCAACAACCCTTGATACGGCCCAAGCCCAATAACAAAAAGGCAAAATGTGAGCTGGAAGACAAGACAGGAATGCTTGATGTCCGATCGGATTGATGGGACAGCACATCTTGTCAACCAACTGACATAATCCGGTTCCCATACTCTCTACCTGCTTCCTATTACATTGCTGTTCACGTACTTCAACTGTCGGTTATCGCCCCTCAAGGTACTCGAGTACCCTTCCAAATAACTCCTATAAATAGCCAAAAATACGATGGCTTCAGGTATTGAATATCTAAGACTCTCCCTCTCTAGGCATGCTTTCTCTAAAAGCTACTAACTTAAGTTTCAGAGTGCTAACGCCCGGGTCTGATCGGGCATTCTATTTTGCAGGTCCTTCCATCCGATTAGATCTTCAACTGCCAGCTCTCCTTCTTACAGGTAAAGCCAAAATCTGTTTTACCATTTGGTGCTTTCGTTGAGAGACAAATGGCAGGTTCGAGATCTAATGCACGTGAAACTTTGGGAGAGTATAATCATCACAGTCAGGGTGGATCTAAGCCCTCAGAAAGATGAGAGGGGTCTCCCAGATCCCCTATTAGGGGTGACCTTCTCCCAGAATTTAACGATGTAACCATGCGGCAACCGGAAGATACCCCTATTAGGAGGATGAGGGCCAGAACCCCAGGTAGGTATGACAAGGGAAAGGGCACAATGTCCTCAAATAGGGATTCCCTATACATTCCTAGCAGATCTTTCACCTTGTCTATTGGGGATGATTTGTCTTTCATGTGCACGCCAAATCGCAGCCACACCTAGGGACGGCGAGATGAACTTGCTCCGGCCGCCATGAGTAAGGAAGACAAATGTTCAAGCAGAATCTCAAGCAGTTTGGCTTGACGGGCTCCATGAAAAGAATGTTTGAGGACCACACTTGCGGCAACACGACCTCACCTTTTTGTAGGAAAATCATAGAGTCAGAACTACCTTCCAGGTGGCGAGATGTGATAATGGACAGGTATACAGGTAAGACAGACCATTCCACACACCTTGCAGAATATCTAACAAAAGTGCAGGTATACACCTACGACAAAGGATTGCCTGTAGGATATTCCCGTAACATTGGGAGGAGATGCTTTTGCATGGTTTTACGAGCTCCCGTAGGGGTCGATCACTTTTTTTTGATAACTAAAGGAGTTTTTCATTACACGTTTTATTGTACAGACATGGGTGCCAAAATCTATAAGTGATTTATGCAACCTCTATCAGAGGACCGATGAAAGTCTTCGAGACTACATCGACAGATTTCAAGCTACATGTCGGAGGTGAGAAATGTAAGTGTGGAAATGGCATCCACCGCCCTAGCCAATGGCATTGCTGATAGGCCATTGTTTGAGTCAATTACGACAAGGCTGCCAATCAGCTTTTCGATTTGATGGAAAGAGCTAGGCAGCACATTCAGTTAGATGACGCCCTGAGATCCAGCCATGGCAGAAAAGGTAACATCATGGATAGGCTACAACACCTAGATGGACGGACATTTAACCGAGCTCCAATGTCTGAACGGTTCACAAGAAGCCCCAAGAGAGCCTCCACTTCGAGGAGCTTGGAAAAAAGAAAGAAGGCAGAGCGATCAAGGTTCGATCGGGTAGCTGGCTAGCAAGCTCGAACTTTCACTTTGCTCAACACCAATCCCGTACAAGTATTGATGTGGATCAAGGAGCACCACCAAAAGGTGAATTGGCCTAAAAATATGGATGAGAAGACCAGAAAAATCCGAAACCACAACAAATACTGTAAGTTCCATAGGGATATCGGTCATACAACTGATAAATGTCATCTGTTGAAGGAAAAAATTAAACAACTCTTGCAAAGGGGATCCCTCAAGAGGTTCGTAGGTTCGACTAGAGGGGCAAGTCCCTGTAGACGATCAGACCACAAGAAAGAAGATTCTGACGATGATGATGATGATGATGACGATGAGCGGAGAAAGCCAAAAAATACAGACCCACGCCGACCATATGTCGGTGTTATAAATATGATCACTGGTGGGTCATCCTACGGAGAAGATCTCTCAAGAAAAAGAAAGGGTAAGGGCGTCTATGTTTCTTAAACATCTGAATAGCCAGCCCCAGTCACCATATCCTATGAGAATGCACGAGATGTAATATTCCCTCACGAGGATGCCCTTGTCATCAGGGCGCGGATTAACAATTTCGATGTAAAGAGGATATTGATGGACAATGGAAGTGCAGTGAACGTGCTTATATTGCAAGCTTACAAGGCGATGGGGTTGCCGATCGAAGAGCTCAAGCCGAATGCCATGCCATTGATCGAATTGGGCAATGCCACAGTACCAGTGGTAGGGTCGATGGATTTGTTTGTTGAGCTTGGTCAGAAAGCTCTCGCCCACGCCTGCAAGGTAACATTTATGGTTATTGATATGGTTTTTACTTACAACGCCATTTTTGGCAGGCCACTATTATTTCAAACCAGGGCAGTCACCAGCATTCATTACATGGTGATAAAAATCCCAACCAGAGGAGGCATTGCCATCCTGAGAGGCGACCAAAAGGCATCGAGGGAGGCTTATATGGCTTTGATCAAGCACCATAAAGAAGCCATGTTGGTGAAATCAGGTCTGGAACGATTTGAGCAAGCAAAAGAACCAAGAATGAACCCTGCAGAAGAAGTAAAGACAAAGACGCTTGCGAAAGGCAAGGATATCCAAATTGGCATCAGCATGAGCACGAGGGTTGAAGAGGCTGTCATGCAGGTATTAATGATCAACCAGGCATCCTTTGCTTGGAAGCCGAAAGACATCACCGGGATCGACCCCAATGTAATCACCCATAAATTCAACGTGGATCCAGCTTGCAAGTCGGTTAGGCAGAAATTATGAAGGCATGCTCTTGATCGCAGGAGATTTATCTCCGAAGAGGTAGACAGGTTGCTAAAAACGGGAACAATTCGAGAGGTTAACTATCCCGAATGGCTAGCCAATATTGTTCTGGTAAAAAAAAAAGGGGGAAGATGCGAATGTGCATTGACTTCACGGACCATAACAAAGAATGTTCAAAAGACGGCTACCCCCTGCCCAACATAGACCAGTTGGTGGATGCCACTGCAGGTCACGCCATCTATTCTCTCCTTAATGCATATGCTAGATATCATCAAATCATGATGTGGTTACTGGATCAGGAGAAGACCAGCTTCATCATGGATGATGGCACCTTTTGTTACAAGGCCATGCCATTCGGATTAAAAAATGCAAATGCTACATATCAGCGCTTAATGAACAAGATTTTTAAGGATCAAATCGGGCAGCATGTGAAGGTTTACATAGATGATATGATTGTCAAAATCAGAAGCCCCGAAGAACATCCTGCTGATTTGGCAAAAATCTTCAACACACTAAATAAATTTTGGATGAAGTTCAATCCGAATAAATGCATTTTTAGGGTGCCCTCGGGTAAATTTTTGGGTTTTATGATCTCCCAAAGGGGCATTGAATCCAATCCCGATAAAATAAAGGAAATATTGGAGATGCAGCCACCAAGTAGTGTGAAGGACGATCAGAAGTTGAACGGTAAAATAACAGCCCTTGGTTACTCCATTCTCCACGGATCCCGATCGAAATTCGAGGATGGTTGTTTGCTAGGCTTGTCTAAAGCCCAAAATGCGAAAGATTTCTCCACTATGACTCCCATAGCGAGATATGGCTCAATGCTTATCTCGAAATACGAACACCTTTCTCCATTCAGTCAATGCGAAAGGCTTCTCCACTATGACTCCCATAGCGAGATATGGCTCAATGCTTATCTCGAAATATCATTCAGTTTGATAGATTCGGCACTATACTTGAACCAATGATGTGAAACTTATTCGTTTCATCTGCATCAACATCTATCTTGTACTAAAAAATGCAAAACATGGCAGTTAAATAAGTTATATCTCCTCCACACTTAACGTGCAAAATTGCAAACCACTCCAACGCATAACAAATCTTTGTATCTACTCGAATAATACTTCAATCATACCAAAAATTACAACGTCACCTACTGCGACTAAAAAGGTCAAATTGTTATGACTCACGCCGATTGGATAAGGCGATCATTGACCCTAAAGAGTCGTGGATTACAATATTTTTATGATTCAAGAAGTACTCCCATACTCTCCTTAATTGATTTTGTACATTCTATGCAAAAGTTACTTTTCACTTAATTAATTTTATAACGAATCCCACTTCGGGTAAGAATTACGAAGTAAAGATACGGATGGAAGATGAACACAATCTTATATATACATACGAGAATTCTTTACAAGTCACAAGTTACGACAAACAATAAAATGGCTAAGCCTCTACGTCTACAATCTCTACCGTGGAATCGAATGGCTCCGCCATAGGTTCTGCAACAGTCTCAGTAATCGTTTGACCATTTTTAGGCTTCGATGGCAAAGGGGCCTCAGGTTTTGTGAGGGAAGGAGGAATGACTTCAGACTCAGTCGGTAAATTGACAATTGCCTGTGATGACAAAAGGGTTTCTTCAGCTTTTCCTTCAATCTCTCCAACCGAAGAGGCCTCCTCCTCATCATCACTAGAAGAAGGATCAGGAAGAACCCTCAGATCCTCTATCCAGTCAAGGTTAGCTTCAAGAAATCGCTGCCTAGCTGTATAAATCAATCGAGTCAGCAACCTCCCTTGAGCCTCGCCCAATTTATCAAGGGCCTCCTCCTCCTTAGCATCCAACGCTTTAGCCAATTTTTCAGCCCAAGTCATCTCTGTCTCCACCAAAACTGTCTCCACAAAATTCTTCTTTGCCAGGAGAAGGTCGTGCTCTAATAAAGCCTTGTCTTTCTTCGCAAGCACCTTGTCTTTGTCAACATTAGCTTTGAGATCGTCATTTTTCAGCTGTGAGCACTCGCCTCTCAGCCTGTCCAACTCCTCCTCGTATTTCTTGCACAAGGCACTGTCAGCAGTAAGGCACACCACATCTCCCTTCAAACAGTCCACCTCACTTTGCCGAGACTTAAAGTCTTGAGCCAGTCGAGTTTTCTCCTTTTTTAGCTCTTCCGTCTCCAACTTCAAGAGCACAACTTCTTTCTTCGTCACATCAATGACTGCCTCAGCTTCTTTCCTTTGCCGAACGGCATCCTCCCACTTCGCTCGGGCTTAAGTCGCCATGCCATGTATACGAAGCCCCCTTTTGATTAGCTATGAAAAAGAAGTGGAGGAAATAGTTAAAAAGGATGAAGGAGAAGAAAAAGTAGAGATAAAAGTAAAAGACGCAAGTGTTACCTCCAGGATCTGCTGCTAAAATAACTCGTATTCCTGGGAGAGCAAATTAAGCTCCGTCATTGCCTTAAAGTCACTCTCCTGAGCAAGACCTTGGCAAATAAAGGCTAGAACATCCTTGTTGGTCACAGACCAATCATTGCCAAATCGCTCTTTTAGAATTTCTTTCAAGGGCGGAGCCCGACCCTCTTGGGTTTTCCCTGAAGACCGTCGGCTTGGCTAATTTTGAGCTACCTCCTTGCTCCTTGTGGCAATCCGGGCATCAATAGCAGCTATAGTCTTGGCAGCCTTTCTCTTTGCTGCCTCTTCAATCTTCTTATGCGCTGTCTCATCTGCCAGTGAGCTCACTTGCTGTGAGGACGGTCAAGTGATGGGGGTGGTTGTGGCCCTTCCTCATCAGATTCATCCCATAGCCGCCATCGCCTAAAAAGATGCTGTTCTACTACAATTAGAGGGGTAAGTGACGGTCTCGAGATGGTTAAGGGAGGATTCGTAGGGACAATTATAGTGGCAAAAGAGGTAGTCGTTGTCGCAACGACAGGAACACTAACTACACTCTGAGAAGCCTGAATCTCGAAAGCAGGCAAAATTTTCCTCTTCTTTGCCCTTTTCTCCTCTTTAGCCAAACGATCGGCCTCCCTTTTAGCTTTGCCTCGGTCGGCTAGTTGTTTTGCAGCTTCCTCTCCTTTCGCCATTTCATTTACAGCTACATTGCACAGCCAAAACAAAGATAAGTATCCCGTTTAAAATTCGATATAATAAATGCAAATTAATATATGAATTAGCGAAATAGGCATCCTTCTCCATACTCCAATAGTAACGCTCATGTTCTATGTTAGTGCCAGTATTAGAGCCTGCGAGCTCAAATAGAGTTCTCAGAAGGTATTCAGAGTCGTAAGGCTGACCGTTCCTCACCACTACATCAATCAATTTTTTGATGTCGGTTTCGTACATAGATCAATTGATCGCATGATCTTTCAAAACTGTTGGCAATTTCGACCGGATTAGTGGTACTCTAAAGCCGCCAGCCATCCCTACTAAGAAGTATCTTTCCCTAAAATGTTTCATGGAGGACGGGACGACAAAAAACTTTCGATGCTGCCGGCTAGTAAAATAATATTCTAACCCATCATTTCGATCGAAAATATAAAAAAAGTGAGTAAAAAGATCCAGAGTGGGGGGCCACTGATTCTATCCTGCATAAGATCTTGAAACAGGCTACCATTCTCCATCCATTCAGTTGCAACTGGTTGGGGCCAATTCCATAACCCCTAAGCAAGGTTGATTCGAATGTGCCAAAGGGAAGCCTCATTCCCGTATCCAAACTCCATAAATGGCAAATAAACAATTCGTTCCTTTCACGGCCAAACAGTCCCTCTGTAATTGCCATAGAGGCAGGGCAGGCCATCACTGACACCTCAGCCAAAAGGTGGTATCGAGAAGGAATTTTTGCCACTCCGCTTTTGTCAATTGCGAGGGCTGAGCAAGCAGCTCGTAATTCTCATAATCCTCCAAAAAGCTTCTGTCTATTTATGGGCTACTATTTGAAGCCATTTTTTTGGGCAGAGGAGAAGAAGTAAAAGCGTATATACGACGAATGAAAAATAAAATCAAAGGCGAGGATTGCTTACTTACTTGGATAATCTCGCAGACACTCTAAAATTCTCCGAAATTTGAAGTACTTCCCTCAACAAAAATTCTTTTTGGCAAGGGTTTCAAATAGCTAAGTTCACAACAGGATTATGGCAAAGTTTAGCTAAGGATCATTGAAAAGTGAAGAAAATTTTCTTAAAACTCGCCTATTTATAGGTGAAAAGCTTCCAGAATACTCTAAAGCCTCCCCGTCGGATAGACACCATGTGTTCTCAACCCATCATTGCGATTGTGAGAAATGAAGCATCATTCTAGAAATGTGCGCGGCATTAAGTACAAGACAGCTATCTGAGGAGAACAAACGCATCTCTTCAAATGGGCGCCTTATAAAAATCTAAAAATCCTGCTAAAAGGCTTAAATCGACTGATCAGACCCTTTGAAGGGTGGATAAGTGATAACTATGGAAAATACATCTTCAAAAGGCTCGATCAGGTTGGTCCAACAACCCTTAACACGGCCCAAGCCCAATAACCAAAAGGCAAAACGTGAACTGGAAGACAAAATATGAAGGTTTGATGTCCGATCGAACTAATGGGACAACACATACTGTCAACCCACTGACAAAAGTCGATTTCCATACTCTCCACCTACTCCCTATCACATCGCTACTCATGTACTTTAACTGCCAGTTATCAACCCCCAAGGTACTCGAGTATCCCTCCAAATAACTCCTATAAATAGCCAAAAACACGATGGCTCCAGGTATTGAATATCTAAGACTCTCCCTTTCTAGGCACTCTTTCTCTAAAAACTACTAACTTAAGCTTCGGAGTACTAATGCTCGGGTTCAACCGGGCACTCCATTTTGTAGGTCTTTCCATCTAATCGGATCTTCAACTGCCAACTTTTCTTCTTACAGGTAAAGCCAAAATCTATTTTACCACACATGGAATTCATTTGTAAACAAATTCTTATGCTTGGAATAAAATAATTAATGTATATAATTGAGAATGAATTCCTTAATTTTATACTTGAAATAAATGAATAAAAAAATTTATTTATAATTTATTTACTTAAATATCCTTAACATCAATTCAGTACATATAAAAAAGCCAATAATGTCTATAAAAATTATACCAAATAAAGAATTAACTATTCCAATTCATGATTAATCAAACAATAAATCAATCAATATGAACAAATTTATTAAATTATGGTTTTCTAATTTTATACAAAAAATTCAATTTACAAAATATAAAAGAAAAATACCGATCAGGTAAATTTGATTGAAAAGTTGAGAAACAAGAGAGTAAGAATCATTCAAAATACAGATTTAATTGAGAAATTGAGAAAAAAGTGTGGAAGACACGTTAAAAACATAGAATATATATATATATATATATATATAATAGAATAAGGGTATTATAGTCTTTTAAAACTTTGCTCCTTAAAAATAAGGAATTCATTTGCAAATTTCACTTTTTTTATGGAATTTGGTCAAGGTATAACGAATTCTATGGAATTTAATTCATGGAATTCAATTCCTTTTTTTTTTGCATTCCAAGCATAAATATTTGGAATTACAAATGAATTCCATAAAATTTTATGGAATTCATTCATTCCATGTAAGGCATTAGTTTGTTCAAAGAAAAACGAATGAAACATTCTTTACAAGCTAATTAAGAGAGAAAATTTGGATTTTTTTCGATCGACTACGATGCACATCAAGCCATCAACAAAGATCATCTGCCACCATCAATAGCTAAAGATCGAGTTAAGAAGAAAGTTAAAGTATGATCATATGTGAATCCATTCATGGGTTACAAAGACAATCTTATTGCTAGGGCTAGCATGGAAATAACAATGGCCGACATTAAGGAACCCTTTGCAGTTAAAGTGGATCAGAATGATGTGGTTCTTGTTAAGAGTCAGATTGTTCTAGTTGTGACTCTCTCTGACAATCTAAAAATGAAATTATCCAAAACTCTTGAGAATGCACTCATTAATTTGCTAGATAAGGTTATTGGTTATAAGGATTTGTGCAACAAGCTTGAATCAATGTGGAATATGGAGGGTGCTCATATTATTGATTTGGGTAGGGGTTATTTTCTTATTCAATTTATCTATGTTGAAGAGTATAACCGTTCTTTATTGTCTGGACCTTGGGTTGTTAATGGAGCTTATTTTATTGTTCAACCTTGGACATTAAGTTTTAGAGTCTCTAATGTTGTTTTTTAGATTAATTAGACTCTAAAACTACTTCATAGATTGCTAGAATTACCTCTCTAATACTACACTGAGGAACTTTTTTCTACCATTGCTACTGTAGTTGGGACAATTATCAAGGTGGATTTTAGTACCAGTGAATTTCAGTGAGGTAGATTTGCTCATATTGTTGTTTCTATTGATCTTAGTAAACCTTTGGTTTTTAAGTTTGAAATTATTAGGGAAATTCAAAAGGTTGAGTATGAAAATTTGCCCACCATTTGCTTTGCTTGTGGAAGACATGGGCATTTTGATAGTCACTACCCTCACAAGGAGCAAATGGATACAAAGGTTTATAACCAAGAAAGTGCACAACCACCATAAGATGGTGCTTAAATTTTATGAACCTCATTCGGTTTTGGATCCTAAAGGTGGGCCTTCAATAGCAAATTCAGAATCGAGTGGGGTTCGATGTGCATCATAGTGGCGGCAAACAAACATGGAGATTTTTACCTCCTGATCATCCATTTAGGAGAAATTGATGAAACTTTAGAATTAGGCATAATGAAACAATGACACCACTGACCGGTATCTAGCAAGTGTACTAGATCTGCTAGTAATATAGAAAAATATAGATTAAGATCCCAAATATCGTACCCAAGGAAATATGAATTGCGAAGCTAAATATCCTTAAACAAGTTAAATTAATCTAAGATTATTCCCCAAGTTTTTTATTTTAAAGATAAGAATTAAACTAAATTAACAATAAAATAAAACAAAAATAAAAATTAGACTAATATAAATTAAATACAGAGCAATAACTAAAATACTTCTGCCAAAGGACTTTCCACCTCAATTTCTACTGCATATAATTTAGTTAAAGATAATGCAATTGATTATGAAAAAATTGGCAATAAATTCAGATAACTTCTCAGAATATATTTCTAAGCATCAAATTCTCTCACTCGAAACAATTTAATACTCAACATAAAAATTCAGTTCATAAACTTCTAAATATATGTCATACCCTTTCTCAAGAAATCTTACTTCCATTCATTCTTAATTCACCTAAAGTTAATACATAGTTACCACATTTTTTAGAAAATAACCATGCATCAAATTAAACGAGTTAAACTATGAACATGCATACCTTAAGTCAATATTAAATTTAATTATTAACCATTTCTTAATAAATCAACAATCAAAATAAACATAACTAAGACAATGATTTCTGCTTAGGAATTAAGAAATAACTAAACTGCATTCGATTAAAGAACAGACCAAGTCATTGCATAAAGAAATATGAGGGTTCAAGTTCCCTCAGCAAAAGCAAAAGAATTACTTACTGAACATGATTGAAATAAAAGAAAAATAAAGAGATACAATACTCATGAAACTTCAAACTTGCTCTTGATGACTTCTCAGCACACCAGTAAAAAGCTTGAACCTTTTAGAGAATTGAAAACTAAACTAAGAAAAATTAAACCTAAACTACGTTATAAAAATTAAGAAAAATAATAAAAACCCTAAAACTAACTAAAGAAAATCCCTACATAATTACTCCACTTAATTTCGTCCCTCCCTTAATTATGGTATTTAGGTGTGCTTTTATAGCTTGAAAAGAAGAAGTTAAACAGCCTTTAACTTCCTATTCTGCACAAGACTTTCAGATTCAGCAAACAACTTCCTTTTTAGCAGAGAAAAGTAGTTCAATCGCAATTTGGACTCTTTTACTCGGTAAAGTGTGATTTTACTCCAACATGTAAGCTTAGATTGCTCGGTAGAGTGATATTTCACTCTACCGTGTGATTAGACATTGCCCTTTTGTCACCCTTCATAACCCACTCCACAGAGTGAAAGTCACTCCATGAAGTGGCTTGCTTTTGTAAGTCACGAATCAAATTCTCAACTCTTTAAAAATATGCCAAAGCTGAAATTTCACTTTAGTCCTTCAATTTTTCTTCTTTTGCTTCAATTAAATACCTAAAAATATCAAATTACACAATTAAATAACTAAAACATCAACTTAAGCAATTAAGTATTAAATCAACTAAATTATCATAAAAATAACACAAAAACACACTAAACACACATTAAACATGCAGTAATAATATAGTCAAATTTGCACTTATCAACTACCACCACTAATTAGAACATGGGAAGAAATTCTACAAGAAATTGATCGGTAGGGTCTAATCAAAGTGATCGACCTTGACGCAGATGAGATTGATGGGATCATATATTATTTTTGTGGTTGGAGGAAAAGAAACATATTTTGGGATTTTCCTTACTGGAAAACCAATATGATTTGACACAATCTTGATGTCATGCATATTGAAAAAAATGTCCTTGACAATGTGATTAACACAAGATTAATTGTTGATGGCAAAACCAAAGAGAACACAAAAGTACATTTAAATTTGGAAATATATTGTTACCATCCAGAGTTGACCATAGATCCAAAGAGTGGCAAATATCCAAAAGCATATTACACTTTGGATAAGAAATCAAAAGAAGTATTTTTTGAGTTGTAACACCCTTACTATTACAAACATACAGATTTAAGCGATTGACCGAAATTTATTTTTCTTTTCTTATCCTAAAAATCATATTATTAACAACACAAAACATTCTATAAGTTCACTTGTCGCTGATCTATAACTATCTAAATTTTACTATTCATTTTTCTGAAATTCGGCAATATAACGGTTATAAACTTGACTAGCCCCTGAAATGCAAATAATTTCCACAGCCCCTCAGGGGCACAATAGTTAAATTAATATAATATATATCTCATCCATATATACTTACTTTCATTTCATACATATACAGTCCATCCACTACTAGCCAATAACATAATTACATATATACATAAACTATATTATTACATACCAATTCTTTAACTTCTAACATTTACAAATATATACATGCCAATACAAAATTAACTCATAATCCTTCAAAATTTTTCATCCCAGTGTACTATTGCTCCAGATTCTCTCCATTACTGGCATGCAGTAAATTTTACGTGCTGAGCATTAAATATATTCAGTGGTGACTAAAAATCATAGTATTTGTCACCATGCATAATTACATTAATTATGCAAACTTATCAATTTTTCTTATCAAAATGTACATTTCAATATTTTCAATGGTCCTTTCACTTCAATACTAAAACTTTGGTATTTTTTCAATTTAGTCCTTAATTTTTTATTTTATTACAAAAATGCCATTTTTCACTTTAAATTTCCAAAATTGCCATTAGTTTTCTTATTTTCACTTTTCATTTACTTTTTGGCATACAAAGTTACTAATTGGTCCTTGCTTTAACTTTTTATGT
Organism: Excoecaria agallocha; assembly: GCA_037975025.1. NCBI lineage: Eukaryota > Viridiplantae > Streptophyta > Magnoliopsida > Malpighiales > Euphorbiaceae > Excoecaria > Excoecaria agallocha. Next base: position 12,289,711 of record CM075817.1, on the reverse strand, counting down.
AAAATTACATTTTAGTTCCTGAACTTTACAAAAGTTCATTTTTGGATTGCTTGGTCATTAAATTATCATTTTACCCTTTTTAATCATTTTCTAATTACTTTTACTCATCAAGTATAATTTTTGAAAAAATTACTGTTTTGCTCCTGAACTTTTTATTTCTTTTCAATTAGGTTATTTTCACTTTTAGCTTTCTTTTTGTACTTTTAACTTATTCTTATTACAATGCCCCTAATACAATCTCGACAAAAATTATCAGACCGAATATATGAGACGTGGATCCTACAGGATCACATATAGATTGAGAAATGATCCATAAAGATCATTTCTCATAGAACAGATATCAGAATAGACAAATACTATGGGAGATCAGTGATCCTACCATAGCAAAGCAAACAGCCATGACTTGCACTGCAGTATAGGTATCATTATGGCTAGCCAATTATATCCTGAGCTAGATTTTGACTGTCTGACTATTGCTAAGGGCAAAAATTTACTTAATTTCAAATCATTTTTCATATTTTTAATAGTTTCAAGTACTTTTTCAATTCAGTACATTGTCAGTTAACTTTTTCAGTACTTTTTGCATAGTTTAAGAATTATTTCACAATAATTCACCATTTTCCACTTATTTAATGAATTATTTCATAATAATTCAACAATTTCATTTTATACATAACAAAATTTCTTCTAAAAAATATTCAATTAATTTTCATAAATTCTACAAAAATTCATGGACATATTATATCATTTTATGGCTTAATTTAATATAAATACATAGAATACACATTAATTCTCTTTGGAATACCATTCGACCATCAAAGGACTTTAACCTTACACAAGCTTTTAAATCAAATTAAACTTCCTAATAGGCTTATTCAAGGTCCAATTTCTATATTCTAAGGTCAATTGCAATTATACACATTTTCTCTAAGTTTTCCCTAGGTTATATGAAGGAAAATCATGCTAAATTAAGGAAAATAGGAGGATTTGTTAGTCACTAACCTTTCTCACTAGCTTTATTCTCTTTAGGCTTCTTTTTTCTTACCTTTAGTTTTAGAGGATTATCCCTCACCAAAAGAACCTAACATGGCCAAAATTTCCATCATAAGAAACACTAATTTTTTGATCTCAAAAGCTCAAAATAATACAATAAATAAATTCTAGGTACCCTAAAATATTTGTAGGTACCTTAAAATCAAATTGAACCCATGAATTTCACTTACCTCACTTTGACACCTAAAGCTTTTTCACTTAATTTTTTTTTGTATATCTTCCTTTAATCAAATGATAGAGGCTTGAATAAATAACTAGAGATGCATAATATCATCTAGGGTGTTTGGATTTGGAGAGAAAAGAGAAAAAATTGAAGAAATTTTGAGAGAGAAAAGATATAAGGAGTTTCGGCCAGGAGAGAAGAGGAGAGAGGCTGATGAAGATGAAGATGACCCACCAAAATATCTGTCTCCTTCCTTTTATATGTGGACCAAAGTAGGTTGGGCTTTGGTTCACTCAAGGCCCAAAAGCCAAAATTAAGCCTATTATGTCATTCTCCTGTAATTCTATCACTTTTCAACTTTAAATCACTTTAAAATTGATTTCATCATTCTTATCATATCAAAGGTAGGCTATACACAAAATTTTAGTATAATCGAAGTCAGTTTCTGATCCGATTCAATCATATCAGTTCGGGTCAACCATTACTGGTGTTACCAAAAAATTTACTTTTTATAATTAAAATATTCTACACATCATTTTAGGCATGTATGAATTTTTTGGTAATTTTTAAACTTTATTTGCTATTTTTAACGGAACAATCAAACTTAGATTAACTTAGTTACTATTCAACTCGACCCGTTTCGTTTTTCATATTTTTGACTTTTGAAAATATATTTGACCTCAATTTTACTTTAAATTTTAACCCAAACTATCCATGATCAATATTTTATGATAATGAAATAAAATATTTTCACCTCTAGATGTACTTTTCAGTCCGAAAATACTATTCACTATCGAAAAATACTATTCACGGCTAACCTGGCATTGAGATCATTACATGAGTGGTTGAATGAACTTAAGTTTCTAGATGGATACATTTCAAACTTAGTTCATTGTGTTGATATGAAAAATCACAAATTATTTGGCATAAAAAGCCATGATTACCATGCATTTATGCAATAATTGATTCTTATTGCCTTCTATGAGTTACTTCCTCTCAATGTGTGGTAGGTCCTTACAAAGCTAAGTTTATTTTTTAAGGATTCGACAACCACCGCTCTCTATGTTGATGACATGGAGGCATTGGAGTCAAACATTCCATATATCATTTACAAGCTAGAAAAGATCTTTTCTTGGATTTTTTTACTCAATGGAGCATGTAATGATACACTTACTATATGAAGCAAGGGTTGTTGGCCTTGATGGATGTATCCTTTTGAGAGGTAAGTGTTAATAAAACTAAGGTTATGCTCGTAAATAGTTATGTACAAAGGCATGTTTCAATTAATTATCTTTATCCATTAAATGCAGGTTCTTTTAACCCTTAAAACAAAAGATTGAAAACAAATCAACGGTAGAGTCATTTATTTGCAATGCATAATTACTCCCAGAGTCATCCAACTTTTTTTCAAATTACTTTAAACCTCATATAAGTACTTGACAACCTATATGTTTCTCTTAATGATGATGGTGATCATAAGGAAAATATAGATGGAAATTTAATAATTTTTACCTACCCAAGCCAAACTAGCTCATAACTTGTAAAGTGAGCCCTAACATCTTATGAGTATAAGGCAGTTTATACTTATATTCTACTAAATTATGAGGAGGGTAATCAATTCTTGAGGTGACACATATTACTATATTTGAATATATTGCTCGTTAACATATGTGGCATCTTTATTTTTTTAATTATTTCAATGAAGTATATATTGTGAGAAGAACCTTGATCTTATGCCAAGTCAAATAGATGCAAATATCGACCATTACTTTTCAGATTGGTTTGAATTATATCCATCACAATTTTTTTGTATAACACATAAATATCATTTAAGATATTAGTGGTGATAACTTATGTATGTTTTATTTCAAAATAGATCTATTACTAACAGTGCATCCCATCCTAGTGGGATATGCTTGAGAAAGAAAGATGTTAAAGAGATTATCACACAGACTATTCGTGCATTGTTTCCTCACTTGGTGACTTAACTACCAGCTGATCGGCCAAATACTACTACTGAAGCAAGAGCACATAATGTTGATGTTGTCCTTTCAACTGCATAAGGTCTTATCCACATGGTGATTTTACTTTAGAGTGACATTGCCACTACTCCCTTAGTTTTCATATAAACTGTATCGCTAATGTTATTTTGGACAATATTATTAGCAAAATGGTTTATTATTTTGGGTGATATTTTGGAATATGGTAAACTTATTTAGGATTTCAAGTAATTTTAATATATACTAAATGTAATAATATTATGTTTTAGAACAAAAATTTATAAAATATATTATGATTTGAATTTATATACATATGGTCATTGTTCGATGTTTTATAAATAAGGAATTAATTTGTTGATATAGCAGGCTGTAAATAAATAAATACATACATAATTATAAAAAAAAGAGAAATTAAATTATGCTTTATTTTGCTTCGTGAGCAATTTATGACAAAAAATCTCATCACTAATATGTAATAAATTTTGAAATTAAGAAATTAATAGTGATAGAATTGGAGACTACATACTTTGTCATTTAGCGACAAAATGTGTCGCAATTGAAATAATTTGTACTGCGATGAAATTTAGCAATGCCAAAATCTATTGCTAATAATTCCTTTTATGTTTATAGTGACTGATTTTAAAATTTATTTAGCAATAAAATTTTAGTTTTTAGCAATTATATTGCTATTGATAATTTTAGCGATGATTTTAATTTTTAGTTGCTAAATATTTAGTGATTGAGCTAGCCATGATAATTGTCATGGCATTGCTAAAATCAATTAGTGACAAAATTTAAGCTATTAGCGAGAGAAAGTGCCATCGCAAATTTTCTTTTTTTTGGTAGTGAGTATTCAAAATGTTGATAATTTTGTATATAGACTATTTTATCACTTACTAAGGAAATTAAAGTTTGGAATTCATAAGTTTTAGAGAATATCTTCAAGCAGAAATATAATTTGCTAGCTTGTATTAATGGGGTTTAGAAAGCCTTGGCTCGTAAACCCCTTCCTTATCTTTTTGATTTAGAATATAAGCTTAATCAAGAGCTGGATGTTATCTATCTTAAGGGAAGATGTATTATGGCATCAGAAATCTCGTAGTGAATGGGTTACTTGGGATGATAAAAACACTTACTTTTTTTCACCTTAAAACTATTCGCAGAAAAAAGAGAAACCGTATTGAATTTTTGTAGGATGGTCAAGGGAACTGGGTTACTGATGAAGATATTTTAAAGTATATTACCATTGATTTTTTCAATAATATTTATATGGAGGATCAAGTTATTCGGCTAATTTTTATATGCTAGAGGTGTAACACCCTAATCTAATAATTTCATCCACACTGTACTTAAATCACTAATCACTTTAACTTCCTACTATAGAGTCATAAATATTAAACTTATAAGATACAGAACTTTCAAATAAACTTAAGCTTAACCTCTCTATTTTCATATTTTGTGTTAGCCAACTCGCTCCAGATAACAATCCTCGAAAAGAAATTCAAACCGGTATACCTACATGGATAAACACCTATGCTAAGCTAAAAGCTTAGTGGGAAAATAATTGAAATATGCACAATTTTCTATAAAAATCATCAAATTACTTGCAAACGTTAAGAGTAAATCAATATATTTATTAGTTTACTCTAAATAACATTAGATACCATGTTACAGTAATTCAGAAGTACAAATAAACCCAACTAGTCTCTATAAGATTTACAAAACACTTTGTTACAAGTCATGTTTTGACTTCTATCTCCGTCTAACAATTGAGAAATTACACCTCAAATTAACCTTCTTTATGCATATAAATCAATTTTAGTTACAAAAGTAACTATGAAAACTACTTGTAAGTTATAAACCTCTATGTAAGTATTGCTATATACAGTTCTCAAGTGTATGACTTATAACATATTAATAGTGTAATATCTATACATAATCTTGACATTATGTTCTTCAACTCTATGTTTCTATATATATATATATAATGTTTGGAGTTTCATGTAAACATAACATGATGAAGAGCAATTCACAATGAATTATTTTTACTGAGTATTTTAACTTAATATGACATTATTCTTACTTTGATAATTTAAGCCTGTATTTTCTAATCATATGTAACAAGAGATATCAATGACGATAAGTTCTTAATTCTCGCAACTACTCAAGGTATATAATCAATAAAATAACCAAGATACACGGATATCCCAATATAAATAAGTCATGCAATTGATTGATATACTTTGAGCATCTATACTGGATAAAATTATCTGTAGTCAGCAATAGTCATGTAGTTCAACAATAACATCTAATCAATGTATTAAGAAAGCTCAACAATTAACTCAGCATATATATATATCATATAATTGGTTTATGCACTTTGAGCATTAAATATTGAGAGGGGATTTTAGCAATTAAAGCCAACCATGTATTCTATTCTGTTAATAACTATACATCACTATTACCTTACTACTTGTATTATGTTTACATTTTAGTCTCCTAAAGTCAATTATATGCTTAATTAATCTTAATAATTTTCTTATAAATTTTGGTAGCATGCTGGCTGAAAATCATACTCAAACTTGCAATTATTCAAATCACACTCCAATCATGTTTTCTCTAACTTCAATTCTCCATTCACAAGCATAAAACTTCATAAATTCAATTTCTATCTCAAACTACATATCATTATCACACACACATATATTATGTTATCCATGAAGTTCACTCAATGTTATAAGCCATTACATTACGTTATCACACCTATAGATATTTAGTACATAATCTACTGTATAACTTTAAACAAAAATCCCAAAGACTTTCATATGCCCATGTCATTGCTACTTTATCATAATTTGGTTCGGACCTGAGATGTCAATTCTCAAGTTTTCTACGTATCCCTTTTAGGGAATCAGAACCACATAGTTCTTCAATTTCAAAGTCCCATATGGTATTTTAAATACGGTTTATTATTAGCATATATTTTCCTAACATTGAAGAAGTTATTTCATAATATAAACAATACCTTTATCATGCTTATTTTATTGGTTTCATGGAAACTTTAATCATTCATACCATCTAGCTTAATTTAGCTTGAATATTATGTTCAAAAATTGACTCTATTTCTCTTACAACTAAATAATTTCTACACACTAAAGGGAATGTACCACATAAGGTATGATACCGGTTACTCTAACCAATCATGCATATATAATCAGCATATCTCATAGGGAACTCTTGGGACTAAATATTTATGAGACCAGATTACTTGGCGTAATCCTGCATCCCTATCATGGTGAACTCATGAAATTGAATATTTATGGGACCAGATTACTTGGCGTAATCATGCATCCCTATCTCATGAGTGTTTCGGCAATCTCATACAATGTCAGCTCAAATTTCATACTTCTATCACGGTATAAATTTCTATGGCTAGCCATTAAAGCATCAACATGTTTAATCATAAGCATTCTTATTTATCATCCATACATGACTGAATATTTATCATATACTTATAATAATAAGAATTGGTTTCACGAACGTATATGCACATGGTTATACACAAGTGACTTGAGCATATCAAGTATTTACTCAAGCATAAACATTCATATACATGATAATATCTTCATATAATCAAGTCTATATTCATAAGCAAGAAACTGCACTAGGAAACATTCTTAATTACATATTACCTTATGCTTATATAAATGTACATATTGGTTGCTTAAATACTATAATATATTACTCAATAATTGTAGACATATCATTCAATTGCACTAAATTTCACTTAAATTCATAATTAGTTTACAAAATATACCTTTGCAATTCTTCCTTTAATCTCATATTTTCCATATGTAATATGGAATTATCGTATAAGTAAAATATGACAATTAGTTTAATAACTATCATATTTACTTGTCTTTGACATGTACAAGATACTTGAATACTAATGGAGTTTAACAAAATAGTTTCAAGTCAGGATTTCCCCACTGTTAAATCACAATTGATTAACAAATAATGTAAAGTTTGAAAAGTTTCCGTGTCCATTGATTACTAAATAATTTAAAACCAATAATCGTATCTGATAAAGACCTCATTGGCTAGCATCAATACTAAAATTTCTTTTTGTAATTCATATTAAGCACGCTTAGAGCAACTTTTCTGAAATTTATATGCCCTAAGTTCAAGTGTCAATTTGACATAGTGAAGACATTATCTATAATACAAACATTAATAAATATACACAACAATAATCTGCTTACAAACTTTATTTATAAACTTAAGGACAATAATCTATAAACTCGATGTTGTTTATTAAGCATTGTTTCATATGGTTCACATCATATTACATCACTACATGGTCAATCTACATTCATAAGGGTATAATTCTCGTGCTTAACTCATGTACCCATGTAATTACCATTAGGTATACATATACTCTTCGTTAGGTTCACATGTTATCTTTCTTTCTAATCCATTTCAACATGGTCCTTTATCATCATATTATGTATTTCACATTCTTTATGTCATTAATCATTGAATTTCATCTTGGAAGGCATAGTAAGGCATTCAACCACTTAGGGTTTAAACTCACTCTCATGATTTTCATCCTTAATTCATGTTTTCTAACATGTTAGTTCCTTATTTTATCATGTCATACCAATTTATTCCATCATTCAACCTAAGTTGCCAGTTACATAATAAAGAATTTAGCTAAAACTTAATGAAGACATAGAATTAAGTGTAGATGAAGTATCCCATACCTTAAGGGTTGAATTTTCTCCAATCTACCTATTCTCGTGCTCGCCAAACCGGTCATCGGAGTTCTACCAGAGACTCATCGGAGATGCACCAAAGTTATCCGCTGGTAGCCAAAGCCACCAGTAGTTTCTAGGGGACATTCATATGCCCTGATGCCACTGCCATTTGCTGAGATCAAAGCCAAAAAGTCCCATCCTCACCATGGCCATTCTCCTTGCTACCGGCGAGTGGGGAGGAGCAGTATAGGCTGAAAAAACTACCTCTTCCTTAGGGAATCGTTGGTTTCACCTGTGAAACCTAGTACTGTCTTCGATCATTGGAAAGTGAAGATGTATGCACGGCAAGGCGAGAGGGAAGCAAGGGAAAAGAGAACCGATGCCAAGCCACTGCTAACATGGAGGAAGTGCCAACCTTCGAAGGGGAACCACGGCGTGGTAGATGCCGAAGCCACCGATGACGACACTGTTGATCTGGGAACGAGGAACGCCTTCCCTTCCTTCTATCCCCTTTTTCTTTTTTTTTTCTCCCTTTCTCTTTTTCCAACACATCATCCACAAAAATATCTTTCAATCTAAACAAAATACCCTTTTTGCTCCCAATATAATACTTTAATAATAATTAAATCCTTAACTCTTTTTTTCTTTCAATTATGTTCTTTAGACCTCATATATCATATAGCTAATTAATATCAATTAATTAGCAATAATGTCATTTAATCACATGCATCCTACTAGGGTCAAAACTGAGGTGTTACAAGAGGTGTTTATCCTTCTTGTGAACATTCTTTTATAAATGAACTATCAACCCTTTTTTGTTCTCAAGATATAAGAAAAGTGTTGTTTGATATAGGTTTTAGAAGGCCCCTAGCGGTTAATGGTTTGCAAGTAGGTTTGGTCCAAAATTATTGGAATCTTGTTGGTTCAAACCTTTGTGAGGAAATGGGTAGAGTGTTGAAAGGTGGTAGTATTAAGTCTAAGATGAATAAAACTATGATTTGCCAGATTCCTAAGATTGATGTACCTAATTCTATTTCTCAATATAGACCAACTTCCCTTTTTTTCTTTGGCTTATAAAGTTTTTACAAAAACCATTGCCAACAGATTAAAGTTTATTATGCCAAAACTTGTAGGGCCTGCCTTAACTAATTTTGTACTTGGAAAACATATTAATGAGAACATTATTATTACTCAAAAGGATATTTATACGATAAGGAAGAAAAAAAGGCAAAGTGAGGCTTATGGTTATTAAATTAAATTTAGAGAAAGCCTATGACAAAATTACATAGAGCTTTTTGCATGATACTATTTATGATACCAGTATTCCTAATCGTCTCACTGAAATTATTATGAATTTTATCACTTTAGTTATTTGTAACTTCTCTGGAATGGTAATTGACTGATTCTTTTATGCCTACTAAGGGCCTTCGGCAAGGAAATCCTCTTTTCTATTATATGTTTGTGTTGTGTATGGAAAGTTTATCCCATGATATTAATTGTGCTATTAATGAGAGTGCTTGGAAACTGATTTATTTTAGCAAGGAATGGCCCTTTCTTTCTCACCTTTTCTTTATTGATGATCTTATGTTATTTGAAAGGGATGACTTAAAACAAATGGAGGTAATTATGAATGTTTTTGATAATTTTTATGTCAGTTCAGATCAAAGGATTAGTGAAAGCAAAACCATTATTTTTTTCTTGAAGAATGTTCTATCTTACTCGCCACAATTTATGTGGAAAGGTGGGTTTTTATGAGACAAATAATTTTGGTAAGTATCTTGGTGTGCCAGTTCTCCACTCCAGGATCACTAAGAATACTTATAAACATATTCTTGAGAAAATGAAGAGTAAAATATCAACTTGGAACTCTACCAATCTTTCTTTGGTTGGGAGGATCATGTTTGTCCAATCAGTTTTAATGACTATTCCAAATTACTTTATGCAATCTTTATCTTTGCCTATTTCCAAGTGTAATTAGTTGGAAAGTCTTTCTCGTAGATTTATTTGGGGTGATGTGAGTAACAATAGAAAATTTTCCTTGGTAGTTTGGGTAAAATTTGAATGCAATAAGGTAGAAGAGGGTTTTCATATATGTAATCTTTGAATTCTGAATTCAACCTTTATTTTGAAGTAGGCTTGGAAGATTTTAATTAATGAGAATTATCTTTGGGTGGATCTTATTAAGACAAAATATAAATTTTTTGATATTAGTCTTAGACCCAACGTGCTACCTCAAGCTCTCCTTTTTGGAAGAGTATCTATTTTGATTAGAATTATCTCATACCAAAAGTCAGTTGGTTTGTGGGTATTGGCTTGATGGCATGCAGTTTTGGTTTGATAAATGGATGCTAAGTTGTTTAATCCCTTTTTTAATCTTGCTACCATGCCCATTCATATAGATATTATAAATAAGAATGTGTCTTTTTCTTCGTAAATGAGAATAAGAATTGGAAAAAGGGATCTTTTTGAAGTTTATCTTTTGCCTCCAATTCTTTTATTGTTTGCCAACACTTGTGCCCTTTCTTCATTTATGAGACTTGATAAAATCCTTTAGAGCTTGTCTTTTTCAAGCTCTTTCACTATTAAATCTACCTATAATTACCTTACTAAAGAGGTTTCAAATATGAACTATTTCCTGTGGAGGTTTGGAATTGGAAGCTACCTCAAAGAATTAACATTTTTTTGGCTTATTTTGCACAATGGGCTACTCACTAATACTGAAAGGGTTAGGAGACATCTCTTTGCCTCAAATTTCTACTCTTTTTGTAATTTTAAAGTTGAAAGATATTTGCATCTCTTGAGGGATTGTGCTCCTGCTTCTCAAATTTGGTTTTCTCTTCCTTCTTCAGCTTCCCTTGATAATTTTTTTGAGGTTAGTTATATCCAAGATTGGATTAATCTCAACATTAGTTGCCATGATTTAAGCATTTTGTTTGATGTTACTTGTTGGTTGTTATGGAAGAGAAGAAATGATTATGTTTTTAGTGGCAATCAAAAACCTCTTCAACTATTTTGTGATGAGGCAGTTTCATGGAATGTTTTAGTGTGAGTGCTTATGACAATTTATTAATGAGTTCCGGGTCTGTTTCTTTGTACCGTGTTGTTGTTTGGAACTCTCCACCACTAGGTGTTATAAAGATTAATTATGATGCTTCTTTTTCTAAGGATAAAAAATTGTCTATTTATGGTGGTTTAGTTAAAAACTCCCTTAGGCATTGGTGTAATGAGTTTGTGGCTAATATTAGGATATGTTCTATTGTAAAAGCAGAAATAAAGCAAAAATGTTGTGTTCTTCAAAGGATTATTCTTGCTCATTAATTAGGACATAAACATGTGTTGGCTAAAGTGATAATAAGGTTGTGGTGGATATGATTCTTAGTAGATACCTTCCTAATGCTGATTGTTTTGCTATTTTGCACCATATAGAAGTCAACATTGCAATTTTTTATTCCTTTGCTATCTCTCATAACCATTATGAAGAAAAAATTTTAATGGATTTTCTCTCCAAGTTGGCATAGAATTCCCCTCTTAGTCTTCATTTTCTTAAGATTCCTCTTCTTAGCATTCGATAGTGATGGGATCATGCTGTTGTTGGCACCTTTTATATGCACTAGTTTGTTATTTTGTATGAGTTTTGTTCATCTTCTTTTATAAGAAAAAAGGGAGAAAATCTACTAAAATAGTGTTATCAGAGACATAATTTAAAGTTTTAGATGTTGATTGCAACAAAATAAAACATCTGTTATAGAATGACCAAAATATACAAGTAAAAAGTGGGGAGAAAATTTCAGATTTTAACTCTGTAAATTCTAAGTTATATTATTTGGACAGTTTACTTAATTGTGTAATGAATTAAAGAAAAGTCATAGATAGAAATTGAGATAAGGAAGAAGAGAATTGAGAATGAATTAGAGAGAGACGGTATTCATTCTTTTTCATCCTCTGTAAGATTGGCTTACAATGATTAAGTAATATTTTTCCATATTTCTCTCTCTCTAACTAACTTAGCAAAAAATAAGCTAAAAAGTATATATTCTCTCTTGCAACCAAAATAGAATGGAATAACAAACAACAATTGAATTCTAACAGTTAAGATAACAATAATAGTAGCAAGTCCTCCTTTACGATACTAGTTGTTGGACCGGCCTTCTCAAGCCCATCTTTCTTATCTTTCAGCCCAGCCTTTTTAAGCCTATCTTCTTCTTCCTTGTCTTATATTCTAGCTTCTTCTAGCCCTTATTCTCATTCATTTTCAATCTCTATTTCTCTCTTCTCTCCAGACTCCCTTTCCCCTTTCTCATCTATCCTCATGTCTTCCACATATTCATCTTAATCATAACATTACCCTCTCCCAATGGAGTCACCTTGTCCTCAAGGTGAAGATGAAGGAATTGAAAAGCTAGGAAAGGCATATCTTCCCACGTGGTTTCCTTTTGATGTAGGTTTGTCCATTGAATAAGAACTTGCTGCATTGGTTATCCCTGCCTAGTGATAACTCTTTGTTGAAAGATTGCTAAAGGTTCCACCTTAGGCACTCCCTCCTTGGTGCAAGATGGAAGATCTGGAGTGAGATTGTTGCTCTCCATGGCCTTTTTAAGTAGTGATACATGAAAGACATTATGGATGGAGCTAGTTGCTGGCAGTTGCAGTTTGTATGCCATGGATCCCACCTTCGCAATCACCTGGAATGGGCCATAACATTTTGCTGAGAGCTTCAAATGCTTCCTCACTGCCACTGAATTCTGCCTATATGGTTAAAGCTTCAAGTACATCCATTCTCTTACCTCAAAGGCTCTATTAGTGCGATGGTTGTCTGCCAATTGCTTTATTTGATTCTGAGCAGATATAAGCTAGTCTCGGAGAAGAAAAGCCATTTTTTGTCTTTCCTTTAAGAAAACTTCGACACTTGCTACTAATGTTTCTATAACAGGCAAATAATGGAAGGATGGAAGTTTGTAGCCATACAGAGCTTCAAAAGGAGATATATGCAGACTTGTGTGGTAATTGCTATTGTACCACCATTTTGCTAAACTCAACCATTTGCACCATGACATAGGCTTATGAAAACACATGCACCTCAGATAATTCTCCAAACACTTGTTCACTCTCTCCGCTTGCCCATCTATCTGTGGATGGTAAGTTATGGATAACTGTAACTTACTTTGCAACAAATTAAAGAGTTCTTGCTAAAAGAGACTAGTAAAGATCTTATCTCTATTTGACACTATGGTAGTAGGCAAACTATATAGTTTAAAAATATTATCAAGAAATAATTGAGCTACTGAAATGGCGGTGAATAGATGTTGTGATCTAAGAAGTGAGCATATTTAGTGAACCTGTCTACATCTACCAGAATTGTATCTCTTTTGTTAGACTTAGACAGTTGCTCATTGAAGTCCATGGAAATATGGGTCCATGCAGAAGATGGAATCGGTAATGGTTGGAGTAGACCTGGGTACGAAACTTGTTCTCCTTTGCATTTTTGGCAAACAACATAATTGGAAACCCAATTCTTGACATTTGTGTACATGTTTGACCAAAAGAAATAAGCTGATAATCTCTTTTGAGTTTTTAAAATTCTAGAATGACCCACCAACGTTGAGTTGTGAGCTAACAGCAATAAATTTTCTTTAAGTTTGGAACAGTTCCCCACATAGATTTGATTTTTATAGAGTAAGAGCCTTTATGCAACAATAAGTGAGGGTGTACTATCGGGTTCACTATTTTAGCTGAAATTAGTTGCTGGAGTCCCTGGTCTTATGCATAATTGTCCATCACCTCTTGAATCCATAATGGCACCATAGTTGTGGCTGTGTATCGTAACTCTGCTTCTGGGAATTTCTTTCTAGAAAGAGCATCAGTGACTCACTACCCTTCTTATAGAGAATTTTATAGGTGAGTCCCAAAAATTTAGTAAGTACCTTCTGTTGTATGTAAGTGTGAAATCATTTTGTCAACAGGTGTTTAATTGCCTCCTGATTTATTTTAATGAAGAACTTAGCCTGTTTGAAATAATGTTGCCATTTTGAAACTGCCATAATTATTGCCAGCAACTCTTTTTCATAAATCAATAACCCTTGGTTCTTCTTGCTTAGTGATCAACTAAGGAAGGCTATTGGTATCTGATCTTGCATTAAAAGCGCCCCTATTCCTTTATTGCTAGCATCCATCTCCAGTATAAAAGGCTTATTAAAATTCGACAATACCAGGGCTGGTGCCATCGATATGGCAATCTTGAGAGCCTGAAAGGCCTGTTCTACTTCATCAGACCAATGGAAAGAATCTTTCTTTAGCAAGTTCGTTAATGGTCAAGCTATGGTGCCGTAATGGTATACAAACTTTTTGTAGTAGCCCGTTAATCCCAAGAAGCCATGCAAGCTTTTGAGAGTGCTCGATTTTGGCTATGTCACCATTGCTTTGATTTTCTCTAGATCAGTATGGACTCCTTCCTCATCAATGATGTAACCTAGGTATTCCACTTGTCTTTGGTAAAAAGTGCATTTGGTCATCTTAGCATAAAGCTAGTTGTCATGTAAGAGCTGAAGCACTATTTCTACATGTTGTAGATGCTCTGCCTCGATTTTACTGTAGATTAAAATGTCATAAAAAAACACCAAGATAAACTTACTCAAGTGAGGACCAAACACTTGGTTCATGAGAGCTTGGAAGGTTACCGAAGTATTGGTTAAGTCAAAGGGCATAACTCTGAACTCGAAATGGCTGTGATGAGTTCGAAATGTTGTCTTGTAGATGTCTTGCACCCTCACTCTTATTTGATGATAACCTACCTTCAAATCAATCTTGGAAAATAATTTTACCCCATTTAATTCATCCAATAAGTCATCTATAATCGGAATAGGAAATTTGTTTTTAATTGTAAGATCATTTAACTGTTTATAATCCAAAAAAAAATCTCCAGGTTCAATCTTTTTTCTTGACTAATAACATTGGTGAAGTAAAAGGGCTGTGGCTAGGTTGTATAATGGCAGCTTTTAACATTTCTTGAAATTGCTTATCAATTTCATTTTTCTAATAATAATTGTACCTGTATGGTCTAACGTTGATAGGTTTCGCATTCGACAATAAATTGATAGCATCATCCAGTATTATTTATGGTGGCAAGGCTTTAGGACTCTAGAATACATCCTCATATTTCTCTAACAGTAGCTGAAGTTGGGCCGGATGATTAAGTGATGGTTGCTGGATATTTTTCTTCTCTGGTACTACTAAAAGTGAAAATAATTGAGAGTCAACTGGTGTCATCAGCTTTTTAATTCTCCAGCTAGTCAAGAGGTGTAAGGTTCCTTCATTTTTAATACCCTTCAAGACTACCTGGACCTCATCCTTTTGGAAAGTTAGCTACATCTCATCATAATCAAACAACAAGGGATTATACCCCTTCATCTAGTCTACTCTCAAAACCATATCATATCCTCCTAACTCTAAGAGTCTGAGGTCCATTTTGAAATTATACCTTTGCATCTCCCATTAAAACCCTACACATTTGATCCTACTCACCACTCATTGCCCAGTAGCTGTTGACACCGATAAAGGTGCAGCTGTTGTAATGGTTAATGGCAACTTGTTAGCAATCCTCGAATCCATAAAGCTATGAGTGCTCCCACTATCCAACGAAATCACCAAGGGTGTATTATTCATCATCCCATTAATCTTTAATGTATTTAGTGAAGTTTGGCTGGTAATTGCTGATATAGATAGTTGCCCATCCAGTGTTTCCTCCTGCTCCTCCTCCTCTTCTTTTACTTTTTCCACAACCTCATCTGCCTTCATAGCCAATATATGTCTACCTTTGCACTGGTGGCCAAGGCTAAATTTCTCTCCATATTTAAAACATAGTCCTGCTGCCCTTCTTTGCTCCCATAGGCTTGATTTTTGTTTGTGTTCGGTGGATGATTCAAAAACTGGTTTGTCACTTTGGGTTCCAATCGTGTTGGTTTTAGGAATAGAGGACGGAGTGAGGTTGTAGTTAGGTCTAAAGATGTTTTGTCTGTGTAATGCCTTTTGTTTCTTGAGAATGGCCTCAAACAACTGCTCTTGTAGTTTAGCCTGTTCAAGGCTTGGTTAAGAGTTTGGGGTTTGAAAACCTTGATCATGGGTCTCAACTCATCATTAAGTCCATTGATAAAACTGGAAATGAAATAAGATTCTCCTAGTCCTGGGTTTGCTTTTTGCATGAGGTAGCCTTGTACCGAAATAGTCGAAAACCAAACTTTTAATATTTTTGTCAACTGAATCGAACTTATAGAATAACTAAATTCAAACCGAACCAAAATTTTTGGTTGGTTTGGTTCGATTAATTGAAAAATCGAAAATTAAAAATATTTTTTTAAAAAATAAAAAAAATTATGTCTAAAAATTATAAATCATAATATACTAAAGTAAAAAACATCTAAATTGTATAAAATAAAAGTTCAAATTAAAGATACAATCCCAAAATATATAATAAATAATACAACAAAATCGTTAAATAAATATTTTCATTTAATCGATTTTCAATTTAATCATCAAAATTCTAAATTATCACCTAAAAAATAGATATTAATAATTGATAAATGTACTCATATAATTACAACTCAAAATAAGATAATTTATATGTATAAAATAATTATTCAATTAAAAAATAAAAAAAATATATATAATTATATAGAATTTCAGTTCAGTTCGATTTTTTTACGATTTTTTCTTTAAAAATCGAACCGAAAAACCAAAATTTTCTAAAATTCAAAATCAAAAACTGAATCGAAATATCAAAAAATCAAATCAAATTAAAAAAAATTGGTCAATTCGATTTTATTTTTTGATTTGAACCGAAATTTGCTCACCCCTAGCATGAGGGCCTTGAGTTCTTCGAATTTCTATTAATAAGAGGCTACGGTTTCGGTTTGTTGCAGCTTGTTAAACTGCTCAATGATATCTGCAATAGTTTTCTCACCAAATCTAACGCATAAATCTTCATCAAACTGTGGCCAGGATACTGATTCCTGATGAATAAACCAGCCCTGCAACCAGTTGTCAGCCCTTTCTCCGAATTGTAGGGTGGCTAGCTCCACCTTCTGCTCTTCAAGGATATTGTAAAACTGGAAATACTTCTGGTATTTTCTCACAAAGTTATGCGAATTTTCCCCATCAAATGGAGGTAGCTCTACCTTCGGCATTCTGAAAGAGAATGAATCATTCTTGTAATGGTCTATGCTTGTTTCACCTCTTTCAAAGTTTTTAGGATTGGGCTATATGCCCTTTTTCAAGCTTGAGATGAACTCTAGTGCTACTGTATAGTGAACTATATCTTTTCCTCTACTGCCCACATTCATATTTTTAGCCATTTGTTCCATCATCCTCTCGAACTTGGTTTCTAGTTTGGTCATCTTTATATTTTGAGCTTCATTCATCTCAAAGATGCTGGAATCAAGCTTTTGAAGATGAGCTTCAACTTCTTTAATTCCAGAATTTTCTCCCATGGTGTTCTTCTTGTTCTTCGTCAGTTTATACCCGCAATAAGTTCTTGAGAATCAATAGAGCTCACACACCTTGGATTGAAGCGTTGGCCCTCAAGGAACTACTGCTCTGATACCATTTGTAATGAATTAGAGAAAACTGAGAGATAGAAATTGAGATAAGGAAGAAGAGAATTGAGAAAGAATTAGAGAAAGACTGTATTCATTCTTTTTCATCCTCTGTAAGATTCATTTACAATGATTAAGTAACATTTTTCCATCTTTCTCTCTCTCTAATGAACTTGGCGAAAAATAAGCTAGAGAGCGTAGATTCTCTCTTACAACCAAAACAAAATGGAATAACAAACAACAATTGAATTCCAACAGTTAAGATAACAATAGCCAGTAGCAGGCCCTCCTTCATGATATTGGTTGTTGGACCAGCCTTCTCAAGCCCATCTTTCTTATCTTCCAGCCCAGCCTCTTTAAGCCCATCTTCTTCTTCCTTGTCTTCTATTCCGGCTTCTTCTAGCCCTTCTTCTCCTTCGTTTTCAGTCTCTATTTCTCTCTTCTCTCCGGACTCCTCTTTCCCTTTCTCAACTATCCCCGTGTCTTCCACATCATTCGTCTTAATCATAACAAATTGCATTGCCACTTTAGGTATTTCCCTTTACGTAGTTGAAATTCCCTTTTTTTTTTTCTACTTTTGATGAAAGAGACTTTTTCCTTTTCTTACTGAGCTGTGTGTATATGACTTTTGATGTCATGAATAGCCATATCAATTTACACGGATTGTATTATATATGGCCACTACTCACTAGCAAAAGGGCAATTAAACCCCAACTTAGAAACTGTCTAAAGCAGAAACTGTTTAAAGCTATCCATGTCAAATAATTGAATCGTCTCATGTGTATTTATATACCGAATTAGAAAGTTATAATACAAAATAGTTACAACAACGAAATAATTCCTATCTAGAAAGGAATCCTTGTATGGAAGAATGTCTTAAATGAAATAATTACAGGAGCAATAATTTAAATAGAATCTTATCTATCATCCTCGCAAGTTGTATTGAGAAAGTTCATCAAATAACTTGTAAATCCCCAACCTCTCAGCATATTTATGTCAACTAAGATATATGTGCATTTCACCATTCTGGTTAATTATGTTGTGGTCACTTATACTACATAATAATGACTTCCAAAAAAATTTACAAAATTATCTTTTCTTTTCAAATATTACTATTTAAATCACTTTGATCATAAAATTAATAAACTTAGTGCCGGAATGTTTCACGTTAGCTTGAATTATTCCAAAAATGTCAGATTGAACCTTTCCAAATATATCATATAGATATTTTACGTTGTTGTGGCTTGCCATATTCATGATTCATCATGTTTTTTCGGTTAAATTGACCCTAATGGTAATGTTTCGAAAATTAAATTATTTTTGTAAAACAATTTTTTTTTACCAAGTTGTTAATATATAAATTCAGGAACCATACATAAAATTGACCCAATATCCCACACATAAAGTCTCAAACTTTCTTTGAGTTCAAAGAAAAGAAAAAATGTTCAAACTCATTTCCAATACAACTTGTTTACTATTTTCTCCTGCTTTATCTGCATGTTTTGTAACTAATTTCTTTTATATTTTATGCTCTAAACATTTTTTAAAAAGTAAATCTTTAACTTATTTATTCAAAAGTTATTTTTAAGTATTTAAAATTTTATTATTTTTGTAAGAGAATTTTGAAGTTGTATTAATTTAGTTTTACTAACAAGAACTAATTTTTTAAACTAAGTGTCATATCTTCTCGTCTATGTGTTCAAGTACGTTCTAATATAGTATTTTCCCTTCAACTTTTAATTCCTAATTTTCTATAAATAAATTTTTTGGTCATAACAGAAAAAATAACAATTTGGTGCACTCACACTTGAACCATTGAATAGATGGAATATGGAACGTTGTCTCTAAACTAACTTTTTATAGTTTTTATATCGATAATTTGTTCTGATATATTTATTGGTATTAATCAATTCGAGTTAGATTGACTCATTATATGAAATAATAATATTTATTCACAAAATTTGAATTAAAAAAAAAATCAAAACTTTACTTAAAAAAAAATCAAATTACTTGAATTTTTATGGAAATATTTTTTAATACTCAACTCCCCCAAATTTTAAGTACATTTGGAACTAATAAAGTTAAGAAATAAAAGGCAGTTGCTAGAACATCTTGCAATTGGGATCGTTTTCAGTATTTTTGGAAGTTTTTGTTGGAATGCCATGTCAGCCGGCATGAGGTAAGCACACGTTTAAAGCCCAAATCCACACTCTACACGTGCTTGACTTGTGTCGGAGTCGGTCGCCATTTTCGTCGTCCTCTATACCGTGTCATCCCTTTCCTTGTACAATCGCTCCACCTTTATCTACACAAAATACTAAAATACATTTCTTTGTGCATCTTAATTTTTCTTTCACAAAATGTCTCTCTTATCCAAATCCATTGCCTCTTTGGTTTTAAATGATAATCTTCATGTACATGTACATGATGATACTGAGCTTTTAATGTCTTGTGATTGTATGATTGTATTCTAATTTTTTTAAGACAGATATGGCTACCAGTAGTAAGTTAATTGGATTATGTTTTGTTTTGGGACTGAAGTAACTTTGATTATGTGTTGCTCATATCACAGTTAACTGTTAATTTGTATTCTTAAAATTAAAATTTGGCTGAGAAGACATCGTTGCTGTAGTTTACAGAATATATATTAACACAACTGATAGTGCCAACAAGTGCATCTACTAGAATGTAGAAATAACACTTGCAATTGCAGCAATGTTACAAGTTCATCACACAGACACATATACATTAGAGAATTGCCATACCAAGTTCCAAATATTTTCAATATTGTACAAGCTGAAACAGTGCTCACAGCTGCAGACTCATCAAGGCTCAAATTAATTTCTTTTCTCGTGTGCCAAAAGCCTTTATAATATCCTCAAATGTTCTACATTTAATCTGCAACTTCCAAAAAACCGCATATCTATCAAGCATTTCATCAAACAACTTCTTCATAATCGGGCCTATTGGTCCTCGCCCTTTGCTACCAACATGGATTTCCTTTTTTCAACCAATTCAGGTGGCACTTTGAGCTTACGGATGGCGTTGTAATTCAAATCCACCAGAATTCATGACACAAGGTTAACAATTGTTGGAGAATTGATTCAAAATCATTAATTTTTATGTAGTGACTAAATTAGTGAATTTATTTTAACATGTTTATATTGTTTTTTTTAATTGTGATTTAGTTAGTAGAGTTAATGGTATAAGTGGAGTTAGTGAATTAGTGAGCTTATGAGTTAATTGTTTAGTGAAATTAGTGGGTTACTGACCTAAGTTAATGGTTAAAATGCAAGCCTATAAATAGGCATATCTAATTTGTTTTTTATGGAAAAATTGGGAAATGAAATTTATTTGTTTTTCCAATAGTGGTATCAAAGCTATTCATGATCATAGATTTGTGAGAAAACTTGCATAGTAAAAAATAAGTGAGATTCCGGCTTATATATTCAGTGGAGAAAATTATTAGTTATGCGCATATGAAATAAGATTTGAGGTTGGTAAATGATCAAGTAAATTTGACACAAGAAAAGACATCACTTTTTTGATAGTTGGAGACAAGTGCTCCGAAAGAAATAAAAAAAAAATTAATGGCAGACAATTAATAAGAGAATGCATCAAGAATGGAATTTTGACAAGAGATTGCATCAAAAATTAAAGATTGATGAGAGAGTCCATCAAGAATTGAAGAGAAAATGCTTCAAGAAAAAATTGAAATGAAATGTGCATTGGAGAGAAAATCATTAATTTTTATGTAGTGACTAAATTAGTGAATTTATTTTAACAAGTCTATATTATTTTTGCTAATTGTTATTTAGTTAGTGAAGTTAATGATATTAGGGGAGTTGGTGAATTAGTGGGCTTATGAGTTAATTGTTTAGTAAAATTTGTGGATTAATGACCTAAGTTTATGGTTAAAATGCAAGCCTGTAGATATGCATATGTAATTTGTTTTTTATGGAAAATTGGAAAATGAAGTTTTTCATCCTAAGAATTTCCCCAACAACAATTTCACTGAAAAAAAGACAGTTACTGCAATGTATTTACACCGAACAATACGAGAAAAGCATTGTTATAGCTGCGGTTACTGCAGCAAGACTTTAACAAAATTTCCCTCCAAAACTTGAGGAAAATCCAACCAACAAAGAAGCCCAACTAATTAGTTCTGAATATAGACTGGATTTGAAATAAACTAAACTCCATTTAATAAACTCTTCATGCCCCTCAAGTTGGAATTTGATGAAAATCAACAAGTCCCAACTTGAAAGAGAGAACTTGTGGAAAGAAGAAAGAAGTTGGTCCATTTAATAGACTGGAGCTGCAGCAATATGCAAAGCAGCTTTATTATCATCACACAAACTGATTGAGAGGAAGGTTGGTTGTTATGTGAAAATCATAAAGTATACAGTGTTGTGATTTTTGAGATACAAAATACTAATTACATTTTCTTATTTATTGGCTTACTATTAATTAGGATTCAACACCACACACAGCGAAATAAAAATATTTGTAGATGAATTAAAGAATAAGAACAACAAAATAATTGCAAATAAAGTTAAAAATGAAACATAATAATTTGGTGCTAGCCTATGTCCCCAGGCGAAGGTGAGCAAAAATTCATTGGTCATAATTAAATGGATATATAATATGATACAACATTGAAACCTCATAATTTAATTAAAAAATATATTTTAATTTCATAAAATTACAAAACACACTGAGTCTAGCTATAAAACATAAAGAGGTTCACAAAATATACCAAATGTTCACGTACAACCCCTAAATTTTTGTTTTCTCTATTCACATCTTCTCACACATAAAGAAACGATCACTTATGGGTATTATAGAATATTTCAGGCTAATAATTGATATTCTCGAAAATATTGAAAATAAGAAAGAGGGTAAGGATCCAACAGTGAGAAGCTTCTTGGAACATGCGAGGAAAAAGTATCCGATTAGACCGGAGTAGGCTCCAATGGTTAAGTCAGTATAATACCTATTTAGAGAAAGAAAACAAATAAAGATAAATTTTAGAAAAAGATTGGCATCACCAGGACTCTTCGTGTTAGCTCTATTTATAGGATTTTGATAATTCATAGACTATTAGGCTTTTGAGTACCAGGAAGTTGGCTTAATGGTGATATGATTTGCACTGTAACAACCATACTTTGATTAGGTGAGTGATATCAGGCGAAAATATGGGGCTCGTACTATCATATTGATGTGACATTTTTGTCTCATCAATCCGATCGGATTGTACAAGGAGCTCTCTTATAGGCTTGCACATGTCTTGGGCTTTTTGGTCTTGGCCCAATCTTGGGAGGGTGTTATCATTTATCCCCCTCATAAATCAATCCGATCGGATTTTATTAGTGCTTCCGAAACTCCACGTTTTGATATCCAAAGGTCACGATTAGTTTAAATTTTGGAATTTCAAATTCAAAGGGGGTCCCTTTTTTGGATGGTCGTCATCTACAGACAACGTTTTGTGTATTGTGCCATTTAATGGCCTCTGCAAATTTGGGCCACCTGGTGCCTTCTTATTAGGCGTGTGTTATTATTTCCTTCTTGTAAATAGGTGCCAAGTTTTTTCTTTCATATATACTTTTACAAAAAGATTTTCAGATTTTTGGGGGTTTTGGAGTTCTTCATGTTTCGGCATTCTTTTCCTAGTTTCTTGGCCTATTTCATCAAGTAAACTTTCTTTACTTGTATGAGTTCGTTTAATCTTTTTCTTCTGGATTAACATATTCTTCGTCATCCTCATCGTCGGAGCTCGGTATTTTTGATATTGTTCTAAAATTCGCTTCTTGGGAGCAAATTGGGAATTCTTTTTTCAAAACAGTACCTCGTAGGATGGCTTCCAGTAGCAGCATTCCAATGGGAGTGGAGACGGTTTGGATATGGGGTTTCTTAAAGAATATCGTAGTAAAAAACACATAGCGGACCATACTAAAATTATTAATGTGCAATTGAACAACCTTAGGATAAAATAGAAATTTTCAAAGGATATGTTGACTCTGGTGTGTCCTGTATCTATGTATGTTTTCACTGGTCCATTTGGGGAGGATAAAAATGAGTGGTTTATATGTCATGAGGGTAGTTTGAGATGTGGTTTGTGATTTCCTTTACCTCATATAGACGCTAGCATTATTAGAGGTTATGAGATCACCCTCAACCAACTGCATTCGAATGGATGGACACTACAAAAAAATGGATTTTTAGTGATGACATTATGCTATTTATTGATTGAAAATAGCTTTACCGACGGAAAGCATCTGTCGATAAAAAAACTCATAGGTAGCGATTTATCGACGAAAAATTCCGTCAATAAAAATTACTGATGGATATATAAAAAGTTCCATCGCTAGTTTTATTTAAAATCCATAAGATGTTTTATTTTTTGACCATGTATCGATGGAATATTTTGTTAGTAAACCGTTGGAATCGTTACCTTCTTCATGCAGGTTTAATTTCAAACTTGCAGGCTTTATTGTAAATCCGCCTTTTCTTAGCTTGTCTTTCTTTGCAGCAGAATCAGCTTTTTTCTTTGGAGCAACCTGGCAGACAATTGAATGCCAAATTGGCCTTTTAATCATGTTCATTGGAAAAGACCCTAAAACAAAAGCAAAGTACCCAACTTTATTTAGAAATTGGATAACATTGCAGCTCCATATTCAAATTACTTGCAAGAAAATAACTTTTAAGACCAATGAGAAAAACCCAGTTAACCAAGGTAGCAATTGACAAAGAGAGAGAGGTTGGGATTGAAATACCTTTGTTGAACAGATTTTTGAACTTTGCAGGAAGGGCTAAGCAAGAAGGCACTACAAAAAAATTAAACCATATAAATTTTCAAACCTTGAAATTAATTGATTTAATTATAATAAATAAAAAAAGATCAAGACAGCACATAACAGAAGCAATGAGCATGCAAATACACTAAAAAAAATGTCCATCAACATTTAATTCTCCAATAAATATAGTAAACATTAATCATAAACAAAAACTCAAATAGTGATCAAAATAAAAATCAGCTTTCTTAAACATTGATCATAAATATAGTAACTAATTCTACACGAGTTAGGGGTGTTTATCGGGTGGGTTTGGGTGAACCCGACCCGAACCCGAATAACTTGAAACCCGAACTTTCCCTTATATCCCAACCCTACCCTACTCTATGAATAGTTTAGGTCCCTACCCGAATAACCCGCACAATTTTGGGTCCCGCCTGAATAACCCGAGCAACACGAATTTATTTTTTTAAATTTTAAAATTATTTTTTCCTTTTATTTTAAATTATTTAAAAGGAAATTTGGGTCAGGTCGGGTTAACTCGACCCGAACTTATCCAGTTATTAAAATGCTGCATTTTGGGAGGAAAATATTTGTTGTTTGGGTTAATGAGGGTTTAACCTAACCCGACCCCGAACAAACCCAAAATTCCTAACCCTACCCGAATTCCTTGTTCGGTGCAGGTTGTTCGGGTAGGGTCGGGTTTTGAACACCCCTAACATGAGTAGAGATCCTAAAAAGAAATGACCAATTAAAAAAATTAAAGGGTTAATTATTATAAATAACACTTATTTGTACAATTGATCATACGAACCATATTCGATTGCATTCATGTGTATATATAGGAATCATATCAAGTAAATTGGCAAGCTCTTTTTGTTATTTCCCCGAAATAACAAAGATTATTATTTTTCTAGTTAGACATCATAAGTATCATTTAGATAATAACTAGGTTATATCAACTGATTTATTAGTTTAAAAAATATGCAAAATGCAATACAATAACTCAAGCTAAAACTGAAAGTACTTCATAATGACAAGTGATGAGAACTCACTCCCTAGGTTCGTAAACTAATTTAATTAACCACAAAGGTGTGTTTAAAGCAAAGACTTTAGCAATTTTAAATTACATATAATTCTATAAATCTTGATTTAGTGATCGACTCATCATTTAAGTGATCACTAAGAGAAGAGGCAAAGTAAGCTCTCAACAAAAAGGTTTGAATTAAAGGCAATTCAAACTTTAAAACAAAAACAAGCCACTGCAAATTTCTTGAAAAACCATACATAGGGTTGTTCCTGAACATAAATTTACAATGGGTCTATTCTTTACCTCTAGACAAAAATACTTTTTCAACTTGCCACTGTCAGGCTTTCTTGCAGCCCCAACAGTTTCAATCTCCACATTCTTCCTTTGTGTGGCCAAACTACGAGTTACACCCTAAGAAAAGGGAAATAAATAATAACATAAATTCAGAGGGAAAAAATGATTCTTTCTTGTGGAATGATTCTTATTTAGAACTCATAACAGCAGAGGCATCTCGACTAAGCTGCACAAGCTGAAGGGGCAGCAATGAAAATTTTGTACCAATATTTAGAGGCAAACCCTCCTTGGTGGTTCTAAAACTTGAATGAAAGCCCCTGCATCCTAGAACATCACCTCCTACCTCTGCAAAATTCTTCAGATTATTGTGAAAGAAATTCTGGAGAATAAGAAGGCAACCCCTGTGGTTTACAACAATAATATTTGAGATAAAGACATAGCCTCTCAAATCAAAGGGCAAAATGAAGAAAGGCTAATCCTTTTGCTGCCCCCAGTGCAATCTTACTCACATCATAAGAAAGTCCCAGTCCATTTAGTTCGTAGTTCTCCCACTTACTGTATCTGTCTATAGCTTGCTTGTAAATAATAGATTTGCAACAACTGACATAAGGATGAAAGAAATATGGAACAACAGAAATAAAGGTGAAATCAGATAAAGTTGTTCAGACAACACTACTTTTACCTGATTGACTCTTTAATTCCTTGATGGCTTGTAACTTCTCTTTTTTCTTCTACAGTTCTAAACTCAAAGCCTTTATATTTTGTTTGGCATCATTATCAACTGTAAGTGGATTCACCATTCTCAAAACTTTTGTATTTGTAGTAGAAAAGTCACCATGTCCTAGCTGTGAAGGAAAATACAGTCATATCATATACATACATATATATAAATTAAGCATCTTAAACCAATTAAATAACATATTAATGGTTTCTCCCTTAGTCCCACACAAATATTTCATGTATATTAAGACATAAGCATTCCAAGTTGAACAAATAATTGGTCCCAACAGCACATAAAGAAGCTCTACCTTCCAATGACCTTTAAGCATTTTGTCTTCCAAACTCATTTCTATATTCTTTAAAGGCTACCAAAAGGAGAATCACTAACAAGAATTTTCCTTTAAAACCATAACACAACTAACCAGTAAGACCACCTAAAGCATTCTCTTCAGCCACCAAAGCAAGTTATTAAAACATTCTCCTCAGCCACCAAAGCAAGCTATTGGAATGGTGCATCATAATTCACGAAGACACTGATGCTAAAGTGAAATGTTGAAAAGACATGATCACATATGTGGTAATAAAACCTCCACGTGATATATGGGATACCTCTAATTAATA
The DNA here is from genome assembly GCA_037975025.1 of Excoecaria agallocha. Lineage (NCBI taxonomy): Eukaryota > Viridiplantae > Streptophyta > Magnoliopsida > Malpighiales > Euphorbiaceae > Excoecaria > Excoecaria agallocha. Next base: position 12,262,695 of record CM075817.1, on the reverse strand, counting down.
ACATGTAGAAAATAATGCTTTATTTCACCAACTTGAAATGACTTTGCTGTCAACTTCTACTATTAAGAACATTTTCATGGCAATATTTCCAAATTAAAGCATACAACCCAAATTCTTGTCTAATAATTTAAAATAAGTAAAGTGAGCCACCTATGAGATCTAACCTTAACTTTATTGTGATCATTAGGAGTACGAAATCCAACTACACACACCAGGGCCATCATTATCTTAAAATAAGAAGGTTTCTGAAAGAAATAAAGTCAGGTAATTAGGAAGAAATCTCCAAGAGACATTAACACGTTTGAACAAACCTCAGATTAATATAAATTAAATAGTACATTAACATGTTTGAACCTAGGTGGAAAAAAAGAATAAAATACAGAGTGAAGATACATTTAGTTACAAAATACAATTTTTTAAAAATAAAATTAGAAGTTAGTGAAAAGGCAGTACAGAGTGTTGAATGCTAATCCTACAAATTCACAAACTTATCACAAAGCCTAAATTTAGGATTTAACTTGCATAAGATGGGTTGTTAATAGTCTTCAATCTAGAACTTGTCAAAGACGCAAAACATCTCAAGGAAAAATTTATAAATCAAAGGACCAAGCAAGTTGTAGTTCAATATAGCCAAGCAAAATAGAGAACTTTATAAATGAAAAAACTAGAGTTCATATTTCTGTCCACCTCGACACCCTAACTTCTATTCTAAGAATAAAAAAAAATAGCACAGGAGGTAGGCCTGAACAAGAAAGAACGCTACTCAAAGTAAATTACCATTAACACTCATATCAGACACTTTAGTCTCTAAAGAGTCCACAAAAGACCGAACAAAGAACAATCTCTAACTCCTCCCCACTTAATCCATTGATCGAAAACCACCTAGATAGCAAAAACCCAGGAGTCCTTCTTTTAGCTCTAGCTACAAAATTCATCGAAATAATGATAGTTGAAGCCATAAGTTCAAAACTAAAATGAAGCGATCTAAGCTCATAAAAGAATCTAAACTGACCTCAGGCTTGATCCAACGACCCCCTGCAATTAAAACTCCATGCGAAAAGAATGAGATCAGAGTGAGAGGGAGAGAGAAAATTATAGATTTGACATTAAAACCAAATCTAGAGTGAAGCAATGAGATCAAAACTCACTTGTTAAGGAAATCTTCATCTACAACGGTAAAACTATCGAGAAGAGGGTTTCTAATGTCCAAGAGAATTCCTTTGTATGCTATTTGAAGAGGAAAAAGAAGCGAGGAAGTAGAGATCGAAATAGAGGCATGGAAAAGGGGAGGTGTCGGCATCGAAGAGGAAAGGGAGAGAAAGAAGGCAAGGGCAAAAGAGAGGGAGAGGGAGACATGGAGGGTGAAAAATAAAGTCATAAGAGAGGAAAAAATTTTTGACTGCAAAAGAGAAAATATTATACCTAAGGTAAAAAAAGAAAATAGTAATGGAATGTGTTTTTGGTTACTAAAATAGCAATGGAGTATAATTTCGGATGCTAAAAGTTTCAAATATAATTCACAATTGAATTGTGTTAAAATTGGTTATTTAGCAATGAAAACCAAATTCTATTGCTAAAATAGCAACTGAATGTTTTTTCATTGCTAATTTAGCAACGAAAATGAAATTTTGTTGCTATATAACCAACTTTACAGCAATTCAGTTGTGAAATAGCAACAAAAAGTTTATCGGTTGCTAAAATAGTAACGAAAAAAAATATTTCGTTACTACTTTAGCAACGAAATTTGGTTTACGTTGCTAAATTTCATTCCAAAAATTTTCCACCATCTTCTGACGTCTCATTTAGTAACTGTATAAGCATTTAGTTGCAAATTTTCATTACTATATTTTGGCGCTAAAAGTTCCCTCATTTTTTAGTGACGAAATACAACAATTTTTTTATTATGTTGCTTAATCTAAAATCTTCAACCAATTTTAGCAATGCAATTTGATTTGTTTTCCATTGCTAAATTAGCAATGAAAATAATTCCGTTGCTATTTTAACATTTTCTTGTAGTGGATACTTTTGTCATACCCTTAGTCTGAGGATAAGTGATGGAAGTAGATTGCAGATTGATCTTAAAGCCGAAGCAGAAAGATCTAAATGTGGAACTATCAAACTGCTTCCCATTGTTTGTGATGAAGACCTTCGGTAAGCCATATCTGTAGATAATCTCTTCACAATCAATTTTTTTTTTTCACTATGATGGTAGCCAGAGGTTTAACTTCTATCTACTTAGAGAAATGATTGACCGCGATGATAAGAAACTTCATTTGTCATGCCTTAGGGGAAAAGGCCCAAGATATCCAAACCCTATTAGTCAAATGGCGAAAACACTTCGATCCGTGATTGTTCGGATTTAGGCTACCTTATGATTCTTTCATGTATCTGGTATTATTGGCATCTTTTAACCCAATTTGAAATATCTTTGAACATATTTGGTCAGAAATACCCTATTTGCAATACATTCCTTACAATAGCTCTACTAGTCTCGTGAGCTCCACATATTCCCTCATGTATCTTCCTTACCATGTGATTCCCATTTTCTCTTATTGCGCACATAAGCTAAGGGTGAGTGTATGCCTTTTTATAAAGCTCTCCTTTGATTATGGCATAGTCAAGGGATTTTCTATTTATTTTTCTAGCCTCTATACCATCTTCTGGTAATTCACTTGTTTGGAGATAATGAACAATTGAATTTATGCACATTTTTTTATTCCCGATCAATCTTTATTATTTTAGGTTCTTATAGATAGGATTGTGGCTGCTCTCTAATTTTTATATCTTTTTCCATCGCATGTTGATCTGAAGCTGCCAATTTGGCCAGTCGATCCACGATTGTCATTTTCTCTCTAGAAACTTTCTCAATGCTTCACATTGTTCCTCCTTTCTCCAGCTTCTCGAGGGCAATTTTGGTTTTTGCTAAATACTTTTTCATATTTTTATCTTTAGCCTCAAAATCGTCTAAAATTTGACTCGTCACTAGTTGTGAGTCACTTTTGATCCCGAGGCCTTTCGATTGGACGCATTTGACCAACCTTAAGCCCTAGAACAGCGATTCATATTCTGCAACATTGTTAAAGGAGTTAAAGTTTAGTTTTATTGAATACTTGATAATTATGCCTAAAAGCCCTTTAATGACTATATCAATGCCTCCTCCTTTGTTATTTGAGGCTCCATCTGTAATTATTTTCCAAGCACTTTTTTTTCATCCTTTGTTTCTTGTATTCTTTACTGAATTTTGTAACGAAATCTGCTAGAGCCAATGCTTTAATGGCATTTTGGGCTCATACTTAACATCAAAGGATTGTAATTTGATGGCCCGTCCCACCATTTTACCTTTTAGATCTAGGATCTAGAAGATTTTTCAAAATGGTTGATCAGTGCGAACTATGATTGTATGAGCTTCAAAATACCTTCTTAACTTTTGAGTACACATCATGAGCATGATGATCAATTGTTTGGTCGAACTCATCTTTAGATCTGATCCTTGCAATACTTGACTGACATAATAAATCAAAAGTTGTTAAATTCCTTCTTCTCTAATTAAAAATGTGGCTATTGCTTTTCCAGAAGTGGACAAGTATAGATAGAGTTTTTCTTTTATAACAGGTCAGTTGAGTAGTGGTAGATTGCTCAAGAATTCTTTTAATTCTTCGAAGGCCTTTCGACAATCTTTCCTCTATACAAAGGCATCATTTTTTTTTTTGAGTTTTTTTGAAGAAGGGCGAACATCATTTAGCCGAAGATGAAACAAATCTTCCAAATGAGTAGTAGTTGCCTCATTCTTCCTTATCTTTTCTCTTTTTTTTTGCCTCCCTAACAACTTCTCTAAAAGCTTTCAATTCATCATTCACATCATTGTCTTCATCATTCTCACAATCTTCACATGAGTTGTGTTCATAATTAGCTTCACCATCTCTTCTTTCATCATCAGAGGTACTCTCATTGTCAGCTTCATCAATGCCATCCAAATCCTCAGCTTCACTTTAAGCTGAGTTAACCCTAACTTCCACAAATTCATTCTCTACTTGCTTATTATTGACAACACTAGCAGTTATATCCACAACCTCAAAAACCTCTATATGTATTTGTTCATTAAGGTTTTTCTGTTGCCCTAATTAGATCAACATTATCTGAACTTATATCGTCTCCCCTTGCAGTTATTTTGTGACATTTAGCATCCAACACCTTTGCCTCATTGATCGCATGTACAATAAAATATCTAATTTATCCCCATTTCTCAAATCTTTAACCAGCTCAAAAAGTTCAAAATCATTTTTTAATAGAATAAACTCTTTGCTCACAGTATCAAAATGACAAAAACCACCAATGTCAACATAACCTATTATTTTTGAATGATATGCCAATTCAACCAATGAGAAATGATCTTTTTTAATAATCAATTACTCAACTTTTCTCTCCTCTACATACTTAGATAGTGGTAAAGCCAGAATTTATAAATAAGAGGGGTAAAAATATAAATCATGCTATACATATATATAATCAAGGGGAGAAAAATATAAATAATGCAAAATTATCTATTTAATATATACATGTACATATATATATAATAAAAAAATTTCAAAAATTAAATTGCCCCCCTTCTTTACCATATGACTTCGCCACTGTACTTAGACAAACCCTCATTTTTAACAATAGTACCTCCATGGTGAACATACACTTTATAAGTTCTCCCTTTTGTTACCACTGTAAACAATAGCAAAACAGAACAAAAGTAATTTTAAAATAAGACATGTAAAATTCACCACAATTGAAGTCTGTAAAAAAAGTCTCAAAATGGCACTAGCTTTTGCAATCAAATAATAAAAAAATCACTCAATTTATAATTGCATTATATAATTGTAATGGTTACTCGAAAAATACTGGTTAATCAAATTAAAAAAAAAAGTTGAAGACCGATTTACTGGTTAACTAATTGTAATAGATTGATTAATTGTCAATATTTTGAAAAAATCGATATTAATGAACCGATTAATATTTTTGCTCATGAACCGATTAACGGATTCATAATTTGCCCTAAGATTTTATGATTAATGAAATCAAATGTTACTCTAACTTCCACTTAATTTTTATAGTTTAGAAAAATTAAAGTCATCTTAGTAATTAATAGCAATAATTTTATTCGGTACTGAAACCAACTACAAGAATGTGTGGCAATGTGAATTAAAAATTAAGTGCAGTTTTTACTAGAGGTGGCAAATGGACGGGTTGGATGGGTTTGGGTTGGGTCATTAATGGGTTGGGTCATTAATGGGTCAAAAAATATGGATCATTAATGGGTTTGGTCATTAATGGGTTGGGTTGATTTGGGTCGACCCATTGATTTGGGTTAATTTTAAATATTTATTTTTAAAAACATATCCAATCGTAAATATATTGAAAGTTTTTATTTAATATTTCATTATGTTGAATTAAATGATTAGAATATACTATACTGCATAACAGTTGGTCATTATAAAGAGTAATATTTCGATTATAATTTAATTTTTTAATGCTATTAACTTTTAATGCTTATTTTAATAATTGTTATTATTCAAAAAAATAAAATAAAATAAAAAGAATTGTTATTATGTATATATATAATGAGATCTTTAAATTATTTATTTGAAATATGATTTTTTTTGTATCAATTTTTTCTTTTTTTTTGTGTCCATTTTTAACATTAAAGTAAATTATTTAAAATATATTTTTCGTATTATTGACTCGCTACCTTTTTCGTATTTTTGACTTTTGGAAGCCTATTTGACCTCAAATTCACATCAAATTTCAACCATAGGTTCATATTGACTATTCCTTTCAAATGATCCAATAAAATATTTTTGACTTTCGGATGTCATTTCGGACCCGAAAAATACTCTTCACTGTCGAAAAATAAAATAAAACAAAAAGAATTGTTATTATGTATATATATAATGAGATCTTTAAATTATTTATTTGAAATACGATTATTTTTTGTATCAATTTTTTCTTTTTTTTTTCTTTTTTTGTCCATTTTTAACATTAAAGTAAATTATTTAAAATATATTTTTCGTATTATTGATTCGCTACCTTTTTCGTATTTTTGACTTTTGGAAGCCTATTTGACCTCAAATTCACTTCAAATTTCAACCATAGGCTCACATTGACTATTCCTTTCAAATGGTTCAATAAAATATTTTTGACTTTCGGGTGTCATTTCGGACCCGAAAAATACTCTTCACTGTCGAAAAGTACTATTTAGGGCTGGCCCGGTGTTGATGTCATTATATACCCAATGGGTCAAGATGTTTGAATGTTGAAAATACCCATTGGGTTAATACTCAATGGGTTGGAAAGTGAGATGGGTCAATTTTGGGTTGACCCAATGGGTATTGGGTTGGGTTGAAAAATAAAATGGGTCAATTTTGGGTTGACCCAATGGGTATTTATATGAATTGGGTTGGGTTTGGGTCAATTTTTTTGGATAAATTTGGGTCGACCCATGGGTTTGGGTCAATTTTGCCAGGTCTAGTTTTTATGCTTTTTGAAATCGATAAATTATTTTATTTCATGTAAAATGTTTAAGAATAATTTCTATTTAATTTTTAAATGTTTA